>JARBWK010000002.1:65737575-66937575 GCA_030556195.1 Anolis apletophallus | reverse complement strand
ATCATAAGTGACATAGTTCTGGAAAGGGTGGGTCAGAGAGTGATTGAAGCAGTGGTGATGTCAATCTAGATCGTCATGAAAAAATCCCAAGCACCTATTAACGTATTTCCAAATAGCATCACACATTACCTAAGCAGGGGGCTTACCTGAGAAGTTGGTAGCAGATAGCATGCGTGTTTGTTGGTATATAATTAATGGCTGCTTGGGAAGATCAACACAATGATTATTCATTCATTAAATATCAAGATTTATATTTCAGCCATTCCTCCATTTTTGTGGATGTTACAGTTACAGTTTTGATTATTTGTGAGCTTGTATTGCCACCAGAGGCGGATCTTATTGGAGGCCAAGGGAGGCGGCTGCCTCAGGGCGCCATGCATCTGGGGGCGTATCTGGCCATGGCTAAGGGCGCATCTGGCCGCGGCCGCCAGGTGCAGCACATGCAGCGCCATTGCTACAGGCCCGTTCGGCTTCTTGGGGGGTGCCTTTTGCAACTCGTCCTTATGGGGTCTACGATGCGCATTTAGTGTGGCGCGAAGGCGGAGCCGCAACTCGCCAGCCACGAGGGCTGGAGGCGCCTCCGGATGCAGGCCGCCAGAGGCCCCAATGCCGTGGGGAGGGCCTGCCTCCCTGGCCTGCTGCTGCCTACTCAGGGCAAACTCCCATCCAGGGTGCCTCCTCCCTGCTGGGACCTTCCACCTTCCCGGGGCTGAGCGGGCTCTCTTTTTAGCTCGAGCTTGGCCTTAGGTGCAGGGCCGGAGAAGGACGACAGCTGCCCTGCCACCGCAGGGAGTGAGGCCCGGGAAAAGGTAAGACACAGTTGCTAAGTCTACTCACCTGTGTGTTACCTTAACAATGGTGGGATGCTTAGGAACCCATATAACACCGTCACTGTAACTCAACCCTCCTCTTATGGATGGTGGGAATATATTACCTCTAATAATAATTATTTTTTTAAGTGTTGAGTGATCTGGCTTTTTGATATTTGTAATTACCACACACAAAAGCATCTATTTGATAGGTTCCATGTATTATCATGATATCCAATGTATAGAATATTAAGGAATTTAGTGTGATATCCTATGGAACTCAACTCTAGTTTAGGCAGCATAAACCCATACACTTGTCTTATGGATGGTGGGAATATATTACCTCTAATAATTATTATTTTTAAGTGTTGAGTGATCTGGCTTTTTGATATTTGTAATTACCACACACAAAAGCATCTATTTGATAGGTTCCATGTATTATCATGATATCCAGTGTATAGAATATTAAGGAATTTAGTGTGATATCCTATGGAACTCAACTCTAGTTTAGGCAGCATAAACCCATACACTTGTCTTATGGATGGTGGGAATATATTACCTCTAATAATAATTATTTTTAAGTGTTGGGTGATCTGGCTTTTGATATTTGTAATTACCACACACAAAAGCATCTATTTGATAGGTTCCATGTATTATCATGATATCCAGTGTATAGAATATTAAGGAATTTAGTGTGATATCCTATGGAACTCAACTCTAGTTTAGGCAGCATAAACCCATACACTTGTCTTATGGATGGTGGGAATATATTACCTCTAATAATAATTATTTTTAAGTGTTGGGTGATCTGGCTTTTTGATATTTGTAATTACCACACACAAAAGCATCTATTTGATAGGTTCCATGTATTATCATGATATCCAGTGTATAGAATATTAAGGAATTTAGTGTGATATCCTATGGAACTCAACTCTAGTTTAGGCAGCATAAACCCATACACTTGTCTTATGGATGGTGGGAATATATTACCTCTAATAATTATTATTTTTAAGTGTTGAGTGATCTGGCTTTTGATATTTGTAATTACCACACACAAAAGCATCTATTTGATAGGTTCCATGTATTATCATGATATCCAGTGTATAGAATATTAAGGAATTTAGTGTGATATCCTATGGAACTCAACTCTAGTTTAGGCAGCATAAACCCATACACTTGTCTTATGGATGGTGGGAATATATTACCTCTAATAATTATTATTTTTTTAAGTGTTGGGTGATCTGGCTTTTTGATATTTGTAATTACCACACAAAAAGCATCTATTTGATAGGTTCCATGTATTATCATGATATCCAGTGTATAGAATATTAAGGAATTTAGTGTGATATCCTATGGAACTCAACTCTAGTTTAGGCAGCATAAACCCATACACTTGTCTTATGGATGGTGGGAATATATTACCTCTAATAATTATTATTTTTTAAGTGTTGGGTGATCTGGCTTTTTGATATTTGTAATTACCACACACAAAAGCATCTATTTGATAGGTTCCATGTATTATCATGATATCCAATGTATAGAATATTAAGGAATTTAGTGTGATATCCTATGGAACTCAACTCTAGTTTAGGCAGCATAAACCCATACACTTGTCTTATGGATGGTGGGAATATATTACCTCTAATAATAATTATTTTTAAGTGTTGGGTGATCTGGCTTTTGATATTTGTAATTACCACACACAAAAGCATCTATTTGATAGGTTCCATGTATTATCATGATATCAATGTATAGAATATTAAGGAATTTAGTGTGATATCCTATGGAACTCAACTCTAGTTTAGGCAGCATAAACCCATACACTTGTCTTATGGATGGTGGGAATATATTACCTCTAATAATAATTATTTTTAAGTGTTGGGTGATCTGGCTTTTGATATTTGTAATTACCACACACAAAAGCATCTATTTGATAGGTTCCATGTATTATCATGATATCCAATGTATAGAATATTAAGGAATTTAGTGTGATACCTTATGGAACTCAACTCTAGCTTTGGCCAGCATAATTTCAGCCCTCCTTCCAGGTGTTCTGGACTTCAACTCCCACAATTCTGGCTGTTAGGAATTGTGGAAGTTGAAGTCCAAAACATCTGGAAGGAGGGCCGAAATTAGCCTAGACCTGATACACACATATACATACATACACACAAAAAGAGAATAGGAAGAGAGGAGGAAAAAGGGTAAGAAAGGGAACGAGATTAGGAAGGGGGCAAGGAAAAGGGTGAGGAGGAAGGAAGGATGAGAAGGAAGGAAGGGGAATATATATACACACACACACACACACACACACACACAAAGAGAATAGGAATAGAGCAGGGAAAAGGGTGAGAAGGAAGGAAGGAAGGAAGGAAGGAAGGATGGTGTGTGTGTGTGTATGGCATAGGCTAAACTTCGGCCCTCCATGTGTTTTGGACTTCAACTCCCACAATTCCAAACAGCCAGTAGGAAGTCCAAAATACCAGGAGGGCCAAAATTGGTCTATTCACCCCATCCATATGTGTGTGTGTGTGTGTGTATGAGTGATTGGTTGGGGGGCGCCAAAATACTGTTCGCTTACCATTTAAAATTACCTTAGTCCGCCCCTGATTGCCACCTCATAAAGTTGGGCTGCAGTGTGAACATTCACACAGCGGCCACATCCTTAGGATGTGGGGGAAGGTGAGGGATCACTGTTTGGATTGTGTCTGGCTCCCAAATATGTTAACATTCACATGGCAGCCTTATCCCAAATAATTCTGGTTCCCAATTTGATCCATAATTAGACCCTGCTCATTATCATTGTTCCCTTTTTAGAGACATAGTGAACATAAGAACATAAGAAGAGCCATGCTGAATCGGGCCTCAGCCCATCTAGTCCAGCATTCTGTGTCACACAGTGGCCCACTAGTTGTACACAGGGATCTCTAGCAGAAAGGAGGGCAAAACCCTCACCTGCTCCCGACCCCCACAACCAGTACCGGGAAATCCTGCCTGCCTCCATCAACACAGAGGTGGCACTTGGATGTCCATTTCAGTAGCTACTGATTCCCTTGGTATCCATGAATCTGTCTAATCCTGCCTTGAAGCTGTCCAGGCTGACCGCTGTCACAACCTCCTCTGGAAGTGAGTTCCATAACCTTACTCTACCCCCAGGTCCTAATCTTGCCATCTGCCTTAGTATTTTATCCATCAATCCTATCCTTTGGCAAGTGATTTGCACTACTCACTGCCTGAACTCAGAGCTGCGCACTACTCAGACCATTGAAGGTTATTAGATATTTGCTATGTATTGTATTCTGTGATTGTTATTTTATTGTTGAAATGTTTTTATGAATTTTGTTGTTATATTTTATTTTAACTATGTGGAATTTCAGGCTTGTCTCCATGTAAGCTGCCCTCAGTCCCTTCGGGGAGATGGAGGTAGGGTACAAAAATAAAGTTGAAGTTATTATTATTATCATCATTAGGATTGTGGGCCATGTACACATGCACCATTTGAGAGGTAGGTGTGCCATGTGTTTCTGATTTGCCTGGATTAAAAAGACATTTGTAGCATGCAGGAAGAGGAGCCTATGCCACGTGCCACATTACTTACCATATTCCACAGATTGGGCTTCTTTTCCTATTTCTGTGTGCCATGTATGTCTGTTTTACCTAGGCAAAGGAAAAGAGATGCTGGAGGGACCAGAAACACACATCACACACAAAGAGGAAGCGAAGCTGTGACAATGAGAGTAAATGACAGTGAGTGTGTGTACTGAGCTAGTTTCTCTTTTTTCCCTGTGTACTACTTGTATCTGTTTTACCTGATGTCTCCTTCTCCTTTGCCCAAGCAGACACATGGGGCACGTAAGAAGAGAGAAAAGAGCCAGGATCTTCAGGATAAATGAAGTGGCACATGGGGCTGGTTCCTTCAACTCTACCTCCGACTCCATGCTGGGTAGCCTCCTTTGGGGATCAGAGCAGAGGCACACCTTCCTCTTCTGAAATATTTAAGGTTTTCCCACTTTTGTGGGGAAGGGGGCTGTGCCCCAACCCCTTCAAAAATGGAATTATTTTCAATACAATGTCTGAGGCTATTTGCAATCAAGAATGGTTAGACTTTGTATTTTATGTGAATGCCATAGTCTGAGCAGCTATCATTCAAGCTAATGACATAATTGAAGGACTATTCTGGGTCTTAACTTGTGGCTCTTAAATCTCAAGGGTAGGAATTCTAAATGGTCCAGGCCCAACCAAAAGCTGCAAAACTGGGCTGTTTTAGCCCTGTGTGAAGAGGTCCCAAGTGATATCCCCAGCCCTTCAACGCTTCAAACTATGAAAGTACTGTAACTCAGGAGTAGGTAGGAGACAGACTGGTGCTACTGGTAAATCTTTTCATCAATAGCTGCAGATCAAAAAAGGATTCTGGATCTCAACTGTTTAACTTTAATTTTGTAATATGGCTTTGAAAATGGAGGAGGAGGAGACGACAAGATGGTGGCGGGGTATAAATAAAGTTTATTATAATATTATTAAAAACTACAAACAGTTCCAAGTTAAAATCAAGAAACAATTTAAATGAGATAAAAACATATTAAACAACTCAAACAGGTTAAAAAAAAGCTTTGAAAGGTAATAAAATTAAAATACAAACAAACCCACATATATGCTTAAAAGTCAACAGAGCTCAAAGGCTTGAACAAAAAGCCATGTCTTGTCTTAATGCCAAAAACAAACCAATGTTGGCGCCACGTTATGTAAAGTTTATTACTTGTAAACTTTATTACATTACATGCTTATTGATATGTATATTTTATTATATGATTATGTATACCAATGCAATTCATCCATAAAAATCTGAAATGGTGAAGACTAGCCCAGTGTATTACATTAACTTTGGTCATATACATTTGGAAGCATTTTCGAAGCCAATTTTCAAGGAGCAATTTTGTGTCAACCTGCGTATATTTTTATTCTTAGCTAAGAATTTTACATAAATTAGACTTCAGGCATCTTGATTTTTTTTTGGTAATTATCATGGTAAAAATTGGTGTGTAGTTCTTTTCTTTTGTGCAGTGAAACATTCAATCCAGTTCTATAAGCCATGCCAGTTTTTAGTGGAATATAGAAGACTAAATTGAGAAATGAGTTCTGTTGCTGTTGAAAAATCCTGCAAATTGTGGCATAAACACTGAGAACTGGGAAGTCCTGGCCCTAGAGTGTTCTAACTGGAGGTCAAGTGTTACCAACAGTGCTGTGGATTTTGAAGAGGCACAGATAGAGGGCAAAAGAGAGAAACATGCCAAGAGAAAGGTGCATCAAGCAAACCCTTGTCATGACTTCCTTCCATCTGGAAATGTGTGTTCTCACGGAAAAGACAATGTGGATCCAGAATAGGTCTATACAGTAGGCTTGTGCACAGATCTATTTTTTAAAAATTGTTTGGCTGGATCGGCTGATTTGGTCACAACAGAACAGTGGCTGTCGAAAACCTGCTGCTTTCAGTTTCTTTCTGTTACACGGGGAGTGCAAGGAGGGAAGCAGCTGCTAGAAGGGAAAGGATAGCAGGAAGCAGGGTTTCCTAAGCCCTCCCTTCTCATAGTGCAGCCGGGGCATTCGAAACAAGTTCTCCTTTCTGGCACCCCCAAACCAAGAGAGAAGGGAGGGCTTTTTAAAGGAAGCCCAGTGTAGGACACCTCCATAATCCCTCTTCCTTCCCTGGGAAGCCTCCTTAAAATGCCCGAGAACCAACTCCTGCAGGGAAAGAACTGCACACACCTTGGCTCTTAGAGTAGAATTTTTTTAAACAAAATATATGATTAAAATGATTTTTTTTGCACATGCCAATGATTTCTTAAACCTTTGGCTTGAAATCCAGGTCTCCCCTAAAGACAGAAGGGAAAGGATCACAGAAAGGGGGATTTCTTAAGCGCTTGCATTAAACCCAGGTCTCCTTGAAAGAAGTGAAAGCATTGCAGGAAGCAGGGTTTCTTGAGCCTTTGCCCTAACAGTGATGGAAAAGGGAGCCTTGCAAGCTCCCCATTGCCACCAATGGGCTGAATCGAAAACAGACCTTTCAGTTGTTGTAAGGGAAAAAAGATTCTCACCCTGCCGAATTCTGGAAGCTCCCAAAAACTGATTGGGGGCCGTGCTGAAATTTGGGATACTGACAATGGATCAGGGTTTAACCAAAATGCACAACATTACGATACAGTCACTTACAGACCCACCCCCCAAGACTTTGCCCTTGGAAAACTATCATAATTGACCACAAGTTATCTCCTGTGTATGTATGTATGTTTAAAAATGTAATACATTAAATTTCAAAATATACATATATGTTTATTAAAGTTTAGTAGGTGTTACAGAATTCAAAAATAATGATGGAAGGAGAGATGAATGTTTGTTTTAACTATCACAGTCACAATATACAAAGGTCTGATGGTAGAATATTCAAATCTGAGATTGCAACTGGGATTGGAGTCACAAACTGTCCTTATGTTGTCAAGAATGAGAAAATCCTGTTGATATATTTACACATTTATTATTTTTTATGTCTTGCCTTTCTTTCATTCTTAAAATCAGTGGAATATATCAGGCATTCTGATCAAACCCAGATTTGCTTATCTTGAGCAAAATAGATGCCTCTTTTTCTCACAGAGTGGGAATTGTCACTCTGTACCAGTGGATTCTGTATCCATGGATACAACCACTCGTAGCTTGAAAATAAAACCAAAAACCAAGTCTGGAGTTTGCCATTTTATATAAGGAACATCATTTTACTGTGCTATTGTACAGAATGGGATTTGAATATCCACAGATTTTGGCATTGACAGAGGTCCTGGAACCAAATTCCATAGGATACCAAGGGCCCGCTGTATCTGTGAATCATTCAAAACATTGCCTAAGGGGCTCTTTTGGATATGAATAAGAAATTATCTTTTTGATTTCACAAAGACTTAGAAACATGAGCAAACTTGTTGGCTGAGAATCAAGCAAATGCCTTGGTTTCAGTCTAGTTTGAGCAGAATGTTTTTCTAGGGATTGTTATTTGTACAGAACCCTTTCAGGTTTATCAGCCAGGTTTATCAGCCAAGCCACACAGATCCTGCCACCTAATCTTTTGTAAACTGCAATGCTTAGAGTGAAAGCAAAGTTCACTGGTAACTTTTCAACATGCACAGGAAAACCATTTTCTAGGTCTTCCTTACACCAGCA
The DNA here is from genome assembly GCA_030556195.1 of Anolis apletophallus. Classification (NCBI taxonomy): domain Eukaryota; kingdom Metazoa; phylum Chordata; class Lepidosauria; order Squamata; family Anolidae; genus Anolis; species Anolis apletophallus. The sequence continues at coordinate 66,929,563 of JARBWK010000002.1, read as the reverse complement.
TTCCTGGTAGATTCTTTCCATTACAGTGATTTGTGTATGTGGGTGCTGTTTTCCACAGGGTTGTGGTAGAAAAGGAATGAGTGAATAAGGTGACTACATTATTAAAAGATGACCTATAGCCAGGGTGGAAAAATATAATTTTGGGCCACATGTGCTCCCCAGAACTGTTCGCTTGGCTCTCAATCCTTTCCAAACTATCCAGGCTTCCCCTTCTCTGGCCATGAAAAAAATGGAAGTGTCAGGAGCTGCAATCCATTTTTAAGACACAGTACAGAGACAGAGTATAGCACCTTTGGGATTGATTCTATAGCAACACAGGAAGCCTCCCATGTTGCTGTGGTGGTAGCATGTGCCAGCACCCCCCTCCTTTACTCATGCAGCCACACTGTCATCACCTGATGGGAGCTGGCCAGTTCCGTGGGTAATGCAGCCAATTTTAGCCCTGTGTGAAGAGGTCCCTAATCTATAGACCCTTCCTAGTACCAATTTGAGTGCTAAACCTTAATTCTAGTTGAGCCTCTTTGAGCTATTTGAAAGCTAGTTAATCTAACTAATAATGCAATACTAACTCAAAGATAGGCTGTCTGGGGTGGGTTAGGATGAGGCATAAGGAATTTGTGGTGCCTGAACTAGCCTTTGGTCTTTCTTCATGCAGGCTGGAATGGCTCTTAGGTTATGAGAGTATCTCTCTTATGCCAACTAAATTCAGATATCAACTAGCTGAGAAATCAGACAGCACATGGCCTGAGATCAACTGGTTGAGGAGCCAAAAAGGATGTGAAGCAGGAAAGGAGTTGAATTATACACATCCAAAACTCACTCCACTGAAAAGCATTAACCCCATCTACACTGCCAACTATCATAATGTAGTTCAATGTAGTTAGAAGCTGCATTATATGGCAGTGTAGATGAGGTCATTGTCTCTGATGTGAATGCACAAAGTTAGCCCAAATAAGAACTCATCCAAAGTAAAATGTTGGGTCCCAGTCTGTCAGTCACACCTATCCTGCGAGGGTCAAGGTTTGGATACAGTAAAACTTCAGGCAGCCCAATGTTGGCTCTGTAGGTCCTTGGCCCTTTTGAACTGTTAATTAGAGAGTCTAGAGAGTCTAGAAGAGAGTCTAGAAGAGGTTGAACATGCTCTTAGTAGTGACTCCAAACTCACTTCAAGGGTTGCAATCTTCTCAATGAGAAGTAAAGACTTTGCAGTTACTAAACAGTTTGTAGTAGGTGGGGTGAAAGTATGTTAACTAAACACATGAAGAGGATAATACTTTTGCTCCTTTACTGTTCATAATGCTCTCGATGTATAGAAAGTGACTTTTTTCTGAACCCTCTCTCTGAAAAATATTTTGGAAAAACAGGGTTTCAGGGGAGGATGTGGAGAACTGAGTCCCAATCAAAATGGAGTCCTATCTTAATTAATGTTTGAACAACTCACATTTGTCTTTAAAAATCTATTTTGGGAAGAAAGTTTGCAATTGCCTGAGTTGGTGGCAGCTATGGGCAAATTGACACTTGTTTTTTCCCCAAAGTATGTGTGATTATCGGTTAATCAACTCAGTGTATTTCACACATTATCTAAATCTGTTCAGCAGTGCTTTAATATAGGCAGGTCAGTATCCTTAGCCCACATTATGGATAGGGGCTGACAGTGAAAGACAGTAATTTGCCTAAGGCTACCTGGTGAGTTTATGGCAGGGATGACATTTGAACCAGGAACTTCCTGATTTACATCTGTGTTTCAGCTATATGCACATATAAGAAAAGTGAAAATATATTTGCATGCATGCATGTATGTATATTTGCATGTGATTTCCAAGAGATCCCTGTGACTCCTGCCAACAATGGATTTGAACCAAACATGACGCACAGATACCACCTTCCCGATGACCAACAGGGTTGTAGTGACCCTGGATAATGGGAGTTCATCCACATCGAGAGAGCAAAACTGGCACACTTAACATCATGACCCACAAGTGTGGTTTGGGGGCATTGACCCAGGATGTTGGAGCTGTAGTTCACCCGCATCCAGAGAGCACTGCGAACCCCACCGACAATGGATCTGGATCAAGGTTGGCAAACATATCCATAATGACCACTTTTAATTATTGGTGCTGTTTGGGGTAATAACATATTATAATGGGAGTTGTAGTTCACCTACATCCTTATGCATTTCTAGTAGAACCATTCATAACACCCAAAACGAAACAATGACTATTTCTAATATTTATCCTTATAAAATACCTAACCTGGGCAACCTATAATTAATATAGTATAATAATAGCCATATAGGTCATCATTAATTACTGACTAGGTAATAGAACAGACTATGTGTACAGCACAGTTCATTTTCTCTGTGAAATTATTGACCACAATCTATAGAAAGAGTTGGAATGCCACCACTGACCACCAGTGAACCTCACCCAGTATCCCTAAGGCTTCCGAAAAGGGAAATTCCCGAGAAGGCACCTTGACATTTATGCAATGCTGTTCATGGTGCAAAAATAAAAGTTTTCCCCCAAACAAATCTCTTCTCACTTGCTTCAGGCAATCCTCTGAAGCTACAAAGAGTGACATTTGATTACCTATGTCATTAGTTCAGGTTGCATAACCACAAAGGTTATTGTTTATGCTGGTCTGGTCTTTAAGGCTCACTGGCTTATTTGTCTTTGTGATAACCTCTTGTGGCTGCAAATTCCAGAGCTTTATTAGTCTCTGTGTACAAAATATTTCCTTTTAAGGAGGACTAATGCTTCAGTCCTAAGGACACATCCTAGGGATTCAGCCCCACTGAACACAATGAGACTTACTTCAGAATCTGTGCACTCAGGATTGTTTTGCAAATTACATTCATTACAGAGATACATAGACCATAGGTAAGTATTGGGAACTCTTCTACATGTTCTTGGATTCCAACTCCAGTATTCGTCACAATTGACTGCATTGGCTTTGGATAATGGGAGCTGCAATCCAACAACACCTAGAGGGCTACTTGATTTCCATTCTGGGTTTATTACGACAACAAAAAATCTTCTTGAACCATTCCCAGTAAAGTAAAGACATTAAACCAATTTTAATCATGTTGGGAACCATGGCTTGCACTGTGCCCATGCTTGTAACTTCCCTGTGCTGACAGAAAAGCTGAACACATTGATGATAACTGAAGACAAAGCCTTTAGAGGATCCTCTTGACATAAAGAAACATGACTCCGATTGAAGCCCATAGTTAGAGAAGGCAACCAGTGGGCAAAGACTGGCCTGGCTCCACTCACCATATGCAAGGGAAAATGTTGTCATATTTGTCACTATTGGAGATAGTGACAGGTTACAAATTTATTATTTTAACTGATGTATGTTTTACATCAGTTAAAGAGGTTGCAAGTCGTGTAGCCATGGAGACTACCTGTTCTACCACAGCATATGCAATTACCAAGCTACTTCCTCTGCCCACAATCTCTTGAATCAATGCTCCACCAGAATAAGACATTTGGAAGGTTATAGAGCAGGTGTGGGCAAACTTTGGCCCTTCGGGTATTTTGGACTTCAATTCCCTGAAATTCAGTCAGTTTACAGACTGTTAGGAATAGTGGGAGTTGAAGTCCAAAACACGGGGAGGACTGAAGTTTGCCCATGCCTGTTCTAGAGATCTGTGCACTAAGGTTTTGCAGAGCCACAACGTTATGGCAACAGAAAAGTTGCTGCCATTGCCCTGTTCTGAATGACAAAACTGGTTGTTTCCTGATATGGCATTGTTGACTGGTTGAGGGCAGGTACAAAGACTCTTTGGGACAGTGGCAGAGCCTTCCCAATGGGCCACACCTCATTCTTTATTGCATGAGTTGGCAGTCTCTCTCTGTCTAATATGTTTCTGCTGCTTTTCCTGGGAATGAGACAGATGCTGTTTCACTGCCCATGCCTTAGCTCATCACTTCAGTCATTCATTAACAAAATAAATTTAACCACATTATAAATTTTCCCTTTAAAATACTGTGTACTCCCTTCAATTTTTAATTTTATTGTCATCTGATTTGGGGCAGATGTGAAGGGCAGAATCTACCCCAATGCTTCATTAAGTACCTGTGAACATAACTTACCTGTGTAAATATGATCAGGTTCTTTTTAGAATATCATTATACATTTGATTCCTACCTGAGAAATGGACTGATTAGCATCTGTCCCAAGGCACCCATCTCTTTTGAGTGTATGGAAATCACAGGCCATAATATATTGTCCAAGGAATGCCCCAACATTTTGTCCATTTTTAAAGATAAAATGACTATTCTGATCAAATTTGGGATAAAACCAAACATTTCTAGGATAAGATAAATCTATGGGTTAAATTCTGTTGTATGTTTGATGTGTCAACATCCATGTAAGTTCCAATTAATCAATAAATTTATTCTAGTTAGAACTAACAGTTAGATTTAGGACCATGTTAGCAGATTATTTTTCATTAACAAAGAAGGTATGCCCTGTCCGCGATTTTATTGGACTAACACATTTTGGCTGGTGTCTTGTTGATGGTGACATCATTTTAATGACTGCATGTACACTAGAGTTTCACTTATCCAAACTTATAAACGGGCCGGCAGAACGTTGGATAAGTGAAAATGTTGGATAATAAGGAGGGATTAAGGAAAAGCCTATTAAACATCAAATTACATTATGGTTTTACAAATTAGGCACCAAAACATGTTTGAAATCCAAAACACCTGGAAGACCAGAGTTGGAAACACACTCATATACTGTAGATTAACCATGTCTAGAATCCCATATTGAGTATAGAGGACTGGCAACACTGGAAAACCAAAGTTTTCTATACACTTATATTGGTCAACTTGTCTCCACAAACTCACCTGGAGTTGGGTGGCTTGGCTTCCAGCCTAGCAGAATGGGGCTGGACTGGCTAGTGTCTTAAGGGAGGGGGTCTCTGGTCTTTCTAGGGTTCTAGACTGTCAGAGGTAAAAGAGGGAGGAGGAGGAAGGAAGGGGAAGGGAGAGAGAGATAGGATTTGGATGAAAGTGTATGTGTGTGCAGGAAGAAAGGGGTGATCCTCCTCCCACCGAGGAAACAAGGCTTCTCCCCCCCCCCCTTCTTTCCTTACAGCTAAGCTCCCCATTTAAAAACAAGGCTGGGTTGGAGAGGTTTCCAAAGCAGGAGAGCGAGACTCTGTGTGTGCCAAGAGCAGAGAGAGAGAGAAAAGGAGAGCCACTGCGTTTCCTTTCCCCCTCCCCTTGCTTCTTTCCCCCCTCCCATCCCTCTTTCTCTTTTGATTCACCCCCCTTCCCTCCATTCCCTTTGGAGTTGTGCTTTACTCCTCATTCTCCTCCCAGTTTTTGCACAAGGGAAGGGAAAGATAGCCACCCACCCACTTTCATGAGCACATATCAAAGGGTGCAATGTGTTGTAGGTTTTTTTGGGCTATATGGCCATGTTCTAGAGGCATTCTCTCCTGATGTTTCGCCTGTATCTATGGCAGGCATCCTCAGAGGTTGTGAGGTCTGAGGGTGCAATGTTTCCAATCGGCCACATGATGGCGTCGGATAACACAGAGTGTTGGATGAGCGGCGGTCGAATAACCGGGCCTCTACTGCATCTCTTTTTGACCAATTCGGGATTTCGTACTCACCTCTTCTTTTGCCACTAACCAAGTAGCTACAGGCCTATCAAAGAGTTGTTGGCAAATCATATTTTCCTTATGAATTCTCATAATACTCCATCATGGTTCGCTGTTACACTTGGATGCTTTGGCTTTCCCTTAATCCATGATCATTTGTTTGTTCACATAAATTGAGTTGTTTTTTAAAATAAAAAACAACTTCAAAGCATAGCTTCTGTACCTGACTTGTTTAAACCAACCATAGTCAATATTAACCGGTTTGGAAAGCATGAAAAGCTGTGATAAGGTAAAAACAGATATGAATATTTACAGATCAGCCTCCCAACTGCATGGAAGAAAACACGGAACAAGCAATGCTTTAACTTGAGGTAAGAGCATGCTATGCTAAATGTGTATACTTGCAGCTTATGCATTCCTATGTGTGATTAATATTATATGTAAACGTGTAAGCTAGATTTGAGTCTAAATTTCCCAGAAAAGAGAACCATAGAGAAAAGTAAAAGGCCAAACAGGATGTCATGAGCTTATGTTTAAGGTTTAATATCTTTTTGTACTCACAGTTCAATTTTTGCCTGTTCCTGCATCCTTCTATTGCTTGCTGTCATTCTTGCATAGATCCTGGGGCTTCAGCTGATGCCTGCTATCACACTGTATGCTGGTGGTGGCAAAAATGAGAGCATCCCCCCCAATAAAAAGCAGTCTAAAACTTTATTATTCAGACAGGCTTCTAAAAAGGTTTTAAAGAATTAGTCAGGGGAGGCTATGATATTTTGCTTTGAATATGTTTTAATTGATTTTAACTGTGAATTTTAATTTATTTATTTTAATTTATTTATTTCTTCGGTTTTGTATTCCGCTCCTCCCTGCAGGCTCGGGGCGGATAACAATAGAGTATACATGGGCAGCATGTCGCCGACATGAAGCCCTACATAAAAAACATAAAAACAAGTTAAAAACACAGTCCAACAATTACACAATGCAGGGGGCATACAGGATTTTACGGAATGCTGGTCATTTAGACCTAAGTAAACGCTAGTCCAAAGAGGGCGGTCTTACAGGCCCTTCTAAAAGGAACTAGTTCCGGGATAGCTCGGGCACTGTCTGGTAGAGAGTTCCACAGCACTGGAGCTGCCGCGGAAAAGGCTCTCTGTCGGGTCGCGGATAGGTGGCAGGAGCGGACTGATGGTATAGTCAGCAGATTATGTTCGTCTGACCGCAGTGATCTCGGGGGCAAATACGGGGTAAGGCGGTCCCTCAGGTATGCAGGCCCTAGGCCGTGCAAGGCCTTAAAGGTTAATACCAAGACCTTGAAGACAATCCGGTACTCAATAGGAAGCCAGTGCAGTTGTCGAAGGGATGGGCGTAATATGCTCCCTTACTGGCGAGCCCGTCAGCAGCGGCGGCGGCATTCTGCACCAGCTTGAGTTTCCAGATTGTCGACAAGGAAGACCAACGTAGAGGCGTTACAGTAGTCCAGTCTCTAGATGACCGTCGCCTGGATTACCGTCGCCAGGTCGCTCCTGGACAGGTAGGGTGCCAGTCGCCTAGCCTGCCATAGGTGATAGAAGGACCCCTGCAGACCGCAGAGACCTGAGCCTCCATGGTCAGCAGGGAGTCCAACTGAACACCCAAGCTCTTAACCGAAGATGACGGGCTAAGCCGCTCGCCATCCAGGGTAGGCAACCGGCACCCACCCAGCCCAGGGCGACCAGGCCACAGGATCTCCGTCTTCGACGGATTCACCTTCAGCCAGCTGGCGCAGCCAACCAGTCACGGCCTCCAGGCATCGATGGAAACAATCGGTACGGTATCCGGCCTGCCGTCCATTCTCAGCAGAAGCTGGGTGTCATCCGCATACTGGTAACACTCCAGACCAAAGTCGCGGGCCAGCTGGGCCAGGGCGCATATAAACGTTGAATAATAAGGGGAGAGGATGGCCCCTGGGGACCCCGCAGTTAAGCGGGGACCTCCCGGAGACCCCCCCACCCACCTCCACACGTTGTCCCCGGCCCCGGAGGAAGGAGGCCACCCATTGAAGTGCGGTCCCCCGGACCCCAGCGCCCGGCTAAACGGTGGGTCAACAATGCGTGATCTACCGTATCAAACGCTGCTGTCAGGTCTAACAAGACAAGCAGGGCTGACCCGCCCTGGTCCAGCTGGCGGCGAAGTTGGTCTGTAATGGCGACAAGCACGGTCTCCGTCCCATGCCCGATACGGAAGCCGGACTGGTAGGGATCAAGTCTAGCTGTGTCATCTAAGAACCGCTGCAGCTGATCCGCTGCTGCCCTCTCAATTACTTTGCCCAAAAGGGCAAGTTGGACCTGAGCCTGTAATTGGAGGGAGCCGAAGGGTCTAAGTCGGCTTCTTCAGCAGCGGTCTTACCATAGCCTCTTTCAATCCCCGGGAAGACTCCTTGCTCAAGGGAGCTATTTATGATCGTGCCCAGGGGGCCTCGTAGCCCCTCCCGGCAAGATCTAATAAGCCAGGAGGGGCACGGGTCGAGGGAGCAAGTAGTAGGCCTAGCTGCAGCCAGTAACTTATCAACAGCCGCTGCGTCCAGCTTTTGGAACCGGGTGAAGGCGGGCCCGCCGAGTGGCGGCGAGGTCTCAAGTTCACTAACTGTATCAACCGTGGCTGGAATGTCCCGGCGGAGATTCGAAATCTTGTCAGTGAAATAGTTCTGGAAAGCCTCAGCTGTTGGAGTCAAACCCCTATCATTTGGGACAGTTGGGATTGTTGTCATGGACCGAATTATCCTAAAAAGTTGAGCTGGGCGTGAACTAGCTGACTCTATCAAGGAGGCATAATAAACTTTTTTCGCCTCCTCGATAGCTCGCTCATAAGCTTATAAGCCGATTTCGATGCTTCGTCACGGAGACTCCGCCACACGTCCTCTAGCTGTCTCTTCCTCCGTTTCATCGCCCGCAACTCCTCGGTGTACCATGGCGAGCGATTACTACGGGGATGAGAGAGCGCCTGAAACGATCTCGTCTAAGGCAGTGGCAAGACTGGTATTCCAGGATTCCACCAGCCCGTCGGCCGAGTCGCAGGGGAGTTCCCAATCCCTTAGAGCATTCAGGAACCTAGTGAGTTCCATAAGTCTCTTCGGGCGAACCAAAATGGGTTCGGCACCCTTACCGGGAGGAGGGACCACGTCCAATCAGACTTCCAGGACACTGTGATCCGACCATGGAACCTCCGTGACGGAGATTAGGGTCACCTGGATTCCGGCGGCGAAGATCAGGTCTAATGTATGTCCGGCGCGGTGCGTGGGGCCGGTCCTAAACAGTGAGAGTCCTAGTGCCTCCATGGTGGACACTAGGTCCATGGCTGCTGTCGACGGGGAGGCGGTGTCGGCGTGGACATTGAAGTCCCCCAAGACAATAAGCTTAGGGAACCTCAATGCCCACTCCGCAACCACCTCCAGCAGCTTAGGCAGACTTCCTGCTGGTGCGTTGGGTGCACATTATACTGTTATGTTTAATTCCGTTTTAATGTTTGCATATTTGTATATTTTAAATTATGTGGTCATACTTTTAATTGTAAGCTGTATTGAGTCTCCTTCAGGAGAGATGAAGTGAAATATAAATAAACATAATAATCTATATAAATAAACATGTAAATGTTCATTTGTTCAAAATCTAAAATCTCCCAAAATTCTTCACAGATTGCTTTGAAATTTTGGCACAACATAGTATTTGAATAAGTGCATGTTTTTATGTTTTTACATTCCTACTATCATATAGATGTCACACCTGTGACAGGTAAAAATATGCTTTAAAAAAACATTGCCATCTGCTGGACGTCAAAACAACGCATTTTATACTACATATTTTACAATTCTATTTCAGTGTTTCCGAATGCATTGTTACATTGCATTTTCACAGATTTTGATTTAGTTTCATTTTGATTTAATTATGTCGTGTGACATTGCATCAGAATTGAGATGTGTCATTTACCATAGCATTCATTTCACGCAGCAGGGGTGGGCCTCAGGGGTGTGCCTTCACCTTTCCCCCTCCACGCTGCTTCTCTGCCTCAATCCAAAGTTGTGTCCAAGGGAGAGGGAGAGAAAGTGCACCTCACCTAGTTACCCAATCAGCCAGGCCTCTTTGGGCAGGTAAGGCAGACGTCACCTCTTGGGCTCTGTATGTTTATTTGGCTGCGTGGGCATGTGCATCACACCCCCTCTGTTGAGCTTCCCTAACTTCAACCACCTCCTTTAAAAAGCCCTCGCTTTCAACCATTGTCTCATCTGAGTGGGGCAGGCCTCCTTCCCTCCTCCGAATGTCATTCCTGCCCTCAGGATTGCTGCTGTATGTTTATTATTTATGTCACTGGGGCTCCTTTGAGTGCCCTGTGTCTTTCTTTAGGCCCCTTCCACACAGCTGTATACGATCCACATTGAACTAGGTTACATGGCAGTCTGGTCTCAGATAACCCAGTTTTAAGCAGACATTGTGGATGATCTGCCTTGATGTTCTAGGTTATATGGCTGTAAGGAAGGGCCCTAAGTGTACACTGACATATAAAAAGGTAAAGGTTGTCCCCCAACATTAAGTCCAGTTGTGTCCGACTCCGAGGGTTGGTGCCCATCTCCATTTCTAAGCCAAAGAGCTGGCATTGTCTGTAGACACCTCCAAAGTCATGTGGCTGGCATGACTGCATGGAGCATCTTTACCGTACCTATTGATCTACTCCCATTTGCATGTTTTCAAACTGCTAGCTTGACAGAAGCTGGGGCTGACTGTGGAAGCTCACTTCCCTCCCCGGATTTGAACCTGCGACCTTTCGGTCAACAAAGCTCAGCAGCTCAGTGGTTTAACCCACTGCACCACCGGAGACTACAATCCAGTACAAAGCAAACATTGTGGATTATCTGTCTTGATATTCAAGGTTGAAGATGTCCTCATGCCTCAAATCCCTATGATTCCAATGGATAGGCCATTTCAATTTTAGAGATTGCAGATTCCCAATTGAGTAGGCGTTTGCAGTCACCATCGTCCAAGCTCAGGGCCAATCTTTAGGATAGTGCGTTTCCAATCTAGACATGGATTGCTTCCCACATGAGCAATTATATGTTGTGTGATTTAGAGTCAGTAAACCAAATAATCTGTATATGTACACAGACAATGGAACAATAAAACATATTGTATATCCACAAGCATTGTGAAATTAAATACATTAGAAATTTCCTCTTTTTCTTTTCTTTCTTTCCCATTTAATCAGACTAAGCCACAGCAACGTGTGACCGAGGACAGCTAGTAATAATAATCCCCAATGAAACTCTTTGAATTTCCAGAATAGGAGAAGCTTTTAGTTTTTCATTTCATTCAAGCCAATGCAGTTTAGACACTTAAAGAGTGGGCAAGATTACCAAAAGAATGTGAGCGACTATGAGTTCTAGATGTAAATGTTGTTCAGTGTCTCAATATATGCAATCTTAGAAATTTGAGTCTGAAGGATAATTTTATTTGGGTGGGCAGAATTCTTAAGGGGGCCAATGCTTTCATTTCCTCCACCATTTGGGTGACATTGCTATGTACTCCAGGAGTTCCATGGTAGAGCACGGATGATGATTTGAGACAATGCTTACACATTAGTCTTAGCCTTTGAGCCTTGCTATCTATCCATGAGTCAAACACACATCTCACCATGACTGAATCTTATAGCTGCTCATCCTCAGCTGCAAATTTCAGCAAGAACTGCATGTGATCAGATTAATCATAACCAATAGGTTTTTTGTATGGATATCAGGTGACATTTGGAAAATGTGGCTTAACATCTCCTTCCAGTTCAGTTGAATTCAGACAGGATATCCAAGTTTGTCCTGTTTTCAAAGAACTCTAGTTCGCTTGTAGAAAGAAAACTTCCCATGAAAAATTGGTTTAAACACTCATGCGCTATGAATGACTGAATAATTTAGATGTTACCTGGCACTGTTGGAGGCTGAGCTGTTCCCATTAAGTTTAATTGTCAAGCTATGCAAACACAGCTGATGGAAATCAGCAATGTAGTTTTTTAGATTACAGGGTCAGGTGTAGCTAAGGAATTTTGGATGGCTGGGTCTGAACAGATTTAATATGATCCTGGAAGGTTAAGGTGGCTGATGAATGACATTTTGTGCAATCAAATGTTTTCAGGAGACAACGACAGTCTATTGAAGACTGAAAATTGTGCACCAAAAAGTGGATCTATGAAAAGACCTTTTTGGAGTGTGAACAACTCTTCCTAGTTGGATTCAGACATTCACACTGGAATACCATTGGAATCGATGGGATTTAATTATCATAGTAATTTCAGTGCAACCAAAGTGGGCTTTTTTTGTTATGAACAAAGTCTAAGTGACATTCTGTCAGTAACGTCCACAGGTGTGTTGCCTGTGTGTCTTTTCATTTTTGTTGGCAATTGTGGGGCTCAGAATACTGTGCCTCCTTTAGGCAACAGCCAAATCCTTTGCTGAAACCTATGCATTGCACCCTTCAACACAGGCATTTACTTGTTGATGGAGAATAATGGGAGAGCTGAGGTAGAGCAGCCCAGCTATTTGCCCGGAGCTGGAAGCACAGTGATGAGGCATCCTCTGACACATTGTCATTTGGTGTCCAGCTAGAACCCTGAAGGCACGAGAACTTATCTGATCTTGGAAGCTATGCAGGGCCAGGCCTAGTCAATACTTGGATGGGAGGGCACCAGATTTTTGCAGGGATAAGAAAGGAGACAAGTGCATTTCATTCTGACTTCATGGCACATCTTATGATGCAGCAGCCCTATTGGAATTTATATCTTTTTTTAAAAAAAAAAGAATGCACCAGAGATGGTCAGATGTAAATCTTAACTGCATCACATGTTAATTTGATCATTTCTAAATTTTCGACCTACACTGTTGTAATATCTGGAGTTTTGGGGTGTGATGCCTACCTATATGCAGATGGCCTGATAATGCTACTCTTTATCCCATTGCTAGTGTCTGAAAGCCTTGACCCACGTCAGTGGGATCCAATATAAACATGCCATTGTGTGCTATAAGGTATATCTGACATATGAAAACCCTAATTCCTCTCATGGGCTTCTGGGTTGAGAGTGTGTGCCTCACCCGAAGTCAAGAAGTGGGTTTCCATGGGCAAGCAGGAAATCAAATCCCGATCTCCAGTGTTGTAGCCTAACGAATAAACCACTATGCCACATACTCTCTCCAATATGCTGGTATGTATTAATGCCAGTTTAAAAGTGTACAAGGTATTGACCTGAAATGTATAAAGAGAGAAAAAAGTGAAACACTGGGGAGGGAAGCAATAGTGGGGCCTTGAAGAATATATATCTCCTACAGTCAGCCATGGATGTGCTTCATTGAGTTTGTTAGCCTTTAAGTACATAAAAATGCTGCCTTATGTCAGCAGCAAATTATTCAACACCTGTTTTGATTGACTCCTACGTGTCAGATGTATATGGAAGTTGGACTACCTTGTGTCAGACTACAAAATGTTTTGTGGCAGCCCTGATTTATTTATTTATTTAAAACTTTTGTACCCCGGCCTTCTCACTTCAACAGAGGGACTCAGACCGGCTTCCAGAAAAATGCGATGCTATAAAATTTAAAAACATCTTACAACAACATTATTAAAAATACATTAAAAATACAATACATAAATACCAATTCACCACTAAACACAAATTCAACTCCGTCAGAGACGTGGTCATTCATTTCAGACTATAATCAATCAATCTCGGCCTATTCTTGGAATGCTTTATTCCAAAGCCAGGTCTTCACCAGCCTCCTGAAGGACAAAAGGGAGGGGGCAGATCTAACATCGCTTGGGAGAGAGTTTCATAGCCAAGGGGCTGCCACAAAGAAGGCCCTGTCTCTCGTTCCCACCAGACGCGCTTGCAAAGATGCCAGGACCGAGAGCAGGGCCTCTCCGGAGGATTTTAATGTCCTTGATGGTTCATAGGGGAGAATCCGTTTGGACAGGTAAACTGGGCTGGAACCATATGGGGTTTTGTAGGTTAAAACCAGCACTTTGAATTGTGCTCAGAAGCTAATTGGCAGCCAGTGGAACTGGCGCAACAAGGGAATTGTATGCTCCCTGTACCCCGCTCCTGTTAGTAACCTGGCTGCCACCCATTGGACTAATTGCAGCTTCCGAGCACTCTTCAGAGGCAACCCCATGTAGAGAGCGTTGCAGTAGTCTATATGGGATGTAACCAGGGCATGGACTACCGTGGCCAAGTCAGACTTCCCAAGTAATGGGTGCAGCTGCCGCACAAGCTTTAACTGAGCAAAAGCTCTCCCGGCCACCGCTGAGACCTGGGGTTCCAGGCTCAGCGATGAATCCAAGATCACTCCCAAACTGCAAACCTGCGCTTTCAGGGGGAGTGTAACCCCGTCAAGCACAGGCTGTAACCCTATGCCCTGTTTGGCCTTACGACTGACCAGGAGTACCTCTGTCTTGTCTGGATTTAGTTTCAATTTGTTTGTCCTCATCCAGTCCATTACAGTGGCCAAGCACCGGTTCAGGACTCCTTAGTAGCGAGTGGGAATGAGTGACAGAGTTGGATATCATCTGCGTACACACCCCGAAACTCCAGATGATCTCCCCCAACGGCTTCATGTATATGTTAAATAGCATAGGGGACAATGTTGAGCCCTGTGGGACCCCACAGTGCAATGACTGCGGGGTCGAGCAGGAGTTGCTTAGCAACACCTTCTGGGAATGAACCTCGAGGAAGGACTGGAGCCACTGCAAAGCAGTACCCCCAAGGCCCAGAAGGATACTGTGGCCAACGGTATCGAAGGCCAATGAGAGGTCCAGCAGAACCAACAGGGACACTCTCCCCCTGTCGAGCTCCCGGCGTAGATCATCCACTAAGGCGACCAAGGCTGTCTCAGTAACATGTCCTGGCCAAAAGCCAGACTGCACCAGATCTAGATAATCAGTGTCTACCAAGACTTCCTGGAGTTGCGAGGTGACCATACATTCCAGGACTTTGCCCAAATAGGGGAGATTGGAAACTGGCTGATAGTTGACAAATTGAGTGGGGTCCAGTGATGGTTTTTTCAATAGCGATTTTATAACAGCTTGTTTTTAGCTGGCTGGAATGCTGCCTTCCCGAAGGGAGGCATTAACCACCACCTTTACCCACTCTGCCAATAGATCTTTACCAGTACTGTCTATTATTTCTTCCAAGAGAGAAGCGTGTTTCTCTTTCCCCTTTGCTAGAAAGTATGCTAAGTTATCACATGTTTAGGAAACAGTGAGTCATATTTCAGATTAATCCTACTAGAATCCTCAATACATAAGCCTATTCCATATTTTATAATGAACTGTAAAACACAGAAGTTACTTCTGGATAAAGCACCAGGAGGCAGTGTAGCTGCATTAACAATAACTACCAAAAACCAGAGTCATGAAAATTTTCAGATGTTTTGTTGCTTTTGTTTTTCTCTGGCATTCACTGTGTTTTTTAAGATAGTTAAAGACTCCCCAATTAATCCTTTTGTGTCCGGGTGCCCAGCCAGGAGGTCCGGCAGGGCATCTGGACATCCCCCCCCCTAGAAATCGCGAGTGTTTGCAGGTGGTGTGTGGCCCAATTGGGTTTTTTGAAACCCTACTGGACCCGCATTAAAGTCCTGTCTGGAACTGCCCTCAGATAACCCAGTTCAAAACAGATATTGTGGAATTTTCTGCCTTGATATTTTGGGTTATATAGCAGTTTGGAAGGGCCCTAAGAGAGCAGTGTGGCTTACTGAAAACAACCAGAACTTGGAAGCATTATATTGCTCATACTACAACTCCAAGAATCCCCTAGGGAAAAAAACATATAAAGTTTCAAAGCTTGAAAAGTACAAATGTATTCTGAAGTGGTATAGTCTTGTGGTCATTAACTAAAGATGAATAAAATTAATTTGACAAATAAATTGCTATGAACCCAAATGATGTCTCTTTTTCATGCTAATTTATATCTCTATGATCATAGATTGAACAAATATTCTACTTCTGACGCAGGAAGCTTTAAGCAGTTTTATTTTTTAAAGGTCACATATATTTTAACAAGTACATTTACAGTCAATTGTATATTTTTCTTCTTTGTGAGGTTAATTTGTTCCTTGGGTAAATAGACTAACTTCTGTTAGTTAAGAGGGATATTCTTTATTCACGGAGCACAATAGGTTCTATTCACAAGCTCCTATTTCTCCTGCAAATACAGAAAAACACTAACTTTCAAAAGGCTCTGTGATGCAATTTCTGCTTGTGAATCTCTTGCAGAACAAGGAGACAATAGAAACATCAAGGCAGAAAGTATTAAGAATAATACCTGACGGTGGACTCTGTTATTTTTCCTTCTAGGGCCCCTTCAACACAGTAATTTAATTCAGATTATCAAAGCAGATATTCCATATTATCTGCTTTGAACTGAATTACATGAGTCTACACTGCCATATAAACCAGTTCAAAGGAGATAATCTAGATTTTATATGGCAGTGTAGAAGGGACTTAAGAGTGCAGTCCTAGGCCCCATCTGTACCACCATTTTAATGCAGAGTATATGGGCCCTTCTACACTGAGCTAAAACTCAAGAGGAAGTGGGTTAAAACAACTCACTTCCTCTTGAGTTGTAGTCCCCCCCCCCCAAGCCCCAGGCTTTCCTGGGAGGGATGGCTAGATAGCATCCCAGGTCAAACAAAGGTTGACCTGGGATTCTATCCAGCCCTGAAAAGTTTGGGGGGCAGAAAGTTTGGGAGGCAAATTGGGGGGCTGAAGGGGATGGGGTAGGTGCTATTCCACTCCTCCAGGCATTTTTCCTCCTTTCGCCCCTGCCAGTCTCACAGACTCGTCTGGTGGGCACAACGGAGAGAGCCTTCTCCTCTGTGGCCCCCCAACTCTGGAACTCCTTGCCTGGAGAGATTAGGAAAGCCCCCACTTTGGAGACCTTTAAAAAACACCTTAAAACCTGGCTTTTCCGCTGTGTCTTCGGAGAATAGTCACTATATTTCTTACCATTGCTCTCCTCAATGCCCCCCATTTTTTGGAGTTCATTCTACCCCCCCCCCCATGTTTATATGTGCTCTCCTTCGCAAAGAAGCTACTCCTCTTATCTCATCCTGAGTTTCTAACATTTTATATTTGTGCATGCGGCCCGCCTTGTCACTTGTCATTTTTAATTTTAGACATCTATTTGTATATTGTTCTTTTATTTATAGGTATGTTTTATTGTGTTTATTGTTGATGTTTTTATTTTTATTTTACTGTAATTTGTTGTTTGGGCTTGGCCTCATGTGAGCCGCCCCGAGTCCCCATCGGGAAGATGGTGGTGGGTTATAAATAAATATTATTATTGTTATTATTATTATTGGAGCCCCAAACGTGGGGTGGGTATGGGGACAGTCCCCACAGGGCCATCACCTCTAAAGATCCAGACCTCAGCTTGAGGTCCAGTTCTTTAGAGGTGTGGACTAAACTAGGAAACCCAGTTTACTCTGCATCAATTTACTTTTACACCTCTGGTAAAAAGTGAGAGGGGTCCCATGTTTTGGGCCTGTCTGGAAGGCCCCTATATAGGCCCTATATACACTTGCTTAAATTAGACATATATAAGTTTGTGCTGCAATATTTTTAAGATTGATATTTAAACCAAGAATTTTCTGGAAAAACATTTCATTATGATGTGATATTATTTGGCTTTTAAAAAGAGCATGGTAACACGATTAAATTACAGCAGGAAACAAATATACAAAAATGGCATGTAAGCTGTAGAGAGCAACCAAAATGTTATGGCTAAATCTTTTCTTCTCACTGCTGATGGGATGATCTTATTATAGTCATCTGGATGAGGAGACCCAAACAGAAGTCAGTTGTGTGAAAGCATTCAAAAAACAAGCTCCACAACTTGACAGATGAAGGAAAAAATTGTAGACAACAGTGTTTGCAAGTTGAACAGGAAACCAACCATGCACTTGATGCTTTCACAGTGGAAAGGCTAATACAACAATGTATGAAGCACAGATTATTCATACCTTCCAATATTTCACAGATATTTCACTAGGACTTGTGTGGCGAAGCTTACTTACTTACTTAGATGATCGCTCATAGCCCGAGGATGATAGTCCTCCAAGTGTATGTCTTGATGATGGGTCTGTAGGTGGCTGTGGAGCCCTATTCTTGATCCGCATGTTCTCCCACAGTGAGGACATCAGTTTCCAGGTGGAAGGTGGTCCCTGTCAGGGTTGGCTTGATGCTCCTTCCTCTTGGCACATTTCTCCCTTTCGCCCTCCATTCATGCCTCTTCAAATTCTGCAACACTGCTGGTCACAACTGACCTCCAGTTAGAGCACTTAAGGGCCAGGGCTTCCCAGTTCTCGGTGTCTATGCCACAGTTTTTAAAGTTTTCCAATCCAAATGTACTTTTAATTTTGCAGCTGATAAATTTAGATCAAAATAAAGACATTTTGTTTACATACTTAACAATGGAAGCAAGGATAGCCTTTGCAAAAAGATGGAAAGCAGAGGAAACAACAGTAAAAGAACATTGGATAGAAAAGATCTT
This sequence comes from Anolis apletophallus, assembly GCA_030556195.1. Classification (NCBI taxonomy): domain Eukaryota; kingdom Metazoa; phylum Chordata; class Lepidosauria; order Squamata; family Anolidae; genus Anolis; species Anolis apletophallus. Next base: position 66,911,394 of record JARBWK010000002.1, on the reverse strand, counting down.
AGAGATAAAGGACATGGATAGATTAACCTTTCTTTGTCAGAAACGCCAATGGAAGACCAGTCAAGCAAACAGACTGGGGACTTTTCAAAGAGTAGTTAACAACTTTAAAAGAGAAGAAGAATATATAAGAAAGAAAGAGCATAAAAATCATCAGAAGAATAGGGGAAAAGACAATGGACCACTCCCTTGTAGTAATAAAAAAGATAAAGTATGTAAATTAATAGAACTGCAATGAAGAATGGAAGATGCAAAATGCTCCCCCTTTTTCTGTATTCTCTCTCTTCCCTCTTTCCCTTCCCTCCTTTCTTCATTCTTTCCCCCTCTAAACTATTCTACCCTTGTTTGTTTGCCTTTTTATGTAAAATGTATCTCAAAATGCACAATAAAAATTATTTTTAAAAATTGCATCCACCATAATGTCAATTGTCTTGGCCAACAACAGAATACCCGTGTAGCAATTTTGGCTATCGTGTCTGGGGCTGCTGTTATTAGAAGACTGAAAACTGAAACAAAAAGCTACTTTCTTGACATTCAGCTCATAGCTTGCCTGAGCATGAGATTTTGTAGTGGAATGAAAGATTAAAATATGTCATTTACAAATAATTGTTTCCATGATCTTCCTTCCACGGACAGAACAGTTCCTCTCCATCAAAGGCTTCTGATCTAATGGAGAAATTCCATTGACAGAACAGGGGAAACCCTGCCTTTTACATTCTAATTTCCTGGAAATTCTGTGTATTGTGCTGGATGATGCCTGAGGCCTTCAGGAATGGGAAGAAACAGAAAAGATATCCCCTGACTTAGAGAGTAGAATCCTCTGAGGGAGGCCTCCCACCATTGGGAAGAAATGGTGGGTCCAAGTTAAGTGATTCAAGAAATCTGAAGCCCTTCTCACTGCGATTTATCCTTAGTGCCCCTTCCTGTTCTCTGCTCTGTATTCATATTCTTAAACTCAAGTTCTTAGTTTGTTTCCAAATCCTTGTCAAATGTTGACAGGCATTAACATGCACTTACTGTTCCCAGAGACCAAGCCAGACAGCTATCAGTTGTCAAAGTTTTAAGAGCTCTTCTGCGTATATTTATGGTTCTTTTTTCATGTCTATGAGGGAGTGGCACTCTTTTAATTTCACTTGATGTTCCCAGGAGTGTTTTGCTCTTTTTGGGTGGGACAAAGCAGAGATGGAGGAAGAATGGGCTTTATTTAATTTGCAGATTTACAAAAATCTGCAAAATATGATGTTCAGTGGGTGGTCCAGGGTCTTCTTCTGCCTCTTTTCTTCTCCATTGATATAGGCAGCCTGCAATAGTAAAAACAACCAAGTTTTCTTATACAGTAAAGACTAACACATAAATTGTGGCATAAACTTTCATGGACAGAAACTAAAAATGTTAGGACAAACTAAATATGTGTATTGTGATTGCACCTAATTTAGACAATTCAGAAAACGGACAAGTTTCTGAGAGATTTGTCTATTTTATTTATTTATTTGCCATCCTTCTATACCACCTCTCTCACCCCGAAGATGACTCGAGGTGGTGAACAAGCGGCAACAAGTGCCCATATACAATACATCACAAGATAAAAACAGTCATATAAAAACATATAAAATTAACATTTAAAAACTACAAAATACAAATCTCAGCTCCACAATCTTAAAATCGGTTTCCGTTTGTCTGTTGCAAGTGAAGTCAAGTCACTTCAAAAAGCAGATGGGAGAAGGGAAAAGGAAGGTGAAGCTGGTTCTTTCTGCATGCTTTCTTGCTCCAATAGAGAAGTAAGGCTTTGAAAATTCTCAAACAGAACTTATTAGGAAATTTGATAATGTTAAAGCTCCCCTAGTCTGACCCCTTGAAGTTGTGAGACCTTAAACAATTGATTCTCCTTTTGAAAATACAGGACTGTAAATGGTAGCAACTGAGAGGGATTGAGTCTTTGTAAGCCAGCAGATAATAACACCCAAGGACTTGTTGCTCGGAACCCCTAGTATTTTGCTTAACTGTGGTTCTCAACATGTGGGTCCCCAGGGGTTTTGTCCTACAACTCCCAGAAATCCCAGCCAGTTTACTAGCTTTTAGGATTTCTGGGATTTTTTGCTACTTAGCAGGGGGTGGATTGTATAACCCACAAGGTCTCTTCCAACTCTATGATTTGATGATTCTATGGGCCCGTCCAGACAGTACCTTTATTGTGATAACTCCTGCAATAAAGAAGGGGCTATCCAGACAATGCCCTGGATAGTCTCAAATTAATTTGCTACAAACCAGGAAAACCCTGGTTTGTAGCAAATTAATTAGAGAGTGGGTAAACCCACTATGTCTGGTGTCTGGACTGCAATCCAGACACCATTCCCACAGTTTTCTGGACTAAATTAGTCTGGAAAACTGTGGGAAAACCCACCCATCCTCCCTCCTCAAAGCCTCCAAAGCCCTTTGAAAAGTAAAGAAAACTACCCAGACTCTAGTACACTCTTGGAGCAGCTCTCCTGGTGTGTAGAAATGACGCACCAGAAGAACCAGGGGAGAAAAATCACTCCCTTCATCGCTCTCCTGGCACATCATTTCTACCCACTGGGAGAACTGCTCCAAGTGTGTACTGGAGTCTGGGTAAGTTTTCTTTACTTTTCAAAGGGCTTTAGGGACTTTGGGGGAGGGTCCCTGGATGTTCTGCTGGGCTAGTTCTGACAAAACATCTGGACACCCACCTCAGAAAGTGTGCGCTTTCTGGGGTGGGTGTAGACAGCCACCCAGGAACATCTGCATTTTAAAAACGGCTGTCTGGAACTGCCCTATGAAGGCCAAAACACATGGGAACTCACAGGTTGAGAACCACTGATCTACACTGTATAATTAATATAGTTTGTCACTACTTTAACTATTATGGCGCAATGCTCTGGAATGATTGAACTTGGCATATTACAGGATCTTTAGCCTTTTCTGCGTTACCAAACTATAAATCCCAGGATCCTATAACATTGACCCATGCCAGTTACAGTGCTGTTATACTGCATTAATACTACAGTGTAGAATGAAGTGATTTTTTTCTGTCAAGAAGATCCCCCCATTTAGCAGACAGTTCAAAACGTTATTTTGTTAAGAATAATAATGTGTTACTCATTATTCTAAATGATGTCCTAGTTACGCATTACTATTGAACTTCTTTAATTTTGTTTTACATTTATATTTTTAAATAAAAATAGTTTAAAAAAGAAAAAATATCAAAGTGACTTACAATGCTTGCCACTATTACCAAATTATTTTTTTCTTCAAAAGGGCTGTTGTCATGCCCCACTCCCAATAACACATGACAGGTAACATGATTTCCAATGCATTGTTTCCAGTTCTGACACAGTGTACTGTAATCTATACAGTACTGTTATATGACCCCCATCTCCAGATGTTTCTGGCTTACAAATCTCAGTGGCCATATTGCAGGAATGTTGAGGAATTTTGGGAGATTAATGCTAACAATATTTGAAAAATTGTAGGATTTTCACACTTGGAGTACATAAAATATCCTAGTGTACAGGAAGTGTACACCAGGCTGGTATCTGTTTCTGGTCAAGAGAGTATACACAGCCAAATTTCATTGAGGTTTTAAACAAATAAAATGGCCATCTTTGCTGCAAAGGAACTTTGCTACATATGAACATCACTTTATTTGACTATTGTAGTCCATATGTTGGATTGTCTATATTTAGGATATAATTATTTAGTGTAGCTTTTTCATCCTCTGTGTGCTTGCGTCTTAGTAGTGAGGCTGCCCAGTGTGTGTTTTATAGTTCAGACAGACACATACGTACAGCCATTGCAGGTACTGCTGAATGACCACCCTTATCCCCATCCATCCTCCATGCTGCCGTGATCTTCAGACACAACAAGAATCCTATCTGTTGGCCATTGCCTGCAGTGTGGTCACCCCTTCTCGCCTCCTGCCTTCTCTGATGACTGATTGCCCCAACCAACTTCACTTCAGGCAATGGTCAACTGGCCAAAGACCACTGTGACACAAAAGATGGAAGAGATTGGTAAGTGCCATGCTATGTCCAGGCCAGCCGAGCCACAATATGGATTGTCCCCTGACTTTGGGAAACATGGGGCAAGGCTATGTCAAACTGCATTACATCAGATCAGCTTGTGTGGTATTGGCTGCCATGGAGTTGATCCTTGGCCCATCCAACTTAAGTGGTCAGTGTAAATGTACCACATGACTCTGGAGACCAGAGTTTGAATCCCTGCTCAGCCATGGAAATCCCCTGGGTGGCCTGAGGCAAGTCATATCTTTCCACCTTAGAGGATGACAAAAGCAAACAAGTCTTGCTGAGAAAACTCTGATACTGGTTTGCCTTAAGGTCTCTATAAGTCGGAAATGGCTTAAAGGCATACAACAACTGCTTTGATACACTGAATGCTGCAATAATAAAACCTACTAGTTTCTGGATGACTGACAGTTCAAGTTTTTTTCCTTGTGGCCTCACTTGGGGTATTATGACCCATGACAGGCAAGTTACATTCACAAGGTTATGCAATGTCTTAAATTCACTGATTAGAGTCAAAAACTCTTAACTCAAGTGTTGTTTCACAGATAGGCTGCAAAGCTTCAAGTTAGGATCTGCTCATTGCTCAGCAGTGTAGCTGGTGAAAGTTTAAGGCTTTTGCTGTTTTGTTTCTAAACCAGTCTTTTCAGGATATTACTTTGTGGCCAGCAAAAACAAAACAAAGCAAAAAAAACTGGGAGTGTATGTTTAATGACCGATCAAGTATCAGAATCAACATAAACCATAAAAATCTGACAGCATTAGAAACACACCTTTGTTTTAGGTTGTTTTTCTGAGAAGGGAAGATTTTTTTAAAAAAATATCAGTTTGGATCAACAGCAATTCACCTGCAAAGCTAGTTGCAGGGAACATCTCTTTGCAGCATTCCTTTGGATACCAAATGCTGGAGAAAAAATAAATCATTCGTTCCATCCTAGATGCTGTTGCTTCATGTAAGAAGAAAAGTAAAACATGCATTTTCTTTCAAAATGCACTTTCATTTCTTCGCAGGAAGTTATGTTGTGTTTCTTTGCTTTTTATTTTTAAAAAGACTTATGTCTTAAAAATTATGACTTTTGGTGCCATAGGAAAACCAAAACCATACATGCTGAAGGTCCTGTTATGCTCTATACAAAATGCTGAAAAAGATAGGTGGATCAGAATGTGATCCAGAAATGAAGACCAAAAGAGAAACAAGAGAATGGAGTACTTTGGTTCAAAGAAAATGGCTGCTCTTCATTGATGAAAACAATAATCCTACAACTTTGTCAACAGTGTGATGTGACAATTATTAAAAGCCAATGTGATACTAAACTGAATCAGTAAAAGTATAGTTTCTAGATTAGGGAAAGTAATTGTACTACTCCAGTCTGCTTTGGCCATACCTCACATGGCATATTGTGTCCAGTTCTGCCTAGCACAATTCAAGAAGGATATTGACAAGCTTTTTTCATGTCAGAAGTGACTTGAGAAACTGCAAGTTGCTTCTGGTGTGAGAGAATTGGCCATCTACAAGGACGTTGCCCAGGGGATGCCTGGATGTTTTGATGTTTTACCATCTTTGTGGGAGGCTTCTCTCATGTCCCTGCATGGGGAGCCGGAGTTGACAGAGGGAGTTCATCCACGCTCCCCCCGGATTCAAACCTGTGGCCTGTTGGCCTTCAGTCCTGCCAACACAAGGGTTTAACCATTGGCTCCATTGACAAGCTGGAATGTGTCCAGTGGATGGTTACCAAAATGGTAAAAGGTCTGGAAATGAAGCCCTATGAGGAGCAGTTTAGGGAACTAAAAACATTTAGCCTGGAGAAGAAAAGACCCAGAGGGGACAGAATAGCCATATTTTTTTAATTATTTGAAAGGCAAACTTGTTTTCTTCTGCTCCAAGGACATCGGTAATGGAATGATGGATTAAAACTACAGGAAAAAGATTCCAACTGAATACAACAAAGAACTTCCTGGTGAAAGAGCTGTTCAACAATAGATGCTGCTGCCTTAGAGTGTGATGAAGTCTCTTTCTCTGGGAGTTTTTAAACAGTGCTGGGGTTGCTTTGATTGGATGCTCCTGCATAAGAGGAGGTTGGACTGAATGGTCCTTGTTGTCTCTTCCAACCCTATGATTCTAGGAATTGTCAATATCAGGAAGCAAAACACTTTTTAAAGCTGTAGTCCATTGGAGGTTGCACACTAGGTGGTGCTATTTCCTTTATTCCTGACACAACACATACCATTTGGGATAGTGCTCACCAATGAAATATTAGATATTGTAGTGGCAAGTGTGGATTTAAATAGAAAAAGCCAAGTAGTTGATTGTATTTTCTGCAGGATATTCACACAATGAAGTTGTTGCAGCTCTTAAAATGAACAGCAATATTGTGCACTGACTCAGGACCCTTCCAGACAGGCCTTTAATTTGAGACCTGTCTCACTTTTACTGGAGGTGCCTGAATGACATCTCTGGTAAAAGCAAATTAATGCTGAGTAAACCGGGTTTCATTAAATACCTCATTAAATTCGGATCTTAATGGGCCTGTGTAGGCCTGTGTGGATTGACTCCCGGGACATGTCAGGCATTTCTCAGATGTCATTTGGCACTTTGGGGCTTCTGGAGCACAAAGGCGCCCATCCCCTCCAACCAAGCCCTAAAATTTTCCCCTAAAACTTATTGAAAAAAATCCCTGGAAGCCATACAGTCTATCTTCATGTCCTCCTGATGGAATAAATGATGGGTTGACCAGAAATGATGGGTTGAGGAGACCAGGGGAGGGGGGGGGGATTTACAGAGGGATTTTCCTCCTTACCCCTCCTATTTCCATGGCTGCCAGGGACCTTTTTCAGTAAATTTTTTGGGAGGGATTTAGAGCTTCAAAGTGGCTTCATGCTATCCTGATTTCAATCAGAGTAGCATGTAGCCACCTCTGAAGCAAAAGCCCTGGTTTTGGTTTGGGAGTGGGGGCTAGAACCAGGGCTGGACTAAGGTAATTTAAAATGGTAAGTGAAAATTATTTTGGCACACCCCCCCCCCACCCCACCCCAATCACTGAAAAATAAAAGGTAGAATATTATTCACATCATGTTCAGGGGCACATCCGGCTGCCAGGCGCTCCTCCTCGCTATCCGGCCTCGTGGAGGGTGCACATTTATATGTTAGTCAAAGCAATGATATTTCCCATAGTAACCTACGGATGTGAGAGCTGGAACATAGGGAAGGCTGAGCAAAGGAAGATAGATGCTTTTGAACTATGGTGTTGGAGGACAGTTCTGAGAGTGCCATGGCCCGTGAGAAGATCCAACCAGTCTATACTTCAAGAAATAAAGCCTGACTGCTTACTGGAGGGAAATATAATAGAGGCAAAAATCAAGTACCTTGGCCACATCATGAGAAGACAGGAAAGCTTAGAGAAGACAATTATGCTTGGGAAAATTGAAGGAAATAGGAAGAGGGGAAGCTGGATTGATGGTATCCTTAAGAACATAAGAACATAAGAAGAGCCATGCTGAATCAGGCCTCAGCCCATCTAGTCCAGCATTCTGTGTCACACAGTGGCCCACTAGTTGTACACAGGGATCTCTAGCAGAAAGGAGGGCAAAACCCTCACCTGCTCCAGACCCCCCCACAACCAGTACCCGGGGAAAATCCTGCCTGCCCAATCAACACAGAGGTGGCACTTGGATGTCCATTTCAGTAACTACTGATTCCCTTGGTATCCATGAATCTGTCTAATCCTATCTTGAAGCTGTCCAGGCTGACAGCTGTCACAACCTCTTCTGGAAGTGAGTTCCATAACCCAATGACCCTCTGGGTGAAGAAATATTTCCCTTTATTAGTCCTAACTTTCCTGCCTTGGAGCTTTAGGGAGTGCCCCCCTAATCCTAGTGTTGGGTGACAGAGAAAATATTTTTTCTTTATTCACCTTTTCTATCCCATGCATGATTTTATACACTTCGATCAAGTCACCTCTAAACGCCGTCTTTCAAGGCTGAAAAGACCAAGGCGTTGCAACCTGATTTCGTAAGGGAGCTGCTCCATCCCTTGGATCATTCTTGTTGCCCTTTTCTGTACCTTTTCCAGTTCCGTTATATCCTTCTTGAGGTGCGGTGACCAGAATTGTACACAGTACTCCAAATGTGGCCTTACCATAGATTTGTAGAGAGGTAATACAACATTTGACGACCTATTTTCGATTCCCTTCCTGATCATGCCAAGCATAGAATTTGCTTTTTTTACTGCTGCTGCGCACTAGGTTGACATCTTCATTGAGCTGTCCACCAAAACCCGGAGATCCCTTTCCTGGTTTGTCTCGGAAAGCTTTGACCCCATCAATTGGTAGGTGTAGTTGGGGTTCTTTGCCCCGATGTGCGTGACTTTACACTTGTTTAGGTTAAAATGCATTTGCCACTTTGTTGCCCATTCACTCAATTTCGAGAGATCTTTCTGGAGCTCTTTACAATCAGTTTCATTTTTAACTACCCTGAACAATTTAGTGTCGTCTGCAAACTCCTTCAAGTGACTGGCTTGACCCTGAAGGAGCTGGGGGAGCTGACAGCAGACAGGGAGCTCTGGCATGTGATGCTCCATGAGGTCACGAAGAGTCAGAAGTGACGGAACAAATGAACAACAACAGCCAAAGCTGTAAGATGTAACATGAAGCACTAGAGAATATCTGTTCTCTAAGGTTTTTTAGTAGAAAAAAATAAGATACAGAAATAATATCCTAGGATGTTGTAGGTTTTTCAGGCTGTGTAGGTTTTTCTAACTTTTGCCTGCATCTGTGGCAGGCAAAACATTAGGAGAGAATCCTTCTGGAACATGGCCATACAGGCCGAAAAACCTACAGCAATCGTGATTCTGGCCATGAAAGCTTTCGACAAAATAGTATCTTCTTCGCAAAATTGACAAATTGTGTTACAGTAAAATGCCAGAAAAAAATTGTTTTATCAGTTTGTTTGGCAAAGCCTCTGCCATATACAGACATAATAAGGTGCATGTCTTCACCAATGTCTAATTTATGACAATAAGTTATAGAAGCAGAAAGCATATTGTGAATACGTTCTTCAGATTTTTAAAATATTTTGTTATTTATGGATCTCCCATTTTTAAACAATTTTGTTTTGTTTTTCTTTAAGAGGCAGTATATTTCTTGCATCCAGCAAATATGTGTTGAGACTTGCTATGGTTGTGTGACTTCTATGCTATCTCACACTAGATCGCTTTATCTCCTGGAAGCAGATCTTGCCCTGAGTTGTAGGTAGATAAAATCTATTCTCTTTTTAGGGTTTGGCTTTTATTTGGCTTTTATTGGTAGGCTGGAACGGTGGCCAAGAACATAACAGGGAGTCATGAAAATTAACAATACACCTCCCAGAACGTAACTGACAGCTCTGGATTTTCTTTCCAAAAGGCCTGGAAATAGGAGGGTTGTTTTGGCTTCTCATGTGAAAAGTAGGCCTGAATTTATGAGCAGAGCCAACATTCAAGGCATTTAGAAAATTAATGTTTACATTTATTTCTTTGCCAGCTTTCTGCATCAAAACTTGAACAGACAGTATACTGTTTCTTCTATGCATGCCTTTACTTTGCCTCTTGACCTGATGTGACCCCATTCATTTTATAGGGATTTCTTCGTGAATGATACTCAGAGGTGATTTTTTTCAGTCCCCCTCCCCTGAAATATAGTCTACATATTTACCAAGGAATTTATTCCTTGGTAAATTCTATCCAGTATTAACCCAAGCTAGCCAGATCAGTTTCCAAGATGAGATCTGATGCCTTTATGGTGTTTTGAGTTTCATTTAAGAGAGAAAAGTGGCCAACTCCCATGTTACGGCAGCTCCACTCGCTGCTGGTCTGCTTCCAGGCTAAATACAAAGTGCTGGTTATTACCCATAAAGCCCTAAAAGGTTCAGGCCCAGACTATTTGAAAAACCGCATCTCTGCATACAAACCAGCTTGAGCACTGTGATCTGTGGAGGAAGCCCTGCTCTCAGTCCCATCCCCGTCAAGCACGGTTGGTGAAAATGAGAGAGGGGCCTTCTGCGTAATTGCTCCTTGCCTCTGGAACCCTTTCCAAAGAACTAAAAATGCCCCCTCCTTCGTTTTTCAAATCCACCGATGTAGATTAGTTTACGGAGAGGAGGGGGATTGGACATCTTTGTACATAGCCTTGCCTAGTTGTTGACACCTATCTTCACCAGTAGATTCCACATACCATCTTAGTTTTAATGTTTTAGTCTAACTTTTAACAGTTTGAGTAGAAGTGAGAGGTACATGTTTCTTGAAAGAAAAATGTATGAAAATGATTTCTCCCTCGAGATAAGTGGAGTGGCAGCACTACGGTTTCTTTTGGAGATACAGGAAAGTATTAGAAACCAACCAGGCCTTTGTAAATTTTTTTTAAAGGCGGAATGCAGTAGAAAATAAATATTTCCATTTATTAGGAGCCATATTTCTAGCTATTAGGAGACATACTGTACGTTTTGTCTTTCTTCTTGGTTCTGTCACCAAATCAGATAAGATGAGAAATGTATGGCTGATTTTAAAAAATGATTTGGAGAAAAAAAATAGCATTCTGGGGAGGACTAATCTAAATTGGAAGTCTAAAATGAGAATAAATTCCACCTTTCTCTACTCCTAATAGAAATCCTTGCAGTTATGTTACTTGTCCTGAAGAAGAAGAAAATATATAAACAACTAAGTAAGCCATGAGTTTCTATCAGTTTCTTACTGAGGTCAAATTCACTGCAAAGAAAGAATAGAATTTGCTGCTGGCCCTCACCTATGACCACTATGGTATGAAATCTCTTGGTATTATTGATTTCCACGTTAATATTATATGACGTCCGTGCACCAGACTGCATACTTGTCCTGACATTGTTTCACAGCTTCAAGGACTCTGGCAACTTCTTTCATTCCATTTTTAAAGAAATCATGAAATACAAGGATATATGAAAAAGGCTACATATATCATGAAAAACTGAGCTGCAAAAGAAAAGAAAAGCTATTACAGAAATGCCACCAGCAGACAATATTTCAATAGCAGAAAAACACCTGTAACTCCTTATATATTTACATGGAATATCAATATGTTAACTATACAAATGGCACTAATAAGACTTGCCACTATGAATATTACCCTTGTATTTCTTTATCTGTGTGGTTTTTTGGTTTTTTAAGGGTTTCTAATGATATGTCTGTGCTATAAGCCATCTCTCATGTCTCATTATGTGAAGCAGGGAGTGGAGAAATGTCCAATGTAATGTATCACATCATATGTAAACCACCTCTAGCTATTACCAGGATTAGAGAATGAGGTGCCAAATCTGCTGTCTTCAACAGTATCAGTTGTAAAATCAAGTTCCGACCTGTGAATAAACAGTGAAGAAATGTTCCTCTTACCATGCTTACCAAAACTGAAATGTCATTGGATTGGATATAGAAGCAGTTAGGTTAAAGTAGTGAGTAACCATGTAGCTGTGACTAGTGAAATAAATTATTGAATTTCATCCTTGCATGTGAGGGCAAATAATTATAATAGTTTATTTTCCCAGTTGCAGGAGAAAATAAGTATTCCTTTGCAGTTTTCTCTGAATATTTGATTGTCCTGAAATATTGCTGTGGGGGTTATTTATGCAAAGAAAACCTCTCAAAATAGGTTTCCTATGCAGAAGACCCCCCCTTTAATTTTAGAGAATATTTGATCCATAACATTTTGGAAAAAATGAATACTGGGTGAAAATTCTGCAAAATTTTCATGGATTTATTATTAATTTTGATGGGGTTTCTGGCTGTTGGGTAGCACCTGGTTTAGAAGTACATGGGAAAATCCCTCAGTCCCTATTAACTTTTTTCTTGTCAGGAGTGACTTGAGAAACTGCAAGTCGCTTCTGGTATGAGAGAATTGGCCATTTGCAAGGACGTTGCCCAGGGGATGCCCGGGTGTTTTACCATCCTGTGGGAGGCTTCTCTTATGTCTCCATGTGAGAAAATGGAGCTCACAGACAGGAGCTCACCCTGCACCTTGGATTTGAACCGCCAACCTTTCGGTCAGCAATCCTGCCAGCACAAGGGTCGAACTCATTGCACCACTGAAGGCTCCTATTTACTAAGTCCGTATTTACTAAGAAGTAGCCAGCGCTAGCTTCAACAAATGAGGAAATAGCAGACAGATGTGATTTATTTGTTTATTTCACGTATTTGTACCCCTTCCTTCTCACCCTCAAAGGGGGATTCAGGGCTGCTTCACAAATCATTGGCACTTGTGGAGAATTGTGAGAGGGGTCCTGTTTCTGCCTGTTGCAGGAGAAATAACTCATGGAAAGGAGAGAAAATGGCGCCAGCTGTTTCCCAAATAACAGTGGAATGAGCCCCTATTTATTGTGAATGATGACCACAAGTAGAGAATGAGGAGGGTCAGGGTCACATCATAACACCATGACTACAGTGCTTATGTATCTATATCTCAGAATTGTAGTCCGTCATTCTATTCCCAGTTGTGTTTAATGTGTTCAGCCAATTTAATTAAGCCTGTCTACTTACCTTTGCTTTTCTATTCAAGGTGACATATATAAGAATACCTAGTTAATCTGGGTCCAATGTGTTCATTTTTCTACCCTGGAAGATGGCAAGGGTTCCTCAGGTACCAGAATCAGCTTCCTACATTGATGGGCCCAGAGATGGCCAACAATATCTTGCTGCTTTCATTCAAAAGACAAGGTGGAACCTCTGTCCCATTTCCACACATGACAGCATGCTGGACTGATAGCTGAATCCTTCCTCAATGACAATATCTGTGGGCAGCAGGCAGTCCATATATTATGCATAACTCTGTCTTCCAAAACACACTTCTCCCTGCCAATCCACCAGCACTTGCTATCTATGGTGACTGGTGCCTCACTTTGTCTAATGATAGAACTTGTCCTGCATCGGCTAAATGCTTCTAGGGATGTTGTAGCCTCTGATCTTACAGTCAGATCTTGAAGAGATGAACCCTTCCTTGTTCGTCACTGTACATTTCCCAGAATTTTCAATCAGTTTTCATTGATTTATTTGAATTGGAAAAGGTAGGTCTTGATTTCATTCAGTACTTACTTTTGTTGACATAAAACTGAATGAAAAATTGGTGGCATTAGGAGAGTGTAGCTTTTTCAGAGCACCGAAGATGCTGCTGTATATGTATCATATTACCCATCTTGTGCACAGTCATCATTCCTGTTGACAGAAAGCTATAGGTTTCTGTAGTGCTTCACAAGCTTGTCAAGCCTGTTTAACCAGAGATAACAGGAAAAGAGGAAAGAAAGAAGTATGCATACCACAAATAATTGTGTTTGTATTATGCCATCTTTTTAAAAACCCTGTTGCCCATAATTATGCATCCCTTCCCATGGAGTTATGTTGTCAGATTTGCCCAGGTCATGTGGGAATTTCCATTATGCCATTTGATGATAGGATCTCTCAATGGAAAATACTCAGAATAAGGGAAGTTGGTATATATATGTGACCAGGCATGTAGCCGGGGGGGGGGGGCTAAGGGGGCTTCAGCCCCCCCCCCAAATTCTCAGGGGGGTCCGCGAAAAGGCCTTACTGGTACAATATTTAAACTGTTATGTTTATTCATATCATGATCTGATCACCATGCTCATTATATCCCACATTAATGGGGTTATTGGGATAACAATACAAAAGGTTTGCTAGGGTAGACCCTCTTCCACCCAGTCTCAGCCCCCCGAACCAAACTCAGCCCCCCGAATCAAAATCCTGGCTACGGCCCTGTATGTGACTAATTGCATTTCCTTACTTTCTGCATCACTTGTAATTTGTTTTTCTTGACCATTAGACCTTCATGTTGAAAGTGAGAGAAGAAATAATATTTAACTAGGTCTGCCTTCATAAAATGTTGTGATTTTAGATAGAAATGTAATGTTAGGACAAGACTTGAGTGAAAGGCATAATTCTTGGCAATCTAACACTGAGAACAGAACTTAAAGGGATGGTTTTACTGATGGCATATTTCTTGAATTATAGAATCATTGAGTTGGAAGAGACCTCATGGGCCATCCAGTCCAACCCCCTGCCAAGAAGCAAGGAAATCACATTCAAAGCACCCCTGACAGATGGCCATCCAGCCTCTGTTTTAAAGCCTCCAAAGAAGGAGCCTCCACCACACTCCGGGGCAGAGAGTTCCACCACTGAATGGCTCTCACAGTCAGGAAGTAATCTGAGTAATCTCAGTCCCCAGGAACTGGATAATCCAAATTCCCACTGCAGTTATCCAAATAGTTCTGGAGGACCGGGAATCTGATGCTGGACGATACCACAAAAATACCAGATCCTGTCTGATGGAAGCGAAACAGAGTCAGCATTGGTTAATACTTGGGTAAGTGAACCGCCAATTAATACCATGTGGTGTAGGCTACAATACAGAGGAAGGGACTAGCAAAACCACTTCTGAGTATTTCTTGTCAAAAAGACTTATGAAATTCATTGGGTCACCATATATAGACAATGGCTTGAAGAAAACGAAAAGAGCTCAATTGAGATGGTGTCTGTGTTCCAATGAGACAGTGATACTGATCAGAACAAGCACCCTTGTGAGTTAGAAACCTCAATGAATTAGCTCATTGGGTTGGTGTAGGTTTTTGGGCTGTCTGGCCATGTTCTAGAAGCATTATCTCCTGACATTTCGCTCGCATCTATGGCAGGCATCCTTAGAGGTTGTGAGGTTTGTTGGAAACTAGGAAAATTGAGTTTATATATCTGTGGAAAGTCCAGGATTGGAGAAAGAACTCTTGTCTGTTGGAGCGAGGTGTGAATGTTTCAATTGGCCACCTGATTAGCATTTGATGGCCTGATAGTTTTTAGCAGTGCCTTGTTACTGCCTGGGAGAACCCTTTGTTGAGAGATGATTAGCTGTTCCTGTTTGTTTCTTGTCTGGAATTCCCTTGTGTTTGAGTTTTGTTGTTTATTTACTGTTATAATTTTAGAGTTTTTTATACTGGTAGCCAGATTTTGTTTATTTTCACAGTTTCCTCCTTTCTGTTGAAATTGTCCACATGCTTGTGGATTTCAGTGGTTCATGAACTAGATGAGAAATCTGCCCATTTTTTAGGTTTTTGCCATTCTACATCTAAAAATCTCAAGTTCTCTGTGTCTGGCATCAGAAGAAATTTGTACGTTTTAGAAAGTGCTTAAAAAAACCTGAAGCCAGTTAAGGTTTCACTACTAACTGATCTGAAACCTTTAAGGAAGTCTGCCACTTCTATTTCCACACACCTTATATATGAACGAAGCAGATGCCCTCTGCTTAGTTCATATATAGGAAGGAAGGAAGAGGGAGAAAGGAGGAAAGAAGGAAGGGGAGAGAGGGAGGGAAAAGGAAGGAGAGAAGGAGAAGGAAAGGGTGATGGGGGAGGAAGGAAGGAAGGAAGAGGAAGGAAGGAAGAGGGAGAAAGGAGGAAAGAAGGAAGGGGAGAGAGGGAGGGAAAAGGAAGGAGAGAAGGAGAAGGAAAGGGTGAAGGGGGAGGAAGGAAGGAAGGAAGAGGAAGGAAGGAAGAGGGAGAAAGGAGGAAAGAAGGAAGGGGAGAGAGGGAGGGAAAAGGAAGGAGAGAAGGAGAAGGAAAGGGTGATGGGGGAGGAAGGAAGGAAGGAAGGAAGAGGAAGGAAGGAAGAGGGAGAATCTGCCCTGGGGGATGAAACCTATTCTAGCTAACAAATAGGTTTGGTACCTTTAATCGATCTTGAAAGTTTGGGATAAAATCTAGAGTAGATTCACCATTTCATAGACATCACTGTGACTAAATATCTCCTTCTTTTCCATGAATTGGACTATTTGACTCCAAAATATTAATGAGATGAGCTCACCATTTAGAATTATTATGCAAAAAGATTCTATGTACAGCAGAATGTGTATTATAGGTAAAGGTTTCCCCTTGATGTTAAGTCTCGTTGTGTCCAACTCTGGGGAATGGTGCTCATCTCCATTTCTAAGCCAAAGAGCTGGTGTTGTTCGTAGACACCTTCAAGGTCATTGGCTGGCATGACTGCATGGAGCACTGTTACCTTTCCAGCAAAGTGTTACCTATTGATCTACTCACATTTACATGTTTTCAAACTGCTAGGTTGGCAGAAGCTGGGGCTAACAGTGGGAGCTCACCCTGCTCCCCAGATTCAAACCGCTGACCTTTCAATCAGCAAGTTCAGCAGCTCAGTAGTTTAACCCGCTGCACCACCAGGGGTCCTAATGTGTATTGTACAGCTCCAAAAATCTTGAATTTAAGGCATGTAGTCTCAGCCACTACTGTAGTCTCAGTAGTTTCTAGATGGCCCTGACACCACTTGTCAACAATGATACCTTCCTAAGACTGCTGTGGGCAAGAGAGCAATTTAATGGTCTCCATGTATAAGGACAAAGGTCAACTAGCTTGGTGTGAATGCCAAGACATAGTACATTTAGAGGACAGAGCCATAAGTTATTTAAAGCCAGCCTACCCTTACTTGTTGGTATAAGTACCGACCCACCCTCCTGTCCTTGGGGCAATGTGAGCTTTGTTGGTTGGGGTAAGCAAGCCATAGTATTGGTTTGTCCTGGCTATCAGGTTGCTACCCATTCCTCTGTTAATTCCCAGACAAAACTCAATTAAATAGGTTCTAGGTTCAATAAAGTGGCTCTTGTTTTAACCTAATTTTTCTGTGACTGATTTATTATTTTATAGTTGATCATCAAAGGCTATGTCTTGCTTTTGCAAAATCTTCATCTGTTCTTTGCTCACATGTTTTCCAATGTTCGCAAGTCCGTGACATTTAAACAGCATATGAGCATCTGCTAACTGCACATGATCTCACAAAATGAGAAGATAGTTCTGGGGAGATGAGAGCATTACTCTTAAATATTGTTCTTACATACTTCATTAAAAAAAACCCATGTCTAAAATAGATAAATAACTAGCTAGTGCTCAAGATGGCATCTTACCATCATATTGTCCAAAGGTTAAAGAAGCGGGATAGACTACATGGCAATGACAAATGCCGTTATTATTTAATAATGCACATAAAATGCATGCATCTAAGTGTGTAATTGAAGGAACCACTTTGTGTGCCTGCTATTGCTAAGCAGGAAACTGGTATGCAGCTATCCTAGCAATTAATTAGGACATATTTTTGTCTAGACTATTTGACCTATATTTTGGCCCAATAGTAATTAATTTAAAAATATTGGCCTAAATCCTGCATCATCAGATATAACTACAAAGCTGGAGCTGAGTCATGGTAGTTAAGTGAAATGATACCTTCCTAAAAACCCTACTTTTCATCCTTGCATTGCCCTAATCAAAGTGCTTCCAAAGTACTACAAAGCAGGGCACTGGGAAATGACATCTATAGTGTTCTCCAAGCCACGGGATGCATTGACAAAAGGTATCTGAAGAGACCTCTCAGGATCCTACTGCAGCTAATGCACTCCACAACCAGGAGAGTACTACAGGCACCATTTCCGAACACACTGATCTGCTGGGCCTTGAAGACTCTTCTATGTGCTGTGAGGCTGAAAAGGTAGTTTTGGACCTAAGTTCCTTGTAAATGTAAATCCGCAGTTGTATCAAATGTCTAGTTTACAATCTTGTAATTACCAGTTCAGATGCCATCTATTATTTTTTAGATTAGAATCAACAGCCCAATGATTTTAATAGATGAGTTTCTAAAAGAAGGCATGAGGTTCATATATTTACACATCCTTGAATTGCTAGATGTATACAGTACAACTTATCTAACTTTGTGGGATATGTACTAAGATTTCCTAGGTATACTTGAAATTGTGGCTACCCTATCTGTGGATAACCCTATATTTTGACTATTTAGGCTGAAAGCATACCATAAAATCTCACTGGAGGGCTGAAATAGCCCCACAAATACCTCCTGGGAAGTTATTTTTTAAAGTATAGGTAACTGAAACTTTGGGTAATACTTCTTGTTTACACCTAATGCAACTTGTGATGTGACAAACATATATTTGCATTCAAGCTTTATATATACAGTATATATATATATATATATATATATATATATATATATATATGTACTTCAAGTTCCGTCATCCATGGTCCATCCCCCTCCAAACAGCACCAGGATGTAGAGTGGGTCATGGGGGCTCTTAGTGCCACGTTTGGTGTTGATCATTCATTGGATGAGGGTCGCAGTAGTCTCAGAAGGTGAGTGAAGGTACTTCAAGTTCCGTCATCCATGGTCCATCCCCTCCAAACAGCACCAGGATGTAGAGTGGGTCATGAGGGCTTCGTGTGCCAAGTTGGTCTTGATTAGTCATTGAATGAGGGTCGCAGCAGTCTTGGGAAGTGAGTGGAGGTACTTCAAGTCCCATCATTCGTGGTCCATCCTCCTCAATACTGCACCAGAATGTAGAATGAGTCATGGGGGCTCTGTGTGCCAAGTTTGGTCTTGATCAGTGTTTGGATGAGGTTGGCAATGGTCTGGTGAAATGAGTGGAGGTACTTCAAGTCCCATCATCCGTGGTCTGCCCTCCGAACTGCATCAGGACGTCCATTGGGTCATGGGGGCTTTTTGTGCCAAGTGTGGTCATGATTATGCACTGGATGAGGGTCGCAGCGGGCTTGGGAAGTGAATGGAGGTACTTGAAATCCCATCCTTCATGGTCCATCCTCCTCTAAACTGCAGTAGGATGGAGTGTGGATCATGGGGGTACTGTGTGCCAAGTTTGGTCTTGTGGTTCAGGGCCGCCTTGGTCTGTGGGGAATGAAGAGTTTGAAATTACTACAAATCTCATAACCTGTGATGGTACTTCAAGTCCCATCATCCATGGTCCTCCCTACTCCAAACTGCAGTAGAATGAATCATGGGTCATAGGGGCTCAGTGTGCCAAGGTTGGTTACTGTTAATTCAGGCCATACACAATGTCCCATTAACTGAGGCCTAGTCAGGGAAATGAAGTTAATGAAGCCGTACTGTAAATTTTGGGCCTGGTTTGTGATTTGTAGGGGCTACAGTGTTTTCTGGGAAGTTAATTGGGTGAAGGTACTGCAAATTCCATCATTCGTGGCCCATCCTGTCCTAAACTCTCTTTTGGGGCCTGTAATGTTCTGGCCTGCTCTGCTGGTAATTGGTAACTTTAAAAGGCCAAATGGCAGGCAGGAATCCGTTTTCTAAAAGCTGAGAGGGAGGAGAAAACAGGAATCCATTTTGTTTTCACAGAGCCAACTGGGGAGAGGAATGTTGATGGTGCATTTTTCCCCTCAGTGGGAAGAAAAATGCTGTTGTTTGAATGTAGAGGCCTGGATTCTGGGATGCTGGCTAATCAGTGGCAATCAATGCCCTCTGTCTGGTGCCTTAGAATTTTGGAGTGGCGAGGCTGGCCAATCAAAGGACTTTATGCAAATAGCTGCCACATTTTTCCCCTCAGGCCTGGATTCTGAGATGCTGGCTAATAGAATTTTGGAGTGGCAAGGCTGGCCAATCAAAGGACTTTATGCAAATAGCTGCCACATTTCCCCCCTCCCGCCCCCCGCCCTCCCG
The DNA here is from genome assembly GCA_030556195.1 of Anolis apletophallus. Lineage (NCBI taxonomy): Eukaryota > Metazoa > Chordata > Lepidosauria > Squamata > Anolidae > Anolis > Anolis apletophallus. Next base: position 66,891,828 of record JARBWK010000002.1, on the reverse strand, counting down.
CCCTCCGCCCTCCGCCTTTTATACATACAAAAACATTCCGTTTTTAAGGTATACAGAATACAGAATACAGAATACAGAATATATATATATATATATATATATATATATATGATTTAATGACATGAAGATATTGCAGGACGTAATGACCTGGGAACAAATGGTTCGGGCAGTTTTAACCTAAGGATGAAGCCAAAGGAGGCTTGTTAAACAAATTGGTGCTTGTATAGCAGTAGCTGCTCCTGCCCATGCATTCACTCACATGAAATATGAATACCCAGGTTACTGATAACATCCACAATATAGTGTTGAAAAGTTGCTCTCTCTATCCCTCTGCCACATTTCAACCTTTTTAAAGACCATTAATCAAAACAAATACATAGCCCAAATCATCATCAGAGGTGATCATTTGTAGCCAAGAATGACTGTCTACCAAAGGTAGAGTCTTGGTAATTATTCCTTAAGTGATTTTCAAGACCTATTCTGAATCTGCATGGGTTTTTTTTGTTTTTGTTTTTGCAGTGGGGACATAGATTTCCAGATGAAAGGCAGTCAGGAGAAGGATACTTGAGAACCAGGGCCTCCCAGTTTTTGGTGTTTATTTTTTTAAAAAGTTAGCTTTAAATCCATCTTTTAATCTATTTTAGTCTACCAACATTTCATTTTTATTTATTTATTTATTATTCAGTTTTATACACCACCACGCCCAAAGGCTCTATTCCTTTACTGACAATAAAATAACTGCTTTGGGAGATGATGGGGCATTCAGACAATGTGGTCAGTTGGTGGTGATAGAAGATCATCGATTCAAAGCTGGTAAGATTTGCTTCTTCCAAAATGCTGACATTTGTCCACCTATCTTCCCAAGAGATTTGCAAGATTTTTTTTGAAGGCATTGCTGAATCTTTCCAGAAGTTGACAGTGATATTTGTAGACTGCCCCTGTTTCATAGGTGTAAAGTAGACTTGGAAGGACAATAACTTTATAAATAAGCATCTTGGTATCCCTACAAATGTCCTAATCCTCAAACACTCTTGAACAATCCAAATAGTATATTTGAATTGAGGCTTGCACTGCTATTTTAATGTCTTTATTTCTATAAAAATGAAATGTTCTGCTCTCAGTGTCTAAATAATTATGTTACTCCTTTCCATGGGAAAACCAGAGCTAGAGTTGATGTTCAAATACTTATCACCCAGAGAGGACACAACCACACAGATAACAATTACACCTATCTAAAGGAATCTCAAGAGTTTATTGGATATAAATAAAGTCACCTCCTGTATGAAATCCATCAAAGCAGCCAATAATGAGGGTACAATCACCTTGCATCCAGAGGTTTGTTATGATTCTTTCTTATATGTCTTTGATCTTCCGATTCATTACTCTACAAATTAAAAGCTTTTGGCTTTCAACCCAGGTGTGACTGCATTATCAGGCCTCAATCAGCTCTTTATTTTAGCAGATGCTCTTTCATTTTGCAGACACCTCCTGACTCACCAGGGTCACCATTTATTATGCTTGCTCACTTGTGATTACTTATCTAAGCAGTTCTCCTTCAAAGACTCAGGTGTTGATAAAGCTGTCATCTAAAATAATGCAGACCTCTGTTGTCACCAGAGAGACAATTCACCTTTTCTTCTAGAGCCTCTGTTCTATCAAATGCTGGGACTGAGAAAGGTTTAAAATTAGTTATTGTAGTGTGAGCAGGAAAGAAAAAATATCATAGGCCTATTGTGTCCTAGTTTTTGAGGAATAACAGCTGCTGTTTGTTTAAGAGGCCCAGCATACTTCTGCTGCCTAGCTGAAATTGGGTGGCTGGGGATTTGAGCCTAGGTTGGCATAAAACACTTTCTGCCCAAGGAAAAGGACATGACAGTATCCCCACCCAAATCCATACATAGATCCAACCAATGTGATGGTTAGAACTTATTTCGACTGAGGTCGGAATTCTTCACTGTTTTTTTCTTAAAGAAAGCAACAAGTAATTTTAGCAAATTTCTTCTTGATGTAAGGGAATTCTTTTAAGAACTGCATGGTTTTTGAAGAATATTTGCTGTTCAGAACTTATTGGTTTCAAAAGTCATTTATGAGGGGTTTTTTTTCTTTCCCTCACAAAAATGCAACTCAGTTAACAAAAATGCTGTATTTCGGAGTTATTCTGTGCAAAATGCATACTTTTTGTTGTAAAGAAAGTGCTGCTTATGTACAAAAATGTGTGAATTCATTCCTAAACTACAAAGATTCTCATCAGTCCAGTATTCCTTTTGTTAGGGTTCCCTGAAAGGCAAAAGCATTTAGTTTCAATCCTTTACTTCAGCACCCAGGTCTGTTCTCCAAGGCCTTCCACAACTTTGTACTGCTTCCTAACAATAGGACCAGTCAGGTTACAAATTACAAATGGCACTACAAAAAAAGATAAAGAAAATACACATAGGTACACATCATACTCTTTCAGCCTCAGAGGAAGGCAAAGGCAAAATCTGTATAAAATCTTGCCAAGAACTTTAAGTTGAAAGCATGCAACAACAAATGTACAAAACTAGTAAAATAAAATACTTTGATATCTTTAGTTCAATTAGAAATATATCTATGGATTTTCTACCTAGTGTATGATTTACTATGAAATAGAGTTTGAGAAATGCTAGTGAAAACATGTTTACTTCATTTAAACCACAGCGCGTGCCTCCTTCCTCTCGTCAACCCTGCCCATGGCACAGTCCTGTGTATCACCTCTTTCTTCCAATGGGGACATCCTCACAAGCGCGCAACTCTGCAAATGGCAAGCCTGGCTCATGCCACCGCACCTTACAGGTGTTCAGCGCCCCCCAAATTCTCCTGAGCCTCCCAGTGCCCCCTTGGATTGCCCCACCGCCCACCAGGGGGCAGTACTGCCCACTTTCAGAACCCCTAGTATAGAGCTTTATAGGTCAAAACTAGCACTTTGAATTAGGCTCAGAGATGGACCGGCAGCCAGTGGAGCTGACATAGCAGGGGGGTTGTATGTTTCCTGTATATCACCCCAGTTAGTAATCTGGCTGCCACTCGTTGGACTAGCTGAAGTTTCCGAACCATCTTCAAAGGCAGCCCCACATAGAGTGCATTGCAGTAATCTATTTGGGATGTAACCAGAGCATGGACGACCATAGCCAGATCAGATTTCCCAAGGTATGGGTGCAGCTGGCGCACAAGTTTTAACTGTGCAAAAGCTCCCCTGGTCACCGCCGAAACCTGGGGTTCCAGGCTCAGCGATGAATCCAGGATCACTCCCAAGCTGCGAACCTGCGTTTTCAAGGGGAGTGTAACCCCATCCAACACAGGCTGTAATCCTATGTCTTGTTTGGCCTTTCAACTGACCAGGAGGACCTCTGTCTTGTCTGGATTCAGTTTCAATTTGTTAGCCCTCATCCAGTCCAACACAGCAGCCAAGCACCGGTTAGTAACGTGGGAAGGAGTGACAGATGTGAACGTCACCTGCATACAGACAACACCTTGCTCCGAAACTCCAGATGATCTCCCCCAGTGGCTTCATGTAGATAATAACATCGGGGACCATACTGAATCCTGAGGGACTCTGCAAGACAATGGTTGTGGATTTGAACAGGTGTCACTCAGTAACACCCCCTGGGACCAGCCCTCCAGGAAGGACTGGAGCCACTGCAGAGCTGTACCTCCAAGTCCCATTTCTGTGAGGCGTCCCAGAAGGATACCATGGTCAACAGTATCTAAAGCCGCTGAGAGGTCCAGCAGAACCAACAGGGACACACTCCCTCTGTCTAGCTCCCAGTGTAGATCATCTACTAAGGTGACCAAGGCTGTTTCAGTACCATGCCCTGGCCCAAAGCCAGACTGTGCCGGATCTAGATAATCAGTGTATACCAAGAACCCTGGAGTTGTGAAGCCACTACACATTCCATGACGTTGCCCAAGTAGGGAAGATTGGAAACTGGCCGATAGTTAACTAATTGAGTGGGGTTCAGTGATGGTTTTTTCAATAGCAGTTTTATAACAGCTTGTCTTAAGTTGGCTAGAATGTTGCCTTCTCGAAGGGAGGCATTAACCACCACCTTTACCCACTCTGCCAAACCCCCTCTGTCTTCCTTTATCAGCCAGGATGGGCAGGGGTCTAGGATGCATGTGGTAGGCCTTGCTTCTCCAAGGATCTTGTCCACATCCTCAAATGAATCAATTAAAAACAGAAAAGCAGATGCTCTTGTTACATCCTCAGAGACTGTTGTTAACGTGGTGAACGGATCAGAGTGACTTTGTCCGCAAAAACCGAGCAAATGCTTCACAGCAATCTGCCGAGTTGTCCAGGATCTTGCTCTGAGGCAGATTTAATAGTCCTCTGGCAACTCGGAACAGCTCACCTGGATGGTTCTTCGTAGACGCAATATTGGCAGCAAGAAATGTTTTTTGTGCAGCCTTTATTGCTGCATCATGGATCCTTAGAAAGGAAACTAGACATGCTCAAACTGATCTGCTGCGCTTCCATCGCCACACTTGCTCTAGCCTCCTCTTTTTTCGCTTCATTGCTGCCAGCTCCTCTGTGAACCAAGGAGCTGGTTTAGCCTGGTTACTTGAAAGGGGGCATTCTGGAGCGATCGTGTCTATTGCCCTGGTCATCTTACCGTCCCAGAGAGAGATCAGAGCCTTGACAGGGTCACTTACCGAGGAGGCGGGAAAATCCCCAAGAGCCATCAGGAATCCGTTTGGATCCATAAGTTTCCTAGGGCGGACCATTTTAATGGGTCCACTACCCCTGCGGAGGTAGGAAGGCGCAATAAGTCTAAACCTGATCAGGTGGTGGTCGGTCCATGGCAACGGAGCAATGGTCAGCTCCTCCACCCCGCCACCTTCTTCCCATCCCTGACAGAAAACCAGATGCAACGTGTGTCCAACTCTGCTGGTGGGACCTGATACTAATTGGGACAGGCCCATGGTGGCCATGAAGTCCTGAGCCACTCCTGACAGAGTGGTTTCGGCATGAACACTGAAGTTCCCCAGACAATGAGCCATTGGGACTCAAATGCCAGGCCTGAGACCACTCCGGCTAGCTCAGGTAGGGAGACTGTAGTGCAGCTGGGTGGTCGGTACACTAGCAGAATCCCTATCCTGTCCCGGTCACCGACCCTCAAGCCGACACACTCAAAGGTGGTAGACTGCGGAATGGGGCACCTGGTCAGGGGGATGGAATCCTTATAGACAATTGTGACACCCCCTCCCCGCTCTCCAGATCTTGACTGGTGCTGTATGGAGTAACCTGGTGGACAAAGCTGGGAGAGGTTAGCGCCCCCCCCCCCAGTCTCGTCTAACCAGGTCTCCATTATACATGCCAGGTCTGCGTGTTCTTCAAGGATTAAATCCTGAATGATAGATGTTTTTGCATTAACTGACCTGGCATTGAACAGCACCATTCACGACCTGGAGCGACCGCCATCCTGGATACTCAGCTTAACCTCATTAGGAGCCCTATTTAAATTTACAAGAGTTATTCCTTAAATTTTTGGCCGAATTGGTAATTTAGGGTTTTCACCTGTCGGTCGAATTAGTATTTTTGATCTATTCCAATTTTTAGACCGCATTGATAATATGGGTCTCCCTTTCCTGCATCTCCCCCTCCCAGTCACCACCTCAATAAAGGCCCCACACATGGCTGTCCCTCCCCTCTATCTATAGGCCATGTTCCTTCGTTTAAAACAGAATTGTTAGCTATTGATCTCCTCTCCCTGCCTCCCCCACCCTGCCATCTCTACATCCCTCCACTCTGCGCTGATCTTTAGACAGTGCACAAAGAGCTACTATAAGTATAAATATAAAGTGCAATGTGTTTAAGGGCAGCATAGATTATTGTGGAGGTCCAATGTCCTATATAAAGTGCAAGGCAGGCCATGAACTATAAAGTGCGATGCAGTGTGATTGTAAAGTGCAGGGAGGTCAAATTTAGAGATTTAAAAACTAGGGACCAGGCTTGGCAGCAAAATCAGTAATAGCAGCAGAGTGATTAGCAGCAGCAAGATCAGTTAATGAGGTCTGTAGTTGATGAGTTCATATTATAATAATGTCAGCTTGAAATGGTCAGAGTTCTTAGTAGCATGATAAAACAGAGAGGAAAGAGTTCCATCGGCTCAGGACCTGAACACTGCCCACCAAGAGAAACCTGTGGAAAACTAGCCAGCATCAATTTGGAGCACAGCCTCCCAATCTCGCCCCAGCAACCGCCCCCCCCCCTGGCAGGATGGCCACTAATACCCAGTGACAGATGTTTCTAATTCTTGCTGAGTAGATAAAATCATAAGGGGACAGACTGGAAACTAAAAAGGGACCCTAAGATGGCGGCGGCGTTCTTCAATGGTGGTGACAACAAGCTGGAACTAGATTTCTCTCCCCGGTATTGTCTTTTAGCCTTCCCTCAGTTCCGCCGGAAGAATTTACTCCGATGTTCTTATAAGGACTGTGAGTCTTACTGCAGCAGCTGTCTGGGAGATCTTTTATGCTCTTTGTTTCCATTGTTCCTTACTCCTAAGATGGCGGCGCTGGAGAAGAAGGACATTGCACTTACCCTCCTTGTGGGTCTTTGTGTGTCGCTGTCACCTCCTGGGCCAGTGAGGTGGCAGCCTCCACTCCCTGGTGCGGCGGAGTGTAAAGATGGAAGAACCGACAAAGCCATCACCGCTCAAGTCACTCCGGCTGCCGGCTGGAATTGGGAACCAGTGTCGAGATCCGAAGCCAGAACAGCAAGATGGAAGAAGCGGAGGGTGTTGACCTATAAAGCTCTAAACGGTTCTGGCCCAGCTTACTTGTCCAAACGCATCCACCCCTACATCCCACCTCAAAATCTAAGATCATCCGGGGAGGCCCTGCTCTCGCTCCCGTCTACAGCTGAAACGCGCCTGGCGGGGACAGGGGACAGGACCTCCTCGGCAGTGCCCCCCCCCGGCCTATGGAACACACTCCCAACTGAGATAAGATCAATCTCTTCCCACCTAGCTTTCCGAAAGAAAGTAAAGACATGGCTGTGGGACCAGGCGTTTGGCCAATAAATGCAACCATCACCTTAAGGGATGAACTGGATTGGTGTGAAGACTGATGAGGCTGGTTTGATGTGTAATGATGACTTTGTATGGATTTAATTAAGTTGTTTTTATCATGATATGTTGATGTTGTGATTTCGTTGTATTGTTGAAATAGCCTCTTGATGGGGCTGAATGTAAGCTGCCCTGAGTCCCCCTTCTGGGGTTGAGAAGGGTGGGTTAGAAATATGGTAAATAATAAATAAATACCTGTGTTCTCATAGCCTACAACAGGGCCAGCATGTGTGGGGGGGGGGGCAGCTGGGTGGCGACACCTCCCTCTTAGTAATGGGAAAGGCAGCGATGAGGGCAATGCAAGGCATGGGATGACAGTCTCCCCTGGTCCCCCCCGGATTTGCCATACTGTCTGGCAAATTCCCGTTAGGGACTTCAATGTGATGAGGTCTTTATATTTTATCTTATTTCCCCAAAGTGGGACTAATGGCAACTAAACAGAATTAAACTATTCCAAATATTAAAACATAGTTAAAATAAAATAAAATATTTCTCTATTTATTTACTGCATTTCTATACCGCTCCCTCTCACCCCGACGGGGACTCAGCAGTGTACAACATGGTAAAATTCAATGTCGCAGTATACATACAAAAGCAAAACATAACATTAACTAAAATCAATAATATATAAATATGAATCAAATCATTAAAAATTATATAGAAAACATCATACCATAAAACATAAAGGATATGTCCCATAGTCATAATTTAGCTGTTTTATTATGTCTATATTGTGATAGGTATTATACTGTAATACTGTCACTCACCAAATGCCTGCTTGCACAGCCAGGTTTTAAGTTTTTCCTTGAACATCAGGAAGGAGGGAGCTGATCTAATCTCACTGGGGAGGGAGTTCCACAGCTGAGGGGCCACTACCAAGAAGTGTCTCTCGTCCCCACCAATTGCACCTGCAAAGGCAGTGGGACTAGAAGCAAGATCTCCCTAGTTGATCTTAACGCTCAAACTTAAAAACAGCTTACAGATAGAAATAAAATAATGCAGCATTATTTTAAAGAAACCATTTATTTAAAAAAATCTTGGGGGTGGGGGATAAATAATTTCAACCACTAGCCAAATTTAAAAGCCTACCGTAGGTCATACTCCCCCCACCCACCCAACACATACCTAACACTGTGCACACCATGAAATTATAAAGGGAAACAGAAGTTGGAACCTCCTGTTTTCTGTTTGTTCAACTAATATTTTCACGATAAACAAGGTATTCTGGGAAAGAAGTGTCTTTTAGAGAGGAAATGTGCTTCCAGAAGCCTGCAGGAATTACCTGATTCTGGCCATGAATTACTTGATTTAAACCGATGTGTTTCTGTATTGCTGGGTGTAGATCTCATCATTTCTGAAGACTCAAATACAAGAGAAGGGTGCACTCTTTGAACTCAGTTGCAATCAAAATATTCTTTTTCTTAAAAATTCTCCCAGTTCCTTGGAATTTTAAAGTTGTTAATCATAAACCTACATTTGCATGTTAATATTACTGTGGCTTGGGTTGATTATAGAGATAGGATGAAGTAGTTCCCAAAGTATTTGCCTGTAGTAGCAACAGACAAAGGTCTATTCATCAGTGTGGGATGGGTTGAACAATTCAGAGTCCAAAGGTGTTGTGCTAAAACTGAAAGAGGGTTTTTTCTTTGCTTAATGCAAAGAAAAAGACCCTTAATTTGCAGGTACTTTTTCTCATTTGCAGTTTCAGCACTCATGAACACATAGGCTAGCATCCTCTTTAGTACAGTATGACCACCATATCCACAAAGAATATGTTCTTGACCATAGTATGGTAACAGGAAACCATGGAAAATAGCAAACCCTATGAAACAAACAATTTCTATTAGAAGTTATAATCAAGTCACCATGGAGTACCTGTATACAGTACTTTAGAGAGTTATCCTCTCCAGAAATTTGTTAAGTCTTTCAACATAACTCTATGTTAATTTCTGGTGGAAGCATACAAAAGGATCATCTGGAAGATCTAGAAATTTCCTGGAAAGGATATATTTTATCAGATGTAGATAGGTGAAATTGCAGGCAGTGCTTTGTTGGGTACAAGTGTAATTATGTTACTGCAAGTTTGCCTATGCCATTTTAATTTGCTTTTGTGGTTGTTGTATTCGTAACGCCAAAAGTATCTCTAAAACCTGCCTTTTCAGCAGTGCAACCACCCCCAACATGGTTATTTATTTATTTTTTCTTTACAGAGAGGATAAGTGAGGACATGCCCAGCTCTCTTCTTGTAGCTAGATGTAGTGAAACAGGTACCTGGAATGATCCCTGCTATGTTCCTGAATGTGGCAGGGCTTTTGCACGGGGCAGCTATGTTTCCATATCCATGTCTCCCAGCTCAGAATGTCCACCACATATTTGGATGTACAGAACTTTGCCAGTCTACTAAAGTTGAAAACATAAAATTATGAAGAAGATAGTTGTGATTGATCAGCCCATTTATTTCTTCTCTGTGTTAGATTTTTTGTTTACGGATACTTGAATATCAGTATATCAGTATTAGTGCATCTCCTCTGAACAAAAATATGTTTATTCACATGACAGAAAAAATAAAACAAAAGGTGGAACATCTGTAAATAATGGGAAGGACTGGGAATATGGACTACTCCTTAACAGAGAGGTGAGTTCAGCATGGGGAAATGTGTGGCCACTTATGATGTTTTCAATGTATGTGATGTGTGATACATTAATAGGGTAACTGCAGGGTTAACATAGATATGAAAAATACAGTGCCAAAGAGATTGTATTTTTTTTAACCATGTCTGTGTGAATAAGAAACTCTCCTCTTCAGAGTTGTCATTCATATAAAGATATTGATTGCCAAAATCAAACTCGAGTAATGCCTGAATTTAGTTTGGCTCAATTTGAAAGAAATCAATATTCTTTACATTGTGGAGACATTTAAGTTCACTTGAGTGAGGAAATACTCCACAGTATAAGTTCCCACATACTAAAAAAGAATTTATTCTGAAGTGTCTTTGCATCATTCCTTTTTTTACTTTTAATATAACATATTTTCTATGGGTAACATCCTAAACATCCCACTGTTCTTTTGCTCACAATGACAATAATTCCATATAAGGGTGTTGCTGACTGCCTTCAAGCCATTTGTGATCTATGGCAGCACTAAGTTAAACCTGCTGAATATGAATACAGTGCCTGATAACTTGATGGTTCATACTTACTGATGACTCAGAATGTTATTACTGTGTGAAGTATGTAGTTGAAGAGATCTCATGTATTCCTGATCTACTTCTAGAAATCAAGTTTGTTTCAGTGTTATACCCACAAGTGATAAAACCCAAATGTGGACCCTAGTAATATTTTTTTAAGATCACATGACACCTTTTCTTTTTTTAAAGAGTTATATTCCTAGAATGGAACGAAATCAGGAAAAGAGAGAAGAAAGGAGGGAGAGAGAAGGGAGACTAGTTGGCTTGGGCCAATCGAAGGGCTAAATATTAGACAAGTAAATGCGGGGTTCCATCTATATCCATGGATTCTGCATCCACAGATGCCAATATCCTAGGCTTGAAAATATTTTTTAATTCCCCAAAGGAAACTTTGACTTTGCCATTTTATATACTTTGTGTCATTTTACTACACTGTTGTTTGTAATGGGACTTCAGCATCCACAAATTTTGGTATCTATGCAGAGTCATGGAACCAAATCCAAGAAGAGATACCAAGGCCCCACTGTAACTCTAATATTTGTAGAAGAGGCAAAACTGATTATGGCATTTTTAAGCACCAGTTGCATGTCCAAATGGATTCCCACTTTTCAAATTTGGACACTTGTTTGAAACAAATGGATAAATAAAATTTAATTAAGAATACAGAATCAGAATGGAAGTTACACTGACCAGTGTTAGGGCAGTAACACATGTAAATAGCTCCAAGATTTGGAGCATCCTTCCCACAGAGGTTAGACTGACTTTCAAGTTGTATGTTTGTTTGGTTTTTTTTAAAAAAAATGAAACAGTCAAAGCCCCATCCTGCCAATATTTTTTGGGTGGACCTAATACTGTTGCTGTGTCCACTGCCAGCCATTGTAAAAAATATTCTGAATATCTCTGGCACTCTTCTGGTTTATCCTGAGGGGTTGACAAATTTGCTCACAGATCCTTCCATCTCTATTTAATGGACCTGAAGCTCATGAATCTTGGTATGACACTAAGGACTTCATCACACAGTGGGCTGCAGTGTTGTAGGATGCTTGCAGTGCAGCTGTTGTATGGAGCCCCATGCCATCCATCACATAATGAACAGTGAATTCTGGCAGGGCTCCATACAACAACTGTAGCGCAAGTGCCCTATGACGCTGCATCCAGAATATGGGATGTTTTCCATGTCCCATAAGGAACAACAGGGACAGCATGGGGGAGAAAATGCACAGGAACAATCTCCCATATGTGGTGGGGAAGCATTGTGGGTGATCACGGGAGGGACAGGAAGCTGGGGTTGCCCTGCTACCCCACCAATTTGCTACAAGTTCTCTCCTGTTCTCCTTTATGGTGATAAAAGAATAACAAGTGCCAAATGCACTTGGCAGACCACCATTTGTGTTCAGCTCTTTGAGGAGGCATTTGTGTTGTTTTCATAAAAGGGTTTGAATTGTATGTTGTATACTTTTAAAAGCAACAATAGCAAGCTGTTTATCTCACAGCATTCTGATTGCCCCCTTGAGCATTGATTGCTACATCCCTGGTCACTCCTTTAGTAGGTATGCCTTTTTTGGTTTGTGCCAAACCTTCTTCAGTAGGTTCCATAGGTATTTGCACAGAAATAATTCTTGGAAATGTGGCCAATTCTGTGCAGTCTTAGTTCAACAAAGGTAAATGAGTACCAGTGGAGAGGAAAGATAATCCATTGGCACAAGAACTATAGCTTGAACTTGCTGCCAGTGCACATCTATTCCATAAAGTTCAGTTTTATTCCTCTGCCCCAGCTGATTTTAGCTGTGTAAAACAATGGGCATGTTTTTTACATTTTTGTGAGCTACCTGAAATAACCTGTCTTAAAGATGGGGAGGAGACTGGGGTGGTCTTAAAAAACATGCACAGAAAACCAATCCCTTATCCATTTACAGGGCTTTTTTTCTTTTGTTCTTGGGACATGAGTGTAATCTGGTTAGACTTGTTTTGTTTGTACGTGAAGGTGTGAGTTGGCTGGCTGTATGCAAATGTTTGTAATCCTTACGGAGTTTTTTTTTAAAGTTTAATTTTAGAAGATCCAATCAGAAAAACAGGAAGTGACCTAAGGAATTCCACAATTGGCCAGCTAAACATTTTTTTAAAAAATGTTTGAAAATTAATATCATATCCATTTATCTCCACTGCTCCGAGGTTTGTGAAGTGATAGTCTGCCACCTATGTTTACCTAGCATCTGACATAGCCTGATCAGTCGTTTCACTGTTGCAGCTCAAGGATTTTCCCAACAGACCCAGAAGCCAAATGAGGTAAGGGCTTTCGACTTGGCGTGCTGTTCGCTTCACTTTAAAGGAATGCTTGTTTTTTCTGTCCCTTTATTCAAAGGATGCCACGTGCAGTTCCACAAGTAATTGTTAGGCAAAGACATGACATTTTTGATCAAAGGCTGTCGAGAAAGGTTCAGTAAAATAATTCTGTACACCAGCAGCACAAACTGCATTGAAGGCAATAACTATAAACAGTCCTTACCTATGTGCAGGACTGTAGCCACTGATTCAGCCAGACATCATTTCTTTCAAGATGTCTTTGTGTGTGTGCTTTCAAAACCATTAATGGTTTTCAAAACCATTATTAATATAATAATATCTGCTCTCTTTACAAAGGTTATTATGCTATTGCAGAGCCCAAATATTACATGTTGGGTATGGTATAGGGAGAATTGTCCAATAGTCAAATGGTCAGTGTTGTTTCCCCCCCACACATATGTTAATTCTATTATGGGGCTTCCATTTTTGAATACAATTATAATTCTTTTTCAAGCAACTCCTTTTTCCTTGTGCCATTCAATTTATACTGAATAGCGCTAACGTGTTCATTTCAAATAATATTTGTAGATAAACAGTGAAATAATGGCATTGTGGTGTTGAAATAATATTGGTATTGATTATTGTCAAATGCATCAATTGTTTTGTTGGTTGTAGGAGTTGTGGAGCCTTTCCCTAATTCTTAATGTAGCTACTGGTCATTTCCAAGACTGTTCCTCAGCGTTCATTTCTGCTGTTGCTTGTTTGTCATCATATTTCAGGGTTTGTATTATCTGCATATTGTCTCTAGGATTCTGACATTGGGTCAATCCTGAATATTAAGTACGCAAGTGACCTGTTTCACTTTATAACTCATTTCCTAAGAAAAATTATGCGTTTTCACTAGAAGGCACCTTTTACACTGCCATATAATCCAGTTCAAATAAAATAATTCGGATTTGATATGGCAAGGATATGTAGAAGGAGCTGCAGTCATTCTTTCAGTTTTGCAATTGTACTATCTTTGGATAAGTTTCTGAAATTTGGAAATGAACTGAAAACAGGGGCTTTGGAATGTCTCTCTGTATTGCTATCTATATCTATATTTGTGTTCTCATTTTATTGGTTTTTATAGATGTTTGGTTCAAATAGCTTCATGATAGTGAAGTCTGCAGTATTTAAAAGAACCGCATTTTCTATACTTCCAGGTGGCAAACTCCACAAATTAAGCTGCACATTCAGTATAATGAATTGATACCTCAACTTGTTCAACGACGACTATTTTTAAATGTGCAGTTTTATTCTTACTGTTATGCTTGAGTTATCTAGAGTACACTGAAAATACTGAAGATAACCTCTGTGCGTATAATATACGTATATATGACTGAATAGTATTTTAAGGTAGGCCATTCATTTTAGGTTTAATATTAACTACAGGTGCCAGCCAGATCATTTATATTGATAGTTAAAATAGCCTTGTATCAAAGGATATAATGAAAGGATTATATATTCTTGCTGTGGAAAATAAATTCAGAATAGTAAAATGGCTATGGCTATAATAATCAGCTTGAGTGTGATGTATTTTTAAATAAAAAGAAATATTTTGTGCTAATATAGAACAATGAACATTTTTTTAAAAGTTGTAGGAAATCCTTCTAAATTTTTGTCTATATACCATCTACTTTTAATTATCATATATAATTATGGGCATGATCCTATATCCTGGAGGTAAGCCATATGGAATAATTTCTGAATAAATGCAACAGGATTATGTAGCAAATTTAGAAATATATCAAAACAACTTGCTAATTTGTTTTTTTACTTTGCATCATCAAACTCATAAAGACATCTACTACGACTACTTTTTATCTTTCCCTTTCACTTCCCTCTTGTCCTGTCACATAATGGCATGTACATTTTTCATTTGCTTGACATTTTTACTAAGAATTACCTATGATCGTCCAGAAGTAGAGTATAATGGTTCAAATAGATGTGCTCTCCCTCTGATTGTGGGCTTGTACTAGTATGCCAAATGAATCAATTAGGGGTAAAAGATGGCTGATGATGAAGAGAAGGTGGGAAATGAAAGGAACCACTAATGAGGAAACAGAAGTTCATATATTGTATGTAATGCTAAGAAATCATGTATTTGGCACTTTGAAGCACAGTTTTTCAAGTAAGCAGTTATCCTATACTGGAATCTTAAGGCCCTTATGGATTTTTAAGAACTGTATACTGGGTAAATTATTTTATGAATGCATTTAAGAGTTGTAAATTATCCCTGGCTCAAGAAATATATCAAAGCTTTTTTAGTAGTTTCCTTTCCTTGTATGTAACCATATATAAATCTTTATTGTGCTTTGTTTGAATTAGAACTAGAAAGGCCATTCTACTACTATACTATTCTTCACTACAATCTATCAGCGGGTTTTTAAAATGGGAATGTTGTGACTGCAAGCTATAGGGTAGCACATGAATATTATAAACTCATGAAATAAGTTTATTGTGCTGGTTTATTACACCAAACGGCTGAAGTGCACAACGGCTAAAATGTAATGAAAAACCTCCATAGTTCTTTAGTTCTATGCAATTTTCTAGTATTTTGATCATCCTTTTTAATAAAAATCATCTGGATTCAAACTACAGAAAAAGAGATCTCACCTAAAAATTAGGAAGAACATCTTGGTGTTGAACAACCCATCTTGAGCCCGTTCTACACTGCCATATAAAATCCAGATTATCTGCTTTGAACTGGATTATATGGCAGTATAGACAGATATAATCCAGTTCAAAGCAAATCATCTGGATTTTTATGCTTTGATAATCTGGATTATATGGCAGTGTAGAAGGAGCCTTGGAGAATGATGGAGATGCCTTCTTTTAAGGTTAGAGGCTGGATGGCTATCTATCAGGAGTGTTTTGATTGTGTATTTCTGTGTGTCGTTGGGACTAGATGGGTGGGACTAGATGGCCCTGATGGTCTCTTCTAACTCTATCATTCTAAATGTCATTTTATCAATGGCTTTAGTTTGTGGGTCTAATTTTCCCTTTAAAATAACTTACTGGTCGTGTCCCCAAGTGAGAAGAAATGTGTTTCCCCACTGAAATGCAACACCTTACTCATGAGATCATAGTCGAGTACCCTTCGAATAAATAGGGACATCTTAAATTTAAAAGGTTTAGATAGAAATTAAGGAAACAAATTCCACTGAATTCAGGGATTCCCCCTTCTTTTTGAACAATTTTACAATCATGCTCAAAAGGTGCGTCTAGTGATAGAAGCTTATCAAAACAATATGTTTTAAATATATGTAGCTAGAGACAGGTTTTCAGTGGTGAGTCCTAATAATGAGTGACCCCTTGTATAATTTTTCCTAGTAATTGTAATTTAAGAGTAAGATTTGTATGAATTTGCCTCCACTATCTGGAAAACAGGAATGCCACATCAAGCACCAAATGTAGTTTACACACAAATCACCATTATTGTAAAAGCGATTGTATCTTTAATTCCCAGAACCTTGTCAGTTTGTTCAGTCAGCCTTTAGAGGCATAAAGTAAATAACATTAAGTAAATTAGATATCCAGGCAAGTTGACATCATACAGCAAATGTCAACAACACTAATAATAACTTCCCTGCTAAAGATAATTCTTTACAAATGAAAGCTCGCTGCTTAAATGGACACAGCCTCCTTGAAGGAACATTCCTTAATTATCCTTATACCCTATTTGAACGCATTTGCTTGACTGTGTACATTGTTTAGAAAATGTCAGAGGTTAGTTCCCCTCCCCCCTTGTTTGTACCATTCCCTCTGGTCCCAGAATTAATGAAAGTGATATAATTCATTATTTTTGCAAACCTGTCTCTCTTGACTACACCAATGAAATGAGAATAGTCACCAGGTCAGAAAGAGTTATTATAGGCACTTTTTAATTTCTGGGTGAGGTTTGTATTTTTCTCTTTGGCATTCCTCATGAAAAGGGTGGCACATGAAGACCCGAGGTGCCCCAGCAAATGACTCAAGGGAAGACAGCTACCATGTTGACACTTCAGCCATGGCAAAACCTGTAATTGTAGAGTGCCTTTGGAGATTGAAAAAGACATTTTCATTTGGACTGGATAGCTGAGATCTCATTTATCTACTACACTATGCTGTGAGCAAAATAAATATAATTAAAGGTGTAATCCTCTGTAAATTGGTCATACTTACCACTTCAATCCACTTGGCAACCCTTATTTATCATGTCACTTCAGACCAATTTAGAAAAGGGTTTCTATTTCTCAGAATATCTCATCATCCAAATGTTTGTGCTAACCGAAAAAATGTATTTGAACAGAAAATCTAAAAATCTGAAATAATTCAATTACCATCAATAAATATGTAAGTCATCCATAATGGGCGAGAATCCATCTTCTATTTAGGTAGTTAATGTAGAATAAGGAAGTAGTTCAGCACAGGCAAATAAAATAATAAAGATTGTTTTGTATTTTAAAAAACGAAACTAAATACAAGAAGTGAAACTTGATACGAAATAATAACTTGAACTATTGCCATTGGGATTGCAGCTGTACTATTGTATATACTTTAGAATTCTTGTTGTGAAGTTGTCATTCCTTAATTAAACACCTGACATTGCCCAGAATACATTTGAATCCCATCCAGGGGAGAAAAGCAGCAAAAAATGAATTATTAATAATAGCAAATCCCCTTGTCTTTTGTATAAAAAAAACAGGAAGTAATTTATTGAAGACATATCAAGAATTATTGGGGGGAAATCACATATTTTGTTCTTATTCTTTCCAATTTTATACTCAATTAAAATGACCAGTTTGAAGGGACACAGTATAGGAAAACTTTATTCATACCAGAAGCTGATAGAAAAATATTGTGAGATAAACCAAACATATGGATATTCAAAACAATTTTGAAAAGAAAAGGGAAAACATCCGGAACTTTTTTGATATTTTAAGTGAATTTTGATGTACCCAAACCTGTCAATGAATGGAAGAATTAAATATTTCTTACACTACATCAGTGGTTCTCAACCTGTGGGTCCCCACATGTTTTGGCCTTCAACTCCAAAAATCCTAACAGCTGGTAAACTGGCTGGGACTTCTGGGAGTTGTAGGCCAAAACACCTGGGGACCTACAGGTTGAGAACCACTGCACTACGTCATTGTATCAAATAGAGCAGCTGGAATGCAATTCGTTTTTTTATTTGGAGTACTTTCAATGTGGGTACACAAAGAGTGCAATACAGTGGGCTCTTGATATTTGCTGGGATTTGGTTCCAGGACCCCTTATGAACATTCAAGTTTCATTATATACAATGGCATAGTAATATGCTGTTTCTTTTTAAAAAAACAGCAAAAAAGGTTTGCTTTTAGGATTTTTGGGGGGATTATTTCTAATTTGTGTATGGTGGAATCCATGGCTATAGAAAGCCAACTGCCTTCTTTCAAGAGATCAATCTACTTGTCCCCTCTGCTGGCAACAAATCTATAAAAGTACAGTGAATCCTTCCTGTATATTGAATCCAATAGGGGAGATACAGGAAATGATGCAGGTTTCCGGTGTGTATGATACTCTTTGCAGAAGAATAATCAGCAATAAGGGGACTACTTCCCATAATCACCAATAAGACCTACATTTGTCCAAAATATTATAAAAGAGTTGTAGATGATAGCTGACTGAAAACTTCATCTAAGTACTATGTGAAAGAAGGTGGGCAGGGAAACATATAGTACTTGGGCTAAATCCTAAATTAAAGTCAACTAGAGTAGACCTATTACAATGAATTGGGGTTATTTATAATCTCATATGTAAATCTTTTTCATTTCAATAAGTTTACTGAATTTAGACTTTGTTCTCTATGTCTATCATTAATATCGCTAATAGTGATGTGAGCAGCTTCTTATTTGTGATTGAGACAATATTTTGGACATGGTAAGCACTGTATACAATTTAATAAAATACCAACAAAACAACTTTAGTATATTGCCCATTAATCAGAGGTCTTTAGTCACTTTCAAAACAGAGAGAAAACCATAAATTACAATAACATATCATAAGATCTTCTTGTTGCTGTGTGCCTTCAAAACATTTCTGACTTGTGGCAACTCAAAGGTGAATCTCTCCTATGAGGATAAAAATGTGTGACTTGTTCAAGGTCACAGTCTCCTACAGGAAGTCAATGTCAAGAAAACTCTGTGAAATGTTCACCATAGAGCAGGCCTGGGCAAACTTCGGCCCTCCAGGTGTTTTGGACTCCAACTCCCACAATTCCTAACAGCCAGTAGGCTGTTAGGAATTGTGGGAGTTGGAGTCCAAAACACCTGGAGGGCCGAAGTTTGCCCAGGCCTGCCATAGAGTCACCATAGGTCAGAAAAGACTTGAAAGCACAGAACAGTAACACCAGCTTGGGGTTATCTCCATGTCTCTTATTCACCTATCTCAACCTATCTGTTGTAAATGGATACTCTTAGAGTCCTTTCTTCTTCTTATAGAATCATAGAATCATAAAGTTGGAAGAGACCTCATGGGCCATCCAGTCCAATCCTTTGCCAAGAAGCAGGAAAATCGCATTCAAAGCACCACCGACAAATGACCATCCAGAATCTGTTTAAAAGCCTTCAAAGAAGGAGCGTTCATTTCTTCTCTTTCTCTAGTTCAATTTTCTATTACCTTAGCACCTATTTATAATGGAGTTCTTACAATAAATCCTAAGTTTGTTTCTTTAGCCATTGATGTCTCTGTCCTTTAAACAAAATTGCCATAATTGACACATACACTCACACTAATGCTCACATACATTTGCAATCTCATTTCTCTGTAGCTGAGATGCATGAATACATGTGTTAGAGGTTAATGAGGTACATCAAATCTGGGCAACATGACTCACTTCAGCATCCTGTCATTATACATTTCATAAAGATTTGCATTGACGACCTCTCTTGCCTGTTGAAATAGTAGAACACAGGGCCATCCAGTGAGATGGATGAGCAGTGCATTTCAGGACAAACCGGTATTTATTTATTTGTTTATTTCATTTATTTCTAACCCGCCCTTCTCTACCCCCGAAGAGGGTGTAGCAAGTATAGCATGACCCCCATGTCCATGGCAATGGTATTGGCAGTATCATCCATGCCTGACAAAATATGTCATCTCTAAGCATTTTCCAGCATGACTCTGGTATTCTTGTGACAGAAGCCCTTTATTTCAATAGTGTTCATTGTTATCTCTGGGTTTCACATGTCTACACAAAGTCCTCCATAGATACATTGGTCAAGCTGTGGTGGGTTTTTTGCAGAACATAAAAGTTCACCAAAAGTATAATGATATAGAGCAGGGGTGCTCACATTTTTTCAGCATGCGAACTACTTATAAAACAACCAAGACAAAATGATCTACCTACCCAATACAAAAATGTGGAACATATAACACAATATCTGCTTTGAACTGAGTTTTCTGAGTCCACACTGCCATATAATCTGATTCAAAGCAGATAACATGGGATTTTATTCAACTGTGTGGAAAGGACCTCAGATAACCCAGGGGCGGCAGCACTTGGGCAGCGTCGGGAGCATGCGGGGTGGGACTGAGACTTCCTCCCGCCCTGCCTGCGATCTACCAGTAGATCACGATCTACCTAATGAGCACCCCTGATATAGAGTATTTCTTCTGGCTTTTACACAGGATTAAGTCTCTTCTTCATATCAATGCATACCAGCTTGTGTGATAACTTGAACAGAAGCATTACAATTTTAATGTTACAAGAAGTATCATAACATGCGAAATCTCCCATGACTAGATAGGAAGGTCAGGATCAGGGCCGTAGCCAGGATTTTGATTCGGGGGGGCTGAGTTGGGTTGGGGGGGCTGAGACTGGGTGGAAGAGGGTCTACTCTAGCAAACCTTTTTATTGTTATCCCAATAACCCCATTAATGTGGGATATAATGAGCATGGTGATCAGATCATGATATGAATAAACATAACAGTTTAAATAATGTACCAGTAAGGCCTTTTCACGGACCACCCTGAGAATTTCGGGGGGGGGCTGAAGCCCCCTTAGGCCCCCCCCTGGCTACATGCCTGGTCAGGATCCAGAGTTATAGAATATAAGCTGTTCCATATACTCAATAAGGATATAGACTGTGTTTCTCAAATAGCACATTCCTGTGCCATTGGCAGGGCACTTTGAAAATGGAAGGGGCTTTGCAAACTGTTGGTAATGTGACATAGAGCTTGCTTTTCAAAAGGGGGGCACACAAAGAGGTGGGAACATGACACTGCCATTAGATTGTCAGGTGAGAAACAAGGCAGCACACTCTTACCTGTAATAGTTTTGTAGTAAAGGAAATTCAGCAATGAAATTATCTATTCTACACAATCACTAAAGGTACAGAAGCGTTGTTTTTAGCTGGCAACTTACATTGCCATGATCAGTAGTAGTTCTTGGGGCCTCCCCAAATTGAACAGAAGCTATTGGCTTCATTAGAGACCAAAGCCAGAATCCAGAAACCTGCAGATAGAACCTCAGGTGTTAGGATATCTGGGAGGAATACCATCTCTCCTGTAGGATGACATGGAGGCTTTCAGGAGGAGAGGGGAGAAAGGGAAAAAGTTGGAACATCCAAAAGTGTGATATTGGATTTAGATCAACATCATCAACACTCAAAAAAACCTGTTAATGAGTCAAAGGGGCTAAATGATGGAGCTGTTAAGTCAATTCTAGCCAAGGCTGCATGGCCTCAAACTCATTTAATGAAACATGAATTTAACACACAACAAATCCAGGCCATTGGCTCTCTCTTTAGGGGGATGATTGTGTGCAATCCACTAAATATCAGAAGTAAAGCATATACTCACCCCTATTACCGAGACAATTTGCATTTAAAACTGAAATGCGTTATTAACAGAAGAGAGTCTTTGTAATGAACTAAAGAAAATAAACAACGTTATCATTTGAGTATTCTTCCAGTTTGAATGTTTTATCTTTATGGTAGTAGTGATGAGCACAGCGCAAAAAGATACAGAGTGTTAAATATAATATTATAAAATAGAGAAATTAGAAGAAAAGTGTAATACAAACTGCTTAGTTGCATAGAATCATAAAGTTGGAAGAGACTGCATGAGCCATCTCATCCAACCTCATGCCATACATTCAAAGTACCCCTCACAGATGGCCATCCAGCCTCTGTTTAGGAGCTTCAAAGGAAGGAGCCTCTACCACACTCCAAGGCAGAGAGTTCCACTGATGAACAGCTCTTCCTAATGTTCAGGTTGAATCTCCTTTCCCAGTGGTTCTCAACCTGTGGGTCCCCAGGTGTTTTGGCTTACAATTCCCAGAAATCCCAGCCAGTTTACCAACTGTTAGGATTTCTGGGAGTTGAAGGCCAAAACATTTGGGGTCCTTTCCTGTAATATGAACTCATTGATCCGAATCCTAGTTTCCAGGGCAGCAGAAAACAAGCCTGCTCCCTCTTCCTTATGACAGCCTTTCGCATAATGTATTTATATATGGCTGTCATACCTTCTCTTAACCTTCTTTTCTGTAGGAAAAACATGCCCAGCTCTTTAAGCCGCTCCTCATAGGTTATAGTCTCCAGACCTTTGTTCATTTTAGTCACCCTCCTCTGGACAGCTTCCAGCTTGTCAATATCTCTTTTATATGGTGGTGGCCAGAATTGGACACAGTGTGTATGAGATGTAAGTAAGGCGTGGCCTACCATGTCCAGATCTGGCATCTCAAGTTACAGGCACAGCTGGTGCACAAGCTTTAATTGTGTAAAGGCACTCCTGGTCACCGCCGACACCTGAGGCTCCAGGGTCAGTGAAGAGGCCAGGATCACCCCCAAGCTGCATATCTGTGTCTTCAGGGGGAGTGTAAGCCCATCCAGCACAAGTTGTATCCCTATACCCTGATCTGCCTTCTGACTGACCAGGAATACTTCTGCCTTGTTAGGATTTATTTTCACTGTATTAACCCTCATCCAGTCCTTTAGTGATGACAGACACTGGTTCAACACCAAGACAGCATCCTTGGCATTTGGTGGGAAAGAAAGCTCATTACAAAGAGTAAGCCATTTCTCAGAAGGCAAGGCAACAGACTGAAGGATCGGGATAATTCTAATATCTTTCTTGGAAGAATTCTTCCCATCAGAGAACAAAGGAATCTTTGTTGACTATGATCATTGTACAGGTGCTGGGGACTAACTGCATGACTCTCAATTCTGACTTTCATTTCTCTATGTCCTTGTTACTAGGAAAAAACAAATCAAGGCTCCTTTGCCTTTAACAGTTATATTTCAGCAGTAATTTCAGTGTTTCTTGACCTGAACTTCCATCTGCTGAAACTACCTGTTCTGCAGAATCTTCAAAAGTAAAAGAGCTCTTTCCTGTTTCTTTTATCTGGCAACTCTATTTCCTGGAGAGATGGAACTTTATGTAAAATTTAGGGGTTATTTTGCTATTATACTCTTGCATTTCCATTAGTCAAAAAACAGGTTACTCATGCAATTGTCTTTAAGAAAGTGACTTTTTTTACAAGACAATATAATTACCTTCTCATGTCATGTAAAGCTCTTATAAAATTTACTGAAATGCTATGCTTAAATGATCCTGGGGACCCAACATAATTATCTCCATTAAAAAAAATAATTATGACTAGAACATATACTTACTTATTACAGGCAGTCCCCAAGTTATGAACAAGATAGGTTCTGTAGATTTGTTCTTAAGTTGAATGTGTTTGTATGTTGGAACAGATACATTTTATAAGTGTGTGTGTGTGTGTTTGGGATAGCACAGGGAAGGGCTAACACCCCTGTGGACTTTGTTTTGCTGTCTGTACCTCTCTTCAGAAGATTTCACCTCACTTTATGTCCCTGTGATAACTGAATTTTGAAAATTTTTCTTGTTGTGGAAACAACAACTGGTGAGAAAGCTTCAGTGGAGACACTTTTCCTCAATGATAACCCTTTCAGGAAATAATTTCTCTTCCTAGGGGTAGATTTCACTCATTTCCTGTTGTCTCATTCTTAACTATGAGTCGTTTGTATGTTGGATATTTATACAAAACTGTATAAAACTGTCCGTATACATTTGTTTTACCTTTTTATGCAACTTCAAAAAAAGGGCAATATATATAAAATAGTTGATGATATGGAGATGGGTCATAACCTGACCTGTATTTGAGGACAATCTTGAAATATTTTGCTTTACCTTGCAGTTATTATTGCCGCTAATGTTTTCCAGATTATATGATGCAGTTACATAGTAGTATTATTTTAAACATATTACTCTCTATCTATGTTTATATTTATATATATGGATTGAACCTTATTAAATGTGGCACCCAGATTCCTAAGACCCTTCTTCTAAAAATCTCCTTAATTTTAGACACATTACTAAATATGTTTTACAAATGCACAACTAATAAAGGTCTTAAATGAAATAATTATAATGTGTAGTAATTGTATTTGTAATTTCATGACCAAAAATTGAGTAACAAATTTTAGCAAAATTCAAAAGATAACCTTTTAGGTTAGACAGAAACTCATTTGTTGTCATGTGAGACATTTCTTACCCTCTGTTAGTTGGTTCTGCTAGGAATACTTAATATGCTTTAAAAATATGTTTGAACCCAAACTACTCCAGTTTAAAATTCATATTTCAATCAGATTGTTGTTTAATGCTTTTATTATTTTTCTATAGATTGTTATAGATATTTATTTTACTGTATTATACTGTAAGTCACTTTTGGCCTTAAATTAGAAAAAAACAGGAAATAAATAAAACAAATAACAGGCACCCATAAGGATTCACAACCATACAGACAAAACAAGAAAAGAAATACTGTATATACTCGAGTATAAGATGAGTTTTTCAGCCCTTTTTTAGGCTGATAAAGCTCCCCTCGGCTTATACTTGAATCAAAGTTATTTATTATTTTACTCTGTTATTATTATTATATTTATTATTTTACTCTATTATTTTTATTACATTTATTATTGGAAGGATACATAAACACATTTACACCGAAGAAGGTTAGAATAATGGTTTAATCCAAGTTGCACAGTCTTATATTAAATTACAGTTTTATGTAAATATTCAAAAACATTTAACCTACTGATGCCTCAATTAATGTAATTTTATTGGTATCTATTTTTATTTTGAAAATTTCCAGTAGCCGTTACATTTTCCACCCTCGGCTTATATTCATATCAATCTGTTTTTCCAGTTTTTGGCAGTAAAATTAGGCGCCTCGGCTTATATTTACAAATTAATGTAATTTTATTGGTATCTATTTTTATTTTGAAAATTTCAATCTTTTCCACCCTTTTATTCATATCAATCTGTTTTTCCAGTTTTTGGCAGTAAAATTAGGCGCCTCGGCTTATATTTGTGTCAGTTTATACTCGAGTATATACAATAGTTATTCTGATTGAATTGCTGTTGAAAGGAGTCCCTGCACATATTTGCAGACTTATAGAGATGCTAGCCAGCCATCAAAATTCACACATCCTCTTAACTCAATTCTTTGAAATGAATTTACTGTTTAAAACAGTAAAACAATAACTTTTTCTTTGTCTTTAGTTACGTAACAATGAATCTACATAAACAGTTTGAATCTAATGTACTTTGAACAGCATTTCATTTCTGGACTATAACTCTGAATCTTGGAGAATTCTTTTCTGGAGTTGTATCCTCCCCCAAAAAGTAATTTTCCCAAGCTTCATTTGTCCTGAAAAAAATTAACTGTGTAAGTGTGTGGATTTTTACCGACACCATCCCATATTCTGTGAATTTACTTTGCCTTGTCTTGCTTCCCTATCTCCTTTATGCAGAGAATTTATGAAACTGCAGTTTGTTTTTGTGGCAATTCATACTCTGTTTTAAGCCCTGATGTGTGTCTTCTAGTACAGCTATAAGCAAGTTTTCTCAGAAGTGATGCATTTTGATTTCAGGGTGACTTATTCCTACGTAAATTTTCATATGTCTGAAGCCTTGATAATGGTAAAAAGTGAAGTTCGTGACAGTTTTCATTTCCTACTGTTTGCTTTGGTCTTCCAACATCCCCTCTTCTTTTGTAAGCAACTTCATTAGCTACTACCTCTGTGTATTCCTTGCCAAAGAAAGCCCGGTTAAGTTCATGGGGCTGACATAGGTTGAAATGAAGGCACACGTGAACAGAATATGATTTAAATAGACTACTACAATAGCCTTCCCTTTGTCTTTTCCCCAGAACATTTTAGTTGTGAAGAATGGCTGTTCTGAAATCTATCAAGGTTGGACAAGATACAAATATGAGTAAAATATATTCCAGTACTCTGTGCCAGCAAGCATTTTAGGATTAATCAGTCGTTGGAATGTGTAACTGTCATTTAGCATGTAAAAATTCACGAGTTTTAGTTTCTTTACAATAGTACAAAGGTACATTGTCTCTAAAGGATTTTGTTGCTGGATTTTGCTGTAGCTTGCCTTACTGAATCCTGCCATCAGAGCAAAGACATGCTCAGTAACATGTAGAATGAAGCCGTATGAAGGATGGTAGATAGGCAGCTCTCTAATCTCAAGCCTACACCAAATCCCTGAAGCACTCATGGAAAAAGCCCTGTAACAGTACGTAGTTATAGCACTATGATTCCCTTTTAACTGCCATGACAATCTCTGTTGGAATTTTGGGAACCTCATCTACACTGTCATACTGTATAATGCAGTTTCAAAATGCAGTTTAACTACATTGTTCAATGCAGTTAAACTTTATTATAATTGTTCAATACAGTTAAACTGCATTTTGAATGCATTATTTAGCAGTGTAGATAGGGCCTAAGGCTTTCAGTTTGGTGAAGCACCTTTGGTCTGTGGCTGAGAATTCTAAGGACTTCCTCTCCAAAATAAAAATCCCAGAATTTGAGAAGATGGAACTAAGATTGTTAAAGTGGAATCACAACACCATAACTGCACAGTATGAAAAGTCCCAAAAGTCAAGGAGAGATCATGCCAATACCACACTACTATCTCCTCCTACATAGATTTGTTCTGTGATGTGAAAAGAGCTCAAATGCAGAGTCAGGAATTTGTTGGAT
Source organism: Anolis apletophallus (assembly GCA_030556195.1). Lineage (NCBI taxonomy): Eukaryota > Metazoa > Chordata > Lepidosauria > Squamata > Anolidae > Anolis > Anolis apletophallus. Next base: position 66,865,184 of record JARBWK010000002.1, on the reverse strand, counting down.
TCCCCAAATGCAATGGCTGGCATTTTCCCATCTGACTGAGACATGCTCTTCCTCATCTTCATTTTGGTAGCAGGTCTCTGGATATTGATGGATTCCAGGTCCCTGCAGCCTTTACCAGCATATCTAATGCTAAAAAATGTTAGGAGCCCTAGTCTAACAATATCTGGAGAATCTCAATGTCTGGAGAGTGCTTGTAATCCAAATCTAACAGCCAGTCAGTGTTTTTTTTTTGTCACATGCCTAGGGCTTTTAAAACATGCCAAACATAAGTTTCAGAATATGTATGTGCTTTGTAGTTTAATTGTACATGTTGGCCACAATTTCTCAGTAATTATGAACATCCCTAAAGTGGTGTTTCACCTACTTTATCTCCATTCTTCAAACAAACAAGCAAACTCTGAGTTACTGCTTTTTCTAGCTTCTCTCATCTACACACCAAGAATTAAGGGAAGCTAACAACTGCAATCCAACTGGTGCCAGTTTGGAAGCAAGTCCAGTTGAATTCAGTAGGGTATTCACTATTCAGAGGTAAATTACAAATCGTAATTTCACTTTCACATTTTTTCTCCCATATTCTTAGTTGTTGGATTATTACTTAAAGCTTCTAAAGCAAAGAACAAAGTCCAGAACAACTTTTCCCACAATTTTTTCAGAACTGAAATCCAGCTTCTAGCTACACGTTGAATATAACTGAATTGGTGGTTGAGTTCTGATAAATGGAAAAATACAATATCAAATACCATCACAGCAGACTGCTCTTTCTTGTCCAATGGGGCTGTGAGTTGGCACAGTACAGTTTGCAGACAAAGGGAATGCGGTGCTGCCCATTGTTGTTGTTATTGTTTTGTCTTTTAAAATAAAACCCAATACATTCCTATGAAAATGTGTTGGAAAAGCTCTCTTTTCAAACTAGCTTAGGTTGCAAGATTGATCCCTTTCTCTGCTTTTGTTTGTCAAATAGTTAAGCAAATCAAGGCATGGTCTGGGCTGTTGCTGGAGTGAAGCAGCAGGTGCAAAATGAAAATAATTATTATAATTTTTAAAAAAAAAGAAATAGAAAACTGCTATGCTGCCAACTCAAATGAAAGGCAGGCTTATTAGCCTTTGGAAGGTGCTCTGAAGATAACAGAAACCCATGCCAACAACTGAATTAACAGCTTTATTTACGGTGGCTTTTACCTTGACAACCTGTTTCCAGTCTTTTGACATATAAATGCTCCATTGTATTGTTGAATCCGGTCCGATTTTAATAAGCCTCCATACAAAGCCAGATGGGGAGCTATTTTAGCAAAAGGAGGGAGGGAGTGGAGGCATCCAGGCAATCTTGATGATGAATGAAAGTTTTTCTTCTTTTCTTGCTAGAGGAGGGAATAACTAACCTCACATACATGGGGAAATCCAAAGGAAATCAACTCAAGGCTATAAGTTAGTCATGACTTTGGGATGAGTAATTTGGTTAGTTATGCCTTCCTTCACATTCGAGTCCCCGTCTTTCATCCCCACCAATTCCTTTCCATCCCACTTTTAATGGAATTTGTTAAGTTCTTGGTTTTTTAAATGCAGTTCTTACCCTTACATAATTAAGACTAGGATCAACCCTCAAACTGTCATTAAACACCCCTGATTTGATTTCCTTCAAATGTGAAAAGTAGGCAAAGGGTAAAAAAAAGTCATTATCCTTTCTCCCCATGATAGTCTTGGCCTAAATCTGAGCAGGTCATCTATTATTTACTTTGCAAGCCATTCAATTCTTTGCTCATTGTGCAAATGGTTTCATGTCTTGTTTTGGTTCCAAATATCTGTTGTTGTTTTGTTTGTGTTTGTGCAACTGAACTGGAGCTTGGGCTACCTAACTAGTTTCTGGTGAGCTTGACTGCATTGAAATAGTGACAAAAAACTATTTGTGTGTGTGTGATTTTTAAAAAGATAAATATTAGATTAGCACAATGGTTCTCAGTTTTGGTCCTCAATATGTTTTGAACCTCTACTTGCAGCATGTCCAACATGGCTGTATTGGCTGTGGTTTCTGGGATACTAAATCCAAATACTCTTGAGCAGAAGTTGAAAAGTATTGCATTAGTGGAAATTTAGCACAAAAGACAGTGTTAATGCTCTTGATTCCCCCCCCCCCCCCTAATAAAAATATTGAAAATGACAGGCGAGGATTGAAAAGTATGTCTGAGGATACAATTCTGTAATGAATAAATCTGGATAACATCTGAGTTTGTAGGATAGGGCTCATAAAAGTTACCTTTAGGAACTGCAACGCTATGCCTCATAACTTGCGGATGTGCCAGAATCCTGAGAGCACTTTTTCCCAGACCTGGTGAAGAATTAGAATGTGTGAGCCATGCAGAGAAATGTATAGAAATGCTACACTGGTTAGTTCAATTTGCACCGGAAACCAAGTATAACTATCCACAACTTTAGCTGGTGTCAATGTAGGAGTTACCTTGGCAAAAAAAAACATTACGGAATTTTATAAGCAAATTTATCCATTTAAGTACTACATACATAGTTGTGCAAAACACACACACACACACACAAACTATTAACTATAAAAGTTTGGTTTTCTTCTAAGCTAATAAACCTCAGTAAATCTTCAGCAGTGAATACAGCTTGTGCCTTACATGAAGCTCACATGTTCTTCACTTAAGGAAATGTTCTGCTTGTTCTGAGTCTATTGACAATTGATTGTGTGAGGGTCACAGCAAGTTCTGGAATTCTGACAAAAATAATATATCCTTCACATTCTTCACCCTTCAAAATCTCTCTGCTTTAATGATGCTGCCATGTTTTACTATTTTTGAGATAGTATGAATAAAAGGACAACCAAAGATTGTGATTTCATAGATTTATAGATGAAAGGTGTTGTTGTTCAAATGGAAGTTGGTGGTAAAAGGCACATGTGTAATGTGTGGGTGTGTGTATGTATGTATATGTGCATGTAGATGAGCATTTCCCCTGGTTTTCCTTTCTTGTTATAGAAACCCACACCATTCTGGAATGACATTTTTCTGGAGCCTCTTTGGAAGTGGAATGTGGGGTGATACAGGAGAAAAGAGGAGACAGGAAGTCTGTTTGCAGAAATTTAAGATTCAAGTCACTGAATTTTATACTTATGACCATTAACTTTTAAGGACTTTGTAAAGATCCTATCAATAGTAAAGTCACATTAGTGCAGCCAAAAAAGATGCTAATCTTATCAGATGGAACAAAGCGTATGTGATTTAGAAAAGTTATCTGGATTGTTAATAATACAGTGCAGTCCTATTCTATCCCTGATTGCTACTTAGATGAGTTTTCATACCCAGCTTTTTCTGCTTATCTGTATATCCATTTGTACTTAAACTCTCTGTCTCTTCTACTATTTTACATTCAGCTTCAAAACAGATGGGCAAGAATTTGATTTCCGTTTGTTATGGACAAAAATATTATTCAAATTTGCAAAAAATGTGCACGGCAAATGCACACAATGAGATATTTTCTCCTGTAGTCCTCCTCCTTCTCTTATGCCTCCAAATCTGCTCCAACCTATGAAAACTCTATCGAATATTGTATTGAAAGATTTATTCGGAACAGGTTTGCTAATGTCTTTCTGTCAGTCCAAAAAGCATGACTTTCCCAAGGTAGCCAATGGGTTTTCTGCATTCTAAATGGAATTAAAACTTCATTTTCTTAGCATCTGGATTCAATATTCAAACCACTACAACACACTGGATGTGTGAAAAATTCACAATAGTTCAATTTTGAATCAAATTTATCAAAATCTATTTGTTTAAATTATATCTCACATTTCTCCCAGTATGGGACTCAAGGTGTGTATGTGTGAGGCAAGGAACATAATAAACTGGCTCATAATTATCTCCAATGTATGCTTCATGTCTCTTTTGTACTAATTCTCAACAAAGGTTTCCCCAGGAAGAAACAAGCCATACCTAAAAACCGTCAGGCCATCAAATGCTAATCAAGGTGACAAATTGAAACATTTACACCTAGCTCCAACAGACAAGGGTTCTTTCGCCCACCCTTGACTTTCTGCGGATATATAAACCCAATTTTCCTAGATTCCAAGAGACCTCACAACCTCTGAAGATGCTGGCCATAGATTCAGGCGAAATGTCAGGAGAGAATGCTTCTAGAACATGGCCATACAGTCCAAAAAACCTACAACAATCTCAGATTATTATTTATAAGAGGAGCCCCCAGTGGCGCAATGGGTTAACCCCTTGTGCTGGCAGGTTCAAATCCAGGGAGAGCCTGGATGAGCTCCCTCTGTCAGCTCTAGCTCCCCATGTGGAGGCATGAGAGAAGCCTCCCACAAGGATGGTAAAACATCAAAACATCTGGGTGTTCCCTTAGGCAATGTCCTTGCAGATGGTCAATTCTCTCACGTCAGAAGCGACTTGCCGTTTCTCAAGTAGCTTCTGACACACAACATTTTTTGTAAGAACCTTACTGCTTTGCAGCATTAACTAAATTTCTCACTTTTTTCCATACCTGTTCTATTGATAGGTATTCGTGGTCTTTGCTTTTCCCCTCTGTGATCACTTGTGGGGTGGGAGAGCATACCATCACAGGACTCTATAATGCAATATGGGATTCCATCCACATGCAGGCATGTAGCCAGGGGGGGCTAAGGGGGCTTCAGCCCCCCCCCCAAATTCTCAGGGTGGGCCGCAAGAAGGCCTTACTGGTACATTACTTAAACGGTTATGTTTATTCATATCATGATCTGATCACTATGCTCATTATATCCCACATTAATGGGGTTATTGGGATAACAATACAAAAGGTTTGCTAGGGTAGACCCTCCACCCAGTCTCAGCCCCCCCCCATACCAAACTCAGCCCCCCCCCCGAATCAAAATCCTGGCTACGACCCTGTCCACATGTATTAATTTATTTAAAGCTTTTGTATCCCAATCTTCTCACCTCCAAAGAAGGACTCAGACCAGCTTACAGCAAGAATTCAATGCTACAATACAAATTAAAAACATTGTACAATACAAATTAAAAACATGTAGGTGTGGTACCACATCAGAAAGGATTAGGCCTTTGGAGTATTACCTATTGCTCCTGGGAGGAAGGATCTGACTACATTTATGTTTTGGCATTGGCTTTGGTTTCATAAATCCTTTCACATAATTTGCATATGATTAGGCAAAGGCTGCCTATGCAATTTGAGACATATTTTCTTTCAACTGAATCTGTCAATTTTTCAATAATTCATCTGTGGGATCTAAGATGTTTCCTGCTTCTTGGCAAAGGGTTGGGCTGGATGGCCCACAAGGTCTCTTCCAACTCAAGGATTCTATGATGAGCTAGTCCAATGTGGCTAATGGATTATTATGATAGAAATAGGCATTTTACTACAGGTGGTTCTTCAGAATTTAGTGAATAGTATTGGCAGTAGGAAGCTGAACACAGCTTTCTCATAGAAAAGTTTCTTCAAGAAGTTTTGTCAGTTTAATTTACTCGTTGCAAGCTTGTCATGTAGTTACTTCTTCTACATTAGCTTGCAATGAGTTAACCTCCATCCTTATTGTATGCAGGAGAATATTTCAATTGTAATCCAGAAGTAAAGAAACAACTAGAAGTAAGATGTTTTCTTGATGTAATAAGAGGTAATGTTGAAATAATATTCTAGCTACTTTAAAAGTTATATGCCATTTTCTTAGGAATCCCAAGGATGTTGTTTTAAAAAGTAACAAAAAGGTACTATAACCTATGGTAGTTGATAAGATGGGTCTGTTCTGGCTTTCAATCTGAATTTCAAAGGGGCTCTCCAAAGTGAAGTCTATCTCTTGAACATGTTCAGCACCTTGGATAGCTCCATTAACCTTAAAACTTGGAGTAGATTTATCTTCTCACTGACACAATAGATAGCTTACTTTCCAAAAATGCAATGAGACATTGTGTTGAATTACTTTAAAAATACTGTAATGAATATTTTAAAATAGTTTTATTCAAACAAAACCTTCTGAAACTCTGGTTTGTATGCTGCTTTGTTGTTGCATTACTGTGACCTAATCAAATGTGCTGCTGGAATCATCACTGACCGTGGTGATTCCGGCAGTGTCCATCTGAGGGTATGGGGAACCTGTTGCCCCATGCCCCGCATTGCTGGACTCACCCAAGTCCCCATCCCACAGGGGAAGTGTCTTACTGCCCAGCTTCCCCCTGTTGATCCACATAGGAAGCCTCCTATGTTGCTGCCATGGCAGCATGCACTGGTTCACCTTTCCCTTTATGCCAGTGCCCCACGGAAGTTGTAGTTTCACTGTGGGATGGGAGCCAGTGGGATTTGTCATAAAAGGGAAGACGGACCAATGCATGCCACCAATTTCACCCCATCTGATGAGGTTGCAAATTAGGTCAAACAGGTTTCTATTTTTCCAGTTCTTCATTTTTCAGACTGGTCTAACAAAGTGAGAGTTCAGTGATGTTGGTTCTTGGGTTTTGCGAATTTAACTGATTTACGAGGCCATAAAATTCTCCAGGAAATATGCAAAGAATGAGGAAGCAACAGCTCCCCTGGTGGCCAGAAGATGGAATGTTAAATAGTCTCTGAGTGTCTGTCTATCGCATTGAATGTTTGTATATGTACATTATAATCTGCCCTGAGTCCCCTGCGGGGTAAGAAGGGCGGAATATAAATACTGTAAATAAATAAATAAATATGCTGGTTGTTGTTTCCTCCATGCCTACTCATTTCATGCTTCAGAGTGGCTAATTGTAGTGATTTCTGTGATGTTTTTGTTTAAAACTTGATAAATGTTTTCTAAAAGTGCAATTAATTCCTCCTTTTAATTTTGTTAGTTCTATAGAGATGTAGCGTTAAAGTACCATAGGAATAATAATTGTGGTACCCTGATGCACTATAATTGTAATATGTCTTAGAATTAGAAGGGAGTGTGTGTGGGGGGGGTGGATAACACTCAATGTCTCTTTCTTTTTGCAGAACTGTGTAGAAGTTGCTTGATTACAGCAGCTTTGAGAAATAGTTTAATGATTTGGTTTGAATCCATTCAGATAAAGCTTGTCCCGACATAGATGCTGAATCCAAACTTAAATTAGATTTTTTTATTTTTAAAAACCCTTTTTGTAACATCCATTGAATTGAATTAGGAAACAATATGGCCATACTTTGGGGGGTTTCCCTTTTACAAAAAATTGAAATTGATTATGAGATTATGCATACTAATAGCAACACTGTGACAAACACACCAACTTGCTCAAATAAATTAGAGTAACATATGATGGGACTGAACAGGGCAATGGCTGGGAGGATTGAAAGCTAGGCACTGGAAGGTAAAAGAGAAAACAAGACGTAAGCTGAAGCAACATAAATAGAAACTAATGCACCTCTACAATAATGGCTGTTACTGAAAACAAGTCTACCAGGATAATAGAGAGAGACTGAATAAATAAATACAATTTGCTATTTTACGTCTCCCATACTATATTGTAGATGTTGCCAAGGGTTTCTCTACACTGATGAAAAGAATTCCATTTGGTAACACATTTTCCTGGTCTGCATTGGCCCTATGGTGACCCTATTAAAACCACAGGCCACACACACATTGCAGAGAGATCACCATAAAAGGCCACACATTTTCCCCTGGCAAACTCATCTTGGTGTTAGGAGGTGGTCCCCATTTCCAACCCTATGCATTATGTTGGGCCACATGGCCATGCACACTCCATTCTTTCCTCTCATTGCCATGCAAAATAAACATATTTTGCATTTGTGATGGAAGATATGCTAATACTAATATGCTGAGGAGGTGATGTGCTAATATCAATAGACTGATGTGCTAGTATCTGCACACACAAGCCCCATTAAAATGATTTGTTTGTTTCCTATGTACTATGTAATAACATTTGGGGAAGAAATGAAAGATAAAATCTTTAAAAAATGTTTGTTTCCGTTATGATATTGTGATTACACCATAGTTTTGCAAGGTAAATTGAGTGTTAAACTACAATGCACAACTTTAAAGTGTTTCGTTTTGGAGATGCAATTTCAGAAAATTTTCATCTCTAAATCTGAAATAAAATCAAACATACCAAATAGTATCCAAAATTGTGACACATTTTAATAGATAACAATTGACAATTAATATAAATAATAGAATCATAGAATCGTTGAGTTGGAAGAGACCTCGTGGGCCATCCAGTCCAACCCCCGGCCAAGAAGCAGGAAAATCGCATTCAAAGCACCCCTGACAGATGGCCATCCAGCCTCTGTTTAAAAGCCTCCAAGGAAGGAGCCCCCACCACACTCTGGGGCAGAGAGTTCCATTGCTGAACAGCTCTCATAGTCCGGATGTTCTTCCTAATGTTCAGGTGGAATCTCCTTTCTTCTAGTTTGAAGCCATTGTTCTGCATCCTAATCTCTAGGGCAGCAGAAAACAAGCTTGCTCCCTCCTCCCTGTGACTTCCGCTCACCTATTTATACATGGCTGTCATGTCTCCTCTCAGCCTTCTCTTCTTCAGGCTAAACATGCCCAGCTCTTTAGGCCACTCCTCAAAGGGCTTGTTCTCCAGACCCTTGATCATTTTAGTCAGCCTCCTATAAATTAATTACTAAATATAGTCAGAAACCCCAAATGAAAATGAAACATACAACACATTGTTAGTCTTGCCAAAAATGCTACCATTCTTTCAGAAGATATTTGAATTCTGAAGGATGGGGCACTTATCCAATGCTGGATGCCTATCAGCAGAACAGCCAGCACTGCAGGTGAGGGAATTTACTGTACTCATTATTAATGGCCATAAAAACAGTTTTCAAGCCTGCTTCAGACTATGGATTTTAGTGAGATCTCTCACAACCAAAGATTAACCAGTTGGATGAAGCCTCTCATTATCATTGATGAAACAGTATGACTGAATAGTTTCATACATAATCAAAAGAACAGGTAATTTGATTATGCCTATGTATGTTAACCATGTAGAATAATTCCATAGAATTGCAGATGTGCACCCACAGATTTCACAGGCATGCATATGTCCTTAACTAACAAGTTCATTGAGCGTTCTGTAAAAAACAGGTCAGAGTTCATTGGAAGTCCAATTTTTTTCTTCTATAAAATGTAATGTTACAAATAGATACATAATTTCAATATCTAATTTATATAGAAAATGCCACAAATGTTCTCCTTTGATATTAGGATCCATTCTGGCATTGGTCCTTTCTGAGAATATAGAATTAGTTCAATCTTCATTACTGCTGTGGGAGGACTCAATCAGGTCAAGTTAAATTTAAACATGTTTCCTATTGGTAGCAGAGAAACTAAGCTACCAACCCAATTTCTCCAGATATTTTACTGTATCATAGTATTGCAAGCATAAATTAAATGACCAAAGATTCAGGTAAAATATCAGAGAAGGACAAGTCTAAAATAACACTGCCTGACATACTGGCACAATAAAAGGGACCATCTACACAAGCCAGAAATGGCAGTGTTGCTTCGATGTGGAGAACTCTGGATCAGCACTGCTTACATCTGCATGGCCAGCCACCAGGGCAGCTTATTTATTTATTATCGCTAAGCAGTATTACTTTAGCACCCTAGGGAGGTGACTAAGAATTAAACGCCCACCGGAAGAGAGCTGTCTTACAAGCCTTACGAAATGCAGGCAGCTCCTTGATAATTCAAACCTCAGTCGGCAAGGCATTCCATAAACTTGATGCCACAACAGAGAAGACTCTCTGCCTGGTAGAGGACAGATGAATCGATCTTATAGGGGGGACCCTTAGCAGGTTTTGATCTTCTGATCGGAGGGATCTCTGGGGAACATAAGCGAGTAGACGATCCCTCAAGTACACTGGCCCCAAACCATATAAGGCCTTAAAGGTCAAAACCAACACTTTGAAGGTGACTCGGTACTCAATAGGCAACCAGTGCAGTTGCTGCAGTATCGGGGTGATATGGGTCCTGGTTGGCACTCCGGCCAGGAGTCTCACTGCTGCATTCTGCACTAGTTTAAGTTTCCGGATAACCGCCAAAGGTAGACCAATGTAGAGGGCGTTATAGTAGCTTAGAGGATGGTGGGAGTGCACCGCGTGGCACCAAGCTGGCATGGTAGCTAGAAGGTGTTTGTGAACCCTGGTCATGAAACTGGTTATGGTCATAACTCAGTATATGTAGTGATGCTAGCTGGAGCATCGAAGCAAAGAGAGAAAGGGAGGGGAGAAAATTGTCCCTCCTTTCCCCCCTCCCGTCTCTGGTTGCTCTGTCTAGCATCACTACAGGTACTGAGCAAATACCACTGCTACTTTCGCCCCTGGTTGTTTCCACTAAGGCTCAATCAACAGGGGAAAGGAAAGGGCCATCGTTAAGCTGTCCAAGTCCAGAGAAAGCAAGATGGTAGTGTCAACAGCCATGGCCTATTCTGGCGAAGAAACAACCCAATTGTTTACACCTGCATAAAGTTTGGGTGAGCTCCAGAGGTTCATGGAGCATCCTGTTACTTTTTAAAATTTGGGAGAAGGCTGAATTAAAGTGAATGCTCTCAGTGTATCATGTGGATATGGCAGACTCCGTTTATCCCCACACTGGTTGATCTGGCCTGCGCAAATAGGTCTTAAGAGCACTCTCACACCCAACAACTCTAGGGTTGTGATTTTACTTTAACTTCAATGACAATAACCTATGGAATCCTGGGATTTCCAGTTTTGGGAAAGGTAAAACCCAAGACCTAGTCTGTTACAAAACTACAGTTCCCAGGATTCCATAAGATATTACCATGATAGTGGAATCATAGTACTATCATTGTATAGTGGAATAGTTTATACATGCTACTGCAGAGTAGAGAGGAAATGACTTCCTATAATTCTATTTCAGCTAAGTATCAATGTAAGTATTGTTGCATGAGACGGGAAATTTTCCCATGGATTCCCAAAGGTGGGTATTACCAATATCAGTGGTATATGCATAGCAAGTAATTATTTTTATCACTAAAAATGTTAGTAGCTGAAATTCAATAGGCTGTCTGGCTACCATATTTTATTTCCAACAAAGCCACAGATATAAGAGAGCAAATGAAATTGTAAATATTAAGGAAATACAAGGAAGGTATATGTATTTTTAAAATGTTCTCAGAATTTTCCTTCCTAACGTGGACAATATTCTCATAGATATAAGCACAAAGTAAACTAGGTTGAGAGCTAGGCCTTTTACTTGCTTATTTTGAACAGTGGTCTTCCATGTTGTAAGACAAACTTAGAAAATGATGGACTTTTCATATAACACTGAAGCCTAATATTCATATTACTTATTCCTTTTTTACAATTGTGAAGAAGAGATGTGTATTTTGGTGCAAACTGGGATAGTTTGCACAGGCTGCTCTTTCTGGTCTCATTGTTTTGCCCATTCATATCCTAGCTGAGTTAGTATTGTTTTTCATTGCCTTGTCCACACTACCAGTGTGAAGTACAAAAAGAGCAGAATCAAGAAATATGGTTACTTTTTATCTGACTTGCTATAGAAAGAATGGCCACAAATGATATGGCAAGCTGGTGCTAAATACACTTAATCAAAGTAGGAATCACTGATTTGAAATATAACTTTAGGAAGGCATGCTGCGGACCATTACCATCAGTATCTGTCAGCCTATAACACTTCTATTTCTTTGGACGGAAGAAGATTAGATAGTGCCTTGGAAACCAGAAGAAATATCTGATAACCAAAGATTTCTTACTTTTGGAAGAGATTATTTACAGGAAAACAGCCTCACAAGAAAAATTGCACTGTCATATTCTAAGGCAGTGTTTCTCAACTATCCTAATGATCTGACCCCTTAATACAGTTCCTCATGTTGTGGTGAGCCCCAATCATAACATTATTTTTATTGCTACTTCATAACTGTAATTTTGCTACTGTGATGAATCATCATGAAAATATCTGATATGCAGGATGTATTTTCACTCACTTGACCAAATTTGGCACAAATACCTGATACACCCACATTTGAATACTGGTGCAGTTGTGGGGGTGGGTGGGGCTTCATTTTGTCATTTGGAAGTTGCAGTTGCTGGGATTTATAGTTAACCTACAATCAAAGAGCATTATTATTCCAGTGATGGAATTGAATCAAACTTGGCACACAGAATTTCCATGACCAACAGAAAATACTGGAAGGTTTTGGTGTGCATTGACCTTGAGTTCTGGCGTTATAGTTCACCTATATCCAGAGAGCATTGTGGACCCAAACAATGATGGATCTGGACCAAACTTGGCACGAATACTTAATATGGCCAATTGTGAACACTGGTGGAGTTAGGGGAAAATGCACTTGACACTTGGGAGTTGTAGTAGGTGGGATTTATAATTCACCTACCATCAAAGAGTATTCTAAACCCCACAAAAGATAGAATTGGGCCAAACTTCCCACACAGAACCCCCATGACCAACAGAAAATACTGTGTTTTATGAAGGTCTTTGTTGACCCCTCTGACACCCCCAGGGGTCCCAACCCCCAGGTTGAGAAACAATGTTCTAATGGGTCAATCGAAATCATTATGACCATAATGTGAAACTTTCAGTTTAAGTCCAGTTTAAGACTTCAGGGAAGTTTCTATTGAAATTTCAGCGCTGGGCTCTGCAGTCTCTTTCTTAGATACAAGTATATTTCAGTTAACAAAGTATTTTATTATTTATTTATTTAAAACCTTTGTATCCCGATCTTCTCACCTCCGTAGAGGGACTCAGACCAGCTTACAGCAAAGATTCAATGCTACAATACAAATTAAAAACATCAACAACAATATAATTTAGTTATTTATTTATTTATTTATTTACTGTATTTATAACCCGCCCTTCTCACACACCTACCCCACCGGGGGGGGGGGGGGCAACCTCAGGCCGGCAACAATACACAATATAAAACACTAATACAACAAGATTAAAACATCAACATTAAAACATCTATCTATACAATGCACATTCAAATAATCAATCAATGGCGGAAGCTGTGTTTCATGTCCATCGTTAAAACAGTCTGTTCCAAATAAAGTGCTGCAGTTGTGCGAAGGCCTGGTCCTACAACCACGATTTTACTTTCTTCCTGAAAGCTAGGAGGGATGGGGTTGATCATATTTCGCTTGGAAGTACATTCCACAGGCATAGGGCCACAACTGAGAAGGCCCTGCATCTCGTCCTCACCAGCCGCAGTTGAGTTGCTGGAGGAAGCGAGAGCAGGGCCTCCGCGGATGATCTTAAGTTACGAGGTTGGACATAGAGGCAGATGTGTTCGGACAAGTAAGCTGGGCCAGAACCATATAGAGCTCTAAAGGTCAAAACCAGCACTTTGAATTGATACAAGATTAAAATACATATGGATAAAGTACATAAAAGTCAAATCGCCGACTAAAAACAAGTTCAACTCAGTCTATAAATATGGTCATTCACTTTGATCTATAACCAGTCTCAGCCTTCTTCTGGGAATGCTTCATTCCAAAGCCAGGTTTTCACTAGCCTCCTGAAGGACAAGAGGGAGGGGGCAGATCTGTTTGTATCATTTCTTTAACAGAAACTATGATCCTAGAGGCAGAAATAACATGGAAAAACAGGCACAGGTTTCTATGATGCAAAAAAGAGCAGTTAAGCTGTTTTAGCCAATCTGTAATTTTAACAATTTTAAAATTAACAATAAACACCTGTGAATTGAAACAGCTAGTCAGACAGGATTTCATAAGTCTTCACTTTTTCTAATGATGTTAATTTTGGTGACCAAACATAGAGAGTTGAGTTTCTGAATCTTGCTGGTGGTGGTTGGTAAAGCAGGCTTATCTGCTCGCTCTCTCTCTCTCTCTCTCTCTCTCTCTCTCTCTCTCTCTCTCTCTCTTCTCTGTTTTGCTGTAAGGGATGTTGAGGTCCGTGGCTATTTTTCTTGTATGTTGTAGGTATGCAAACCAGGATACAATAGGACTCATTATAGTAAAATCCTGCTGCATTTCAGCACATCTTTATTGCCTTATTTTCTTAAGATTTTCATATCAGCATCATGACTGATTGTTGAAATAAGCTGAACACATTAATCAAGAATTGCTTAAGTTCCATTATTTCTAATTGGAAAATTTTTGCATCACATTTATTGGATTAAGGCTATTATCTGTTAAAACAAACTCTCTCTCTCTCTCTCTCTCTCTCTCTCTCTCTCTCTCTCTCTCTCTCTCTCTCCATTTTGACAATGATTATTTCCTAGAGATTCACACCAAACAACAACAAGAGAAAGAGATGTGGTTTCCAGTCTCAGCCTTACAAGCAGACAGGAAACACACAAGAAGGGTGTGATAGGGTAAATATAAAGATGACACCTTTCCTTAGATGAGATTAGGCTAATAATTTGAGTTGTTTATATCCAGTATGAAGTGAAATTCAAATTCTCTTTCTGAGATATAATTACTTAATGGGTGAAAGAGGCTGGTTCTTTCATGTTCTATGTCTACAGCCTCAGGAGAGCAGGCATTTCTTTCTGATGGAGAGTGTGGGGTTGGAGATTAGGAGAAAGCAGACACTCTGCCACTTCTTATCTGGCTGTTGGTTGTGGCCAAACTGGTGTTCCTCTCTTTCTTCCTGGGAAAATGAGAGGAAGACTCCCAAAGGTCTTTGCTTTTCTCTGGTGTGGTAGAGTCACTTTTCTACTTCAAGTTGTTTGTGGCATTAGGTCATAGCTAACAAGCACTGAAAACATTCAAATATTTGAGAATATTTGTGACCACATATTGTACAAACTAATTCTATGGCCTTTTGATGTAAGAAGACCATTCACAGTATCAGGGCCAGACTCTATTAAGAAAACTAGGAGAATACAGATGAATTGAAGTCTTAATTAATCATTTTTAAATACAGGGTTTTTTTTATGCAGATAGAACAAACAATGATATTTTGAGCAACTTCACAATGATGAAATTCTAACAGAAGAAACTGCAAATTATAGAGTTGGTGCTGTATTGCTCTTGGTGTTTTTCTAATTCATATATTCATACTATAGGTCAGTTGTCTGTCCAAATCACCTTCATTTTGATAAGGGTCCTTTTCACCTTCAGCATTTTTTTAAAAAAATCTGTTCATTAGCACTGTTTTTTAAATTCCACTTTATGTAAATATTGTGAGAATTTACATGTGGATTTCCATCCACACAAAGGAAAGTGTGGAAAAAAGGAGAGACTTGCCAAGACCAGAAATACACTAGAGTTGGCACTCCACATTTGTGGGTTTCATTTTGAGGAATCTGATTATTTATGGATTGTATTGTTATGGTCGCACTAACAGAGAAGTGAGTTCTCAGGTAAAGTATTCTGTGCAGAGGCTTCACCAACTAAAGGAAGAGACCTGGAAACAAACTTTTCTTCACACAGCATTCTGTGACCAATAAAAAGCTGTCCCAAAATAGATTGGCAGTGGGAGCTGCAGGAAAGACAAAGTTGGAAAAGTTGGAAAAGACCTTCCATTTGTTCTTCCTTCATAAGGAAACCTCTTTAGGATTTTCCCTTCCTTTTGCTTGCGGAAGAGATGGTTTAGAGTCTTACTAATATAAGACTTATTGCATCGACATGCATAAAATTTCAGCCCTAACTAAAATAGTATTGTTTCTAATTTTGTCCAAGTGCATAAAATGTGATTGATAGCTATTTCCTTGTTTCCATTACACAGCAAATGGATACTTCATTTCCATGGAGTCCTAATTTGACCTCAATGCGGCCAATGTACCACAGATATCTCATTCTACATCTGTCCCCACAGAAGAAACAGATTGATATAAGAATATAGCTACTAATGTGCAAATGGAAAAATTGCTTGTGTGTACATGTAGATCAGTGGATCCCAACCTTTTTTTTGACATGGGACCACCTGACCAGGGACCATTTTGGCCAGGGACCACCTGACCAGGGACGACTCTCTAACATTAATAACAAAGGAGTTACAAATCAGTTTTTGGTCAACTTTAGATTTGGTTTGATTATTTGGGGGCCTGATTCAGAAAATTGCATGGGATAGACCACATCAGCTGAAGTTTCTGAAACAGAACATATGCCATCCAGTAGTCGCCATCTGCTCATTCACGGAAAACCATATTTAATTTTCTAGAGCTGATGTGATAGTAGTAATCTTTCGTGGATAGTCAGCTTCTCTTGTCCCAACATCCCTGTTGCCTCAGCACTATAAGAGGGTTTCACGAGATCAGTCGCTCTCATTGCCATGTGATTTCAAGGCAACAGTGTAGTAATGGTGAGGCCACAGACCATATTTTCGTTCTTGTGGACCACTGGTGGTCCACGGACCACAGATTGGGAACCACTGATGTAGATAGATAGATGCTAGTAGATAGATATTCTGGAGAGAGAAAAATGGAAAGACACTAATCACATTATATTTATACAGAGATAGACTGGGGGGGGGAGTACTGTACTGTGTTCTTTCTCCTCTGCTACCTTGTCCCACTTTTAAATGCCAGATAATGGGTACCAAGTATTTCTATTCAGCTTCCAGTTATTCCTTTATGGGTGAGTGGTTGTAAAAGCTTGAATCATGTAGATGAAAATCAGAATGATAATGTTTTATCGCTAGGAGATTTTATTTCCTCAAGAAAGGGATTGTAACAACATGAACTAAACCTGGTCTGTGTCTATTGTAGGGTAGTTGTTTGTTTTGATTGATATTTTTGACCTTTTTGGAGGAAAAAATGTAGTTTTAGCTAATAACTATTTGGTTCATTTACAGATCATGATTTTAGAAGGAACTGGCAGAATGAGTCTTAATTCCGTCACAAATCTTCTCCATGAGCAGCCATCCTGGACTGATGGATATCCACCATGCAATGGTAGGAGGAATTCACCACTGGATAGATTGGGGAATTGTGTCTCTTTCTCTTGCCCTTATCATGTATGGAAAAAAATAACCAGGCTCTTTGATACTTTAGTGGAATGAAATTGTTTGTAAAATGACCTACTGACACTATGTAATTTTTAAAAGACAGGCATTTTGCACCACCAGATTAAAATGCTAAGTAATCAATATAATGTATGAAATTTTGCTCACAGAGGTATATTCTTATCTACCTATTCTTTCCCTTAGAATCTTTGCATTTTAAGAAGTTACTGTTGTATTCTGTAAAGAGTATTGGCAGAAACTAAACAAATGATACTTAGATATATTGTAATCTATTCCTTACATCTGGAACATTGCCTCTGAAAATTCTCAATTCCAGTTCTTGCTATTTAATTAATATTGACTGGGTGTCACTGGAACGTAAACCTAAAGGTGTCACCTGTGGCTAGATGTAATTTTGGGTGAGGCAGAAACCTCTTTGTTTGGCATTTGACAGATATAACCAGTAGTCTTGATTTCAAATAGGTCACATATATAGGGCAGGGTCATTAACGCCTGTTGTTGTCTCTGTTACATGCAAAACAATTAAGAGTTGAAGTTCCTAGCTCTAATTTCTGTGCATAAAAATGTGATTATATCAGTGCTCTAAGTGCACAAACTTGTTTCAATTCATGAAAGATTTACCTGAACTCAAAAGACTTTCATAGCACCATTCTAACCCTGGTCAAAGAATTAAACCATGTTGCAATTCATCCATTTCATTTTACAGTTTATCATACTGGGTTACTTACCCAATTAAAAAGCTCATTTTTTTTAAAAAAATACTTACTTTTAAATTGTGGTTAAGATTGCTTGCGGAAAATTCGCTAATAATTACACAATTGAAATGTGTTGCTAAAAAACCACCTGCATACAAAAAAAAAGGAATCATTGTTGGCTGTTATAGTATTCCCGTTCTTGTTCTTCAGAGAATTAAGTGTTTATGTAAAACATAAATGAGAATGTAAAACATTTTCCCAATGATAAGAAGAAATATTTCTATGAAATGCATGCACATAAATTGCAAAAAGCATCTTAGCGTCTTTCAGAGTTGTTTTGGTTTTTCTATTTTGTTGGTTTTCTTCCCAAGATTTTGAACATTAAGTCCAATTAGATCTCAGTATGCACATTATAGATGAATATATATAATTAGTAATTAAGTTTACTCATTCTGTATCAATGAATTTGAAAATGCCTGCCTAAATAACATTTTTTTCACTACTGGAATAAAAGAGAGGGGAGCCAGCTGTGAGATGGAGCAGCCACAGAGAAGGCTTTCTCACGTATTGACACCAAATATATGTGCAATGGTTGTGGGACTTGAAAGCAAAAACCCTCTTACAGATTTTAAAGCTCAGTCTCCCCCTCACCCACATACACAATGGTTCAACAAGATTTAAATAAACCTAAATTTCTTGGGTTTGCACACTTACCTTCCCTTTTCTTGAGTCACTCTCTTTTGCTTTTAGCTGTTAATTGACAACTACAGTGATCATTAACTGTGATTAACTTAAACTAAATCCAAACTGTAGTTTCTAAAGGTGACTTTTTTGAATTTTTTTTAAAAAACTGGTTTTTTAATTTTAAAAAACCCACATCATAGGGATACAAATTACAAGACCAAATCACAAGCTAAGGACCTTTTTATCCTTAACTAAAACCCAATAGGAAGCAGGTTAAAAATAGCTGCTTCCTCCTGGATTTCTGTCCCCACCCCCTCCCATAATCCCAGGCCTTCCCTTGGGGGGGGGGGGGAGGTGGCTAGATGTCATCTCAGGTCAAAAAAACCTACAGGAGGGTCCTGCTGGCAGCACGGGCCCCTCCGTACAGTACTCCTGGTGCTTGAAAATGATGTGTAAGGAGAGAGGTGAATCCCCTTTTCAAGAGTCAAGATATCTGTGCATAGGGGCCCACTTTGCCAGCATGTTTTGAAATGGGAGAATGGGGGCCTGGGTGGGGGAAAGGGGTGGGTGTCCTCCCACCCCTTCAGAGTCCAGGAGCCTGAAGAACTGGGATGGCTGTGGAGATTGATTCCCAGGATCATGGAATGCAGTCCCAGGAGTCAATCAACCCAGCACCTCAGCAGATCTGGAATTTTCAGTAAGGTCCAGATCTATTGAGGTGTTTTATTAATCTGAAGTAAACTGGAAAAAACCAGTTTACTTTTGATTAAACTGGGTTTGCCTGAGGCATAATTTGGACACCTCGGGGGCCCTTCAACACTATCCTTATATCCTAGGATCTGATCCCAGATTATCTGCTTTGAACTGGATTATATGACTCTCCACTGCAAAATAATCTGGGATAATCAGATAATCAGAGATCAGATCCTGGGATATAGGGCAGTGTAGAAAAAGAAATCGAACCCAATTACCTACCCATTACCTACCATGGGTTTTTGACCTGTGTTGAAGGGTCCTAAAATAACTACCATCAGTATGTCTTATTTAAAACAAGCATCATTAATGGTACCTACAGTTCCTGGAAACAATGCTAGCTAGCAGCTGAAAAAGTAGTTTCTGCGGTTCTTCTTTGGGTACCAGGGAGGAGAACAGAAGATCTTAGAAGCTAAATAGTAAGTTCGTACTTGGATGGGACACTGTCAACTGGTACCAGGATTTGTAGTTCCTATTTCAGAGGAATGAACTGGCATAACCACTTCTGAAATTCATTGGGCTCCATATGTCTACAGGCATCTTCAAGGCACAAACACATGCTCAAAACTAAATGGCAGGTGATGGTCTGCAGGACCAAGCTGAGTTTTGTTGGAGCGGAGGCAGGAAACAGAATGTTGTTCTATCTGGACAGAATACCATACCACATCTCCTCATCCAGGAGCCAAATGTACAAATTATCAGGAGGCCCCTTCCCATTAATGATGATAGCATTATGATTCCTCTGTCATGGCTATATTCAACTGGGGTCGGTGATTTGGTGGAGGACTAGTCGATATTCAGGCTAAAAGTCTAAATAGCATGGCACTTAAAGTGGAATCATAATGCCATAACTGTATAAAAGGGCCTTGGATGGGGATCCATTTCCTCTGAAACTTAGTTTCACAACTATAGGTTTACTTGGATTTGATACTGCTTCAGAATCATCAGTTAAGGACAGCAATCATTAATTCTTTTTACCAGCTTGGGCAGGTCTGCTAGCTGTACTTTTTCCTGGATGGGAACAATGCAGTTGCAGTGATTAATGCCTTACTGCCTCAATGTCATCTAGATTAGATCATCATAGTATGAACTACACCAAATTTCCTTTACAGGTTTTTAGAAATGGTAACTGCTCCAGTATGTACCCACCAAGTTAGTCATTGCGACAGAGCTTTGGGTTAATGAAATATTGATTCTGGCACACCTTAATTGTCTTCTAGCCAGTTTCTAGGCATACTTCAATGTGTTATCTTCACCTTTTGAAGCCCTAAAATGGTGGGTAAGGTAGAAGGCATTGGCCTTCTAGATGTTTTGGTCTATATCAACTATCATTTTTACACAACAAGACAATGTTAAGAGATTGTAGAAGATGTAACTGAAAACATCTTGAAAGATCAACAGTCCCTCATTCCCTGATTGATAAGGTTTGAAATGCCTTGAGACCACTATATATGACATTTTGACAAATATTTATCTAGAGACCCTGGTATAGTTTCTCTCCTTTCTCCATACAGTAGACAGTTACCTGGGGCAGAACTTTTCACGTGTGGCTATTAAATTCCCTTCCTACAGTTTTTTGTTGTTCCTTTGTTGTGGACCTCCAGGTGTCGGATGTTGGTAGTTCTCAGATCCTTTGGCATTATCTGTTTTCATTATTTAATGGCCAAATAGCTTGCTTTGTCACCTCTGTTACCAACTTAATTAGTTCCTGTCCCCCTGTTTCTTGTGTTTGCTTCTTATTTTGATTTTAAAAATAATTGCCTAAATGATATCCCAATTAGATCACTATAGTTTGAACTTTTAAAAGAAAGTTTTGAGACCTAGCCAATATATCAGATCAAAAGGCAGCATGTAAATATTTTAGAAGTACATAAACTAATATAAACAGTTAGGATAAATAATATTGCAAATAATCAATTTGTTTCTTGCAGCAACTAGAAGTTTTTTTGGAACTCAGTGGCATGAAATACACCCACAATATTGGACAAAATATCAGGTCTGGGAATGGCTCCAGCATCTCTTGGACACCAACCAGCTCGATGCCAACTGCATTCCTTTCCAGGAGTTTGATATCAGTGGTGAACATCTGTGCAGCATGAATTTGCAGGATTTCACCCGGGCAGCTGGCACAGCTGGACAGCTTCTCTACAGCAGTCTTCACCATCTGAAGTGGAATGGTAAATACATATTGAACCAGAAGCAACATTTCCCAATGCTGAAGATCTCAGATCACAGACTACAACTTCCCCCAACCTCCTACCTGGCATAGAGGGGTAATTGAAATTGTAGCTCAACAGCATCTGGGAAACCAAGGCTAGTGATGGCAGGTATAAGTAATGTTGGCCCGAATACACTATTTTAACAATTAAATGCCACTTGTAATTGAAAAGAGAGGAATGAGAAACTTGAGATTTTAATCTGTCCTTCACTATTGATCACAGAGAACATGTAAAGAAAAAATACATAATCTATTGTGGAAATTCATTATGGAAATTGTTTTAGTGATCTTTGAGGTCTAGAGAAATGTCTTTGAGGTCTAGAGAAACCATAATTATGTTTGTGGTGGTACATGTTTCATACTATTATCAGAGAGGTATCAGTTCTCTAATATGGAAGACTGTATTGGAGTCAGGGAAAATTTTATGTTGAGCTTGAACATAACAAATGGAACCTTATTGCAGAGCAAATTTGCCATGCTACCAAAATCTCAAAGCAATCACTTTTGGGTTTATACATAGATACAGAGATTAGTATAGATAATGAATAATTATACATTTTCCATGTATACCCCAAAGTCCTGTAAAAGAGTAACTGAGACTAAACTTTCTGAAAGTAGTTGACAGCATACACAGAATGAGTCACATTAAAACGTGTACTTTTAGATGTACTCCTGCCTGTTCTTCTAAGTAATATTTTAACATCAAGAGATAAGTTTATGATAAAGACCCAGAAGCAAGCATAATGTGGGGAGGATTTCTTAAGGAGACATTATCAAGCAAACAACTATTTTTCTTATTCATTCCAATATAATTGCCAGTGTTGGGTGGACTTGATTCCTGTTGTCAAAACAGACCAGTTATCACCACGATATGGTTTTCAAATTCTGCCTTTCTGTAGGTTGAGTTGCTTATTGCATGTCCCATTTATTTTTTCACAGGTCAATTTGGAAGTGAAATGTACCCATCACAGAATGTCATTGTTAAGACAGAACAATCAGGTAGGTTATGGTATCCATCTAGATGTTGCTAACAATAGTAAGAAACTCCAACTAGGAAATAAACAAGGATCTTTTCTGTCCAAAAGTAGACTACCATATTTACTCAAATCTAATGCTTGCCCTTTTTGGCTAGATTACATAACCCAAAATGAGGTGTGCATTAGATTCAATTGTACATTAGAATTGCACATAAACCTGCCTGTGCTGGGCTCACTCTGACAAAGGACCATGAGTTCGCCAGCCTCGACCTGATGAAGGAGGCATGGCTTATCTTTGCCTATCAGCAATTCTGAGGCAGCGGAACAGCTGACAGGCAAGAGGAAGGTGTGCATTACATTTGACAACATTTTTTTTGTTTTTTGACAACATCCTATTAGGCCTCTGATTAAATCAATGGTATGTTTAAATATTATTTTCAATGAGTGAGAAGCAAAGTAGTTTCCCACTGAAGTCAATAAAGCTTGGAAGGCTTTAGCAGTGGCGACATTGTGACTTGAATCTGTTGTTTCTAAATGATCCGATTTTAAAGTTACTTAAAGGCCATCTACTGTTAGAAATGTGTAAAAGCCAGGAGCAGTAGACTGTAGAACTCCAGCTGGATCTTATGAAAAAGTCTTTTCAAGACTATTTGTTGACTGGTCACTGGCATCAATTTTATCCACAAAAAAGAATACACATTCTCAGAGGTTGAAAAAGTTACTTTTTGAACAGGAATTCCCAGACTCCCTCACTCAATGGAAACAATATTGCATTTTTTCCTGATAACTGAAATTGCAAACCCTTCTTGTGCATTAACTTTTCATCAGCTAAAATGATAATATGTCACATAGAAGATCCCCCTTTCAAACCCAGGCTTCTCTCACTAGATGGCTCAACCATAAAGCTGTGGAAAGGTAATCTGTCTAAAGCCTTAGAGAGCTTATACTTATCAGAGTATAAAATATCTGGTCTAACCAGATACAAGTTTCTAACTAACTTTTTTTCAGACAGCCCCTTTTGATGGAGATGATATGATAGTGATGCAAAGATTCACATTAAAAATGAAAGTAGTTGGTGATGACTGCAGAAATGTTGATAATCATTTGTTTGGTTAGACAAGAACGTGTTGCTCAGTGGGATACATGAAGTGGACCTATCTGTCTTTCTGAGATGCTTCCTAAACAGCTGCAGATATAATAATCACCCTCTACTAAATAGTGACATATCTGTCATTGATTTCTGTGGCAAGGAGATTGCAACCACATCTGGTCTTTCATGAGTTCATTTGAGTGAGATCACCAATGTTACTTTTCTGACAACTTAAGATGTACCAGTGGGGAGTGCTTATAAATTGTGCAGAACTGCTATTCTTATATTGTTCAAAAACAGAAATGCTTCCTAGCCCCACTTGGGTGAGGCTTGTTTTTAGAGAAAATAATGGATAGATCAGGTGTCCAAACACCAAGAGGGTGTGTGCTGTTATGAGGACATCAGTTTGGGGCTTTGGGGTGCCCAAACACGTAGCTCATAAGTAGAAGATTGGCTAAGTTCCTATGTCATAACTCTTCACCTAACCAAGCACAATGACTTAGCAACTGATTCATGTTCAGCTGCAATCACATTCTTTACTGTAAAAGGCAAATAGATCACCAAAATGACTTGTATTTCGAAATATAAACAAAAGCAAACTTCATAGTTCCTAAAATCCAAGTTTTGTAACTATACTCTCATGAGTGTCATGCAAACTGTTAATGTGCTATAGTTCAAAAGGTTACCTTCAAATAATTGTGAAATCTTTGTTTCCTTTCCTCATTACAATAAATCCTATTGGTACTTCAAATTCAGCAGACCCATTGAAACACCAATTGGATGGTGAGTCAACACTAACATAACTCCCATTGTTTCAGTGAGCCTGCTGTATCTACTCTACCCAAAATCAGTTGTTGTTGTTTTATTTGCCTTGCCTTGTCTTTCTCTGCTTTATGTGGACAATTATATAACTGAAGTTCAGTTCTATGCAGTTTTAAGCCCCATGGAGCACATGTCATCCAAAGTAATCTTAAGCACATTTGCTCAACAGTAATGCACTTTGATTTCAGTGCAACTGATGCCTGTGTAAGTTTGTGAAGCACTGCAGCTGTAATCATGGTACATGTGAATTTGATCACATCATTCAGTGCCTTCTACTAATTCCCATATCTTAATATCCCCTTTTTACTAGTAACTGCTGAAGTAACCCACATTTTAAAAATCCTGCTTAGGTCTGAAGTTTTATTGGTGGTGTTGGGCAAATCATTGTGACTCTAATCCAATCTATACAGCAGAGTGACTGCTTCAATTTCAGCGAGGTCATTATGTTCACTAGCCTTTCCTTGATCTTTTCGTTCATGTTGTGTGCCTTCAAGCAGTCTCCAAAATTATGACAAGCTGAAGGTGATCCTGTCATGAAGATTTCCTTCACAAGATTTGTTCAAGAGGGGTTGCTTTGCCAGATGAGAGAGTGTCATTTGGTCATGATTACCCAGCGGGTTTCCATGGATGAGCTGGGTTACTGACCAGAGTAAAAGAACCTCCATTGTTCATTACAACAACCTAAGTGAGGTAGCCTTAAAGGTCCAACTTTCAAACCATGAAGTGTGCAGATGTCTCATTCTAACCATTCTATTTGCACTCTACCTTCATGCAATCTGTGAGATATTAAGCTGTTAAACTTTCTCTGCTTTCTGATTATTGTAGATTTGTGTTGTCTATTTTTAATATTGAAATTATTTGTCTTCTCTTTATCTCAAAACAAACTCTTGTAGATCAGCTTAAGAAGTGTGGAATCTTGACATATAGCTCTTTGAGTTTTGCTGGGTTTAGCCAGTTGACACTTGACTTCTTCCATTCCTTTTTGAAACTGAAATAATTCCTTGATTTTTCCACTTTTTTAACAAAAGGGTGTGGTTTGCTGAAAAGGTCCTATAGTGAAAGAGTTCAACTTTTTTTGGTTAAGAGTTTTACCACCTCATCACACAAGGGGCTTTTGACCCTTTGCTCCTCTTCGGGTATGGGACCTGCCGAGCACCATTTCCAAAGTGTCAAGGAAGTGCCACAAGACTCCTTTTTACCAACAATGCAAAGTTAGCCATCTTTTGGGTAGCTCTGATGGAGCTACTTACATTTTTTGCCCTTCCCCCATCTGATAGGGAAAGGGGCAATGCAGCAATGTGTATTGCTGCCCTTCCCCCCATTTGATTAGGGCATGGACAGGGCAACAAAGCACCTTGTCCCAATGCCCCCATGTGATGGGGGAAGGAGGGAGGGTGTGTGGGTTGCTTTGAGGCATCACGCATGTATTTTGTTTCACCAGCAACTGCTGGCGAAATAGAATTAAGTGGGGGAGAGGGATCAATATAATGAGGTCCATAGTGCAAAAGTGCTATTTTACTGATGTACATTATAACACTAACACTCTAAATAAAATTAACAATTTCAAAAATCTAAAAAGAGATAAAGGAGGACAAGGGGAGAATACATTTTTGATAAAATATATTTTGGAATTAAAACAAAACTGACTGGAGGCTGGGATTACAATGTTTGCATCTGGTGCTGGGAATTGCCTGAAAATAGGCCATAGCAACAGTATCGGAATATGATTGTAAATATGTTTTTAAAAACCCAAGAACTATTGTATCAATATTTATTTATTTTTTCTTGTATTTTTTGTTATTTGTTTCAGATCCATGTGCAATGACATCCTGGAAAGATGATAATTATTTCTATGACAATGGTTATGGAGGCACAGTAGGTAACTAACAATCTTTTTTGAGTAATTATTGGAATTTAAAGGATTTTTAAAAATACCTTTTTTACTTTAATTTTTCCCTCCCTTTTTACTTTTCAGAATTAGTGGACAGCAAAGCCTATTGTCGAGCACAGATCTCAATCAATGCTGCTAATCACCAGCCTATCGGTAAAAGTGATCACAATTTTCATGGTGAAAGGCTCTGCCATAATCTTTTAAACATTTGCTGATGGTGCTTTGAAAATCTGTTGCATTATCTCATGTATGTTTGCAATATGATCCACAGTGCATTTTCCTTTCCTGAACCCATTTTGGATATCTGGCATTTCCCTCTCCATAGAAATGATAGAATCCATAAATGCCATTCATTTGGACCAGACAGAATTCTGTTTCCAGTAGCATCCTTGTTGTTTGTGTAAAATATAACAAGTACCTAAATGGCAGCTGTGTAAAGGATGGCTAAATTGCTGTTGAAAGAGACTTCCATGTTTGAGGTGTATACTCTGACAAGGCCCTGGTATCGCAGTTTGAGCATTGGTCTCTGACTGGAGACCAGATTTGAATCCCCACCCAGAGAAGGACACCACTGGTTAACAGTGGGCAAGTTATGGTTCTCAGTATCAGAGCAAAGCAAAGAAAAACATCCTTTGAACAAATCTTGCCAAGAAAACCCCATGTTAGGTTCTTCTTAGGGTCACCATAAATTGGAAACAACTTGAAGGCACACAACAAACTCTAGTCAGAAACAAAAAAAAAGTTTTAGGCCTATGTTTACTATCATTCCGCTCTACAGCAGCTTTATAGCCCACACACTTCAAACAAATGATTTCAGCAACTCATGTTTGTCTTTACCTTTACTGTCCTCCCATTCTCATAAAATGTCTGTCAGCTCTTCAAATCACTCTGATAGTTGTGTGTTTCAGTTTCAACTTGTGGTGTGTTTGTTCTCTTACTGGTTGTTCCTGGTGGACAAGTGGCATGCCAAGGGCACAGCACATTGTAAAAACCAAATTTGTATAATCTGGAAAAAGAAATTGTTCACTCCTGAATCATATGCAAATATTGGGCATTTTTTTTGTCCCCAAATTTTGCAAGATACCTTTGTTGCAACATATATATTCATCTGTCAACGCATGACCTTCAAAAATGATTTGTGCTTGAAACATGTTGTTTTTGCAAGAGTGAATACATTAATTTCATATTTTATGAGAAGTAGGAGGCAAAATAATCTTACACTTACAATATGGTGGGTGGGACTAGAGCAGGAGAGGGGAATTGAATTTGTCCTTCAGAAGCTGAACTGCAGCTTCCAGCATTCCACACCACTGGTGACACTTATAGAGCACTTGGGGGATTGCATTTCAATAACTTGTAGTTCCGCTTCTGGATGTCTGCAGAACATTCCCATGGACTACAAATGTGCCATCATTGTGCCAGATGAACAAACATATTTAATAATAACAGACATGCTTGTACTGATCCTACAAACAGTGTGACCCAACAGAGAATGTGGTGCCCCTGTTTCCTTTGTGCCATTTGGAAGCAGAGAAAGTCATGTCTGTGTCATCCAATTCTAGTAACTTAGCATACTATTGCCAATTCTCAGGAAACCCCTTAAGTTTCAAAGTGATCATTATGAGCCTCACACTTTTTTTTAACATTTTTTAAAAATTATGAGTTTAGCACAGAGAAGGGGGAAGGAGAAGACTGAGCATAGCAGGAAAAATACCCTTCTGACAAGCATGTCTCACCAGTTACCAGAAGCATGTTAAAGAAACAGATCTGTATGTTTGACCATAAAAATGGAGATTACAAGAAGTGGTGGCTAATGAAAGAAAGAAAATATTGTGTATCTCTCAAAGTTTCAAGCCAACTCTCAAGGATTAAATGTGTTTTTCTTTACATATGCAAGGGTTACCTTTTCTGGTTGTTTAATTTCTCCTGTTTATTTTGTTGGTCTTGGATGCAAGGTTCTCTGGAACATGTTGAACTGCTCTTCTTTTGAGGGAGGAGGTTGGAACCTATCCCTA
Organism: Anolis apletophallus; assembly: GCA_030556195.1. Lineage (NCBI taxonomy): Eukaryota > Metazoa > Chordata > Lepidosauria > Squamata > Anolidae > Anolis > Anolis apletophallus. Next base: position 66,837,133 of record JARBWK010000002.1, on the reverse strand, counting down.
TTCATTTCATGTTATTTTTGGCTCTGGCACCAAATTTTCTGTTAAATAAGAAATTCCTAAGAATACACCTACTTTATCTACTGAGCTATTTATTATTTCCAGCATTTCTATCCCGTCCTTCTGGACAACTCAGGATGGCTTACACCTGGCAACAATTCGATGCCATACATACAACAAACAACAAAATAACCACAATTTAAAACAATGGATAAAACATTAAGTTAAAACAGTTAAAAGCATTTTGTCAAAACCATAAAGGCATTCCAGTTCAATTCCATAACCAAAGTGCTGCTACGTCTGTTGGCTAAAGGCCTGGTCCCAGAACCATGATTTCAGTTTTTTCACCTGAAAGACAGGAAGCCAACCTATAACTATATTTAAAAAGTGTATATAAACACATTTTAGTCGGTGGAGAAATCTAGAAACAAATGTGTGCATTAGGAAAACACATATCCTAAATATACAGTTTAGGGGAAAATTGTGCTGAAATAGATTTTTTTTAATTTGCAAAAATAAAAATAAAGCTCACTGCCTGGTGTAGGACAAGCACAGGCCAAAAATGGGAATCTGAACAATGCAATGGAAATGAAATTGATGAATTGTCACACCCCTACATCGTGGCCTGAACAACCCAAGTAAAAAACTGCATCCTGATTTATGTAGAATAAAATATAACTCAAATACAATAGAGGCTTTCCTCCAAAAAAGAAGATAACAGGAAAGCAAAATTAGACAAAACTAGTTTTTAGGCCATGGTAAACAGGAATATTAAGGGAGTAATTTTAAATTCCTAGTGTTCTCATTCTCAGATCAAAATTCATAGTTGCTTCAGGTTTCATGGAAGGCTTACTTCAGTTAAGGGTGGAAATATTGTGCTTTAATTAATTCTTGTGGCTTTCCCACAAGCTCAGCAACTTGCACAAGAGATTGGTGCTCTCTGAACTTGCCAGTGCAGAAGAGGCACAACAGTTGTAATTACCTGTGAGTGAAGGACTCACACACTGTCCTCTTCTTCTCTGGTTTGCAACCCATTTTCCTGGAGTGCTTATCAGTGTTGCAACGAGATTGTTCAAACAAGTTTGTGCAGAGGCTGATACTTACAGTAAGTCATTTGCACATGCAAATAGGGTGATTTCCCTTGCAAGCTGTGGTGGCTGCTGATGCATGCATGTCAGCAGAAGAATTTGTGTGGGTGTTAAGCTTCCTTGGCACTAATGATCTTGTGAAGCAGACACAACACAGGTTCCTGGCAACTGTAGTTTTGAATAGCCCATGTTTGAAAGCTAGGGCCTGGTTTCAATTGGATATACACATGATCGTTTTTTTGTTGAAAAAAGCCATCATTGTCCTGTAACCTCATCACATTGTAGTTTTGATAGCCCCCGTTTTTCTCTTCTGGACAAGGCCTGTTAAGTGCCATCAAACAACACTGGCTTGGTCTTGCCCCCATTCCTCCCAAAATGGAGGGGAAGCATCACAAGATGCTTTTTTGCCACAACAGAGAGGAAAGTGTGTTTTGGGTAGCTCCAGCAGAGCTAACTGAGGCTTTTTGCCCTTTCCTCCATCTGACCTCACCATGAAATGGAGGAAGGAGGGAGGCTGCTCAGGGGTCCACAAGGCATCCCGCGTGCCTGCAGTTTCACTGGCAACTTTGCTGTGTGAATAAATTCCTAGTGTTATCATCATTCTTTCCTTATATATCTGGTAGTTCATATTTTTAAGAGACCTAAGAATGAAGATTAGGTAGGCTATGCATGAGAAGGTGGACAGGGTATTTCTACCTCTCTATGACATATAAACTTTGTCAATTTTGTCTCTTTTTGGGCTGGGTATTTTTTATGCTTCATAAACTTCTTGACCCAACTACTGAAATGCATGCCCACTGTACTGACCTTTGAGACCATTTTAAAATGTTCAAGCTGGGGCTTTTACTTAGAGTCACATATCAAATTCATATAATTCCAGCCCTGTATGAATTTGAGTTCATATCATATGACAAAGGCATCCTCCAGGACCTCCTGGGGTTTTTGGGAAGCCACTACATGCATAGGCAGAAGCAGCTCATATGAAATCTGTGGGAGGGCCAAGGTTAGTGAGATGTGGTATAGATCTGCCTGGACAGAACTTTGCACTATGTCACCTGATATAGGTTCTTGGGCATGATTTATTTCTCCTTTTGAAATCCTGCTTTTATGCAAGTTTGGTTGAATATGGTATAATAAGTGGGCATGGACGATAAATGCTAATTTTGTGAGCTTTATCTCAAGCTTTACATTGTGAGCTTTATGTTGTGTTTGTGGGATGGCTCAGGTATGAAGAATTAAGAACTGACACCATTTTCTGTTACAGAAGAGTCTTTAGATGTCAAAAGAATAGCACAAGAACACACTCCGAAATCACATAACAAGAAGCACAGTAAGTCAACTGCTTTCGATCTAATGCAGTATAGGTGTAATTCTTCTTAAGTGCTTATAATGCAAATAGCATCCTGACAACAGCAACAACTCTTGATGCAATTGACATCATAGGCAGACTGTAAAGTGGATTGGTTGTGAGAATTAACATTTGCAATGGCCATGGATGGGAGTTTAGGAGAGAAAGGTGCCATATTATACTACAGCTCTAATGATACAGTTGGAATAGGAGGTGAAATTTAGTGTATCCAGAATAGGCGTTAAAATTTTGTATTGTTTTTAAGGATTACAGATGTTGAAGCCTGATTTTGGAATCAGAAAGGGAATACATACCCTAGGAAAATGACCAAAAAGTAGCCAGGTGTTCCTCAGATTTTTTTTATATTTCCTTGAATATAATGTGCATTGGGTTATGTGGAGTTTTGTATATGGGTATTTGCAAATAATTTTCTCATGATTTTATTTTAGCTCCTCGAGGGACACACTTGTGGGAGTTTATCCGAGACATCCTCTTACATCCAGAGAAGAATCCAGGGTTGATTAAATGGGAAGATCGAACTGAAGGCATTTTCAGATTTTTAAAATCTGAGGCAGTAGCTCAGTTGTGGGGGAAAAAGAAGAATAACAGCAGCATGACTTATGAGAAACTAAGCCGTGCCATGAGGTAAGAAAAAAAGAAAAAGATTATGGCTTAGAATTGTTTACGTTTAGTAAATGTGTGCGCACAGGTCTTTAAATCACATGAGTGACTCCATTAATTTCATAGGGTTCCTTTGGGAAAAAAGACTCAGAGGTGGCTTTGACAGTTCCTTCATTTAAAATATAGCCTACAGCACCTGGTATTCGTTGGTGGTCTCCCATCCTAGCTTAAAATATTCTAATTAACTAATTCACTACCTTTACATATGGACCGAAATTATATGATCAAATTGCATTAAATGGAAAATAATACATACAAATTATACAGTCTTCTAAATAATTTTAAAACAATTATTTTGATTCCAATGAGATTCCTATTGAGAGACTGCAATTATTACCTATCAATTTCACCAGGCCAATTTCATTGTAACAGTTTATAATCTAAACATGTCCAGCAGCATGGTTGATGGTATTTTCCTAGAATTCTTATATCAAATAGTTGTATCAATCCCACCTGCATCAGAGTCGCTCAGATTTGGAGGTCTATAGGTCTTGATTTGCCAGTACAATATGAATGGAAATAGTGCATGAAACATTTAAAAAAGGAATGTAGTAGGCAGTAATATGAGGACGTGTTTATAGTTCAGGATAAATTAATTGCATCTAAAAGATTTTGCTATAAATCAGCTACAAGGAAGACAGTCCAAGGCTCGATTGCATAAAGTCAATAACCTCTAGTAGTCCTAAAGTCACTCCTGGATGCCTACAAGACATCTGGATACTTCAGGCCTTTTTTGCTGAATAAATCAGGTTTTAGCTCCACACTAAGGAATGCTCTAGAATTTGGGTGAAATGGTCCTACATTTTGGGCTCAGCATGGGCTACCACCACCATCCTTTTTCCATGTGCTCATCAGTGCAGAGAGATAAAAGGAGAGATTGAGTCCATGGCACCCTCATCCTGATCATGCATGGTTGTGCTACTGAAATTCTACTTGAAGAATCTTGCCCCCAAAACCCCTTATTTTAAAATATTATGTCTCCATATTATGTCTCCTAGATTTCTTTGGAGTTGGCCATGCTAGCTGGGGAACTGTAGGGCCAAAATAATGTTTCCAAGTCCTGGTTCTAGCATTGATCTTCACATGAAAGTTTTGGCTATGGACACTTGTGGACAGAAACTAGGGAGTCATGTGGGAGGACAGTGTTATATGTTCATACTTTGTTATACACCAGATTATATTATCAGAGGAACAGTAAACTCTGAATTATATTTCTTTTTCTTTTTTTTACTTGAAATGAACTAAACTGTTTTCTGCTCAGGGAGAAAAAGAGCTTGTTTGCTGAGCCAAATTCTGAATTTCACCCAAGAGTTCATCTACAATCATTACTAAATATATATTTTGTTAAATCTGATTTTATTATTTCTTTTCAACAGGTACTATTACAAAAGAGAAATTCTTGAACGTGTGGATGGCCGAAGACTGGTATACAAATTTGGGAAGAATGCACGTGGTTGGAGAGAAAACGAGAACTAAAGGCAACTCAAAAACAACAAAACCAACCCCACGAATAATTACAGTTATATAATAGAGCTACCACTAGAAGGAACTCACAGTGGATGTAAATATTTTAAAGACTGTTTACTTCTATTTATGTACAAAATTGGGTGGAAGGCAGTAATCTACTCTAGTGGGAAAAAGGAACTCTGTTGTTTGTTGATGTTAATTATTTTTTTATTTGAAATATGTCCTTCTACAGGGAAAAATGTACACAGTTTTCTGTGACCTATGATAATGTGGTGTGATTGTGTTTGGGTATGTATTTGCCTTTCTTATGAAGATGCTTGAAAAGTGTATTCTGGGATAAATGTGATTATTATAATACTGTGAGAGTTGTATGCTGTGGGAGGAAATCATAGGGCATTACTTTTCATTTGGGAGGCTGAAATGAGGCCTATTACTTCCTGTATATGAAACAAATGAGGACTTATCTTTTTTTTCTTAGTTGTAAGGATAGTATGATGAGATCTGTCCATGCAACATCATGTCTCTCTTATTAGACATAGCAGCATGCTAAGAGAAAGTCAGCAAACTTTGCCTATTGCTTATGCCTTTAATTGGAATAAGGCATGGTTTGACTTCATTTGGAGTCTTACATTTAGAAGGAAATTTGATTCTTCAATTGAAGACTGTGTTATGTTGACATAGAACCAGCTCTCACTCAGAAAGCATGTTTTAAAATGTGGATTAATTACATTTGTGATATCACTGAAAGGTGCTTTAAAACTAAGTGAAGGGTTTTCCTTTTTCTTTAAAGTAAATGTGGTCAACATGTTCTGAAATCATGTCATACTATGACAATGGGCCCTTTCACATCGCTCACTTCTAATGCTGTGATCCCATTTTAATGGCCTTGGCTGCATCCTATAGATTCCTGTGATCTCACTGAGTATTTGGAGGTTCCTTCCACATAGCTGAATAAAATTCCACATTATCTGCTTTGAACTGGAATATATGTCAGTGTGGACTCACATAACCCAGTTCAAAGCAGATATTGTGGGATTTTCTGCCTTGATATTCTGGGTTATATGACTGTGTGGAAGGACCCTTAGTTGCCTCACTTTAGACTGCAACCCACAGGATTACATATGATGTTTCCATGGCTGTTGAAGTAGAGTCATAGTAGATTCATAGTGCTATAGTTACACAGTGTAAGACAACCCCATGGTAGAGTTCAGTTCTCAGCTTGACTTTCAGTACAATTTTTTTCCTTGCACAGGATCACATCTCAAACTTTCTGTATATCAAAACTAAATAACAGAGTATATGCTTTGGGATATGCAAAGGATACTCTTTCCCATACTCACATAAATATTATGTACATTGGTCTCAGCCTAACAGAAGTGCTAAATCTCCATCTTTATTGCACTGCGTCATATTTGCACTCCCCTGCATTCAAAAATACAGTTCTATTTGCAGGGATTTTCTTCCTTATTGTTCGTTTTGTTTTTTGGAAGAGCATTCAGTCATGTGAATACTTACTTGCAGTTTGAAACAAGACAGCTCAGATGCAGATTTAACACTTCTGGTGAAACCAAGTCATTGTTCTAAGGGCTATATTTTAAAATGGCCCCTTTCACATTTCTCCAAACTAAAATGTGCCTCAATTGCAAACATTTTGAACTAGAATTCTGTGTTTCCATTTTGGAGTTGTTTTGGAATGGGAGCATAAGAGCAGGATAAAGCAAGTCACAGGATAGAGCAGGGCTGCTGGAAAATTGACCACTCTTTAAAGGGAATCAAAGTTTTTGCTACCGTAGACAAACAGATTTATTATGGCATAGGCTTTTATGGACTACTGCCCACTTTATTTGCTGCAACAGGTCAATGTGGCTCCCTCTCTGGTCTTTACAGAGAAAACACACCTGGGCATGTCAGATAGACAACACCTTCTTCTGTAGAGTTCTTGCCAAAGCTGTCACCATCAATTAGAGCTATGTGACATTTTTGACTTTACATAAGATGGGTGAGGCAGGTTCATCTTATTTACAGATGAAATCATAAGACTCCGTCCTTCAGAGCATGTATTTTTTTCTTGTGTGCATATGTTTTGTTATTCTGAATAGTTGTTTTATCTCAGTGATTTTGCTTACTTTCTCCACTGCTTTTTCCACATCTCCATTTTAAAAACTTGATGAGTTCTTGGTGTGCAATTAATCATCTTTCCCTCTATAAATGATAGACACTGGTCTCAATTTGTCACCCTTATGTGATTTAAGTACTGCCAGCATAAAGGGTTATTGAGCCAAAGAGGCATTTCAAATGTGCAATATGTGCTGTTTTTTTAAAGATATATACATATATTCTAAATAATAAAAAAAAACCTTCCAGAAGTCTCAGGCTGTGCCTTTAATTAATGAATTCCTGGCAATTAAAAAAACTTCACAAAGTCCTTTTTCTTTGGGTAATATGAGATAGTAATTAAAACAAGTTCTGTGGTATCTACAAAACTATGGAAAAGATGGTGTCTGCAATGGCATGTCACAATGGTAGTGACTTTAAGGGAAGCCCTCGGGTACTTGTACTCACTGTCATCTTTTTTTCTTATTCTTTTTGACCCTATATTTTTCTTGCTTTGGAAATTTTGCAGCTATTTCATAATTTCTCAGACCAAAGAAATCAAATGATGTGGAAATTATGCAATTATGTAAATGGATGTCCTTGTGGAAAGGATGATATTATAAATATTATGCCAAGAGTTAAATGTGTCAAGATTTTGGGAAAGTTTCTTTTTGGATTACAGTTCCCAAAATTCCTTTGCCAGCAAGATGATCCTGGGAATTGTCATCCAAAAATGTCTTTTCCTAGGTTACAACAAGGTATATGAAGAACTGGGTAAATAGTAATGGCATACTTATACTGTAGACTTCAGCTGGTTAAATACTTACTGTATGTACTCATGTATAGGTCTAGAAATTTTAGTCAAAATATTGACTCAACCTGGGTCAATTCATCCACAGGTCAATATAAATACTGTAGCTTAACCATTATCAAAATCCATTCCATTTTCTGAATATAGTTAGGGGTGGTACTGGCATTTTCTCCTCTCTGTGAAATGATCCTTGACTTATCCCTAGGTCATATCAAAATCTGTAATGTTTCCCTCAAATCTGCCCTCAATTTATACATAAGGATGATTTATACATGAGCTTTCATCAACCATGGGAAACTAAGTACTATGACTGTGCCATGTTTTGTTGTATATAAAACAGATTTTGCAAAACATTTGCTTACAATAAAATAATACTTGTTCTAAATGAATGTGGTTTCCAGAGATGTTCACCTGGAAACAGTTTCCCTTAAACAGACTACTCTCTTTAGCCACCATTCCACTAATTGTGTGAATCTTCTTCAGCACATACTGAAAACAATATATGTTTGTACTGCACTGCAGATGTGAACTTTGAATAACATCTAGTGAATAGTTTCTTTTCAGGTCCATGTTCCATCTCCAGTGGATTATTGGTTAATCCCATACTATTAATCTAAAATAGTGAATAATACAGTCCGATATTTATGACTGATTTTTAAAATGTTTCTCATTTGATTACATGATGCCATAGATTTGCAAACAGAGCCAAAGTAACATTTACTCTGCCATAAAGAGAAAAAATAAATCTATTATGTGCCCTGGGTCTTGCCAAGCACAGACTGTCCCAGCCAATTGAGCCTTTTTCCAGTTTTAAGCAATAGGACATAATGAAGACATGAATGTTTGTATCAAGTTGCTTTTTAAACATAAAGGCATTTCCTGAGAGTTAATGTGTTTCCAAAAATGGAGGAGTCTTTTTTATTAAGAGGTGTATATTTTATACTAATAACATATGTATAGATTTGTATTGTAGCATAATTTTAATGATGTGTAAAGTTCTATATAAGAAAAAATATGTTATTGTATATATAGAGATAACTGTAAGCAAATCAGGTGGTTGAATAATCTGTTGATCGGCAAGGCAATTTTGCTTATCACATTTTTGTGTACAGTACAGATTGATCTTATATTCATAAATCATTACTACAATGTCGCTCATCTGAGATAAGTGTGCATAGGATTTAAGCCAGTCTTTTTAAAAAGACACATCTTGAGATATGTTTCTTGCCATGTAAAATGCAGAAACGATTATATGCTGAACACCACAGTTTTCATGTTTCCGGAAAATGAATAGTTTCTTGTTTCATCTGCCACAGAAGTGCTGTATTAGTTCTAACCACTGATTCTGTCTAATTCTGTTAATTAAAAACCAGTGCATTTTCTTTGTGTGGTGTTTTTGTTAATAAACCAAATTCCCCACTGCAAGAATGTGAAAATATAATAAATTGGTTTTTGTATGCTTTCAATTAGATTCTAATTTAGAATGATCCTAAGGAAAACCTATTATGGGGTTTGCTTGGCAAGATTCATTCATAGAGAGAAGTTGTATTTACCTTCCACTGAGGTAGAGGGAGTATAACTTACCCAAGGTCACCCAATGGGTTTCTAAGGTGAAGCAGGGGATTCAAACCCTAATTCAATGCTCAAACCACTACACCATGCTAGTTCTAAAGTAGTAATAAGAAACAAGAAGTTAGAAGCATAGCAAATAGAGAAATTCCTGTCATTAGAAGTTTTTATCAATAATTCTGTTCAGAATTCTCACTACTTCTGGTATAATTGTCTGAACACACAGTAATTAATTTTGTGATGCTTTTAAAAACTGGTTTTTTAAAGGTCCAATCTTTCCCCCAAAATTGCAACTTTTAATATCTTAATAGCTTGCGATGAAATATGCAAACATTATTAGTCCCCTTCTGGAATTAAACCTCCCACATTTCAGAAATGTGTGTGTTTGCTTTCATGTGTTTTAAATGTGATTTGACAGAGAATTTACCTTGCTACCACTGCCTCTCCTCCCAGAAACTGCCCTGTAGGCAAGACAAATTTTCCCTCTGTTTTTGCTTCATCCTTCAAGGAGTGCAACACTTTATTAAAATTAGCTGGTGTACACTAATATAGTGCATATACACTCTATAACCTATGCATTGGTGTACACACAGTATCCTTCATTAGCAAGCACTCATAACTAGAAAGCAAGTGAAGAATAAAACAAAAACTATGCAGTTTACTTGGAGACACCCAGATGTATAAATATTTAACACTTATTTTAAATGAAATGCAACTAGGGCAAGAATAATGATGATAATGAAGCAAATGATGTGTCTACTTACAAACAAACACCTAGGAGAAGTCCAGTAAAGTAGATTAGAAGGGGGTGGGATGTGATGATTATGGTAATAGTGTCATAATCATGACTAGCTACCTCATCATGTGGGGCTAAAATTGGCAGCATATGCCGATCTAGCTCCAGTCACTCATGGAGCCAACCAGTTCCCATCACTTGATTTTGTACCAGCTACATGGGTGAAGGAGGGCAGAACCGGCACATGTTGCCATAATTTATGGGGGGGGGAGCCACACACACCACACATGCTTCATGGGCACTCCCACTTCCCACAAACAAACAAAAGGGAATGTGTTGTACCCAAGTCAACACGCTAAAGCGAAATCCAATACTTATCTACAGACACTGATTCATATACATTTGCCAATATAATTAATGATTTCTAGGCATCAATAGCCCCATAACATGAGAACATTATTTTGGATATATTACACCACAAATTGTGAACTTTGGATATTTTCCTTTGGATGGGACTGCCAGAACTCTGAGGCAATTGAACGGATTTCCGTGAGTTATTTTGTTTATCAGACACAGGACTCATTAACAACCACTTAAAGGACTGAGTTGGGGCTATTGATGTCTAGAAATCATTAATTATATTGACAAATGTATATGATTCAGTGTCTACAGATAGGTATTGGGTTCCACTCCAACTTCCCCCCATGTGATTGCCCTCCTGCCCACACGAGGCATGGGGTGACAGGCTCCACATGTCCACAGAGAAGCAGAGCACTGCCACCTCCTGCTGCTAACCATCTGATGTGATCATAACAAGTAGTGATCATGAATACAAAACAGCTATCTAAATGAACACATCATTTTTATGGCTGAAAGAAAAATAGGAAGTGAACATCTGGAAGATGACAACAAAAGAGACACTTTGAAGTAGAGTGGGCTCTCGGTATCTGCTGGAGTTTGGTTCCAGCACCAAAATCTGTGGATGCTCAAGTTCCATTATAAAATCAAGGTTTCCTTTAGGATTAAAAATATTTTCAAGTTATTGATGGTTGGATCCATTCATGCAGAATTTGTGGATGTGCAGGGCCAACTGCACAGAACTGTACTTGTCATATGGTCCTTCATATGTTCCTTCAGTTTGGTTCCCAGGAGAAATTTAGCCCTGGGGTCAAAATGGCTTCCTGTTCATGATTTAGATCTATCATTAAAACTGGGTGAATAAATTATGGCAAGGTTTGGGAAATGACTAGGGGTATAAGCTACAATTGTCCCACTCTGCCAATCATGGAATCTGTTTTAACACACAACATAAGCAGATAAGGTTGCCAAGTTTTCAAAATACCTATAAGAAACAGCTGAAATCCATGGCAAGAAGAGTTGACAATCAAGGAGCAGTGATTTGCAAGTTTGTGTACTACCTAGAAGTAAGTTTGTGTCAGTAGAACACAAACCTGTGAATCACTGCTCCTTCATTGTCAATTCTTCATGTTATGTGTTAATTTAGTTCTCTGTAAAATTATTCAGATTTATAAAATACATGTTCAACATTTTGTCTGTTTAAAAGGCTCACGCTCTGAGGCCCCCTCAACACAGCTGAATAAAATCCACATTATCTGTCTTGAACTGGTATATATGGCAGTGTGGATGGAGTATGGTTCCAGACAGCTCTTTATCCCAGAATCATTTGAGTTTTAAAAATGTGGATGTTCCTGGGGGCCTGTCTACACCCACCATGAAAGCACACACTTTATGGGGTGGGTGTCCACATGTTCTGCTGGGACTAGCTGTTCTGCCAGTCCCAGCAGATGTTCTGCCGGGACCCCCCTCCCGCAAAGCCCCCAAACGCCTCTGAAAAGTAAAGAAAACTTGCCTGGCCTCCATTACAGTCTTGGAGCAGCTCTCCTGGCACATAGTAATGATGCGCCAGGAAAATCGCTCCCCCCCCCCCAAACTCTTCCACAAGCCGGGTGCGCCAAGACTGTAATGGAGGCCGGGTAAGTTTTCTTTATTTTTTAAAAGGGTTTGGGAGCTTTGTGGGAGAGGGGTGGGTATTCCCACAGTTTTTCGGACAAATTTAGTCTGGAAAATTGTGGGATAAACCCACTATTTCTGGTCCAGACACTGGAAATAGTGGGTGTATCCCAAGCATTCTAAGAAGAATAAATCCACTATCTAATCAATTTGCCTGATACAAGGGTTTTCCTAGTTTCTAGTGAATTAATTTGGGATTATCCAGGATGTCATCTGGACAGCCCCTTCTTTATTGTGGGAGTTACTGTAATAAAGGGGCTGTCTGATGCACCCTCAGATAACCCAGTTCAAACAGATACTGTGGAATTTTCTGCCTTGATATTCTGGGTTATATGGCTGTGTGGAAGGGCCCTGAGATATATTTGGTATTTTGTTCTGTCTCTATAAAAAGATAAGGGACATCCCTTATTTCCATCCTTAAAGAAGAGGCATCACTTATAATAAGGGACACGTAGGAATGCTACAAAAAAGGACATGAGTCTATTTTAGAAATGCTGTTTCTTTTCTGCTTATCCTACCCCATCTTTCCCCTTGCCTACAAGATCTCTTATGAGCCTACAGTGCCAGGATGCAGATTCATGTAATTGGTCAAACAACTGGAAGAGTTCTTTGCACTAATATTAGCAAGTAAGTTGTTCCTTTGGTGATGTCCTCTTGTGCTATCACTCACTATGAGATGTAGCAGATCCTGACCTGTGAGATAATGCTTCTGATGTGTTTCAAATATTATGCAAAATATAGGAAAAAATGCTCTTTCCAATTACCATGCTTCTAGATAGACTAGCAAAGCAATGAATGCATTTTAGTTCTGTTTAGCCAAAGGAGATAATTAGGTGCTCTCATGTCAGCAGGGCAGTGAATCAATTCCAGGTTTTAATCTGTTTTAAAGAAACATGTCAAGGTATCCATCAAAGAAAGGTAGTTTTTTTATTTAAAAAAACTATCAAAAATGTTGAATGTATTCACTGCCACAACAACATGGGAACCACCAGCCATTACTGAGAGCACTGTAACAACTTTTTCACCTGTGAATTTGATATTCTGGTTTTTAAACTTCATTCACCTCAATCATTCAGGGCTTGGCTGCCAATGAAAAGTAGCCACAAGGAAAATAGATAATTATAATACTTGCAACATCTTGGCTGTAGTAGTTCAAAACTGGCATTCATTGTGTTGTTTATGTTTGAGCTAAAGTAGATAGAAAACACTAGACCTCTGTAATAGTTTTCAAATGCTTTGGTAATTAAGACTAGAAAGAGTTTCCCATAAGAAAAGAAATAATGAACCACAAGCAAGATCACTGTGATGCTGAATTTATGAAAGGAACAACTCTGAAAAAGATTACATTCTCTACTAGTCTGTTGTTGGCAAATCCACAAAGAATAGAAGATTCAATTAAAAATGAGACATAATATCATCAAGGAACGGTATGATCCCTAAAGGACACACTAATTGCATGAAGGAGTGTTTTGGAGGATGGGCTCCACATAATAGAACCATCATGTGCCTGGGACCATCATATAATCAAGCTCAGTCACCTAGTGTGTCATTTCTTTGTAGCATGAAGTCCAATAGGTACATATTTTAGGAAAACAGTTTCTTTGTAGTATGTTTTTGAGGCCATCGACACTGTGGATGACGGATCTATATGAATAGGGGCCAGGATTAAAGCATAAAAACTTTGTTTCATGCACAAAATATGAAGAATACTGTGTGAAAAAGTTACTTTAAGGCTATGTGCATAAGTTATATATTAAACATAAGTGAATTTCATGTTTAGACTTGGACCCCATATCCAAGATATATCATTATTTACATATAAACAAATACAAATATTCCAAGATCTGGAAAAAATGAAATTTAAAACATTTTTGGTCCCAAGCGCTTTGAACAGGGAATACTCAGTCTGTATATGTATTCATCTACTCTCCTTTTAAAAAAAGTATGTGAAACTGTATTTTGATTATATTCCTTTTCTATAAATTCTGAAGGTCATCCTACAATGCTGTATGATTATGAATTAAAGAATTTTTCATACTGCTTTGTCTCCATAACTGAGAACAATGAACATTTACACTGTTTTGGGGGTTCCGGTTGGGCAAAGATGGCGGCAGGACAGACGTTTTGAGGCTCCTCCATTTAATATTTTAATATTTTTAATATTTTAATCGCAGTTGTGTAAGTCGCCCGGAGCACAAACGTGGAGGGCGACTCATAAATATTAAAGTTCAGTTCAGTTCAGTACCCTGGTCGGAGGGCAATTTGCGCCCCCTTTCCAGACGGGACAAACTCGTCACGGAGACACGAAGCTGAGGGGCTGCACCGCCGGCTCCAAAAGTCGCCCCCTCCTCAAGAGGGGGAGACTGAGTGGGCCCAGGGCCAAGCCGAACTGATGAGCGGACCGGGGCGTGGGCAGCAGGCGACAGCCTGCATTAACTGCCAGCCCAGCCCATTTTTTCAATCAAGAAAAGAATAAACAGAAGGAAGAAGAGAAGGCTACTCGGACAACAGTAAGTAATAAAGAGGACCCTCGCCAATTAGAGGAAAGGAAGGGACCACCTAAACCGGGAGACTCGACCCCCAACCAATCGGGCAAATCTCTGACTCAGAGGAGAACCCAGAGCCCACTGGCAACACCCTAACGGCCCCAAAGGTATGGTGGATAAGTGAAAAGGATCCAAGATGGTGGCATAAAGAAAAGATGGGGAAGACACCAACCTAGAGAGGGGACTGTCCGGGCTGGGGGGGGGGAGCTTCCCCACAGGCACTGAAAAGAGCGCGAATCTGGGCGGAAGTGGAGACAACAACTCACCCGGGGCCCTCACAGAGCCGGACAAAGCAAGGGAGGAGGGGATTGTCAAAACCGGAAGGGCGCCGGGGACATTAGGAAAGTGGGGACGGGGACCGGAAGTTGTAGTCAAGAAAGAAAAAACCTATTTTAATCCAAGAACACAAAGTGCGACAACACGAAATCGGGTGTCAAAGCAGGAGAAAAGGCGACGAAGCCAAAACTCCAAGAAACAAAGAGAAAAGGGGAGGGGCAAGGAAGTTAGGAAAACGGCGAGGAAAGGAGACCAGGACGACGAGTAAGCGGAGGCTGGGGAAACGAGCAGAGGGAAAGAGCACGAAGGGTGGGAACACACAGTTTCTAACCCCCAAGCACAGGACACAGCTCCTGATCAGATTGGGCTACCTAAGTCTTTAGGGAACCCTTTGAAAGGACAGATCGTCGGGGAGGCCCAAGCCAACCAGCCTATCCCGACGATAAAGTACAAGTCCCTCCATTTGCTAGCTAGCTACAGCCAAGTTGCACAACTCACCCAAGTTGTGAAATTTGGGGTCAAAGAACAGAACAAATCCATCCACTGAATAGTACAATTGACAATAAAATATGTCAGTACTAAACGAATTGAACACAGAAGCAAAAGAACAGGAGAGAATGCAAGGAAGGAGATCAGAGGATGAAAAAATAACTCTAAAGGACATCGTTAAAGAATTACGAAAATTAGGAGAAGCACAAGATGGGTGTCTACAGAAGATTGAAATAATGATGACCTGACAAGAAAAGCAAATCAAAATGATCCAGGAACAATCTCAACATGCAAGAATAGAATCAACCAAAGAAGTGATTCCCACAAAGCTAGAGCTGATAATCATCTATGAAGATGGAAAAGAAGTACCTCAGGACAAGGAAAAAAACGCAGCAATACATGAAGGTCTGGAGAAGAGAGTGGAGGAGAATACAAAATTGCAAGAAATATCAGAAGAAAGAGAATTTTATTTTAAAAGTAGTGTGGAAGTTCCACTGGAAGCTTTAAGAATGACTATGAAGAATTCTAAAGCCTCTACCCCCAAAAAAGGAGAAGAGGGAAAAAACCAAGAGGTTGATACAACATCTAAAAGCTCCATCCTGGATGCAGATAAGAATAAAGATAAAAGGATCGGGGTGCAGCTCAATAGAAAGAGAAGCCGGATGAGAACAACACAACAAAGAAGAAAGAAAAACTTAAAGAAAAGCTGTCCTTACTCTCCAGGGATGATCACATATTATAGTCCTCCGAGATGTGAAGCCCCAGAGGTGGATGAAGAAGGTCTAGAATCTCCTAAAGAGAACGGTTAGGAAGGAGGCCGAGGGAAATGAAAGAAACAGATTCAGCTACATTAAAAGACAAGGAACAGACAATGGACATGGACACTCTTACCAAATATTTGAAGGATTTTAAAAGTTAAGAGAAAAAGACAACAGAGTGATTATCCATCAAGAGGTATATGAAGACCCATTGCTGAAACGTAGCCAAAGAAGATGATTTGTAATAAAGAAGTGACCATTTTAGCCAACAAAAGAGACTGTACAAGATAAGCAAGAAAAAACCAATGAATATGGAAGTTGGAAGTTAACAAGTTACCCCTATTTCTATCTTTTCTCACTACCCTTACCCAGTATTTTTCCTCCCAGATCCTTGACTAAACCACCACCCTCACCACCTTTAACTCTTACCCCTTCCTACCTCTCATTCCTCCCTATATCCTCAAATTGCCCTACCCCAAAACCACTTTCCTTCTTTTACCTATATGTATTCAAAATTTTCAATAAAAATCTATTAAAAAAACAAAACAACTGTTTTGTTCCTACATCTTAGCTTTCTGAATATTTTGTTGTCTCCAGCCACCTAAAGTCAATGCTATATACAAAAATAGCCATTTACAAATCAACAATTTTTCTCCATCAGAAACATCCAATACTTCACATTAATCCAATAGTTTAACATCTGTTCCCCTCAATATTTCTTCACCAATTAGCATACAAAGATATTTTAAGGATAATCACATGAATTAAAACTAAACAGAAATGCCCTCCGGAGATTTTCCTAGAAATAATTGTCAGATGCCAATTTAAATGCCAAATGTATTTATTCTGCATTTGGCATTTATTCTGCTGAACAAGCATATGGTTTTGCATCTGAATTTATGCCATGGAATGATGGAAATCAGTCTAGTGCTTCTCCTAAGCAATGCCCTACATATTTTGGAATCAACTGAAATTACTGCAGCGTGTATTATACTGACCTTTGGTATTTAATTGTATATATTTGCATCTAATTCCTTTATAGCTGCCCATATGGATTGATTGCTAGCCCATGTTCAGAGTTCCCTCCTTTTAGGACATTTCTGCCTCTTCTCATCTCTGGAACATGTGATGAGCTCCTTGCCTCTCCATGCTTGAAAAGAGGCTGAAGTGTCCTATTAGGGGGAAATTTCTCAATATGATGAGGTTGATTCTATTCACAATTGGCAATGGCTCAATTTCTATCAGAGGGATGGCTGCTGCAGTCTGCCAGAACTTGACTGGCAACCACCACCCAGAGGACCTTTTCATCGGCTGCCCCAAGACTATGGAACAACCTGCCAGAAGAGTTAAATGAGCTGTCAGAGTTTAAGAACAATGTAAAGACCTATCTCTTCCGGCAGGTCTACCAGGCCAATCTTTAAGCATGAATTTTAAATGTATGTCCTTTGTTTAATCTCTGTTTTGTGTATTTTAACATGTATTTTATAGAAATATATTTTAATATGTAGTTTTTAAAGATATATATGTGTGTGTGTGTGTGTGTGTGTAGTATTTTTACAATGTTTATGTGTTTTAATTATTCTGTAACCCACCTCAAGCAACAAGGAGAGGCGGGTAAGAATTGCTGACCAAAAGATTGGTGGTTGGAATCCAGGGAGTGGGGTGAGCTTCCATTGTTAGGCCCAGCTTCTACCAACCTAGCAGTTCGAAAACATGAAAATGTGAGTAGATCAATAGGTAAGGTAACAGCACTCCATGCAATCATGCCAGCCACATGACTTTGGAGGTGTCTATGAACAATGTCGACTCTTTGACTTAGAAATGGAGATGAGCACCACCAACTAGGGTCAGACAGGACTAGACTTAATATCAGGGGAAATGTTTACCTTTACCTTTATATATCCATTAATCTTATAAAAGCATATGTGAAATTAATATATATAATTATATATCTATATCTAGCTCTGCATTGTTTATATAGGCAAAGAATGTTTGCCTGTTACTATGTTGGAAGCCAGCCCAAGTCCCCATGGGGAGATAAGGCAGGTTACAAATGAAGTATTATTTTTGCTGACACAAAAACACAGTATGTCACAGCAAACGAGATATAAGTGTATGCTGGATTTCGTATGAACACTTCCCAAGCGTCTAGGACTGTGTGATGTATTTTTGAATGATGCGCACAGATCCAAGTAAGGTGGCTTTTTGCAGTTGACAGATCATGATTTTGGCATTTTTTATTGTTTCCAAATGCTGGCTGAGATCTTTTGGCACGACACCCAGTGTGCCAATTACCACTGGGACCATTTGTACTGGCTTATGCCAGAGCCTTTGCAGTTCGATTTTGAGGTCCTGATAACAGCTGAGTTTTTCCTGTTTTTTTCCGTCAATTCAGCTGTCACCTGGTATGGTGACATCAATGATCCAAACTTTTTTTCTTTTCCACAATTGTGATGTCTGGTATATTGTGTTCCAGAACTTTGTCAGTCTGGATTCGAAACTCCCTCCGAATTTTTGTGTATTCATTTTCCACTACCTTTGCAGGTTTATGATCCCACCAATTCTTTACTCCTGGCAGGTGGTACTTGTGACATAAGTTCTAATGAATCATTTGGGCCAGCTTCCTTGCACAGTCTGCATTTTGGGTCATCAGCTGATTTTTCAATCCTGGCCTTAATTGTATTTGTTGTGATGACTTGTTCCTGGACTGCAAGAATCAGGCCTTCTGTCTCCTTCTTCAGTGTTCCATTCGTGAGGTCTTTTCGTTATCGACTTTTCCTTCAATTTTGTCAAGGAACTGCACATGTAATGCTTTGTTATGCCAGCTGTCAGCTCTGGTTTGGAGTGCAGTTTTCTATGTCTTTGTCTGCTGTGCTTTGAGAAGTTTCCAATTATTGACTTCAATTAAAGCAGGTTCTTGGCTTTCCTTTACATATTCTGCCAGGGCATGTTTTCTTCTTCAATTTTGGCTAAAATATCTAACTAGTCTACATGGAAAAATGGCCCAACAATTCAATGAGATGCTGCAAAAAGGAAGTATCAGTGAATGGCTAACAACTGGGAGAACATATCTGAAACAAAAGGATCCAGCAAAAGGAGCAGCACCAGGAAACTATAGGCCAATAACTTATCTGCCCACTATGTTTAAACTATTGATCAGCATCATAGCTGACAGAATTCAACATTATCTTGAAGAAAATAACATATTGCCAGATGAACAGAAAGGCAGCAAACAGAAAAGCAGGGGCACAAAAGACCAGTTATTAATTGACAAAATGTCTTTACTTGGCAAAAAATATTATTTTACTGACACAAAAACATAGTATGTCACAGCAAATGAGATATACAGTATATGCTGGATTTTAAATCGTAAAATCACAGGTCGTACACTTCCCAAGCGTCTAGGACTGTGTATGTATTTTCAAATGATGTGTACAGATCCAAGTAAGGTGGCCTTTTGCAGTTGACAGATATTATCAATGTTTATTGTTTCCAAATGCTGGCTGAGGTATTTTGGCGTGGCACCCAGTATGCCAATTACCACTGGGACCACCTATGTTATTGTTGATACCATATTGTTTTTGTTGACCCTACTTTTCCACTTACAGAGCTAGGTTACTGTTTTTCTTTGAAATACGGTAAATATTCCAAAACATTTAACCTACTGATGCCTCAATTAACGTAATGTTATTGGTATCTATTTTTATTTTTAAATTTACCAGTACCTACCATTTCCCACTGTAGGCTTATACAAAAGTCAATACGCTTTCCCAGGTTTTTTTGTAGTAAAATTATATGCCTCAGCTTATATTTGGGTCAACTTATACTCAAGTATATACAGTATTATTATCCACAACCTATTTTCTATACGTTACTCCATTTTCATTTATTTCTGCTCACCCATTCAATGTACTGAGAATTTTCAATATATTTTCAATTTATAACATGTATGAGGAGGAAAGGAGACAGAGGTCAATTTTTCAGGTGTAATAATGCAATAACAAGTGCCTAAATGCCCTAAAGGCACCATATCCTATCTGAACTCGGAGGTTAAACAGGGTCAGCTCTGGTTAATAATCTGATGAGGGACCACCAAGGAATAGCAGATGTTGTGGGTTATATTTCAGAGGAAGGAGCTGATTAAACCACTTTTTATTATATACTCAAGAAAACCCTATGAAATTAATGGGGCCAACATAAGTCAACAGGTGACTTGAAGGCACACATCTACATGGTAACACAATATGATGAAGGATCATTCAGATCCCTGGATATGAACACTATAAAGTAAATGATAGTGTTTTCTTTTAAAAATTAGGACATATTTTACTTTATTTTCTGTTACTAAAATCAACCTCTCTAAAATAAGGAGTGCTCTAAAGGTTTTTTTAAAGACCATATTTGCAAAATAACAAAAAATGGGGGAGGGAGCAGAAAAGAAAAGTGAGCCAGTTCTTCTTATAAGAGAGCAAAAGTAGTTGTTTGTGTACTAATAGGATTAGTTCTTTCTTTGCTAGATGTTTCAAATGAATGATCCAAGGGATGGAGCGGCTCCCTTATGAAATCAGGTTGCAACGCCTTGGTCTTTTCAGCCTTGAAAGACGGCGTTTAAGAGGTGACTTGATCGAAGTGTATAAAATCATGCATGGGATAGAAAAGGTGAATAAAGAAAAATTATTTTCTTTGTCACAAAACACTAGGACTAGAGGGCACTCCCTGAAGCTCCAAGGTAGGAAAATTAGGACTAATAAAGGGAAATATTTCTTCACCCAGAGGGTCATTGGGTTATGGAACTCACTTCCAGAAGAGGTTGTGACAGCTGTCAGCCTGAACAACTTCAAGGCAGGATTAGACAGATTCATGGATACCAAGTGTATCGGTAGTTACTGAAAGGGACATTCAAGTGCCACCTCGGAGTTGGTTGAGGTAGGCACGATTTCCCTGGGTACTGGTTGTGGGGGGTCGGGAGCAGGTTAGGGTTTTGCCCTCCCTTCTGCTCGAGATCCCCGTGTACAACTGGGGGCCACTGTGTGATACAGAATGCTGGACTAGATGGGCTGAGGTCCGATTCAGCATGGCTCTTCTTATGTTCTTATGTTCTTAACTGCGAACTGGTGCACATCTTTTAGGGGGAAGAAAAGGACTGGAATTCCCTCTATGCTCCCCTCCTTCCCAAGTTCTCATTTTCATCTCCCAGAACTACATTGTGCTGAAATATACAATTAAAAGTTTCACAGGTAATGGCAGGCTTTCAACACTGAGGTTTCCAATGAACTATGAGGATAGAATGAATCACTTTAAACTTTGTATAGCTATTTCAAGTGCAGGAAGCGAAAACAATAAAACTAAGCCAGTGTTTTTCAACCTTTTTTGAGCCGCCGCACATTTTTTTTCCTTTACAAAATCCTGGGGCACACCACCAACCAAAATGACACAAAACGACACTCTAACACAGTAATACATATAGTTAATAAGTTTTAAATGTATTTATACGCTCAGTGTGAAACCTGGGCCTGTTTCGATGAACACAACATATATATGATTTCCTCTCACATATTTATACATGGCTATCATGTCTTCTCTCAGCCTTCTCTTCTTCAGGCTAAACATGCCCAGCTCTTCAAGCCGCTCCTCATAGAGCTTGTTCTCCAGAAATTTCACCCTGAGGTTTCTTGGAAACCTGTGAGGGAGCTGCTAGGAGGGGGAGAGTGCCAATTTCCCACAGCACACCTGATGATAGCTCACGGCACACTAGTGTGCCACAGCACACTGGTTGAGAAACACTGAACTAAGCAATAGAAAGTATAATAGGCCTAATTTTGCAATTATTATTTAGTGGCAAATTACAGATATACTAGGCAGGGAAATATAAAAAGGTCAGCTGTTAAATTCATGCAAAAGCATAAGAAAACCATGCAAGTCTGGTTAAAAATGGGAAAAATAAAACATTAACTTATAACATTAGAAATGTGAATATAATCATGGAGCCACAAGCACATATCTATTTAACTTTTGACCTTGATAGTGGAAATTGTTTATGTTTTAACTATGTTATTATTTTGAACTTTTCATAGTCTGAATATCATGTCAGCATTTGGGTATCTGTTTTGGTAAGTAGAAGGACTAGCCAGGATGGAATAGTGATTTGAGCATTGATTTGGATTCCTGCTCATCCATAGAAACCCAGTGACTGATCTTAGACAAGTCACACCCTGTCGGCCTCATAGAAAGGCAAAGGCAAACACCTTCTGAACAAAACTTGCCAAGAAAACATTGTGATAGCCTCCGCAGAGAGCTGAACAGGGGGAGTGTGACTCTGCTCGTTCACTTGAACATCTCAGCAGCTTTCGATACCGTCGACCACAGTATACTTCTGGGGAGACTTGCTGGGATGGGACTCGGGGGCACAGTTCTTCTGTGGCTCCAATCCTTCCTGGAAGATCATTCCCAGTCGATGAAGCTGGCCTTTGACCTGTGGGGTCCCACAAGGATCTATTTTATCCCCCATGCTATTTAACATCTACATGAAACTGCTGGGCGAGGTCATATGGAGTTTTGGAGTACGGTGCCATCTCTACGCAGATGACACCCAACTCCACAACTCTTTTCCATCTGATTCCAAGGAAGCCCCTTGGATATTGGACCAGTGCCTGGCCACTGTGACGGTTTGGATGAGGAGGAACAAGCTGGGGATCAATCCCGATAAGACAGAGGTCCTCCAGGTCAGTCGCTCGTCTGACTGGGGTATTGGGTGGGAACCTGTGCTGGATGGGGTTACACTCCCCCTGAAGTCACAGGTCTGCAGTTTGGGAGTTCTCTTAGATTCAGCGCTGACGCTTGATGCTCAGGTGTTGGCGGTAGCTGGGAGAGCCTTCGCACAGTTAAAACCCATGCACCAACTGTGACCATACCTCGTGAAGTCTGACTTGACCATGGTGGTCCACACCTTGGTTACCTCTAGATTAGATTACTGCAATGCGCTCTACGTGGGGCTTCCCTTAAAGACTTGTCCAACGCTCGGCTGCCAGATTAATAACTGGGGCAGGTTACAAGGAGCGGTCAACCCCCCTGTTTAAAGAGCTCCAGTGGCTGTTGTTTATTTTCCGGGCCCAATTCAAGGTGCAAGCGATTACCTATAAAGCCCTAGATGGTTTGGGACCCGCCTACCTTCGTGACCGGCTCTCCTCCCATGATCCAGCCCGAGCCCTTCGCTCTTCAGGGGAGGCCCTCCTTTCGCCTCTGCCAGTCTCACAGACCTGGCTTGTGAGCAGTAGGGAGAAAGCCTTCTCTTCTGTGGCCCCTCAACTTTGGAAATCCCTACCTGGGAGAGATTAGGAATGCTCCCTCACTGGAATCCTTCAAAAAACAAATGAAAACCTGGTTTTTCCACCAGGCTGTTGGAGAGTAGATTCCCCAAATGCTCCCGATTTTTGGACCTCTTCCCCCATGTGATCCTTTATGTTTACACTACTCCAGTTATCTCCCCTGAGTTTTAAACATTTTATATGTGCATGTGGCCCCCTTGTCATTTTGTTTTAGATTCGCCTGTATTGTTGTCTTCTCATAGCTGTATTTTTATTGTGTTTATTGCTTTTCTGATGTTTTGATATTATGTGATGATTTGTTGTTCGGGCATGGCCACATGTAAGCCGCTCTGAGTCCCCTTCGGGGAGATGGATTAGGGTTAGAAATAAAGTATTATTATTATTACTATTAGGTCATAATGAGTTGGAAAGGACTTGAAGGCACACAACAATAGAGCCAGAGTGGTGTAGTGGTTCAACTGTTGGACCAGGGTCCTGGGTGTCCAAGGTTAAAATTCCCACTCAGTCATATCTGAATTAGGGCAAGTCCTACTCTCTCAGCATTAGAAGAAGACAATGGCAAACTTCATCTGAATAAATTTTGAAGAATGATTTTTGCAGAGAAAATCCTGAAGAAAGCCAAAGTTGACTTGAAAGAACATGACACAAACTAAGGGCCAAGTATGGGAAATTACTTTCAGGCTAAGAGCTGGATTCCATTCCAGATAAGTTCTTAGGAGCTGATTTCCAGTGGTGGGGAAAGACCCAAAACAGCAAATTCCAGTTGAATGTTCCTTCAATCAGTAACTGGATCATGGAAGAGATATTTGGACCTTTTTGGAAAAAAGATAGTTAAGATAAAAACTGGGAAAATACTTAACAGTATCTTGAATAAGCAAATGTTGCTCTCTCTGTACAATCCCAGAGGCATGGAGTGAGACGTCAAAAGGACTAGAGTTCTCCTACTCTTTGACTAGATGCTTAAAAACATCAGATGGGACATTAAATCGCACATTTAATGGAACAGGAAATCACACAGTTAATCAGAAAATGAATCCCTTTGTCCATGAGATGATGCAAAATTAACCTTTTCTCCGTACAGGTGAACAAATTTGGTAATTGATGGGCCAACATTTTAGTGGCAAGTATATATAAAATTCCTCGGTCTATTTATTAGGAGAGGAAGACATAGTGTACCCTCTTTCTGCTAGTATTGTCTTTATCTGGCTGAAATCTGAAGGGCCTGATATATTTGCAAGGTCCCTGTGTGCATTGTTATGCTGCATGGTTTTGATAAAATGTAGTACTGTACTAGGTGTTCTTTAGCGACGTCAAACCTTGCTTCACAGCTAATGCATGGCATCGGTCCATACCACAAGTTGTGCAATTTTCTCTAGTAAAAATATTGCTATTTTCTTGGGGATTAAGATCATTATTTCAGTATGAACTTTGTCAAAGGAAGAAGGCCAGGGCTAAAGGAATGTTTGCATATGCTGTAGCTTCAAAATAGGGATGAAGCATGGGTCAGATAGAAGAAAGAGTCTTGCATTCAGCAAACAACAAAACCTTCACCTCTTTCCCCTCTCAGCATCTGTACCTGAAATGTCCACCTCACTTTGCCTAAGAGCTGTATTGGTCCTGTCATGTTTGCTAGGGTACATGAACAAGAAGATGCTACTGAGTTCATGCCCACTCAGACTTCCTTTAAGTAGTAGTCAGTAGAGGGAACAGAATGTTTGATTAGATAGACATTTAATCTAGTTCAATGTATCTCTTCTTTTTGTCCCCATGTCATGACCAATAGCATAGTTCATCTAGGGCAGTGGTTCTCAACCTGTGGGTCCCCAAATGCTTTGGCCTTCAATTCCCAGAAATTCTAACAGCTGGTAAACTAGTTGGGATTTCTGGGAGTTGTAGGTCAAAACACCTGGGGACCCACAGGTTGAGAACCACCAGGTTCTAGGGCAGGCGTGGGCAATTGCCAGGCCCTCCAGGTGTTTTGGACTTCAAATCCCAGAAATCCTAACAGCTGGTAAACTGGCTAGGATTTCTGGGAGTTGAAGTCCAAAACCCCTGGAGGGCCGGCAATTGCCCATGCCTGTTCTAGGGACAATGAGAACAAGGTGGTCTCAAATAAGTCCACTAAATAATGGCTCAAAACAGGGTTCCCCCATCATTTGAATATTGTATTGTATCTGTATATCAAATAAATGAGTTTACTTTAAGCAAACATTCCTACACAGGGCGGTATTCAGAATGACGACAGTAAAATCAATACGAGAGCCATTAAGAGAACGGAATGAAGTACTCTTAACTGTTAGGCAGTGAGAAAGTTTTTTTTTTATTAAAAAAAATCCTAGAAAAATGAGTACCTTTTAAATATTTCTCCAATTAGCAGTGTGGAATTGTGTGCTTCACATGGTTTAGACCAGGTATGGACAAATTTCTGCCCTCTGGGTGTTTTGGATGTCAACTCCCACTAGGCTGGGATTTCTGGGAGTTTGAAGTCCAAAACACTTGGAGGGCAGAAATTTGCTTATACCTGTTCTAAATCATGTGAAGCACACAATTTAGACTGATTTAGACTAAGCAACAAAGGCACTGGATCTGTCCATTAGACATGAGAAAAAAGTTATGAAAATGAAAAGAAATCGGAAGGGATTCGTATGTAATGGGACTTTCTAGTTTTTACGGATCGCAAGGCCAATCCCGGAAGTGGACTTTCATTTCCGCACTCTCTGGGCCCAAAATTTCGTTAGATTATTAAATATTTCGGATGGCCACCCAACAGGAAAATTTCCCCCTCCAAAATAGCTTTGCAGACATAACTCACAGTCAAATCGGGGCCTTTCCATGCTTGAAGCCTAATTAGAGTGAAAGGCCTCTTCCAGGAAGTGAAAAAGGAGCCGGAAACCATAGAGAGATCCAGATCGGCACTCCTAGAGGGGCTGGAGGACTGACGAAAAAGCGATTTAAACACCCAGGAAGGGGGTTTAGATAGAAGGACAGAGTAGAAGGACATTAGAACTGTTGAGAGAAGGGCAGCAGGAGTGAAAAGAGCACGGAGAGGAGAAGGAAGAGTTCAGAATCAAGAAAAGCCATAGAGTTCAAACGGGGGTCCTAGACTGCTATGGTAAAACTGAATGGAGTGAGGAGAACTCTACAGAGAGATTAGCAAGGCCTGCACCAGAGGTATTTAATAATATTAATAATAATATATTAATGCATTATATCTCCCTGCAAGGAAACCAAGGGAAATGTTGCCCCTTGATTTGCCTGTGCTTAAAACAGCGTCAGTCCTGTTTCCCTGCTTTGCCTACTTTAGAACTACTAACGAATTTCGTTAGTAATTGCGTTACATTTTAGAAATTTTGGGAATTTTAAAGTCTTTCTATTACTAATAAAAAAATCCCCCCCCCCCATTAGATTTTCGATTCTCTATTTTTGGGTTCGAAACCATGCCTACTGTCCATACTTATTTGGAGATAAATTCCATGGAATTCAGTGAGACTTACCTCTGGAAAAAATATGCATAGCGGTCACGCTGTACATCTTAGTTTGTCAAAAGATTTTACTGTTGAGCAACTATTGATTTTACAGAAGTTTGTTTGCTCCAGGATGAAACCAAACCCTAGGCATATCAGTTTAATCTTCAGCCTGCAAAGTTTACATGTGGTGTTTTGGTTTATAAAATTCCTGACTCCTTTCATCATTATTTGTACAATGTCACATCCACTCTTTGGCTAATATGTCATTAACACAGTGAGGCTGATTGTTCTGGTATATATGCTTCTTAGAAGAAAAGGTTTTTAAAAAAAACTTTTCAGAAAAAGGGCAGGAATGTGAAATGGAAAGACAGGGATGCTAAAAATATGCTCCCAAATGAGATACTGTTAATCCTCCACAGTCACTGGTGTCAGTGGCATGGAATCCCTGTGAATATGTAAAGACTGAATTTTTATTTTTTAAAAAAATTAAACAAGAGAACACCCTTCTAGAAATCTCTCAGTCTTTCACCATGACTTTATGGTCAATTTCCATTAGAAAATGACTCTTTTTATCCTCTCTGTCCAAGCACTGCATAGCAGTCATGAGAGGTGAACTATGCTGTTTCTTACCCAAATCTGAGTACCCAAGAGGGATGCTAAAAGGATAAAAATATAAAGCTAAAGAAAACTCCTTATACAGCCTAGAACTCTTTAGAGAGATGGACAAGTAAATGAAGTTAAAATGATTGTTTATTATGTTCTTAATAATAATAATAAAAAACTATTCATACCCCACCACCATCTCCCCAACGGGGACTCAGGGCAGCTTACATGAGGCCAAGCCCAGCACAGCATACATAAAATAATACAAAACAAAATACAAAGCAGCAACATAATGAAGTAAATAAATCACAAAATACACTCGACAATATAAAATAAGACAACAAAATAAGACACAGTAACAATGAGCAGGCCACATGTAAAAGATAAAATTTAAAAAAACATTTAAAACCCAGGGTGAGATAGAGGTGGAGCAGAACATTTGTACATTTGTAAGGGAGAGATTCATGGAAGAGAGTCGTATAGTTAGGCCTTCTAGTAGTGGGGATAATTATTCTATAGGGATATGGATTGAATGTGAGGTTAATCTCAAAATGTGCAATGGAAAAGCCAAATTTCAAGATCTTTCTTAAAGGTTGCTAAGGTGGAGGCTTTCCTAATCTCAGCAGGTAGTGCGTTCCATAGTTGGGGGGCCACCGAGGAAAAGGCTCTCTCCCTGAGCCTGTGATGTCAGTAGAAGTGAGAGAAGGGTCGTGCCCGAGGATCTAAGGGATCAGGCTGGTACGTGGAAGGAGATGCGGTCACGAGGATAGATGGGTCCCAAACCGTTAGGGCTTTATAGTTGATGATCTGTACCTTGAATTGGGACCAGGAAATAAACATCAGCCAATGGAGCTCCTTAAACAGGGGAATTGACCATTCCCTGTAATTTGCCCCAGTTATTAACCTGGCTGCCGAATGTTGTACCAGTTGTAGTTTCCAGGCCATCTTCAAGGGTTTTATTTATTTATTTAAAACTTTTATATACCGATCTTCTCAACTTCCGCAGAGGGACTCAGACCGGTTAACAGCCAGGATTCAATGCCAAATTACAATTTAAAACATCATAAAAACAATAAAAGATTAAAATACAAGTAGATTATGTGGGCAGCCCCATGTAGAGTGTGTTGCAGTAGTCCAATCTAGAGGTAACTAAGGCATGGACCACCATAGTCAAGTCACCCTGAGTCCCCTATGGGTGAGAAGGGCGGAATATAACTACTGTAAATAAATAAATAAATAAATAAATAATCTTCCTTTTCTGATCATTCTCTCAATGATTTTAGGGCAATCAAGATTCTCATATTCCTGATATTCAAACATATAATTGATATAAAAAAATTTAGATGGAAAAAATTAGTGGGGAAAAAACCAGAGGAGAAAAAATCTGGCTATACTCAGAAAACTGTGAGTGCATTATATAATTTCCTAATAGATTGTGAAAATGAAAAAAAAACGGTACAAGAATATATGAAAAAATGGGAAACTAATTTTGGACATACAATTCCCCGGGAGGAATGGGATAGAATATGGAAAATTAAACAAAAATACACATATGCCTACAGTATAAAGGAAAATACCTCTAAAACAATCTATAGATGGTATTTAACCCCCAGCCAATTGGAAAAAAATAAATAAGAGTGGTAACAACAGATGCTGGAAATGTAACTTAGAAAAGGGGACTTATTATCATCAATTGTGGACCTGCAAAGTGGTAGGTAAATTTTGGAATATAATTCATAAAAATGTCTCTGAAATATTGAACCTGACCCCCGGGGGGGGGGGGGGGACGACGACACCAGAAACTTACCTGCTAAATATTACAGGACAAAATATGAACAAGGACTCCGAAAAATTATTGGTTTACCTGACGGCAGCGGCACGCATCACGTTAGCGAGACATTGGAGGACATCAAAAGTCCGGGAAGAAGAGGAGTGGTTAAACAAAGTGCTGGAAATTGCGGAGATGGATAAGCTCACACACTTATTACGGGACAGCTTGCCAAAAAGATTCCATCAAACCTGGCAACTCCTCATAAAATTCATTTTAAAAAAAGAACATTGATTTGAAAGGTTTAAACCTATAAAACCCCCACCCACAGGGGCAAAGACATTTAAAACTCCAAATTAGGACTTATTTGTTTCATGAGATGTGAAGTCAACGTTTCATCCCTTGTGTAACTTTGTTTTTATCTCCCCAGTGTTTACCCACACCCCTCCCCCCATCCCCCAACTGTCTGTTCTTCTTTTGTCATTAATGCAACCTTGTGAATAAAGTCTTTTTAAACTCAAAAAAATTTAATTTTTTTTTAAAAAAATAGATGCTTCTTTAAAACGGTGTGTACAGGAGCAGAGTATGCTACGTATGAGCTTGCTTGCAACTACATAGTTTTCTTCAGATTTAGTCCTAATTTGCTGCAACATTTTGCAGTTCTTTCTAGAGTGTGTTTAAGTTATCTCTGTTCTCATCCAAGGCTGCAATATATATAAATAATATGAGAGTGTAAAATATTCATGTATGAGGGAGAAGGGAGTGTGTTCCCATGCTGCTTAGTTAGTATAGTAAAAAAATATTTGTCATCTGATAACTGGGACCCTTTCACAATGCATAAGAACATCACTGCAATTCCAGACTATCTGATATGGCTGCATCCAGTCAGACCCTGGGGTTTGTAGTTTGGTGAGACACAAGACTAGCTTGACTGAATCAATATGCCAGGGCTGGCTCTGCTCGGCTTCCAAGATCAGAGGGGATCTGGTACCTTTAGAATATTTAAGCTTCTTTGTTCACACATGCATATTCATAACCTAATGAGTTCAAAATCAGCAGGTGACTGCTGAGAAACAGACACTATTGATTAGATAACACAGGGAGTATTTTCCCATTTCCACACAATCTCATATTCCTGAAAGGCGACAGTTCACTCATTGAATGATAACTAGCATGCCTGCATGTGTGAACCAGTACGTAGTGACTGTATTTTGAAAAGCAATTTGACACCGTGGCAGGTTTTTTTTTTTGGCTAGATTATCCGCAGGCAGTTTGGGTTTATTCCATGTTCCCATCATTAAACTCTGTGGACAAAAAACAATTGTCAAGATTTGGATTTAGGAATATCTGACAAATCTAGCACTGGGTATTTATTTTAGAAGAATGAATAGAACTGCTCGTCACAGCAAAGATTAATAAAGTTATCATTCTCTTATAGAAGAAATGTCAAGGAAATTATCTGCGCAACTGAGCGGCACTTTGGACAGTGCAAGCGAACGAGTCAGAAGAGCAGCTAAGAGACTCCTTTGGTCCACGTGGAAAGAACTAATCACATTTTCTATAAAGGTGGAGTTGCAGAACTTTAAACATTTTGCAGATCAAAACCTGATCAAGAGGGCAAAAAAGCAAAGAAGAACAGACAAGCTAAGAGGGGATGAAGCAGTTTGCCTTTGCCTGAGTCTACTAGGAAGTGCATGATTTCACCCTCTCCTCTCCCATCCTAATATCTTCTTCTTATTTCTGAGTTAACTCAGTGCAACCTATAGCCAACCTTCCACTTTCACAGGTGTCACACTCAAAGTTTTGATTATTTGCAAGCCTGTACTACTGTCTGCGTTCCAAAGATGGGGCTCCATGTGAACATTCACATGGAAGGCCTATCCTCCAGAGATGTGGGAAGGTGAAGAATCATCACCTGCACTTCTCCCACTCCCAAAGATAGGGCTGCCTTATGAATATTCACACAGCAGACCCATCCTCAGGAGGTGAGGAGGGGAGGGAGTGTTGCTAGGTCCTTCAACTGAAATATTTAACCTTCTTCACCTCCCCTCAAAGAACAAAGATTGTGCCAGGATTCTACCTGGGATCTCTGCGATGCATTGGACTACACTTCTTATCATTCTGAGGCATGTAGTTTTCTTCAAATCATATGTATGGCTTTCCATTTCTTTATGTTTAATCTTCACAGTGGTTTCTGTAATCTAAGGTACAGTTTGCAGCAGACAGCATTAGTTCATATTAATATTTGGCATAATGGCTCAAAACTTTCTTCATATTTCTAGAAATGACTAAGAAGTGTGGGTTCGACATGCTACAGCACATTTGTTGTGTGTATAGATCCTACTCCAATGTCTAAAAAATGCTTTCTGCCTGCCTCCAACTTGCAGCCCTCTTATACTATTCAGTGTAATGTGCTCTGAACCAAGACCTGCTTTTTAATGCATTTATTCTGTGGTTTGGTTAATGCATGTCATTAGTATACTACTGGATATTGTCTCCAAAATAAAAGCAGTCTTCCTTTTATTTTGCTGGCACATTTTAAGATGACCCCTTCCCCGAGTTTAATTTTTGGGACTAGCATTGACCCATCTCACATATTTGCTAAGTTTTCCCAGAAAAATGCCAGCTGTTCTTGTTTTGGTGCTATTTCACTCCTGTACTAAAAAGGTATTTGTTCCTTGATCTGAATTTAGCTCTTGAATTAAATATATTGCTGATCAGACTGAGGAATAAGGACACCAGACAACAAATGTAGTTTAAAAGAAGAGCAACTTTATTAACTGTAAAGTTTCTTGGTGATGGGCAAGTAAATTTGGGAAGTAAATTTGATATGGAAGTGGCTGGAGTATTTATCCAGGACTTGAGCCCCCAACCTCCCTTAGACAAAACACCAAAGTCACTGAGAGCAATCCCTGGTAACCATGGTTGTTCAAGAGTCCAGCTAAAATACTGGAAGGCTTGCTAGAGGCTGTTAGCCTTCAAGCTGCTTTGGCCCCTGCCTGGTGATGAGAAACCAACCCAATAACAGGAAACTCTTTCCAACCCCAAGATACACAGGATAATTTGTAAATTCCCATCAAACAAAATGTGCCAGTAGGTGTATCACTCAACACCTGCACCAATAGGGGGCTAAGCCCCCTATTGGCCACCAGAGCCATACATAAGGAATTTAATAGCATGATTAAAGTTACTAAGAAACAACTCCATACCAATTTGAAGAGGTGAAAGACACCAAGCCTCAATAATTTAGGTCTCTGGGAGGTAAACTCCTAAACTGATTAGTAATTTGAGTATAGCCAATTATCTTAAATCATACCCATATTCCTGATGGATCAAATAATAAGAGCCTTATCCACCAAAAGGCCCATGTTTTTGCCCTCAAGATGAAAAAAAAAACACGAAGAGTCCAGCCGCAGCACTCCCAAATAGCGGGGAAGCAATCCGTGGCAGCACAAACTTCTCCAACAAAACCATTCCATAGTGGCCATGTCGCTCAAGCCAGGTGATAGCCGAAATGATTTCAATGACCCTGATGCTCAGTTCGGTAGATGAAGCTAAAGAAATAAAAAAATTAAAATTTGTCATGTTTGTTTACTGTAAGACACAATCCTTGCAAAAACCCTTACAAAGAAATAGGAAGTGAGTTTTTGTCACTTTTAATTTTGTAAGAAACCAAAATTGAGGTCTGTGAGATCTGGTGATGGATGACAACAGGAATTGGTGCATTCTCTGGACCGACATTTCTTCTTTGAGCAAATAAAGTATTTGAGCAGCATGGTATCCAAGGACTTTTTTTTCTTTAAATCTGGCTCCGCAGTGTTTCTTTTTCTCTGTTATGTATCCATTAGACCAAATGAGGCTTTATGAAGGAAAACATTGTATGGGATGATGAGAACAGTGTGTCTTTTGGGACCCGTATACGACTCACCAACTGGTTGTACCAGTTTTGAACTGAGTACATTCTGTTAGAAGTGTAACAAGAGACGGGCCATGCTCCACCATCGCCTCATAATAAATGACACTTTGAGTTAATTATTACTTAGTAATTCTTTATTTAAACTTTGCACCAAAATCCATGTGCAGTATAGCCTTTCATGCAGAACATGAAAGGCATTATTGTATGCAGTCTGGGTGTGGCCGGATCTCAGGTCAAGCAAGGAATCATTTTGTTTACATTCTTGAGTTGTGCAGTGAATATTGTACACATTGGACAAATATCCTCTTGATTTATAAGACTAATTATTTACATTAGCCTGTTAGCACAAAGATACTTTTAATATGCCTGAATTTTTAAAGTGAGTTCTGTTTCAAAAGTAATTATTACTCTTTGTCCTTAAGCAATTGAATTTAAGATGTCAGATAGGGTCTTGTAACCAGAAAAAAACTTGATCTAAAACATTTCTGCTAGTGTCTCTGCCATAGGGCAATTGTTTACATATCATGAGAAAAAAGGAAATGTATTGCTGAAGAGAGGAGGAACATTTTGCATGAAGTTCATACAGTAGAGTCTCACTTATCCAAACCTTCACTAATCCAACGTTCTGTATTATCCGATGCAGTCTGCATCCCTCCCAGATCCACTGCTGCTTCAATACATTGCAATGTTTGGGTTGTACATTTGTCAATACAGTAACCACTACATAACGTTACCATGTACCAAACTGCTTTTTCTGTCGATTTGTTGTAAAACAAGCTGTTTTGATGCTTAATTTGTAAAATCATAATATAATTTGGTGTTTAATAGGCTTTTCCTCAATCCCTCCTTATTATCCAACATTTTCGCTTATCCACCGTTTTGCCAGCCAGTTTATGTTGGATAAGCAAGACTACTGTACATGCTAACTGATATGAATAACTGCAAATTTAGGAGTAATGATGACGTAATCGTACAGTAGTGACAAATATAATTGCACAGCTCCACATTTACCTGGCTTAGAGGCACAGGACAATTGTGAAAGTAAAAAACCCCTCATAAAAACAGAAATTGATTTTTTTACCTAAGAGAACATCTCTTTAGAAAATCTTGTGCTGAAATGTGGTGCAATTTCCTTACGACAATAGGGATCCTGGATCAGTTGTAGAACATATGCTTTGACTCACTCCTGCACACTACTATGTTATAGGCTTTTAGACAGTGAGATTGGGAAAGAAGTTTGGTCCTAAAATGAGGTTCAGTAGATCAGAGCATGTAATATTTACTCTACTTTTAGTTATCTACAAGCACTAGTCAGATGTGGATTCCAGGAAGGGGAGCAAAAATTATAATCTGTTGTTTGTCCACAATACCTGGCATTCAAAACATGGAAAGCTGACTTTTCATGATTAAGACAGCTTCCAAACAGTTATTTAATTTGGAGTGGAGTGTGGATTGCTTCAGAGTCCCTACAATGCATTACTATCTAGTGGTCATAGCAGGTTGTAGAAACTTGATATACTTTTCTTCTGTATAGTAAGTAATAAGCAGCTAAAATTTTTCAAATTAAAACATATTCTTTACTTTTTTTCTTGTCCTTCAGCCATTTCCCATGAAAACAGACCAATTAATTGAATTAATTAATTGAATTAATTAGTAAAGATTTGAACCTGGATATGTTCTAGCCTGTCAAGGATGAAAGATGTACTCTATTTCTCCTTATTTAATGTACTGTTTAATTCATTGAAGATGTTTTGCATGGAAAAGCATGATTTAGTTAGTTCATTAATCAGTGACGGTTTGAGCCAATCACTTGACAGGAATAGGTTCCACCCTGTCAGGTGCAGGACTATTAACCAGATGGCCTTAATATTAATGTACGAATCATGAATGCTTGCTGGAATGTTTATTGTATTGCATTATCTTTAAAGTGTACTCACTCCTTATTCTGTAAAAAGTCACAATTTCATTGACAGAATAAAAATAAAAGTCTTTTACCTTTTAGTTCTGCATGATTTGTGGAGCGATTGTAGTGTTTTACTGTCTTATGGCTGTATTATGAAATAGCTTATGTCTAGAGCTTAACCTGCAATTCTTGATTTTGTGGAAACTTTTTACCAGATGTCTCAAGACTGTTTAATATAAATTCAAAGACATAACCATGTGATAAGGTAATAATAATAATAATACTTTATTTCTAACCCACATTCATCTCCCCGGAGGGGACTCGGAGCGGCTTACATGGGGCCGTGCCCGATCAACACATCATAAAATATCAACAACATAAAAGAACAATAAACATAATAAAAGCAATAAACACAATAAAATACATCTGTGAAAACACAACAATACAGGTGAATCTAAAAACAAAACCAATAGGGTGGGCCACATGGACATATAGGATATTTAAAAACTCAGGGGAGATAACTGGAGTAGTGTAGAACAGAAAGGGTCACATAGGGGGAAAAGGTCTCACAGAAGCGGGGGCATTTGGGAGCTTAATTCTCCGAAGGCCAGGTGGAAGAACCAGGTTTTCAGTTGTTTTCTGAAGGATTCCAATGAGGGGGCATTCCTAATCTCTCCCGGGAGGGAATTCCAAAGGTGGGGGGCCACAGAGGAAAAGGCTTTCTCCCTAGTGCTCACAAGCCGAGTTTGTGAGACTGGCAGGGGTGAAAGGAGGGCCTTCCCTGAGGAGCGAAGGGCTCGGGCTGGTTCATGGAAGGAGAGCCGGTCACAAAGGTAGGCAGGTCCCAAACCGTTTAGGGCTTTGTAGGTAATCACCTGCACCTTGAATTGAGCTCGGAAAGTAAACGGCAGCCAGTGGAGCTCTTTGAACAGGGGGGTCGACTGCTCCCTGTAACCTGCCCCAGTTGTTAATCTGGCAGCCAAGCGTTGGACAAGTTGGAGTTTCCGGGCCATCTTCAAGGGAAGCCCCACGTAGAGCGCATTGCAGTAATCCAATCTAGAGGTAACCAAGGCATGGACCACCATCGTCAAGTCAAACTTCATGAGGTATGGTCGCAGTTGGCACATGAGCTTTAACTGTGCGAAGACTCTCCCAGCCACCACCGACAACTGAGCATCAAGCGTCAGTGCTGAGTCCAAGAGAACTCCCAAACTGCAGACCTGTGACTTCAGGGGGAGTGTAACCCCGTCCAGCACAGGTTGCCACCCAATACCCCGATCAGACGAGCAACTGACCTGGAAGACCTCTGTCTTATCGGGATTGATCCTCAGCTTGTTCCTCCTCATCCAAACCGTCACAGCGGCCAGGGCTGTGATATAGTACTACCTTAGAAACTTACCGAGTGAAAGAAGTTGGTGGCATAAACTTTTGTAGATAAGTCTGCTTCCTGAGATGCATAGAGTGAAGTGCTTGAGAATACACCTTTATAGTTAGATTATGTGTGTGAATATTTATTTATTTAATATATTTATTATTTATTATTTCAATTTGCTAAATTGTCCTTCCCGGTTTCCAAACATATAAAACACATCGAGATATAAAAACATCCTAAAAACAACCTAAAAACAACCTAAAATACCTACCGTAATGGCAGAATTTCACTAGTTGTGACCTACAGCTCCCAGCTGGAATCACTCAGATGTATGATCAATGAATTACAACCTATTCTGAACAACACTGCTGCCCTCTGAAAAGCATTTTGTATCAGGTCTTTACTTGCCTACAGGCTTCCTCCCAATCTCAAACAGTTACTTACCTACAGGAGAACCCATAACAAGAATGGGGGAATGGGTACAAGATCTCACTATAAATCCAAGTACCAACTCTGGATTGATGTTTTTACATTTGCACAACACACTACGCACTGCAACTGACATACTAATGTATCATAACAAAAGACATTTTGGGAAGCTCTAATGTGTTATATGCCATCCTCTGTCAAAAATGGCCTTCAGCATGCCACATTGGGCAAATAGGCAGTCTCTGCACCATAGGACAAATGCCATAATTCAGACATTAGGAATGGAAATACACAAAAACTGTTGCAAAACACTTCAGTTTTCCTGGGCATCCCATTTCTGACTTCAGAACAGCTGCTCTTGGAAAAAAGAAACAAAAATATAAACAAACAAACAAAAAGTCTGGAAAGAGAAACTGTGGAATTAAAATATATCTACAAACTCCAATTCATCAATAATGTGTTGAATAGAAATAATGGTTTCTGGGCATACTACATATATGATCGACAGTGATCTCCCACCGGAAACCGCGTCATCGTCCCAGGAAGCGGAAACGACGGCAGCAGAGAAAGAGTCGCCAAGAGCGAACTTCCGGCCGCACCGAAGAGCAGCGAGGACACAACCAAATCCCCCAGCCTTGGACCGGATCAACGTCGCATTGGGATCACAGAGTCCTCAAGACTGATGGGAATGTTACTGGCTGCCAATGGCAGAAGAGGACTAGAGTGTTCAGTTCAGGAACACAGATAACATTTCATCCGAGGACATTCTGGAGCTCAACCATCAGAGCTTCAAAATGTCCTCTGGAGAACCGCCAGCCCTCGAGTCAGGTTGCTGGACTGGTAAAGAACACAACACACACTCGGAGACAACAAGATTCCAAAGTATCAAATGATCATATAATTTTCAAATATGCACATTCAAGCAATTCATCATCATAATATAGTAATATACAGCAGGTTCTTAGCCCGGGACGGGCTCCTACCCTTGAAGCGGGTTATCCCTTTCGGGGCAGTTTCAGTAAATAAAGACAGTCAGTTCACGGAACATAATCAATAAATTGAAGAAGAAGGTAGAAGTCCCAGGAATGAAGTCCAAACGCCCGTAGGTGTAGATCAGGGGTGCCCACACTTTTTCATCATGCGAGCTACTATATGAACAATCAAGTTGAAAAGATCACCTGTTGTGCATGTGAGCATGCACGCGCATGTTCCTACTGCAGCCTTCTGTCCGCGCGGGGCTTCTTTCTTGCCTGCCCACGAACTTGCCGCCGCATGCACCCGGGAAGGGGATCTTCCTTGCCTGCGCGCGCACTCTCTCTTAATGTCTTCGTTGCCTTCCTCCTTCCTGCTGCGTGCTTTCGTGAAGCAGGAAGTCCCCATCCTGCCCTGCTTCTTGCGTGCACAGCAGGCCCCTCCCGCGCACGCAGCAGGAGGGTATTTATAGGCGCACCCGCCAGCTCGGAAGGTGCAGGGCTGGGAAGAGGGGCTGCCTGGCTGCTGCCTGGGCTGGGAAACTCAACTGAGAGGGACCCACGTGAGGCTGGAGCCTCCCCACGGCAGCCTCCCCCCTCCCTCCTCCCTCGAGGCTTCCTTACCTGGGCAGGAGAAGGAAGAGTGGAAGAGGTGCTTCCCCAAAGTGACAGATGCAGCGGGGGGGGGGGCCTTCCTTCCTTTCGAGGGTGTCACTCAGAAAAGGCGCCCAAGTGGGCGGCTGGCAGGAAGGAGGACCCCTCCCACTGGTGGCAGTCCATGCCCACGGGAGAGAGAGAGAGAGGGTAGCTCTTCCTAGCCAGCTCTGAAGAGCCACCCCTCTCCCCCCCCCCATTGACCCTTGCCGCCTTTCTCCTTCGAGGGCGAGGGAGGGCGAGGCGGAGAAAGGCAGCGAGGGCACAAGCAGCAGCAGCAAGTGGAGTCTCCATCCCCGCAGCCCCCTCCTCCTCGGGTTCAGCCCCAGGAACACGGCGGAGCCCTCCCTCCTCGCCCCCAACCAAGGAAAGAAAGCGGCCCCACACAGCTCGCTTGCTCAGGTCTTGGCTTGGAATGGGAGTCCCGAGGGCAGCAGCAGGGTTTGCGGCGGGGCTTGCTTGGCTTTGCCCCACTTTGCCCGGCCTCCTTCGCCTCTTTCTCTCTCTCTCTCTCCCTCTCTCCTTCCAGCGCCTGCCTGCCTGCCTGCCAAAAGGATCCAAAAAAGTTCTCCGGATTTCTTTGTTCTCTCTTTGGCTCTCTCTCTCTCTCTCTCACACACACACACACATTCCCTCCATCCCTCCTACAGCCTCGCATCCTATCCGTGTGTGTGCCTTCGCCTTGCTCCCCCCCCCAGCAGCAACCAATGGGCGGTCATGTCACCACACCGTGCGTGGCAAGACAAGCGCCAGGGCCCACCCACTAAAGCCTCATTTTGGCAAAAGAAGCCCCGCGAAGGCGGCGGCGGGAGCGTACGTGTGCGCGCATGGCAGGAGCACGCCATCCGGCTGGTGAGGCCCAAAGATCACCTGGAAGAGGGCCGAAGATCACCTAGGTGCTCCCGATCACCATAATGAGCACCCCTGGTGTAGATGATCAAAATAAAGCGGAGTTAAGGTGCTGCTGAGATTCCGTAGAAGATGCTGGTGGGATAGCGGATAAATCCGAATTGACTGGAACCGATCAGTATTTAGGGGCCGACGAGGTAATATCTATATGATGGCACCAACTCTCGTTTCGACCCATATCCAACAGGGTCTTTATCAAGGCCAGATATAGAAGTTTAACTCCTAATTCACAAATAGAACAGGTGCGTTTCCTGTGGAAAAGAATCATAATAGGCAGTAGTATATGACTCCAGAACAACCCCATCTAGGTCTAGTTATAAGTAATCACACATTCCAAATTATGATAGAAGTATAACAACATAATGGTATATAGGCATAGTGATATCATAACAATATTTTAATAACATAATAGTATAATAATATCATGGACACAATATACATACCAGAGCCATATACATACCAGCAGCACCTTAACTCCGCTTTATTTTGATCATCTACACCTACGGGCGTTTGGACTTCATTCCCGGGACTTCTACCTTCTTCTTCAATTTATTGATTATGTTCCGTGAACTGACTGTCTTTATTTACTGAAATTGCCCCGAAAGGGATAACCCGCTTCAAGGGTAGGAGCCCATCCCAGGCTAAGAACCTGCTGTATATTACTATATTATGATGATGAATTGCTTGAATGTGCATATTTGAAAATTATATGATCATTTGATACTTTGGAATCTTGTTGTCTCCGAGTGTGTGTTGCATTCTGCAACCCCTCCCCGTTTTTGTTTACCTGGACTGGTAAAGAGACACCCTTTGAGAACACAAGGCACAAGGGTCGGAGAGGATTTCCTCCTCCCTCCAAACCTTGTGATCCTACAGGGCTCATTGGGAGCCCCCCGGCTGCCCCCCTTTGATGGTCACCAACTGCCACCATAGGACAATCCTAATTTCTAACCCCACCCCATTCATTGTTGTATGTATGTGATCCTTATGTCCCCTTCCTTATTTATGCGCTAACCCTGTATTGTTCTCCTGCAATGTCTGTTTCTGTATTATTATTGTGCTATGAATCAAACTGTAATCCGCCCCGAGCCTCCGGGGAGTGGCGGTATAGAAGTTTGAAACATAAATAAATAAATAAATGATATCATTAGTTAACACCTATAATTTGTGATCACAAAGAGTACAGAATTTGCCAGGCATAATGGCTAATCCATGGGGTCCTGGTGGGGGACATGGAGAACCCACTGTTCCATGTCCCACAATGCCCAATTTACCTGGGACCCCAGTCCATGGGGGCAAGCGTTGCCACATGGCATCCCCCCATTGTTCCAAAAGCAAAATGGGAAGCCTCCTGTGTTGCTGTTGTAGCAGCAGACACCGCTTGCTCTCCCCTTTTAGAACAGAGAAAATAAGACAAAGGGACAAGTTTCAAGTGCATCGTGTGTAATGGGCTCTGTCACAAAGGGGAGAACAAGTGGTGTACGACAGGAAAATCAGCTCATCTGATGAGGTGATAGGAAAGCTTATGCTACCAACTTCATTCTCTCAGTTTGTATCCAAGGTGCTACAAGATCCCTTTGCAATCTTCCAGTGAATAACAGGGAATTGACTTTGATCCATCTGGACTCTGAATGAAAAACGCTGGAATGGGAAAAATGGTAGAAAGATGAGACAGAAAGCAGCTGTATTCTTCCATAAGAAGATAATACACTGCTGAGTACAACAAATTTTGAATGAATGAATAAAACTTTATTTATAGTCTGCCCCACCTCCCTGAAAGGACTCAGGGTGGCTTATAACAAAATTCACAATGGTAAACATTCAATGCCAAACATTAATACATAAAAAATAAAAACAACTCAATAAATTATAAAACAGCTTAAGTAAACCAGATATAACATAATACATATAATTGCAAACATATTGAGTCCTTAAACTCTTATTAAAATTTCTAAAATTAAGCTAAAACTGTTGGCGGGGATGGTAAACCTCATTAACCTTTCCAAATGAAGCGTGTTTTTGTTCTTTCCAATCTATCATACCTTTTAGAATTATGAGGTGGAATTGAAATAATTTTCAAAGTGTACAAGCAGTCACAAGATGTATAGTTTTGAAAGTGTATTTTTAAGGGTCAATTATACAGTTCAAAATGCAAGCCACACAAAAAGAAAAATGTGAGTGAGAACTAAGTGAAAAGTAAAGTGAGTAGCTGATCCAAATTGAGATCTCTTTCCAAAACCTTCATATCTTTGGACATAACAGCCACACATGGTTCCACTTTTCTAACATTTGACATTATCTCCAGCATAATTTTGACACTCCGATGTTGCTCATGTGCAACTTTGAGGAGATAATAATACTATTTATGGGTAATTCCCAATATATGCTCTCTAATTTTAGCTCATTTTGATTTATAAAGTAGGGTTACCTAAATTTAATTCTATTGTTTCTACTATTTTTATCCTTAGATCTGATTTCCAAGCACATCTTGTTCCTTCAGAATTGCCAAGTTTAGCCTTTTACATGCTACTCAATATAAATTCGAAGCTTGTCCTTTTGTCTTATGTTCTCTTTTTGAGAATATTGTTATATATAAGTTTGAATATAGCTAGAGCTTCAATTTAGCCTGAAAGACATATTTTGCATTAATTGCATCAGTGATGGATTTATTGGTTCCAATTTGATTTTAGGTTTGCCAAATTTATTTTCAATCAGCTTACCTATTTTTAATCTTTTCACTTGTCTTCATTCCAAGATATGCCATAGATTTTAAATATGTTTACCTATTGAAAATAAACCCATTATTATGTATTCTCCATTGATTCGTACCCACACCCCTTTGTTCATTTCGAGAACATTCCTTACTTAAATTGGTAGAAATATTATGAACTGAACACTTGCTTTTGAGATAATTGGGATAAAACCCCTTTTCAAAATGTCCTTCTTACTAGTAGCATGGTTGTTTTTCCTCATATATTAAATAACATTTATTTGTTAATTTTGTGGGAATTTTAAAGGTTTTATTAAAAATTAGATAATTTTAAAAAGATATTTTCAGATATTAGTGGGAAAACATAAGCAAAAAGGCAGTGGCAATGTAGTGTTTTTTGTTGTTATACCATAATAAAAGGAATGTATGCATCTGAAGGCAGCGTCATCCT
Source organism: Anolis apletophallus (assembly GCA_030556195.1). NCBI lineage: Eukaryota > Metazoa > Chordata > Lepidosauria > Squamata > Anolidae > Anolis > Anolis apletophallus. Next base: position 66,794,764 of record JARBWK010000002.1, on the reverse strand, counting down.
TCCTAGAAAAGCTGTTGCCAGTCAGTTTATATCTCACTTCTTAGAAAAGCTGTTACTTAGCCAACTATTTCTCAGTACTTTGTCCTACATTCTTGTACATGTGTGCACCGTGTACTATGCTCTAATATTTCTGTCTGTCTGATCTTACAATAGAAGCAACATGTTTATTACCGTTTGATGCAGTATTAATCTTTTCACTTGTTTTAACCTGTCCTCAAAAACATTACTTGGAATAGAGACCAATAAAAGACTCAAATCTCCCATTGAAGTTGCAATATAAAAATGTAAACTAAACAGAACATTGTCCCACCACTTATGGAACATGTCTTTTAAAGAGGATATTTATTTATTTATTTATTTGCCATGCTTCTATACCGCTTCTCTCAGCCCGAAGGCGACTCGAGGCGGCGAACAAGCGGCAACAAGTGCCCATATACAATACATCACAAGATAAAAACAGTCATATAAAACATATAAAATTAACAGTTAAAAACTACAAAATACAAATCTCAGCTCCACAATCTTAAAAATCAGTTTCCGTTTAGATCGTCATACTAATCCTTGATCTCGATTAAAGTTCGTCTGCAAATGCTTGCTCGAAAAGCCAAGTCTTGACTTTCTTACAAAATGTCAGGAGGGAGGGGCCGATCTGATGTCACTAGGAAGAGAGTTCCAAAGCTGAGGAGCCACCACTGAGAAGGCCCTGTCTCTCGTCCCCGCCAGGCGCGCCTGCAAAGCAGGCGGGACCAAGAGCAGGGCCTCTCCGGATGATCTTAAGCATCTTGATGTTTCATAGGGAGAGATGCGTTCGGACAGGTAAGTTGGACCAGAACTGTTTAGAGCTTTAAAGGCCAAAACCAGCACTTTGAATTGTGCCCGGAAGCAAACTGGTAGCCAGTGGAGCTGGCACAACATGGGAGTTGTACGCTCCCTGAGTGCCGCTCCTGTTATTATATTTGATTAATCAAACTAACCTGTGAAGTTATTACATGGCATGGAACTAGGTCAAAGTGATGTTAATTTAAGTAAGGGCATTGGGAACACAGCTTAAGGATTTCAGTATGTCTCCAGCTTTGCTGAAGGCTGTGAGGTGCTGTTTAGAATCAAATCCATATGCAGTGCCAACCTTCATCTTACTGTTGGTGTTGTATTTTAAACAGACCATCATTCCCATGGTTGGTATTTTCATTTCTTTTAAAATGTGCATATTAATATGCATTTCATGCCATTCATATCACACCTAGTTTGCCCCTGGGGCTGCTTCTGTGCAAATGTGTAAGAACTGTTTACAGTTCAATCATCAGAGAGCCACAGTCTTCCAATGGGTTTTTCTTGTAGGGGTCCTTTCTTTTGGTAGCTATCAGTCTTGTGCTTTAAGGAAGAAACCGTAGATAGTGGGGTTGATGGAATATATGTATAAAATCACTTTGTATCAAAGGGAGAGTTCAAATTACTTAAAAAGACCAGAAAATTCCAATTTTGTTTCCATTTTTTCCAATTTTATTTTGTGAGTCCATACATTTTTTATTATTTATTTATTTACAGTATGTACACCCCACCTTAACCTTGAAAGAGCTGGGGGGTCGCGACGGCTGACAGGGAGCCCTGGAGTGGGCTGTTCCAGGTCATGAAGAGTTGGAAGTGACTGAATGAATAAAGAACAAAATACCCCACCTTTTTCATCCCAAAGGGGACTCAGACCGGCTTAACAGAACACACATATGGCAAACATTCAATGCCGATTGTACAATTAACAAGGACACACAACACAAACAGAGGAAAGGGCAGTTTCCCCATCTTATTTCCGGCATTTTGGAGGCTGCGCTCGACCCCCACCACTGGTATGTGTGTATGCTGTTGCTCCATCTTCCATGCCGAGGAGCTTTCATCTGATAGATGTCCTTAAGGGTGCCTTTATTACCTCTCTGCTAAAAGTGATACCTATTTTATCTACTCACATTTCTGCTTTTGACCTGCTAGGTGGGCAGGTAAGCTGGGGCTAATGGTGGGTGTTCACCCTGACTCAGGCTCAAACTGCTGATCTTCTGATCTGCAGGATTTTTCTGCAGCACAGTGGTTTAGCCTGCTGTGCTAAGCCTGAATACATATGTTCTTTATCCCAGATTTACTGTCAGCTCCTGATATGATCAGTGACTTTTTGCAACAGTTCCCCAGATCAGTTTGTTTTAACCCTGTATACAATCTGAAAGAACAATCAATCTGGATGTGCCCAAAGTCACACACAAATGTAGGTGTTTCCTGTCCTTTTAATCTTTTGTTTCAGGCTTTACTCTTCCTTCTCTTGTTGCCCCTGATTTATTATTTATTTATTTATTTGGATTTGTCCGTCGCCACTCCCATCCGGCTCGGGGCAACTTCCACACAGTAAAAACACAGTTAAAAACACAATTAAAAGCACATGCAAATACATAAAAATCATACAAGCAATACAAGCAACCCGACAACGTATGGCAGTAGGCATCAGAGGCCTGCAGTTATATCTGCAGGGGGCCTGCAGTTTTAAGGGCCGAACGCCTGTTCAAACAATGTCTTGCAGGCCTTCCGGAAAGCCAGCAAGCTAGTCAGGGCATGAACTTCTGGAGGGAGCGCGTTCCAAAGTGTTGGAGCGATGGAACGGAAAGCCCTCCTCCGCGTTGAAGTCACACAACTTTGCTGGCATGGCTAAGGGTTGCACTTTCATGTCTGTAATCCTCCTGGGATACACCATGCTAGATGAAGCATTAGCATTACATAACACACTAAACTGTGTAGAAAAGCACACATATATTTTGCAGATAAGACAAGGTGAGACGTAAATTACATCATTATTGAGAAATAATGTAACATGCTTTTCATCTAGCAGTAATTCATTCTGGAATTCATTAGAAGTATTCCCATGTAATGTTATTTAGCTGTGTCTCTCAACTATTCAAATCATCAATTTGACCCAAGTGCCAAAAAGAAATACCCAACAAACTTGAAAATTCTCATATTCATCTTGCTTAAAATTCTCACATTCATCTTGGTAATAGGACCAAATTATTAAAACACAGGATAATACTTCTTAACATTTGGGATAATACTTTAGATAGTTGCTTTGGAGAATTAGCCCCTTTATAAGGCTGATGAGACGTAGGGCATACCTACACTGACCACTGAGATTTGTGTGTGTTTGGATGAGCCCTGCAGTGGTTAAAAAGCAGGGGTGGGCAATTACCGGCCCTCCAGGTGTTTTGGACTTCAACTCCCAGAAATCCTAAGAGCTGGTAAACTGGCTAGGATTTCTGGGAGTTGAAGTCCAAAACACCTGGAGGGCTGGTAATTGCCAACCCCTGGGTTAAAGGCTGCATGATGTTCAATTGACTTCACCCAGGGGAAAGCCTGAATCCTGACCCAAGATTTCCCCCCAATTCCAGAGCTGTCAAGACAGCTGGGCAGGTTCCTAACCAGAATCTGTGGCAGCTACATTGATTGATAGGCAGCCTGGGTATGTAGGATTGCAATGCTCTGGAGGCATAAGAGCCAGGAAAAGGGGAGAAATTGATTGTTAGCAATGGAGATTACCTGCACCAGGGGATCAATTAGCCAGCTATGCCCTTGGGGTGTTTTTTGACAGTCCCCAAACCTGATTCCCTTGTTCTGAATCTTACGTGTTCCAGTGTGGGCGGGGTCTACAACCCACAATCTGCACAGCTGATTTCACTGTGCAATGCGGTTTATACTGGGAGCTCAATGAAGCCCATTAAGGGGATTAACTCAGACTTTTCCCCAACTTGGCTCAATGCACTTTAAAGGCCACAATTCATACTAAAGTGCTTCAGTGGTGTGCATTTTGTAGCCACCACAGATAATGCAGTTCAAGCTGCATTAAGTGATCAATATAGATGTGACCTCAGTTCTCCAGCACAACATGTACTTTGACTTTGAACAACATAAATGAGTTTTCCTTTATTTAAATTAGAATCTCTTTAAGCATGGGGACCTCATATCAGCAATGTCAGCACTAGGTTTGCAGTATAGATGGAAACAGTTTTGACTATCAACCATATTCCAAACCATGAGGAATAAGTGGCTTCAGGAGTGGATTTCACTATTAGGGATAGTTCCTACATATATACACATTGCTAGATTGGTCTAACTGGCAGATGAAACAGTGAACTGGCTCGATTGTAAAACAATACATTTTAATTTATATGAGGTATAATTCTGCCACACTATTTTATACAGCATCCACAGGGGATACATTTCTGAACTTACAGTGGAAATGCAAAATTGCAGATAATAGTGACTTCAATGGAAACTAACCACTTCTGGCAGAAGCATACTGTAGAATAATTATGGAAGAAAATATCTCTCTAGCATTTCTAGGTCCTCCAATATGAATGTATAGTCAATCAACCTCTAGTGGAAGCATACCATTGAATCATCCTGGAAGGCCTAAACTGTCTACTGAGAACTCCCCCCCCCCCCAAGATACAAATAAGTGAAACTATGGGTACCAGTTTTGCATGTACAAGGGATTGTATTGTATGTGCACATCATGATATGATGTCACACTTATTAAGAGATGAGCATGCATTTGTGAATTACCCATAGAACAGGGTAGGGAAACTTTGGTGCACTAGATGTTTAAACATCCATCTTCTACTTAGTTCTAGTAAGCATAACCACTGGTAAGGTATTATGGGAACTATAGGCCAAAATATATGCATGTCCAAAGGTTTGCCAGCTCTGCCTTAGAAAGTATCAAAATTGACAATTAGTTGTAGTTAATGTGCTCATACTAAGACATAAGAAATGAGATATTACCATTTTCAAAGTAAGAAGAAGCCCTTCACCATATTTCACTGTGCAACCTCTTGTCTGTAATGAAATCAAGGAAATGTTAACAAAATGTGGTTTTTTAAAATAAAATAATAATAATAATAATAAAAGAATGACTTCCTTCAGGAAATGAACACACTATGTCAATACTTACGAGACTTTTACAATCACTTGAGTATCACACTTACTATTTATTTTTTTATTTGCCATATTTGCATACCACCTTTCTCAGCCTGGAGGTGACTCAAAGCAGTTGGCGACTCAAGGTGGTTTGCTATTTAAAGTGCAATAATGGACTTTAAACCTATTTCTGCAGCACCTTGCATCCACTTTTGTGGATTAAATTACTCGTGGATTTGATTCTAAATGTTATTTCTAGAAATCTCTAGGCTAGAAATTTCCAGTTTGACTCTAAGGTCAACTTTCTCAAGTCATTCTAGAGGACCTAGGTATTTCTAGATAGAGCATCTCTCTAGAAATCTCGAGATCCTCTGATTTGATTCTGTGGTTATTTCCCAGTGGAAGTTGACCATAGCATTGTGCTGAAAAACATAGAAATTCATAGAGAAGTATTTCCTCAGGTTTTGTTTTTTTTAAAAAGCAAAGTAGTAACCCTTAAACCATGCCTCACTGACCTGGCTGCCAATGTAGCATTCAAACTGCTACACCACACCACATTCGGAGACTTATAGCACACCTATACTGTGTTTGAGATAATTTTAAAGTGTGGCATACGATTAAGTGCTATGGATCAATGTTATGGAGTCCTGGGCTTTGTGAGTTGGAGAGGCAGCAGTACGTGTTAGTATAGAAGGCTGAAGACCTTGTAAAACTACAATTCCCAAGCACTGAGCCATGGCAGACAAAGCACTGAGCCATGGCAGACAAAGTCGCATCAAACGGCAGTAATTATAAAGGGTCATTGCTTCTCTGTTGGAGAAAAACTCTTCATTTTTCGCCTTTGCTCTTGGAGCAAAAATGTTTCTCTCACAGGCTTTCAAGATGAATTCTAAAGTCATAGTCTTTAAAAAAAAATATTTGTTTGTGAAGTCACATTGATTTGGAACACAGCCATAGCCAATGATTCATTTTTTAAAAGGGTTCATTTGGATTTATGTGAAGTTGTTAATTACTAATGTACTTTTTCTTGAGTTATTCTTTATTATATTCCTACTTTGGCGCTCCTCTCTTTACAGACAAAACACGCCTAGTCATATTATGAAATTTTATTGTTTCATTTCTGGCGAGATCTTTCCTAGGTGTAGACTGGAATTTTTTTTGTAGCTTGATAGACATATCAAAAGTTATTGTAACCTGGTAGCTAGTTCAAATAATATAACCTTGACCCAAGAAAATATTACAGCACAAATTGTGGCATTTGTGACAGGTAAGTGGCATCCCAAAGGGAGTGGATTTTTACTAGTTGTCTAAATGCACCTATTGTAAAGCAAATTTATAATAGTCTTGTGAAATATCTTTATGGATAGTAACTTTACCGGAAAGGACGTGTGACCTGGTTGCTGGGGAATTGTTTTAAATTACTCAGTTGCTCACTATCTGAACGACTAATAAAATGCTGTCTCATAATTTGGGATTTGGCAAACAAATAATCCTTCAGATTTCCCCTTCCCTGGCCATAATTATGCAAATCTTTAAGAGGAAATTAAATCTGCAGTCATGCAAACCATCTGGAAAAATCCCCCCATACTAATGTATGTGCTTGATATCTAAAACATACAGAAGCACAACCATTAAATCTTAGAAGCTCCAGGCAGAAAAAGTTGTATATCTAATGCCAGTAACTAATTTGCATGGAGCTCAGGATACAGGATTGGGGATCAGGTGTGCTCCTATTTATTTACATCATTTATATTCCGCCCTTCTCACCCCGCAGGGGACTAAGGGTGGATTACAGTGTACATATACAGGCAAACATTCAATGCCATAGACACACAACATATATAGACAGACACTCAGAGGCAATTTAACATTCCAGCTTCTGGCCACCAGGCGGAGCTGTTGCATTCCTTTATTAGCCTCCCTACAAGTGGTACCTAAATTTACTACTTGACAGATGCAACTGTCTTTCAGGTTGCAAAGGGCGACAACGAGCGATACAATTTGGTTGAGAGCTCACCCGGACCTGGGCAGCCTTTGAACTCATGTCCTTCTGGTCAGTAGAGATTTTATGCAGCTGACTCCCAGCCAGCTGCGCCATAGTCCTGGTGCTCCAAAGTCTTAAGCAAAGCCATGTTCCCTAATAACTCAGCACAGCTGTTTCTCCATAGGTTTTCCTCTGGTTCTCCTCTGGCAGAGAAGGGTAAATACTTTGTAAAACTACTACTTCCATGATTGAGAAGAATCAGATGAAGGCCTATAGAGAATGCTGTTGTCTCACCAAACTACAAAGCCCAGCATTTGTAGTTTGTAGCATTGAGTCATGGCTGAGAAAGTGGTGTCAAAGTGGTGCAGATGTACTCCAGATCTCTACTTCATCATCCCTCTAAACTGGGGCTTATTGTTGTGTGCCTTCAAGTTCATGTGTATCCTATTAAAATGTTAAATCAAAATAACCATTAACATCAAAGTAATAAAAATGATAACAATAAAATGATACAAGCCTTAAATGAGATGGTGAAATGTCATTTTCTGACTTGGTGATTCCTATCATGGTTTTTCTTGGCAGAATGTGTTCAGAGGTTTTCCCTTGCCTTCCTCTGAAGATAAGAGGAGTTCAGCATCGTCTCCAGACGCCAGAGTTGGAAGGCCTTTTCCTCTGTCTCTGTATTGTATGTCATTGTTTACTGTGTAAAAAGGCACTGAATGTTTGCCAGGGAGATAAAGCGGAACGTAAGTAAAGTGTATTATTATGATCATTATTATTGAGTGTGATTTGCTCAAGGTCATCCAGTGGGTTTCCATGACTGAGTGGGGCTTTAAATTCTGGTTTCCCAGTGTCCTAATGCAACCCTGAAACCAATACACCATGCTGGCTCTCAAACTGGGTGTAACAATAATGAAGGAAACTGCATGAGCTGCCCTGGCATTAACATTTTTAACATAATGATTCTCATAATAATGATTATTATTGTCATCATTATCAATATCGGCAGTGCCATTATCAAAACTTTGAGGGAAAAGCCTTGTAAAGACTTACAGTAAATAACAGACTACTTATACCCTGCAACTGCAGTCTAGTGTTAACTCCTTATTCCTTCTCATTCCTATTGTCACAGTTTTCCTACTTTTGGAGCAGGAATCATTCCACATGGAACAGTCTATTCTGACTGCATTTTCTTTCGCAAGAAAGAAGTCAGAGCACAGTGTGGGAAAACACAACAGAGTTAGAAAAGAAATTAATTTCTTAAATTATGTACTGTATATCCTGCCCTGTATGTGAGGATCTCAGAAGGGTATACAGTAAAATAGTTTGAAGTAGTTTTAGAACAATTTGAAACAGTAAGAATAATGTTAAACTGACAAAAGCATGTTAAATAATCTGACGAAGTTAAGATCAGGCCACTGAAACCCAGTTAAATCAATTTAAGAATATTCAGAATAGTGCATTTGGAAGAAATAAATGAGATCCCAAGACTCTTTTATTTTATTTTATTTAAAAAACCAAGCTTTTTACCTGATACGATAATAAAACCAGTGTTGGTAGCCACTGGTCCTGAAAAGTTGGGGTGGGAAATGATGACAGGACTGCCTAATTTTCTGAATTTTTAAAAAGGTTCTGCTCAATCAGTTGTGAGGGATGGTGGAGGGCTTTGGACGCCACCAAAGTCTAGTCCAGGAGTCTCATGTGGCATTTACTTCTGTACAAGGAGAGAATTCCACAATATCATGACCACAGCAAACTCCCTTCCCACATCATTCACAGTTTGTTGCCCCACTAATAGTATTCAGAGGACATCTGATTACTCTCCCCATACAAAATTCTGCAATTGTACAACAGAAGTTTCATCAGCATGCACCGAATGTGCTAACAAATGACTCATACTCAAGACTACCTTGGCACAATTTGTGCCTGCTGATGCAACACTACTATTCAGCCATTTTTGTTGATGTGCTGGCTATAAAAAACATTAATTGAAAATGTTAAGTAGGTTTCTAATGAAGTCAAAATTAGATTGCAACTAGGACCAGTCAGCATTATAGTTCAATGAACACACTGTATTCTGCATGCATCCATTACAACAAATAAACTCATTGTATTCAGAAACTTAACTGGCAAAGAAAATTTTGGAATACTTCATATTACTCCACCAGATTCAGCGCAAGATTAACTGTACTGTTCTTGCCTAGTGCCAGGACACTAAATGTTAAAAGTCCCCACCATTCAGGGCTTCGTCCTGGGTAAGCATGCCAGCCTGACCTATATCATAGTGATATGTTTGTATGAGGTGGAATGTGTGTATTAATTTATCTCAGTTTGCTCACCAAAATCTGCCCACAGATAGATGTTCCATGTGACACCTGGGACCCAAGGAGGAAGTAGTCTACTGTGATTTTATCCCACTGCCTAGTGCGATGACTCAGTCTTCAGAATTCAAGTATGTGTATTTGAAGGAGGTTTGTTGGAATGGACTTGAGATTTTGCTGGTCTGCCACCCATTCAAATACTCAGCTGCTTCTTTTCCTAAGAACCAGCTCCATTGAGTCCCAGTCCTTTGTTTTATGATGAAGAGGCACACAAGAGGGCCCCATGCTACCACCCCACGGCAATCACATGGCACATTCCAGTGCTCTGTGCCACATTGGTCTCTGACCACAAAGGCCATCAAAAGCATACTCTTTCTTGTAGTGTCTTTCATGATGATGGCCCAGGTATGTGTTCCTGGATATGATTCAAAATGCTAGATATGTCTATATTTTATTACATTTATTAAAATAACATTTCTCCCTTTATCTGAAGATCTTAGGTTGGCTTACAATAAAATAAACTTAAAACAATAAATAATTACAAAAGTTTTAATGGCTATCAAATGATTTCTCAATTTGAAAATAAGACAATTTAAACACAGTTAAAATAGATTTGAATCTTGAATCATAAATCATCCATAGCCTATAAAGCTCTGTATGCCTCAGGTCCAGCCTACTTGATGGATCATATTTTCCTATTTGAAGCCACTCAGGAGCTAAGAACTTTGAGAGTGGCCCTTCACTCAGTTCTGCTGCCTTCCCAGGTGTCATGATCCATACCACCTTAAGAAGCCAGGCACAATAAAATAAAGTTTATTTGCAACAGCCCCAGTTTCTGACAGCGTCCTAAAAGTGATAAGAGGCACAGCAAAATGATGAGACAAACCAATAATTAGAAAACTCCAAGTTCCAACTCCTTCACGAGGAAATGAGGCTGAGAGAATGTGTTTGAGCAGCCCAACGTCACAACCAGCCAAGAACAGGCTACTCCAAGGCAGAGCATCAAACAGATGGTAACAGCGTTGTCAAGAAGTAGCATCGTCACACAGTCCAAATGTCATGCCAGGAGGAAAGCGGAATGAGTAGAGTCATCAGTCAGTCCTTACGTCAAGCCAAGAGGAATGCAAACAAAGCAGCATAGTAAGGTCAATCCGGAATCCAAATGGATAATGTTTTCTACCACCCTGTGGCAAGTTTTGTCAGTAGCGGTCTAAAACTGAGGGAAAGGGAATCCCCCAAGTTTTGCTGGTCCCGTTTGCAGGTTTTCACACATCGCGCAATCGCGGATGCCATTAACCAAGCCATTCCAAAATTTCCGAAAAATTCAGGAAAATTTTTAAAAATCGGAAAATTTCGGAAACCATTAAGATTTGAACTGCCAGTGTCCCCTGCATCCAAAACTAATTTTGAACCATTTTTTCCTTTGATCAAACATGCCTAATAAATGGCTACTAAACAACAGCAACAGCCCAACACTGTCGTTTTCAAATATATAGTTCATTAATTGCAAATGGAGTGAAAATTTCCCAGAACAACAAATATAATTTGAAGAACATGGGTCAGCTATGTAGCCTTGGTTGACTCTGGAATAAATCACTTTATACTCAGTGTTAGACTAAGTGAGGACTATAGTGTTTGTCTTTGGGCAAGAAAGTTAGTTTTTTTTGCATTTCCTCTTCTGTGTGACATTGTACAAAGTGCTTTGGAAATTAAAGATTGAATAACTAAAGGTTTTGCAAGTACATTAATTTCTTCTTCAAATTAGGTGTTAGTCCACAACTCTTCCCAAGCCATTATTTACAGCATTGTGATAAAATAATATATTGGAAGAGCTGGACTGGGCTGAAGTGCATTTTGGTGTAATTTGTGCATATGTTCTGATTAAACACATTCACACATATAAAGTATTCAAGCTGAATTTTGATCTTAATGGTTAGGTGAAAATGTTGTCACAGGTCCCTTTCACACTACACAATTATATCACTTTAAGTATGGTTTTGTACACCTCTTTGAGATCAACTACTAGGAAGAAATCGGGATATACATGGCTAAATAATAGCAACAGTCACAACTATGGCTTTATCCTAGTGAATTCTTGAATTTGTTGTTCATGGTGAGATGCTTAGGATTCTCTGCCTGAAAATTTTAATGCTTTTCCAAAATACAGGATTCCGTAGAATGTTGATATAGCAGTTAAAGTGGCATCGTCATATTATAGTTTAAATAGTTTGAAAGGGTCTGATGTTTCCTTTCACCTGAGCACTGGATGAATTGTGTGCTTTCATGTTAGGGGATTTCAAATTTATGTAAGGCAAATTATATTTAATGCTCCTGTATGTCAAAAACAAGTAAATGCTAAGCACTCAGGAGAAAGTTAAGGCTAAAAGTTTTCTCACAGGCAAAGGTGTTCTGATAAACAGGACTCATTGCATCATGGTATAGTCTTGCATTGGTTGGGGATGCCATATGGGGCCCGATCATACTGCCTGATCATAGCAATATGATTAATTACCAACCTATAGAATCCTGGGGTGTATAGTTGATTGAGATGCTAAGGGAGGTCTCTGGCTGATAATATGAAGTACCTCTCCTTAAGTTGTGTTGCAGAACCAAATGAATGATGCTTTGGCCTCTGCAACAAATCAGCAGTCTAAAGGGTAACTTTGTACTACCTGTCTCTTAGGGAAAAATGTTGCAAGTAGTCTAGTTTGGCCCTGGTGATCATCAATGTTCACTGTTGACCTGTGCTATTGTTTGCTGTACCACTGTTGTTTTTAATTGTTTTTAACTGTTTTATTGCCTTGTATGTTACTGTGCCCTTCGGCTCCTGTAAGCCGCCGCGAGCCTCAAGGAGTCGGCGGCATAGAAGCCCAAATAATAATAAATAAATAAATAAATGTAGATGGCTGCAAGGAATTTGCTTCCTTCTCCCCGCCAGAAGGAATACTTGGCTCATATCCTCTAACTCTCCTGATTTTGCAGGGACAATCCCAATTAATCCTCTGTTCTATTTTTACAGCTTTTTCTCCCTGCTCTCACTTTCTCCCCCAATCCTTGTCTTACTTAAAATGCTGCAAACTCAGACTGGTTCAAAACAGCTATTTAATCCAATTTAGGATGTGGATCAACAATATTCGGTTTACTTCAGAGTGCCTACACAGGCATCTCAAGAACTGTCTGGAAGCTGGGATGGAGTCCACACAGATCCCTGGATTCAGGATTAATCCGATACAAGAAATAGGGTTTCACTGTTTCCTACAGTGAGACACACTGCAAAGAGGCAGCCTATCTGATAAGGATCAGTGTTACAATAATTCAATGCAAAACAGGAATGGAAAAGTGGTTTATACTCCAGGGGAAAGGTGTTTGCTTTCCTTCTGGCTGAGCTGTGTATCCAGTTACTTTATCCAAATGTTCCAGCACTAGCCCTGTCCTCATGTGCACTCTGCATGTTGATCCTTAATTTCTGCTCTGCAGCAGAAATTAAGCCATACCCTGATCAGCCATACCCTGATTGGCCTCAGTGGATTTTTTTTTTACTGATTTGACTTTCTAGCGAGGTTTTAAAGATATGCAGTTTCCAACTGGATGTGTGTTGGGAGGTCATCTTGGAGGTGTATATTTGTAGACACCCTTGTGGTAAGGATCACTATGATATGTTATAGCTTAATATTGTTTATTAAATTTAATCGGTATGTCTTGGGTTAAGTGTTAAGTCGTCTTCAAAGGATTTGAATTTGTAAAATCAGTCTAATACAGTGTTTCCCAACCGCTGTTCCGTGGCACACTAGTGTGCCGTGAGCGATCACCTGGTGTGCCACGGGAAAACCTCTCTTCCCCCCTTTCTTCCCCCACCTGCTGAACTCCTGCTGCTGCTGCTTGGGGAAGGAGGAGGAAGGGCCGGGCGGCGGCAAAGAAGAAGGGGCCGGGGCACCACCTCCTTCGGCCGTTTCCCCAGCCAGCCAGCCAGCCTCAAATCGAGGGAAACCCCACGCCTGGCTTTCGCCGCTTGCCATTCCCGCAAGGTGCCCCTTCCCTGGCTCGCGCCATCTGTTGGTTCTGGTAAGCAGCAAAAGCCAGGAGTGAGGGAGGCTGCACTGCAACAGCCTGGCCTCATAGGAAGCCCCTCATCTGGCTTTCATCCCTTGTCAGTCCCAGCGGGCGGTGCAAGCCAGGCGAGGGGCTTCCTGCGAGGCCAAGCCACGCGATTGTGCCTCCCTCACCTGGCTTTTGCTGCTTGGAAGAACCAAGGGATGGCGTGAGCCAGCCGAGAGGCTTCCCGCGAGGCAAGGCCATGCAGTGGTGCCTCCCTTCCCTGGTTTGCGCCGCCTGCCGGGTCTGGCAATCGGCAAAAGCCAGGGGCGAGGGAGGCTGTCCCGCATGGCTTTCGCTGCTTGCCAGACACGGCCAATGATGTGAGAAGGGCGAGGGGCTTCCTGCAAGGCCAGGCTGTGCAGAGCTGCCTTTCTCGGCTGGCCTTCCCCATTTGCGGGCGCTGCAAGCCAGACGAAGGGATTCCCACGAGGTGAGGCCATGTGGTGTGGCCTCCCTCACCTGGCGCACACCTCCCAACCAGATCCAGACCTGGAATGCTCAAGTAAAGTATACATCCCAGCAACTCCCAAATGGCAATGTCTTTTTTTCCCAAACCCCTCTGGTATTTTCTGTTAGTCATGGGAGTTCTGTATGCGAAGTTTGGTTCAATTCTATTGCTGTTGGGAGTTCAGAGTGTTATTTGATGGCAGGGAACTACTATACATCCCAGTATCTCCCAAAGGTCTTTTTTCCCCCAAACTCCACCAGTGTTCACATTTGGGCATATTGAGTATTCATGCCAAGTTTGGTCCTGATCCAACATTGTTTGAGTCCACAGTGCTCTCTGGATATAGGTGAACTATAACTCCAAAACTCAAGGCCCACCAAACTCTTATAGCATTTTCTCTTGGTTATGGGAGTTCTGTGTGGGAAGATTGTGTCTTTCTGCCATTCCTGCCAGGATATCTATGTTGTGTTCATCGAAACAGGCTCAGGTTTCACACTGAGTGTATAAATACATTTAAAAACATATTAACTATATGTATTACTGTGTTAGAGTGTCATTTTGGTTGGTGGTGTGCCCCAGGATTTTGTAAATGTAAAAAGTGTGCCGCGGCTCAAAAAAGGTTGGGAAACACTGCTCTAATAAATAAAAATAAAGTAAAATCTTCTTCATTGAAGAAACCCTTTCTACATTGAAAGATAGAAGCAGTTCCTCAATAGCACCCATGAGAGAACATTAATATATGAGATGAGTATGAACCACTCCCTCAATGTTTGTTTTGGCAGAAAATACCTATGCCTCAGTGAACTATTTTGGCACTCTTTAGCGATGCATATATTAGAATTTGCTGGGTACCTCATGAAGCACATTTGAAGCAGCATTCAACAGAACACTAACAATTCTTTTATCAAAAAATATGTATATCTAACAAGGTACCACTCTATTTCTTTAAAGCCTACATCAGTTCAAGAGCAGCTCTATCCTTCAAAGCTTATATTCTTGTTGAACAGGTTTCCAAAGCATTGCCATTGTATCTCTCTAATGTCGGAGAGGCATCATTTTGGTGAAAAACAATGCAATTATATACTTTCAGTTTCTCAGGGTGTGAACTGTTAAGTTTCTTCTCCTTTTCCTTCTTCATATCTTATATAAAGACAGGCACAAACATTCTTTATTAATTCATCCAAAATACTTCCTGCCATTTTACTGAGCTTTTGCAACAGATTTGATACTATGGGATCATGTACACCTCCCCCCCCCCCCCCATTTCTGGATTTTGATTTGGAGTAATAAAAAAGCAGTAAAAAGAAACGAAGAAAACAAAATTCATGATTTATGATTGTTTTCTTAATCTCCTTTTAAAAAATCTGTCAACAAGCCAAACCATGATAATTTATAACTCAGTTCAATAACTAGTATTGATGGTCATTAAGAAAAACCTTTGATATAGTATATTGTACATGACCTGGTGAGTTATGAAGTAGTAGGCACATACTATAAAAAGTTATAAATAATGTATTAATAAATTATAGTCAGTACTATTCCTTGTTTTGGGGACATAGACCATCTGAACATCCACACATACATATATTGTATACTGAAGTCACATATATTTATATTACTGTGATAAGTCAAAGCATATAATCTTTCCCTACTAGAAAAGAAGGTGGTGTATTACTTAAGGAATTAATTTGTATGATGAAATAATATTTTAGGTGAGGCACTAGAAATGGGTAGGACAGCTTGTAAATGAAGTATCTGCTAGCAATCATAAACCAAGTCATTAATAACCACAAAGTAGACAAAACACCCACTGTATGGCAAAAAAGCTTACTTGATTAAAGCAATAGATATGCAGTCTGATTTGCTCCTACCAATGTCAGGAGATATTTTAATTCACTTCCAAGTTGCATTGAATAGTTTCACATGGATTTATAAGATACTCAAGATTTCAGATTGGATAGTGATAAGACTGAGATTTGTTATTACTGGAAAATTTTGAGTCCCATCCAACATTATGCTTGCAGACAAATTTTGGCTGTTCTTCTTGCAGACAATCTGCTCATGCAATGGTATTTCCTCCTTCTCCTTCTAACCTGTAACCATACATATGTAATCCTAATAAGTTAAAAATGTCCCTCAACCCTTTGAAGTAAATTTGTGGGAAATGTTGGAACAATCATGGAATATGGAATCTCTTTTTCCATAATGTTTTTCCAGTGATTGATGGCCAACGCAGGTAGAAATTTTGTATACACTAAGAAGACACATTCATAGATGGGGTAATAAAAACAATCTTAAAACAAGAATCAACTTCGAGGCAGCACTTTCTTAGGATTGTTGGATGATCAAATAAAAAAGGAACATGAAAGAATATTGCGGGTCTTGTTAACAGCTGCAAAAATCCTCCATGCTCAACAGTGGAAAAAGACAGAGATATAAATGGTAGATGATTGGATAGTGAAGATGTGGGAGCTAATAGAAATGGACAAGTTAATTATTTTGTTGAAGGATAAGTTATTGGACACATTTTTAGGAAAATCAGAAACCATTTTATCAATATATATCTGAGGGGAAGGGGAATAATATATGTATAGGTTTAGAAATATAAACTACTAGCTGTACCTGGCCATGCGTTGCTGTGGCGTAGTCTGGTGCTCTAAGAATGTCTGCCTACTTTAAATAGTATTGATAGTAATATAAAAAATAAGCATGTCTTTGTCAGGGCAAAACCTAACCTTTTGACCAATGAGTAAACCACTGAGCTGCTGAACTTGCTGGCCAAAAGGTTAGGAGATTGAATCCAGGGAGTGGGGTGAGCTCCCACTATTAGCCCCAGCTTCTGCCAACCTATCAGTTTGAAAGCATGGAAATATGAGTAGAGCAATAGGTACAGCTGTGGTGGGAAGGTAACGGTGCTCCATGCAGTCATGCTGCCTACAGGAACTTGGAGGCATCTATGAGGAATGCCAGCTCGTGGGGTTAGAAATGACCCCCCCCCCGAGTTGGGCTCAACTGGAGTTAATGTCAGGGCAAAATCCTAACCTTTTTACCAATGAGTAAACCACTGAGCTGCTGAACTTGCTGGCCAAAAGGTTAGCAGATTGAATGCAGGGAGTGGGGTGAGCTCCCACTATTAGCCCCAGCTTCTGCCAACCTAGCTGTTTGTAAACATGGAAATGTGAGTAGAGCAATAGGTACTTCCCGAAGTATTGCAAGGATGGAGAGAAGGGTTCCGAGTAGACACTTTGTCCCTGTAGACAAAGGGTTGTGTCTACGCCCGGAGAAGGGGGAATCGGTGAGGGCAGTGAGGCCCGGTAAGGGTAGTTGTCTGGGTCAGCTGTGGGTCGTTACTCTGTGTGAGACAGAGGAGCACGCAAGTAGTGCTACCCCTGAGGCCCGTCACAGCGAAATAGCAAGGGAAAGGGATGGGAGGTCCTGACAGCCGTTAGGAATGTTAAGAACTATACAAAACCCACTAGCAGGAACTCCTTCCTCCACTACAGTTCCCATCATACTTGGGCGTTAAAGAAAAACTTGCCATATGCGCAATTACTCTGGCTCAAACGGAACTCTTCTACCACCCAAGATTTCAACCAAGCCGCTGACAGCTTACTCCAGAATCTTGCACATCGGGGTTATCCTCACAACGTACTCAATAATGCATTACAAAGAGCACATCATACTCCCAGGAATACGTTATTCCAGAAAGTACGCACCCCAAAGAACAGGTTCATTTGGCCCCTAACCTTCATCCCCCATTCCAAGATTGTTTCAGCTGTCAAACGGTTTTGGCCCCTCATCAAAGAGATCCCAGGCCTCAACGATCCACCCATGATCGCTTATAAAAAAACTGGCAACATCAAAAATTTGTTGACCAAATCTGATCATACACTGAAAACTGTGTCCTCTCAACCCCAAACCAAAACACATAGATGCGGTCAGTGCTCGATCTGCCGACATATCAATTCTCAGCCAATTATCCACAGCCCGTACAACAATAGAAGTTTCAAAATTAAAACATGGTCTACGTGCGGGAGCAAGAACGCAGTCTACTGCGTCACTTGTGGGTGTGGCCAACTCTACGTCGGGGAAACCAGCAGAGAGATCCGTAAAAGGATTTGCGAACATCGTCTCGATTTAAGAACAAGAATGACACTTCAACCCTCTATTCGCATTTCATCTCTGCCAACCATAACCACCTAGATTTTACCGTCACAGTCTTAGATAGAGTGACTCCCCAACCACATATGGACATTAAGAAACGGCTGCTCCAACTCGAATGTGACTGGATTCTACGCCTCGGCACCGAGGCCCCACAAGGGTTAAATTTTAAGTTACCTATTAATCAACTTCTCCTTTAACTCCTTTCCACCTGGTTCCTTAACACACACCTCACCTCTTGCATTTTCCTATAAATCCCCATTCTCATTGTATTTGTTGTCCACGATCTGACCTGAAGACATATATGTCCATGATATTCCTGTGGTATGTATTCTGCTTTTGCCCGGCGAGCCTTTCCTTTTTGAGCCTATAATTATCATTATATTGATATATCTATATATGTGTGTATTTACTCCCCTTAGCATCATTTCGAGCCATTGTACCTGTTAACTGCTGTTGTCCCGGGTCCAGAGGAAACCCCAAACGGGCGAAACGATTGCGCCTGGATTCCCAGATTCGTCGACCCGTTGGATCCGTTTGATCATTCATCATTTGAATTGGACGCTTTGCGTCCCCCGTCTTGCCTTCACTGTTGCAGACTGAGCATTTTCTATTCACTCCACTGGGAACTCCAACACATGGGACTTGTGCTGCATGAGTACGCGCCTGGGGTTTGTCTCCCCGCCATTGCTATTTTCAGCAAATGAGGCTTATGTTTTGTGCCCATTTATATGTTTGTAGTACATGACTTAATGTGCTGAGCATTGACCTGTGATTTATTTGTGATTCATTGAATATACCTGTTACCTGCACCCTCATTGTGAGTGTTATTACTTTGCTCCTTGCCTTGCATTGCAGCCGTTAGGATAGCCTTTCTCCGATTCGTGGGTGTATTTTTGAATTTCTGACAGCGCGCATGCGCGGTGGCCGTGTCCTGCCGCAAAGGATACTGGGAAATGTAGTATTGAATGGCTGGATGAAAGAAGGCGTCGGCTCAGCGTTTGAGGGATGTTTGCCGGGGAAAGGTAAGGAAAGTTTGTGGGTGTCAGGTGTTGTGTGTGAGTGGGAATGCATGCTACTGGGGTTGTTTGTGAGTAGAGTTGTGTGTGTATAGTTGGTTTCATGTTGTGTGGGTGTTTTTAGGGTGAATGTGTGAAGGCTAGTTGTGGTGGGCGGACGGCGCGGCGTGTATGGGGTGTGTGTGTTTCTTTTAGATCGTGGGAAGGAGGCGAGGGTGAGTGTTTTCGGGGGAAGGACGTGTGGGGTGAATGTGTGAAGGGTGGTTTTGGTGGGCGGGCGGCGTGGCGTGTATGGGGCGAGTGTGTTGCTTTTAGACCGAGGGAAGGAGGCGAGGGTGAGTGTTTTCGGGGGAAGGACATGTGGGGTGAATGTGTGAAGGCTGGTTTTGGTGGGCGGGCGGCATGGCGTGTATGGGGCGAGTGTGTTGCTTTTAGACTGCGGGAAGGAGGTGAGGGTGTGTTGTTTCTATGTTGCTTTGGGATCGTGGGAAGGGGGCGAGGGTGTGTTGTTTCTGTGTTGCTTTGGGATCGTGGGAAGGGGGCGAAGGTGTGTTGTTTCTGTGTTGCTTTGGGATCGTGGGAAGGGGCGAGGGTGTGTGGTTCCGGGGGGAGGGCGTTTGGGGTCGAGGGCCCAGAGGTATGTGTTGTGAAGCGGCGGATGGGCAGGCTCTGAGTGCGGCGTGCGCTACTGTGTAGAAGTCTGTGGAATCAGGCCGCTGTGCTCTGGCTGCCATGCATGAACGTTCGAAACGCTGCTGGCAGCGAAGAGGCAGGAATGCCAGTTCCGTTGGCCGATTTTGGGGCTTGTGTTTGGGGGTGTTGCGAGGTATCTAGGGCAGGTCTGTTAATGTTAAAATATGCAGAAGTAAAGATTTGTTATATAACTTGCTATATGAAACAAAACAAAACTAGAGAACTTGAAAAAAGGAAATCTACTTTTGAAATCAATGTATGTATATGTTTGTAATTTAGACTTACATATAATTACGGTAGAGATGTATGTTGTGTAGTTTGAGACATAACTGTTGTTTAAGTATGTCTGTGTTTATGTATAAGTATTATTGTTTTTCTTTGTGTTTCCTTCTGTGTTCATTAAAATATTGGGGGGACTTGTCAAAGTTTTCTCATGAACTTAATTTTATCATGCAATGAATCCGAAATAATTTCTTAAAAATAAATATCAACATTGTCAATAATAGTTTGGTTAAATGAAATATTCATGTGTATCTTCATTCACAAACTGTGTACTGGTCAAGTGGAACAAATTCACACGAACAGAGAGGTTGGTGTAGTTCACTGATAATAACAGAGTTGAACTGTTTCAGAAGAGATGCTAATGGAATGATTTATTTTTTTAAAAATCATTATCAGAAAGAGATCAAAGTGGTGTTGAGAAAGCAAATTGCTATATTGCAGTATCTGCTGTTTCCTGCCAAAATATATCAAATGCAATAAAACACACAAAGCACCTGAAGGCAAACTGCATAGTGAGATTTTACAAAGGCAGACTTTTCACTTTATTCAATTGATTAAATAGATTCTTGTGATTGACATTTAATCCCTGAGAACAGAAAGAAGGCAGTTAAAGCAGGCGGCTTATGCTCTCATTTGCATGACTGAATAAAAAACTGATCCTCTTGATATTTCATCAATATCACCCATGCTCAACTGGACACACTTTCCTAATCAGTGGGAAATATGAAACAGAGATGTCTGGACAAGGTTTTCAGTAGAGTGGTGTCTTCCAGAGGAACCTTTTATGAATTGAATACACTTATCATAACATATAAAACATAAATCATTTGTGATTTATAAGTGTTTTATGTAAATTAAAACTATAATGTGCAACACCTAGAGACAAAAAAATACCTGAAATACGATTTAATAAGGGAGAAAATATGCCTTTGGCTTACTTACTTAACACAAGTTCATTTGTAGCGACGCCATGCCTGCGCCATTATCTACTACTAAATTCAGATTGACAGTGATTTTTTTTCTATTTATTATTTCCTGCTATAGTACTCCTGGCAATCCACAAAAAACTATCCCAAAGGATTGGTACACGTCTCAGAACAGCATAGAAAGTGACATGGAAGACAGCAGGAGGAAGAGGAACTAGAAAATTTAGTCACTTTTTCTCTTAAATAAAAAGCTGTTTCATGCATTCTGTTACAGCCAGGTTCACTTCTTGGTCTGTTATAATATGATTGAACCTACACTCGTCATTAATTGCGAAACAGCAAATGCTAGTAACATGCATACTACTTATCATTTATCCATAATTTTCTTTCCCTTGAAATGCCAAAAGACAACTTTAACTTAAAAGTTGTGTGTGTGTGTGTGTATATGTATGTATGTATGTATGTGTGTGTGTGTATATATATATATATATATATATATATATATATATGCCAAAACACATTTTTCCTTCTGAAATAGACGGATTTTAGATTATCAGAGGAACACAATGCACAAGAAAAGATATTCCAATTTATTAAAATAAAAAGTACAATCAAAAATTCACTTTTGTAGCATATTTTTACTACATGGCACTTTATATTTTCTAATTTAAAGCTGCTTCAAACATTAATTACATTTCCATTAAGTGCTAGGTTTTCTTGAATGTTAACTTTATAGCAATTAGAAATCTTGTTTTGAAAATAAGAATGGTACCAGAAAAAGACCCCTCTAGAACATGAACTAGGTGAAAGAACTTGAATCAAAGCTACTTTCTGTTACATTGTAAAAATTAAGAACTTCAATACATTAACCCCCCCCCCCTCAATTTTATTCCATTTTGCCAACAATCGCCAGCAAAACAGAAGGCACACACCCTTCCTCCTTTCCCTATCACATAGGGGCATCAGACAGGGGAAAGATTGGCAGGGCGCATTGTCCTTTTCCCTATCACATGGGCAAAAGGCATCAAAACGTGGGTTACCATTGGAGCTACCTAAAAGTAACTTACCTTCCCGTTATTGCTTTCTTGCTATTTCAGGCATGAATGGGGCAGAACCAAACCAGCGTCATGTGATGGTGCTCAGCAGACCCTGCCCCCAAAGAGTAGCAAGGGACCAAAAGTCCCAAGTGTGATAAGGTGGTAGGTGGCAGAGAACATTTCAAGAAACACAACAATCCAGATTATCTTGCAACTTTTTTGTCATTACAACAAATCGATATATTCTGATAGTAACGTTTTGTGAAAACATGGGTTGCTTACCATGTAACCATGGTTCCTTGAGTGGTCACCTGTGAATGCATACATATGATATTTGCGCCTGCGCAGATATAATTCGGAACCCTCTAGAAGAAAACTCAAAGCCTCGCTGAAGCCCCGCCCATCGCTCCCCCCACCGCCTATATAGCCAGTGGGAGGGGCTTCAGCCCTCACTTCTCTCTACAGCGAGAGACCGCAAAAACAATGTGAGGGCATGACCAGAGGGGAGGATGGGTGGGCTGTATGCATTCACAGGTGACCACTCAAGGAACCATGGTTACATGGTAAGCAACCCATGTTTGCCTTTTCGTGGTCAACTGTGAATGCATACATATGATAGAATAGCGAGCTTACTGACCCTGGTTGGTGGGCGTCATGCCACTGCAGAGAAAAGGACTGCTCGTCCAAATCCCGCCTGTCTCTTGGAAAGTACATCCAGTTTATAGTGAGAGACAAAAGTGTGCTGGGATGACCATGTGGCCGCCCGGCACACAGCATCAAGTGAAACGCCCCTCATAAAAGCCGCTGACGTGGAAACCGCTCTTGTCGAGTGGCCCTTCAGTTGTTGTGGCGGCTCCTTCCCCGCCATACGATAGGCATGACGGATAGTCAGTACAATCCAGGACGAAAGTCTCTGGGAAGACACAGGAAGGCCACTGGCGTCCTTTCTATACTTTACGAAGAGTCTAGGGGACTTTCGCACAGAAGCAGTTCTGTCAATATAATATGCCAAAGCCCTCCTAACATCAAGGAGGTGCAAAGTTGTTTCCAATGATGTAGTAGGATTCTGGAACAAGGAGGGCAAAACCAATTCCTCCGACATGTGGAATCTCGATACCACCTTAGGTAAGAAGGAGATATCTGTCCTTAAAGTTACCCTGTCCTTATGAAAGTTAGTATAAGGAGGGTCAGCCCTCAGCGCGCATAGTTCACTCGCGCGTCTGGCCGAAGTGACTGCCACGAGAAACGCAGTCTTCCAGGACAGGAAGGACATGTCGGTAGACAGTAGTGGCTCAAAAGGCGGTTTGGTCAATGCTGTCAAAACTAATTCTAGGCTCCACAAAGGGGTGACAGGAGCAACTGGCGGGCGAGAACTCATAAATCCCTTTAGGAAAAGCTTGACTACTGGGTCCTCAAAACAGGAGGGAAGGCCCGACCGCTTACGGTACCAAGAAATGGCTGCTAGGTAGCACTTCAAGGAGGAGTGCGATAACCCCTTCTCGGAGAGGTCAAATAAAAAATCTAGCACCACAGCGTTAGGAACTTCCAAAGGATCCAGCCCCTTGGGAGAAAGAAATTGTATAAATCGAGACCATTTATACTTATATGCCCTCTTAGTGGAGGTCTTATGGGCTGCCTCCACAATGGCCAAAACTGGGGCCGACAGCTGAGACAACGTCGTCATTCTGGTGGTCGGACCCTCCAGGCTGTGAGACGTAGTCTGTCGACTTCCGGGTAGAATACCTGACCCTGTTGAGCCAGTAGGAGGTCGAGTCTGCGGGGCAGAGGAACAAACTGCCCCCTGGACATCTCCAGTAACAGGGGGAACCACTGTTGACGGGCCACCACGGCGCTATGAGAATGCACCGCGCTCCCTCCCTGTGGAGCTTGGCCACTACTCGAAGCAGCAGGGGGAATGGTGGAAAGGCGTATGTCAGGTCCCGATTCCACGGAATCAGGAACGCGTCGCCCAGGCATCCTTGTGCAGGGTGTGCGTGTGTCCTGGAGCAGAACTTGATGCATTTCTTGTTCTGCCATGTTGCGAACAGATCGATTCGTGGGGTGCCCCACGCTCGAAACAGTCGGTCGACCTCCTCCTGATGTAGTGACCACTCGTGGTGGGCCAGAGGGGTTCGACTCAATGCGTCTGCCAGGACGTTCTGTTCACCGGGGAGATACGTTGCAAGCAGGTAGATGTTCCTTGCGATGCACCACTCCCATATGCTGAGTGTCAGGGACAGAAGAGTTTTGGAGTGTGTACCCCCCTGCTTGTTTAGGTAAAACATGGTGGTCGTGTTGTCTGTGACCACCTGGACCACCCTGTTGACGACCAGCCTCTCGAACGAGAGGAGGGCCTTGTGGACAGCCAGGAGCTCTAGCACATTGATGTGTAGTGAGCGTTCCCCGTGGTCCCACAACCCCTGGGCCACCAAACTGCCTGAATGTGCCCCCCAACCCGTCATTGACGAATCCGTCGTGATTGTGACCGACGCAGTCGGAGGGTCGAACGGCATCCCTGCACATACGTTGGTTGAATCCAGCCACCATTGCAGGGAAGACTTGACCGACTGTGGGAGGCACAAGGACATAGTAGGGTTGTCCGTCTTGGGGTGGAAGACCTCCAGGAACCACGATTGCAGAGGCCGAAGGCGTAGCCTGGCATATGGTGTTACAGCAGTCGTGGAAGCCATATGTCCTAAGAGGACCTGGACCTGCCTGGCCTGTAATGTTGTATTGTAGATGGCTTGCAGCAGCAGGGTACGGAGAGCACAGAACCTGTCTTGCGGCAGGTAAGCTTTCCCCTCGATGGAGTCGAGCACCGCCCCTATGAACTGGATCCGCCTCGTGGGGGTCAGTTGTGATTTGTCTGCATTCACCACCAGACCTAGGGACTGGAGGAGAGACAGTGTGGTGAATAAGTTATCCTGTACGCGGATATAGGAATTCCCTACGATGAGCCAATCATCTATATACGGATAGACCGTTATCCCGCGGGTACGGAGGAACGCGGCCACCACCGCCATGCATTTGGTGAACACGCGGGGGGCAGTGGCCAAACCAAATGGGAGGACGTTAAACTGGAATGCCCTATCGCCCATCATGAATGCCAGGAACCTGCGGTGGGCGGGGGCAATAGTAATGTGAAAATAGGCGTCCCTAAGGTCCACCGTAGTGAACCACATCCCCCTATCTAAGAGAGGGAGAATAGAAGACAGAGTGACCATCCTAAATTTCTTGGGAATAATGTATTCGTTCACTCCCCTTAGGTCCAAGATCGGTCTAAACCCGCCATCTCGTTTGGACACTGCAAAGTATCTAGAAAAGAAACAGGTCGCATACGAATAGGGTGAAACCAGGGCTCCCTTCTTTAATAAATTCTGAACTTTCTCCAGCAAAATCGTGGAGGAGAGTGTAGCCTTGATTTGGCCCACAGGGGGGCGGCATACAAATTCAATAAAGTAGCCACTTCTAACAATATTTAAAACCCATGAATCTTGGGTTATAGAGGCCCACACAGCGTAAAAACATTTCAGCCTGTCCCCAAAAACAATAGTGTTCACTTGGAGAGGCAACACAGAGTCCAAACAGGGAGGAGTCGAATCCCGAACCCCAACGGGGGGTGGGATGTCCTCAGCCGGCCCGTCCGAGCCCAGAGCGCTCAAAGGCGCCGCTTGGAGGCAGGTTGGGATTTGGGACCCCCCTGGTAAGGCTGCTGGTTAGGCTTGTTGTTATTGTAGGTCTGCCGACGGCCTCCCCTGTAACGATTATTGAACCATGGTTGGCCTCTGCCGCCCCCACGGGAGTACCCCCCGAAACCCCTGCGGAAGGAGTTACCCTGGGGTTGCCAGCGTTGCTTCGGTTGCTGAGACTGGGGAGGGAAGCCGAAGCGGTGGGCCGCCTGACGGGTCTGGTGTTTTTCTTTCAAGTCCACGTCAGTTCCTGGATTGAAAACACCGTCATGGTGCATAGGTAAGTCCTCCGCTAGCGACTTTCCCTCATCAGACAGAGTGGATGCACGCAGCCAGGCGTAGCGGCGCATGGCGGTAGCGTTCGCAAATAGCCTGCCCGCGGAGTCCGCCATATATTTGGCCAGGTCCTTTTGGAACTTGGCAAGTTGAACTGCTTCCGTCGAAAAGGCTCGTGAGAACCTTTGCTCACTGGGAGGCAGCAGGTCCAAGAAAGGCACCACCTTGTCCCAGATAGGTTTGATACCTTGCCATATACAAGGTATAGTGAGCTATTCTGGCAAACATGCTCGCTGAAAGGTGGGCCTTTTTGCCCATCGTATCACCCGCCGTCCCTCCTTGTCCAGGGGGGGGACTATGGCGGAGCCCTTTGACCTTTTAGATTTGGCTACGTCCACCACCACTGTGTTTGGTTTTTGTGGGCGCAACACCCAGTCTGCGGTAGAGAGATCTACCTTATACAAGGCCTCAGCTTTTCTAGACATGGCCTGTACGGAATACGGGGGGACCCCAGGGACGTCCATCAATTTAATGAGGAACGGTGACAGGGGGACCGAAGTGGACGTTGATGCCCCCTGTTCCTCCGGGGTCCAGCTGGGGTCCTGCACTGCGTCTGTTGCTGCGGGTGCTGGGAGCTCCAGAGAGCTGACCATACGCCCCATGGTGGCCATGAATTTTGCAAAATCAGAGGGGAGTTGAAGCCCTTGATCAGCCTCTCTGAGGGCCTGTTCCCCCTCTCCATCACTGTCAGATGAATGATCATGTCCCTGAACAGGTGGAACATATGAAGGATTGACAGCATTAGCTGGCCTGTTTAGCATCACAGGCGTGGAAGGGACAGCAGGGGGAGCTGTTGAGCTAGGCAATGGTGCTGGAGGGGCTGGAAGCACCTCCGTTGCTGACGAGACTGGAGCAGGCAATTGGTGGGCATAGCAGCCCCCAACAGTAGCCCACTGGGAGCCTGTGGGCGGTACCGAGGGGGCGAAGTAAGTAAGTTGCCCTAACCCGTTCACCTGCCAAAAGCCCTGGCCGGCCCCTGGCATGGAAGGGCCCGCTGTCGTCGGCAGGGGGGGAGGTAGTGCAGCCATCAGGGAAGCAGCAGTCGCTGTCGGAAGAGAGGGCTGCATTCCCTGCAGGGACACCGGAGCAGCCCAGTCAGTCGCTGGGGAGGCGATCGGGGGAGGGCTGGCCCCACGTGGTTCTGGGGGACCAGCGGGATCGCTTCCTTCCACTCCTCCGTGGCTCAGGAGAGGAGGAGGAGGATGAAGCCGAGCGCCCCGACTCAGAGCGGTGGCGGCGATGCCGGCGCGATCTCCTGCTGTCATGCCGGGAAGGGGCTCTCTGGCGCTGCCGTCTGCTCTCCTCCCGAGGGGGGGAAGGGGGCGGGCCCGATGTCGAGGTCGGGCCCTGCGGGGGCGGGGCCATCTCCAGCGCAGGAAGATCGGCGTCGAGAAGAGGCTCCTCCAAATGCGGCGGTGCCGGTGGAGAGAGCTGCTGCAGCACCTGGGACGGCCTCTCGTCTTCCAGAGGCGTCCCTGCTCTAGCCGCGCACTCCTGCACATGCGCAGGGGGGGCATTGGTGGGCGCCATGATGGAAGGCTGCGCCACCAACAGAGCTGCGGAGGGGCCTGGTAAGACCTCCGTTCCCGCCAAAAGTGGAGTGCTGACGGTTGAAGAAGAAGGCTGGGCGCCATCTTTGGGAGCCACCTTGCCTTTTTTGGCACTCTTCTTAAGAGGAGCCGCCATCTTTTTAGTCGTAGTGGGGGTCTCCTCGATGGCAGTCAGCTTGGAAAATGGAAAGGGGGGACCCCCGGGAGACTGCATTTTCTCATAGAGAGATGCCTTGAGCCTGAGGGTGCGATTTCTCCTTGTTTGAGAGGAGAAACGCTGACAGATGGGACAAGTGTGGGCCAGATGCCCTTCCCCCAGGCACGCCAGACATAAGTCGTGGCGATCATTGTCAGGCATGATATTAGGGCAGCCAGTGCACTTCTTAAAGCCCTTAGTAAGAGACATCTCGAGGCGTATAGCAAAAGATTGGTCAAAAGGCAGTCCAAGGTAAGGGTTTTAGACAAACTCACTGACGTTAGGGCAGTCCGAGTCAGGATTGGAGATAGAAGAGTAGTCGAATCAGTCTATGGTCATTCACAAATGGTCAGTCCGGTAACAACAACAGAGTGCTGGCAATCTCTTATCCAAGAAATCACCAGAAGCAAGAGGGTTCTCTCTATCTGCTTCACTCGAGCGCGGAGAGAGAGAAGTGAGGGCTGAAGCCCCTCCCACTGGCTATATAGGCGGTGGGGGGAGCGATGGGCGGGGCTTCAGCGAGGCTTTGAGTTTTCTTCTAGAGGGTTCCGAATTATATCTGCGCAGGCGCAAATATCATATGTATGCATTCACAGTTGACCACGAAAAGGCAACTTTGTTTGTTTGTCCATTTTGGCAATCTCAATAATCTTGTAGAGTAATTCTTCATCCGGGATTTCCTGTTTCTTCCAATATCTTGCCAGAGTAATTCTGGCTGCAGTTGTTATAAATGATAATAGTCTCTCCACTTCTTTTCCATCTTTTTTTGTTTCTGTAATATTCAGGAGGTATAATTCAGGTTTAAAATTTATTTTGATTTGGAGGATTTCTTGCACTATTCTATGCACCACTTTCCAAAATTTTCCCACTGTTTGACAAGACCACCATTGATGGAAGAATGTTCCTTTTTCTTTACCACATTTCCAACACCTTGACTTTCCATTTTTGTATTTTTTCGCTAGTTGTGCAGGGGTAATATACCACCTGTACATTACTTTTAGTTGGTTTTCTTTTAGGGAGTAGGCATATGTATGTTTTAAATTAACTTTCCACATTCTTTCCCAACTTTCCAAAGGGATGTTGTAGCCAATATTTGCCAACCATTTTTACATGTATTCTTTTATTGAATTCTTTTCATATTTACTTGATAAAATAAATTTATATAGTTTGCTTACAGTTTTTTTCCCAGCATATAGTAAAATTTCCCCCCTTTGTTTTTTCTTCTTCCCACCCAATTTCTTTGTCTTCTACATATCTCATTTTTATTTGATTATACTGGAACCAATTAATATTCCAATTCATTAATTCATCATATTTTTTCAGCTGTAATATATTATTTTCTTTTTTAAATAATTCTTTGTAGGTTGGCCAATTTTCTTTGTATATGTTTTTAACTTGAAAGGCTTCTATTGGCGATGCCCACATTGGAAGTTTGGTACATATATTTCCTTTATATTTACTCCATACTTTAAACAAAGGTGCTCTTATAATATGGTTTTTAATTTTTTTTTCTTGTTTATCTTTTCCATAAAACAGGTATGTGTGCCACCCAAATCTACTTTCGTAACCTTCTAAGTTATTTAGTTTTCTATCTTTTAAGTTTAACCAATCTTTAACATTTTCCAAGCAGTTTGCCTCATAGTATGATATTAAGTCTGGTATACCAAATCCGCCATTTTGGGTCAGTTCTTGTAAATATTTTGCTTTGATTCTCGCCCCCCCCCCCTCCATATAAATCTGTATAACTCCATTTGTCATCTTTTTAAAAGAGTTTGATTTTTCTAATACCAACAATATTGTATTTATCTCTTAGTAATGATATATTGTATAGATATACATAAGAAAACCTTGTATTACTCTCGGGAAGTCTACCCTATCTTTTAAAAAAATACCCCCCTCGCCCGTACCCATACCCGGTACCCTGGTACCCCTTCCCCAACCCCATACCCACCTTTCCTTTTTGATGTACTGTATATACACGGAAAAGCACAATAAAAATCCATTTTTTTAACTTTAGAACCATTTGGCGCATATATAGACATGATTAGCACTTTTCCCACTCTAATCTTTACTGATGCTGCTATTATTCTGCCTTCCTTATCTTTAAATTCCAGCTTAGGTTCTAATTTAGGATCAATATATAGGGCTACACCTTTTTTTTCTAAAGACAATGTAAATAGTGTTGTAAGGGGTCAGGGTTGGCCCGTTGGTCGGTCACCACTGACCATTCCTTTTTCGGTGTGGCAGGGCAGGCTATCCCACCATGCCACCAAATATGTCAGGGCTCGGACCCCTTGACCCTTACAGTAAATACGCTGCCACCAAATAATGTAATGAAGTACTGTATATAAAGAAGGCTTCCAGGCTCCTTATGTTACCCGTGGCAGGGCAGGTCTACTTTGCAAATCTTATCACTGCCACTAACATGTAAGGAATGAACACTTTTATAACTCTGGGCAGTAAGGCTTTCTTCCCACTGTGGCAGGGTGGGTACTTTCCCTTTGAGCCCCACCAGCAAATGTTCAAACTACCACCAGTTAATATATTTGCTGCCACCAATTGTATCAGATCAGCCACCGATGTGAGGGTTTGTTCTTTTAAGGCTTGTGGTTTAAAAAGAACGACATTGAGAGGTGTTGTAATAAAGATGTTCAACAGTTTATTTTATAACAGAGTTCAGAGCTTAGTTGGTTGCAAACAAGTCTCCTAAGAAGTACAAATCTTGCGGTTACAACGTTTCAACAATAGGGTACAGTTTCCACTGTACTTCCTAACACAGAACCAAGCAGTCTTAATATCTAACTGCTCCAGCAGGTAAGAAGCCAACTATTGGCTTTACCTATCTATTAAGTTAGTTTTCTACACTAACTTGGACAAAGTCTGTCTTTCACCTGGGTTTCTCAAACCCCTAACCGAACTGCTTTCTAAAAGCTCCGAAAGACAGCTTCTCTCCCACCAACCGACAAAACCAACTGACTTATTTTAAAAATCTGAAAGTTCTAAAACAGGTGCAGCTCTAACTTCCGCCTCCACGGCAACAGCCTTCACAGGGCCCTGCTGCTCCAACATTCCCCGCCAACCCTCTGTGGCTTGTTAAACATTTTACCACCAAACGTAAAGGCAAATAAGCAATAACAAACTATACATTTATCTTGCAACAAAACAACACAACTTCATCACAAGTGTGCCTAGTCTTTTTCTTTCCAGTAGATCTTATTTTGATTGTTTGACATGAATTTCCTGTAATGCGTATATGGATGCTTTTTGTTTTTGTAAAAAATGAAGTATTTTGGATCTTTTTTCCGGGCTGTTCAAGCCATTTACATTAATAGAAAAGCATTTTACCTCCATTTTTAGTAGTCCCATTCATCCTCTGAGGATTGTCCTTCTTCATTTGATTCTACGTCCGATTCAGCTTCTTCTTCTAGCTCTTGGGTATAGTCTTCCTCTTCTCGTTCTTCTTGATTTGGTTTATTCACTCTTGATTTCCCTTTTTCTTTAGTAGGAACTACAGCAGGATCGAGTCCATATTGCTTCATTTGTACTGCAACATCGAAGAGGTAATCAAAACACTCACACCTGGAAAGGAAACAAAACAGGATAGTATTTTTTCTGGATAGTTCTTTCACCTCAAGGTCTAGCACTTTATGTACCACTGATTGAAGCAACATGGCTAAATGGGAACTAATGCCTTTCATTCTTGCATAAGATTATTTTAAGAATATTTCCCCTTCATATTGAAATTAGTGATTACAAGAATAAAGCAGTTATATGGAGGAGCTATTATAAGAGCTGAGGAGTTACAATTAGCTGATGAATGTAATTGCTCAATTCCATTCCCAAAATTCACAAAAAACGAATGTCCCTGAAGTATTTGCAAAATTACTATGAAAATAAAATATCACAGACAGAGAATGAAGGCATTTTTCTCTGTAAATAATTTGACAGCATAATATTTTCAATTTCTACGTAATTAAAAGGACAAAGTTCAAGTGAAGCAGAAATGATGATATAACATGATCTCTAGATGCCTGGGGATTAGTTTCCAACACCCCACCCCAATTGATACCTGAAAACATGGATAATAGCAAACATGGGGTGGAAGCAAACCACAGAAAAGCACAGGAGAGCCTGGAAAGGCCCACAAACACTTCCAAGGAGGGGGATATTTCTTGGAGCATAGGTAAGAGAAACTGTGGATATCAAATCCATAGATAACAGGGTCATGCTGTATTTTTGCCTGACAGTGATATGCATGTGCTTATGCATGCGCATAATATAAAACCTCATTTGCCATATCAGAGTTATTACTGTCAGTGGTTCTGAACTTACATGGTCTTAGCTTTTTCCCAAGTTCCGCCCCAAACATATACTCCGTGGCGCCTAACCAGGACAGCGCAGGAGTCTGGATACTCATCCATTGCCTTGGCCATTCTCTCCTTCAGATCCTTTTCTTCAGGTGTGTTCTCAACAATGGGAACCACTAAAGTATCATCATACCTGATAAGGGTTCAAACAGAAGGCATTTCCTATTCATATTAGGCTATAGGCACAGTGACAAGGGGAGCATGCCATCATGACCTTTGCCCATTTGAAACAAATTTGAGGAACTCATAAAATTTCTCTCCCTTACACCCCAGAAGGTTTGAAAGTTACTTCTGAACACAAATGGTGATAACAAGTCAGTCAGTCAGTCAGAGCAGCCTAGCCCCCCACTCCCTGGCCAAAAAATGTGGCTGAATTGCTCCACCACTTCCTAGGTGGTGTGGGGCATTTTTAATTTAAAAAAACACAGGAAAAAGTTTAAAAAGTTAAAATAAATGGAGCATGTGCAGCTCTTCAAAGTCTTGCAGTGGGCTAATGAATTTCTCAAACACTTGCGGTTATTTATCACTGATGTATACAGTATATAGTATTATGGCAAGAATGCTTGATCATAGTAATCTAAACCCTAGTTTATTAGGTGCATAATTTATTTACTTATTTATTTAAAAATTTTGTACCCCGACCTTCTCACCTCCATGGAGGGACTCAGACCGGCTTACAGCAAAATTCAATGCTATACAAATTTAAAACATCTTAAAACAGCATATTAAAATACATAAAAACAGAAATATATAAAAACCACATTGCCATTAAAACCACATTCAACTCTGTCTATAAAAGTGGTTATCCATTTCAGATTAAAATCATAATATCTGGACATGAACCACATTACTCAGGAGAAAGTCTCACAAAACTTTAGAACATTACTTCTTAAACTGTACATACCGACCCCAAATGACGCTAGGGTCATTTGCTAGGGTCACAAAAAAAAATTGGCAACAGCAAACAGCTTCTGAACACCTATGTTTACAGTACTTTTCAGAAAATGCTACAGCCATACACGATAAAGAGGAAAATAGACTGTTTAGAAAATGCTGATTTGTTATTTTTACTACCTATTCATTTTTATGCCTATTCTATATACCTGCATACCTGGGGCCATGCAAAATTTTCTTGGGCCGACAGGGGTCCCAAGTAAAAGAAGTCTTGGCCTAGAGCAGGGGTGGACAAGTGCAGAACTGTATGGGATGTCTCGGGGAAGAATCCAACAGAACCACTGAGTTCCTCAGTGGAGGTGAGAAGGTCGGGGTACAAAAGTTTTAAATAAACAAATAAACCACTGTCCCTGGAGTCTGGCTGTGTTTCTGTTCAGATGGCATGGAGTGTTGCAATGGGGAGAGGAGGGAAAGGAAACCCCGCTGTGATAATAGCTAGCTGCTACCATGATGCTGGATTCAGGTTTCCCGAATTCAAAAAGGTTTAAATTTTGCTAGATTTCTGGCTGGATTGTGCCAATTGTTCTGTGTTTTATATAGCTTTGTCTTAAAAAAAAACCTTTGCTGCATCACACCTATATAACTACAGAAGACCCTCCATTCCTGCTGATTTTTCATTATCAAGTAGAACTGCTGGCTCAATGAAAGTGTGGGGTATTGGTGACTCCCCAAGAAGTTGTTAAACAGTAATTCCCATCAGTTGTACCAGCACACACAATTAACAGAGACAATGAGAGCTCAAATCTAATAATATCTAGAGGGCCATTTATGTTCCACCCTGCTTTAATGGATTATATTGTTCAAATAGTATTCCAGATCTTGATTGTGAACAAGAGATAGCATGTTCCCTGCAGGAATTCCCATAATGAATACTAAAGCATGATAACCCTGGAATTCTTCAAACCATATTAATTAAAATTGGTCAGAGTATATCTAATGTAGATACAGGAAGCATGACAGAAATCTCAAACTGAACATGCTATGATTTTAAAAGAATTATATACTTGAACTTCATGTTCTCAAACAAGATCAGATATTGAGATAATGTCTCTCTCTCTCTCTCTGTGTGTGTATATATATATATACACACACACGCGCTTATGGTTTGCTCATGCATACGAGTATTATGAGTCTTAGTGTCAAGACATTCTGATAACTATAAAAGCCTGAAGAGGAAGCATGTTGTGATAGTGCAGATTAATAGCTAAGAATAATGGACTATGAATTAGTCACTGGTTCATTTCTCACTCTGATATAAACTGCGGTGGTGGTTGTAAGCAAGTTACTCTATGTCTCAATCACTCATCTACGATTTAGGGCAGGGCTGTCCAACTGGCGGCCCGCGGACCGTATACGGCCCCCCAGCCCCTTCCCTGCGCCCCCCTACCCTCCTGCAAGATATCTGCTTTTTTAAGATTTAAAATATATATATTTTTATATTTTTTTGAATATTTTTTTGAATATTTTTGTGTATTTTTTTTCATGGTGGGGAGGGTGAGGGGCGGGGCGGGGCTGGGAGGAGGCGCAGGCTCCCTTCCTCCTCCTCCTACTTCCCTCCCCCCCCCGCCAATCGGCGCGCTCGCTGCTGCTGCTCGAGGCCTAGCGCGGCCTTGCTGAGGGGGCGGTGGCGGCGGTGGCTGCTGAGGCGGAGGATGAGGCTGCTGGAGGTGCTCCTGCCTCCTCCTCCGCCGCGGCGAAAGGGAAGGCCGCAGCCGGCCATCCCCAGCCTCATGGCGGCCGCTGCGGCCTTCCCTTTCGCCGCAGCGGCGGAGGAGGCTGCTGGAGGTGCTCCCGCAGCAGCCTCCTCCTCCACTGTGGCGAAAGGGAAGG
Organism: Anolis apletophallus; assembly: GCA_030556195.1. Lineage (NCBI taxonomy): Eukaryota > Metazoa > Chordata > Lepidosauria > Squamata > Anolidae > Anolis > Anolis apletophallus. The sequence continues at coordinate 66,759,932 of JARBWK010000002.1, read as the reverse complement.
CCGCAGAGGCCGCCATGAGGCTGGGGATGGCCGGCTGCGGCCTTCCCTTTCACGGCGGCGGCGGAGGAGGCTGCTGGAGGTGAGAGAGAATGTGTGTGTGTGTGCGCGCGTGCGCGTGGTGTGCCAGGAGGGAACAAGAGAGAAAGTGTGTGTGTGTGTGCGCGCGCGTGTGGTGTGCCAGGAGGGAACGAGAGAGAAAGTGTGTGTGTGTGCGCGCGTGTGTGGTGTGCCAGGAGAAAACGAGAGAGAAAGTGTGTGTGTGCGCGCGCACGTGCGTGTGGTGTGCCAGGAGGGAACGAGTGTGTGTGCGCGCGCCCACCCCTCCTCCAGATGGCCATCGAGGAGAAGGGGCGCTGCTTGCCCTTTCTTCTCTTCTTCCTCCTCCAGATGGCCATAGAGAAGGAAGAAGAGAAGCGGCACTGCTGCTGTTTCTTCTCCCCTGACTGGCCATCGAAGAGGAAGAGGAGGGAAAAGAGGAGAAACTGCAGCAGTGTCCCTTCTCTTCTTCTTCCTCCTCGATGACCAACTGGAGAAAGAGGAGTAAGAAGAGAAGGGGCAGCAGCACCCCATCGAGGCAGGCAGGTGGTGGCTTGCAAGGGGGGGGGTCTCCTCCGTGCTTTCATTCCCCTCCCGCGATCCATCAGCTGGCTGGAGTCACCTCTTCCTCTCCCTCCCACCTCCAGAAGGGAGACCTGCAAAGTGGGGAGGGAATGGAAGCGCTTTCAGGACTCACTTCTGGGGACAAGGGAGAGAAGCAGGAGGCAACCCCCAGGCTTTGTGTGACGACAATCTTCCTCCCCTCCCACCTCATCCCCCCCCCACACTTTTCTACCGTAGCACCCCTTTTCCACACCAGTCTTTCCTTTGACTAGTTTCCCCCTTCCTCTCCAAGTCTTTACTACCCCCATTCCCAGGAGGAGAGAGGAAAAATAGGATCTAGAGCAGGCATGGGCCAATTTGGGCCCTCCAGGTGTTTTGGGCTCCAACTCCCACCATTCCTCAGGCCCTTTCCTTTCCCCTCTCAGCCACTTAAGACAACCCTCTTCTGCCTTGCAAGAAGACACCATCAAAGCCTTCCAGACAGATGGCCAGGTAGCCATAATTATGACAGACATTTTATATATAATTTTATACACATTTACTTTAATTAGGGAATCCTTTGTTGTCCGAGCCTTGGATATACTGGCCTAAAGGCACCTATTCTGCCTTGTCTTGGAGGCTAAGCAGGGCCTTCCTAGGTAATAATAATACTAACAATAATAATAATAACTGGGTACAAGCCGAACTGGACACCCAAAAGGGTTGGCTTAAGCAGCCTGAGGACCTGCGGCTGTTAGGAATGGTGGGAGTTGAAGTCCAAAACACCAGGAGGGCCCAAGTTTGCCCAGGCCTGGTGTAGACACATCTCAGGACTAGGTAGCTTAAAGGCACTTATCCAGTCTGGTCTTGAAGGCTAGCAGGGCCTTCCTAGGTAATAATAATAATAACTTACATAATATGAGGATTTAAAGATCAAACTGCAAAGACTCTGGCACAAGCCATTAAAGGTTTTCCCCGTGGTGATTGATTGGCACACTGGGCTCAGTGCCTCAAGACCTTGGCCTGCACTTAAAAACAATCTGCACTGACAAAACTACCACCTGTCAGCTGCAAAAGGCCACCTTACTCTGATCTGATACACAGTCCTAGACATTTGGGAAGTGGGGCTCCCCGTGGCTCCGCCCTCCCTCACAAAGCGTCACGCCAGCATCAGAAGCGGGCGAAACCGGAGGAGGGCCAGGGGCGGGGCCTGGGGCGGGGCGGAGTGGCCCCACAGGTGATCAGTGACCGGAATTTCGGCCCAAGGTCCGGTAGAAGTTGGACAGCCCTGATATAGGGCATAATGGAACCAATTTCCCTTAAAACTGTGGCCTCATCCAGCCAATACAGATTTCCTTTCTAGCTCCTTCTGCCCTTCTCTCCAAACAGTGAAAAAAGATAAGAGGTAGTTGGCTGTAACAAAATGAACTTTGGTCTATTTTCCTGCAGCCTTTGAATAAAAAAGGAACTTTGGTTTGTAGATTGGTAAAAACTTTACATAAAAGAGGTGCTCTGGTTTGCAGATTGGCAAAGGCTTTGCAAGAAAATGAGCTCTGGTTTACAGATTATGGAATACATTCAAGGGAAGTAGTAGCGCCACTCTTTGGTCATACCCCACCCCACTATGGGCACGGCAGTTCAAGGAAGATATTAGCAAGCTAGAAAGTGTCCAGAGAAGGAACACAAAATGATCAAGGTCTGAAAACCAAGCTTCAGGAGTAACCATTTAGTGGGCTGGATATGTCTAGCTTGCAGAAGAGAAGATCAATGGTTATCTTTAAATATCAGAAGGTGTCCCCATAGAAGATGAAATGATCTTGTGCTCTGCTGGTAGAACATAAACAAATATATTTAGATCACAAGAAAAAAGATTCTACCAAAAGCATTAGGAAAAACTTATTTATTGCAAGAACCGTTTGACAGTGGAATAGACTGTTTCCAGCACTGGGGAGTTCTCCTTTATTGGACATTTCAATGACACTTTATATACATAGTCTGTTGTATTTTAGTGTAATGGTGTTCTAAAGTGTTCTGTTTTTACATGTTTTATTGTATACTTTGTTTTGTGAGCCGCCCCGAGCCTCCCGGAAAGGGCGGCCTATAAGTTGATGAAATAAATAAAATAAATAAATAAAATATAGCTGCTTGGAGTTGAACTAGATGACTACTGGGACTCTTTTCAATTCTAAGATTCTATTATAAGGGAGGATTTAAATAGATCAGGAGCTGAACTTAGCAAATAGAAGAGTTTTTATAGACCTTGCAGAAGTGTTGTGTTATAAACTGGAATTGGAATGAATTTAGTTAGCATTGTTATCACACTTTGTACATGAGATGCTCAACACTCTGATGATAAAAAACCTTACATCCACTTCAATTCATTTGTGACGGAACTACATATGGAAAACTCAACTATGAGGTATAGCCGAAGAGATAACTACAATATTGGAATTTGAATCTTGACCAAAGATCTCCCTGCCACATCTTCCAAGGAATTCTGTATCCTTAAACTGCATCAGAGAATCTCTGGTTATATGAAATACTGCATCTCTCACTGCAGAATTATAAACAGTAGGAGCAAATGTTTTACATTTCCCTGAAACATATTGATAAGCATTCCTCCGGTTTTCTTACAGCCACTAGAGAAAAAAAGAACAGCACACAACTGTGCTCTAATAAAAAGAAAACAACAGTTATGATGCTTATAAATGTCTCAGACAAATGACTGGGAAAAGGGAAGAGGGTCACTACAGATAATAGAAACTATTTAATGATTTAAAACAATTTATTAATGAGAAATTCCATTATCATCAACTACATGCAAAATTTAAAAAGAATGCGAGGGTTGGTTTTGCAACTACTCTGGAAGAAATAATTCAATTTTACAATAGTGGGGTCAATTAGAGAAAATGTATACAAAATGTTTTATAGAAGTTATACAACACCAGTCCAACTTGCAAAAATAGATAAATCTCAACAAGATAGGTGCAGGAGATGTAAAACGTAGAGAGGAATTTTCTTTCATATGTGGTGGTCATGAGAGAATGTTCAAGGATTTTGGAGTAAAGTAATTAAGGAAACAAATAAAATGTTGTGCAATAAAGGCAAAAAAAATCAGGGATGGGTCTGTTGCTTAGGGAAGGCTTCAATTGGGATAATAAATAAATAGTCCAATACCATTTTGAGGCAGCAAGAATGATATTTGCTAGGAATTGGAAAGGGGGGAAAGCATTAACTAAAAAGGATTGGAAAGATAAACAAATGGATTACATACAAATGGCCAAGATATCCAATAACTTGGCAGACAAAAAACAATGTTCCTAGAGATGGAATGGCATATCTGGAAGGAAAGTCAAAGAAGTGAATGATCAATAGTCCCAAGAGGAATTTATGAGCAAACATGATAGAAAGGTAAATAAGTAATATTACAGGCACCACAGTGACTAGGCTTGGAAGTCAAGGTCCAGGGTGCACGGGTGTGTGGGATAAGGGTTACGTTTGTGAAGGATATGGGCAAAAAGGGATATCTTACATTTTGTAGTGTGGATGTCATGTGTAAATTTTCATAATTTTTTAAAAAAAGAAATTACCTGAAATATCCTCCTGTGGTACATTTTTGGATTCCTTTTATCATTTCCTGATGAGTAATTTTAAACTCTCTTCCTGGATAGAGAAGTGTTGCCATTACAGCAGCTTTGGAGTGAGTATGGATCACTGCTCCTGCTCCTAAGAGGATAAATATGGAGAAAATGTCTACATAGTCGCTTAAAAAAAAAAGAAAACAGTACTGATATCTTGTCATTCAACATTAGCTCCTTTCGCTGTATTTATTTATTTGGAACATTTATACCCCGTCCTATCTCGACCTCCAAGGAGGGACTCAGGACGGCTACCAACAGGCAACAATTCGATGCTGAAACAATAAAACACATCATAAAATACAATCAAATGCCTAAAAAAATCAATATACATTAAAACGGTTCACCAGGTTAAAACGTCATCCAAATCCACCCAAATTGCAGTCCAATAAAATCTCATCATTGCCAGTAAAATCAATCTAATCTGCAAACACTTGCTCCCATAACCAGGATTTAAGTTTCTTCCTGAAGGTCAAGAGGGAGGGGGCAGATTTAACCTTCTTAGGGAGGGAGTTCCACAGCCGAGGGGTACCATGGAGAAAGCCCTGTCTCTCGTCCCAATCGAGACTGCAATGGCGGTGGGACAGAGAGCAGGGCCTCCCTGGATTATCTTAAAGTCCTTTATGGTTTGTAGGGGGAGACAGGTAAACTGGGCCATAACCATTTAGGGCTTTATAGGTTAAAACCAGCACTTTAAATTGTGCTCAGAAGCTAATAGGCAGCCAGTGGAGCTGGTATAGAAAGGGAGTTGTCCGCTCCCTGTACCCTGCTCCCATGAGCAACCTGACTGTCAAGCATTGGACTAGCTGAAGCTTCTGGGCAGTCTTCAGAGGCAACCCCACGTAGAGTGCATTGCAGTAGACTATTCGGGATTTAATCAGAACGTGGACCACCATGGCCAAATCAGCCTTCCTAAGATACAGGCACAGCTGGCTCACAAGCTGGTGCACCTACAGGTTGAGTCTCCTTTATCTAACATGCTTTGAATCAGAAGGTGTTTGGATTTTTTCAGTTTTTGAAATGCCTGAATTTGCATATATATTGTGAATGAGGGATGGGAGAAAGCAGGCTAGTCACACATTTATCAAGGAGGAAGAATAGAGAACTCTATCTGTACAAGAAGCCTATAAAACAGAGGTACCAGATGCTACTCCAGATGTCACCACATTTTCTACCTTTAACATAAAATAGCTGGGAGGGAAGGAAAAATACCCCAATTGGACACAGAAGTGGTTAAAGGGGTGACTCTGTACTTGCAGCTGTTTACAGAATGTCCCCTACCTGTGCACTGTTGGGTCCGAAAGTGAGTGCGTAAGTGCGTGGAACATTTGCTTTTAACAGTAGTCTTGTGTAAGTAAAGTACTCCCCCTTCTACTTTTTGACCATCAGGGCTCCTTAAGGAAAAAAACACAATAACTACTGAATGTGTGACTAACCTCCTCTTCTCGAAGGTGGAAATATCATGTTTTGGAGTACTTCAGATTTTGAATTTCTAGAGAAGGGGGATCAACCCATACATCCATAAATACTGGAGTTAATAAATAAATTGAAGATTAACTTATTAACATTTTTATTCCTAAAGAAAACTGCTTTCTGTTTTTCAGAGAAAAAGAATTGTTCACCTTCTACACATTATTTATTTATTTATTTTTTCGACTTCTAGACCGCTCCTTCTCAAAGTTCGGAGCGGTTTACAACAATATAAAAACACAGCACAATAATAAAACAACACATTAAATCTAAAATCTCTACTTTCCACTACAATTGAATTAAGACTAACAGCAAAAGGTGTTACAGCTTTACTCAAGTGAGAATGCTTGGCGAAAGAGGACCGTCTTACACGCCCTTCGGAAGGAGGACAGCTCTCTGATTCCTTACACTTCGTCAGGCAGAGCATTCTACAATATCTGTGCCACCACCGAAAAAGCTCTTTGCCTGGTTGAGGACAGATGGTACATCCGGACAGATGGGATACTAAGCAGATTTTGCTCTTCAGATTGCAGTGATCTCTGGGGAACATGTGGGGAGAGGCGGTCCCTCAAGTACACAGGCCCTAGACCATACAAGGCCTTGAAGGTTAGAACCAACACTTTGAAAGCAATCTGGTACTTTATTGGTAGCCAGTGCAGTTGCTGCAGGATTGGTGTAATATGACATCTTGCTGGAGCCCCAGCGAATAGTCGAACTGCCGCATTCTGCACTAGCTTGAGTTTCCGGGTCACTCTCAAAGGAAGGCCAATGTAAAGGGTATTACAGTAGTCTAATCTCAAGATGACCGTTGCCTGGATCACTGTGGCCAGGTCACTCCCCGATAGGTAAGCAGATGGAAGAATGTGGTTTTGCTGACCATGGAGACCTGAGCCTCCATAGTCAGCAATGGGTCTAATTGGACCCCAAGCTTTTTACTAACGATGACGGGTATAATGCTTCACCATCTAAGGCAGGCAGCCAGCACCCTCCCCCACCCGGGCGACCCAGCCACAAGATCTCCATCTTCGATGGGTTCACCTTCAACCGGCTAGATCGTAGACATCCAGTCACAGCCTCAAGGCACTGATGGAAAGAATCGGGTACGGAGTCTGGTTGGCCTTCCATCCTCAGCACCAGCTGGGTGTCATCAGAGTACTGATGACACTCCAGACCAAAGCTACGCACCAGTCGGGCCAGTGGACGCATATAGATGTTATATAATAGAGGAGAGAGAATAGCCTCCTTGAGGGACCCCACAATTTAATGGGAGTCTCTCAGAGACAACCTCTCCCCTCACCACCCGCTGATCCCGATTCCGGAGGATACCCACTTAAGGGCAGTTCCCCTGACCCCCGAGGCAGTTAAGCGGTGGATCAATAATGCGTGATCTACTGTATCAAAAGCTGTCCAATAACATGAGCAGCGCTGATCCTCCTCGGTCCAACTGGCAGCGGAGCCTTTTTTTTGCATTCCTTCAAATTATCTCTGCAACACATTATCAAAGAAGTTTTCTACTGTACAGAAGAAGAGTTCTATCACTGGCATGAAATATTAGCAGAAAGATTAAAACACACCTGTATATTGTGTGTGTGTGTGCGCGCACACACACGTGAAATGGTATTGGAGGGTCATATTGCATGTTAATATACTATCAATTTTTTAGGCTTTATTGAAACAAGACTTCTGAAGAAAATTATCCATACCATTAATGACTATATTAACAGCTGGCACTGTTCATGATTTCCAGCATTTGGAACCACTGAAGGGAAATACAACAGAAAAGGAGAAAAATAATGCTCTTTACCCTTCAGCCAAATTCTCTTACGGCTTGCATGAAGTACATTGAAAGAGCACACCATGTAAACGTAAGGCGTAAAAATGCAGTGACTTTGAAGATTCAAATATGTAAATTACTGCATCTCTGGATACTTGAATCTGCAGATGAGTCCTCCAAAAGTGTGAAACTACAACCCCAACAAATAGTTTTCTCAACTTGATACTTCTCTTGTTAATATTGCAACTGACAGCATTATGTCATAATAATTAGCACAAAAATCCTGCAGGCAAGTTTGTCTTCCTTAGAATCAAGCTGTGAAATGCAATCTCCTGCTCCCTGTGCTCATTTCCATTAAGAGTACACAATCAATCCTGTTCACAGGCACTGTGTGAGATTTTCCTATAGACTTCTTGCCTCCTTGCCACCTTTTCCTTAGTTGAACCTTGTAGTTTATGCACTGATTTTCCCACAGCACTACTTATATATTCCCACTCAATAGAAATTAGCTAGTGACTTGGAGAGCATGCATACACACAGACATACTCATAGTGATAGTTTTTATTTATATAAAATTGAAGTAACTTGTTATAATATAGAGTGTGTGCGGTCTATGGAAAATGGTATGGTATGGGTATGGAAAATGGAGTTACTGTCAATGATTTTTTAAAATAATCTAACAAGTTGCAGAGAACTGCGATTGCTGCTATGTATTTTATTATTTATTTACTTCATTTTTATACCGCCATTCTCAGCCCAAGGGCGACTCATGGTGGTTTACAAGCGGCACTATTCAGTGCTCATAATAATATAAAAACAGGTAAAAATCACATAGCTAAAATCACATAGATTATTAACATCAATAAAAACATAATAAAAGCGTAACTCCTCCGCATTTTATTACCAATTCATTGTCCAGTCGCGCTGTCAAGCCATTCCAAGTTCAGAGGTCATAGCTACACTGCGTTTGGGAATGCCTGATCAAATAACCAAGTTTTTACTTTTTATTAAATGTTAAGAGGGTGGTGGTCGTTCTAATGTCCCTGGGGAAGGCATTCCATAGCTGGGGGGCCACTGCTGAGAAGGCCCTGTCTCTCATCCCCGCCAGCCGCACCTGTGACGATAGCAGGACCGAGAGCAGGGCCTCCCCAGAGATCTTAAGTTTCTAGATGGTTCGTAAGGAGAGATACGTTTGGACAGATAGGTAGGGTCAGAACCGTTTAGAGCTTTATAGGCCAAGGCCAGCACTTTGAATTGTGCTTGGTAGCAGATTGGCAGCCAGTGGAGCTGGCGCAACAGTGGAGATGTATGCTCCCTGAGCGTCGCTCCTGGTAACAACCTGGCTGCCACCCTTTGACCATTTGGAGCTTCCGAACAGTCTTCAAAGGCAACCCCACATAGAGTGCGTTGCAGTAATCTATACGGGATGTAACCAGAGCGTGGACTTCCCAAGGTATGGGCACAGTTGGTGCACAAGTTTTAATTGTGCAAATGCTCTCCCAGTCACTGCCGAAATCTGAGGTTCCAAGCTCAGCGATGAATCTAGGATCACACTCAAACTGCGAACCTGCGCCTTCAGGGGGAGTGTAACCCCGTCCAGCTCAGGCTGTAACCCTATGCCCTGTTCGGCCTTTCGACTGACCAGGAATACCTCTGTCTTGTCTGGATTCAATTTCAATTTGTTCACCCTCATCCAGACCATCACAGCAGCCAAGCACCAGTTCAGGACCTGAACAGCCTCCTTAGTAGCAAGTGGGAAGGAGTGACAGAGTTGGACATCATATTTTCTTAGGAGCCCCCAGTGGCGCAGTGGGTATAAAGTGCAGAGCTGCTGAACTTGCTGATCAAAAAGTTGCAAGTTCGAATTCGGGGAGCAGGGTGATTTTCAAGGTATTTCCAAAATATTTGGACATTTCAATTATAACAGGGTTCCCTTGGCAAGTTTTTCTCAGATGGAAGGCATTTGCCTCTGACGCTGAGAATGTGGCTTGCCCAAGCTCACCCTAACGGTTTCCAAAGTCAATGGAAATTTGAATCCTGGTCTCTACAGCTGAAGTCCAATCCCCCAATAAATAATAATAACTTTATTTATACCCTGCCACCATCTCCCCAAGGGGACTCAGGGCGGCTAACATGAGGCCAAGCTCGAGAATTACAATAAGGCAAATAAAATACATACAATAGATAATAACATCAAATAAAGTGCAAACAATAACAAAATAATAATAGAATGAACACAAAATTGAATACAGTGGGCTGGGCCAAATGCAAGGAATAAAATTATAAATCCCCCAGGGTGACATAGGTAAATGAAATAGTATATCTAGTGGAAGACTCAGATGGGAAAAACAATGGGGTTAATCTTCACTGAGGGATGGGATAAAGTGCATCAGAAGGACAAATTGGTACTGTGACAGACATGGTATGGGAATTTGATGTCATTCCTCAAATGAACATCAAATTCCTCATTCCTCAAAAGCACACCGGAAAAGCCGAAAAGCTTTCCTAAAGCTGCCAAGGTGGGTGCTTGCCTGATCTCCCTGGGTAGTGAGTTCCAGAGCCAGGGAGTGGCTACATCCTAGCCATTATACCAAGCTGGCTAGGATATACAAAAAGGCAAACCAAACAAATATATTTTAGTAGTAATTGAAATACTTGCTTAATACTGTAGCAAAGCTTCTGTTTCAGTAGCATTACAACTGAAATTACGATATCTCCATTTCAGCAAAATAATACACTTAATATTTAATATATTCTGTGTGTGTGTGTGTGTGTATGAAATACATAGATATAGAGTCAACTTCTTATACATCATACACGCATACAACTTTTCTTTTGCATACCTCTCATGGTATAAGCATTCATAAAGAGTGGTGTGCACTGGCTCTTCTTTAGCTTCTTGTGTGCTGGAGGCACACTGATGTCTTGTTCTTCAATGTCACATACAAACATATCCTCAGGCTGTAAAGAAAGAATTGGACACATATTTGAGTATAATCCCAATTTTCAGCCCTTTTTTAGGCTGAAAAAGTCCTCCTTGGCTTATACTCGAGCCAAAGTAATTTATTATTTTACTCTATATTGTTATTCTATTCTATTTATTATTATTACATTTACATTATTTTACTCTATTATTTTTATTACATTTTCATTACCTTACTATTTTTATTACATTTATTATTTTACTCTATTATTATTGGAAGGAAATGTAAACACATTTACATTGAAGAAGGTTAGAATAATGGTTTAATCAGAGTTGGACAGTCTTATCTTAAATTACAGTTTTATGTCAATATTCAAAATAATTTGACCTACTGATTGATGCCTCAATGTAATTTTATTGGTATCTATTTTTATTTTGAAATGTACCAGTAGCTGCTGCATTTCCCACCCTTGGCTTATGCTCAAGTCAATAAGTTTTCCCAAGTTTTTTTGGAGTAACATTGGATGCCTTGGCTTATATTTGAGTTGGCTTATACTTGAGTATAAACAGTAACTTGATATAAGAGATACTATATTGAAAGAGCATATATAGGTACATATTATACTATGTATATCCTGCAGTAGTATAATATACACATATATTCATATATATTGTAAATATTACAGAACTTCTACAGAGCAAGAGTTTTAGAAATGATTCACGAAAATATAAAGGCATGAAAGAGTTTGGAAGCAAATGTCTACAGCCATTTTTATTACAAGTTGAAAAGCAATGGGACAAAATAGAAGTTGCTAACATTTTTTTAGTCAAATTAAAATCCGAGGGATTCCCCTGCCACAAGATGTATTGTTTAAACAGGGGAACCAGTGAAAAAGTGGATGACATTCTGCACAGATATATGCCTAGGATGAACCTAAGGAGAAACTGGTTCTTCCTTGACAAGGCAAGCCAAACTGACAGTTGTGAGGTAGGTGCCTAACCTTTGATCCTCCTCTCTAGAACACTTTTTAAAGTCTTAAAATATATGGACAATTTAAATGAAAAACACACTAAAATAAATAGATATTCTGCCTATCTGAAGTATATCTGCTTCAGTGGAGGAGGGGACTGGGACCCTTTCTATACTGTATGCAATACACAGAGTGTAGGAAATAATCAAGTAAACTACTAATTAAGAAATTCTCAAAGTGTTAATACACAAATCTTAAGGAAGTATACATAAATACAAGGTACAAATTAAAGAGTGCGCCCGCTCTGGGCTCCTACCCCATACGCTTAATAGCGTTACTTAAAGTCCAGGAGTTATCGGGTTCGAGGAAAAAGTTCAAGGGTTCACAATAATAGACAGGTTTTCCAGGTAAGTATATGAGTATATGAGGGGAGGATAGACAAAAGGCCCACAGGGCCGCGTCGTAGCCAAAGATCAGGTTGGCAAACAAGCCGTGATGGAAATCCAGGGAGCAGTAGTAATGCGGAGTTGTTTGCTGACCGGAGCCCAGGTGATTCAAGCGCATGGAAGGCGGATACGTAGCAATAGCGGCTGGGTCTCCGAGGAGTAGTTGGGCCTTTCTATACTGCCATATAATCCAGTATTTCATCCCAGATTATCAGTTTTGAATTGGATTATATGAGTCTACACGGCCATATAACTCAGTTCAAAGCGGATAATCTGGGATTATAAGGACCAAGAAATCAAAATAGAGTTACCCCTCCCACATTCAAGGGAGGTGACGTATAAAAAAAGATTACAGCTGGGCTTCCGCGCTCATGCTCAATGAGAAAATGCCCTCGTGGACACTATGTGCAAAGTGAATCATAACCAATCAAAAAGCTACATGAGTTGTTTTTCTTAGTCTGATTGGCGTGACACCACAGGACTATAAAAGCTTTGTAAGTGTGCCATAGGGGGCGGCAGTCTATTGAGCACTTGACCCTGATGTCCGTCTCATGCTGATCAGCTTGAAATAAAAAAACTTGTTTGGAAACCTCATCCGACTCCGTCTCCTCCTTGCTTTCTGGACCTCGTCACCCTAAAAACCTAGTCTCTAACAGGATCAGAAACTGGATTATATGGCAGTGTAGAAAGGGCCTGGGAAGCAAGTTGGATAACTTAGAACAGTGCTCAAATATGGCTACTGAAATCATTTTGGGAGTAGAGAGAACCCTCAGATGTATTTATTTTTTTTCTAAGCAAAATGAACCAAACCCCATAAAACAAATGTTTATAAACTAATTTGTAACACTTAAAACATCGTATGGTTGCTAATCTTTGAGAAAATATGTGGCCTTGATAGGGAAACAAAAGCAACCCTCTCCCCATGGGTCCTTTGCCATCATATATAGTGCTATAATGCCACTTTAGAGCATGGCAATCCTACCAAATCCTAGGATTTGCAGTTTAGATATTTAGCCTTCTCAGCCAGAGAACACCAGTCTCATGTGTTTAAAACTCCAGGATCCCATCGAATATTAATGCTGCAGTTAAAATGGCATCATGGTGGCAATTTCACAATACAGTTGTTCCTAAACATTTGCTACTAGCCTACACATGATTGAAAAAACACACCTCTTTCTAGGCATTTGTAGGTCCTCCAAAGCATTTTCATGGTCAGCTTCTCTACGAAGATCTACAATGGCCTAGTGAAGTGTTCTCTTAGGCAAACATAAATAGTATGATTTTTATTTTGATTTTTGTTTCCACTTTCATGGGGGACCAATGTATAAAACCCCTAAAAAACCAAATACATATGTATGTAGTATTGGAGCCATACAGTTTATCTTTGTTTTTTAAATCCCAACTCTTTTTGTGTTGGTTGGCTGTAATATTTGTTAGGTAAGAAGTGTACTTTGTTTGCCATTACTGCAACTTCAGCGTAACCATCAGTATTCAAAGCTTTTTCTTTTGAAAGACTAAAGACAAACAAATGAAAGCTGAGATTCATATTCCCCAGAATCTACCTGAATTCTAGTACATATGCAAATAGAACTACTACAAAGAACCTTGGTTAAATATTGGCAGCACAATCTATAGAAGTCAAGTGAAAAGAAAAGTCCACCAGGCAGGATTTCAGCCTTAATTAGAAAGTGTACCTGAATGATAATTTCAATAAGACTGTTATCAGAAACCTCACAACATAAGGTTATTGTTGCTATTTTTAAAGGACTGATTGCATCTTATTATATACTCTTAGGGAGTGTTGTTATGGGCTTTCAAGTCATTTCGAGCTTATAGTGGCAATGGCATGAGGGTTACTTGGCAAGATTTACTTTGAGGGGGATTTGCATTGCTACCCTCTGAGATTGAAACAGTGTAACTTACTCAAACTCACCCAGTGGGTTCCCATGGTCAACTAGTGATCTCCCAGTGTCCTGGTTTAACATTAAAACTACTACATTATACTGGCTTTCTAGAAAGCATTACCTTTTTTTGAACTAGTAACCTTACCTTTTGCAATTTTAGCCATACTTTTGGTGCATTACAATGTTCACAGCAAATGTGTCTAGGGGCCAATATGTACAGCACAATCCTTCAAAGTCAGATTACTCCATTGTACAAATAATGGGCTGAATCATTCTTAAGTTATGTTTTCATGATAGAAAAACATAGTAATGTTTTAATAATGTTTTCATGATAGAAAACCTTAGCGACTCTTCTACCTCTTTTGGAATGCTGGTACACACAACTTTACCAGCATTCAAAAGAGGTTCAAGAGTCGCTATTTCATCCTGCTTTTGAAAACAAGTAAGAAACTGTGGCATACAATGGTCATATGACATTTCCTCTAGCCGGCTATACTTGTTAAATAACCAATTGAAAGGAGCATTGCACTCCTAAGCTGCTCTGCAGTTGATGATGTTCTCTAAGCCTAACACAAAGCCAAAGGATAACACAGACACACAGTGTATAGCAGCAGCAGCTTAATGACAAATAAGGCTCTTTACTGCCAGCTGCCAAATGAACACAAAAAACAGGTTGTGCAAAACAGGAAAAATAAATAAACCCATTTTCACCCTCCTATGTAAGGCCATCTAGCATATCAACATGAACTTGTCACATAGAACGGGTAAAAACAGCCCCAGAAGGGAAGTTCTTTGTCCATTCACAATTACTCTTGCACTGCTAAGCCCCACCAGGCTCCCTTTCTGTGGCAAAAAGGTTGATTTCCTTCTACTCAAAGCCTGCAAGAAGAGCAGGCCACCCTGTAAATAGGTTGTACTATCCCTGTTGCACTGCTTAATATTCTATCTATCTATCTCACCTCATTTTCAAAACCAAAATTTGATCTGGTCATTTCCAGTTCCAGGGTTTGTTTTCTCTTTGGCAGACCAAACTGATCTCAAACACAAGAAAATTGGCCCCTTTACCAAATGTAGTTGCCTATCCCAGCGATAAGTGGATATTATGGCTTTCAAAAAGTCTCTATGCAGTAACCCTGTTCATAGCAGGTACCACACAAAGATATACTTCCATATGGAATATGTGCTTTGTACACACACAGTGGCATACAATCTAGGAAAATGCATTGTTGGCACCGTCTCTAAGGCCCCATCTACACTGCCATATAATACAGTTTCAGAATGAAATTGGGGGCACTGAACTAGATTATATGGCAGTTTATGTCCTTTACGGTTTTTGCTTTGGATAAGGATTATTAACTATTACATTTAATAATAATAATAATCTTTATTTATGATCCACTACCATCTCCCATAGGGACTCAGGTGGCTCACGAAAGCACATGATGGTGCCATACAACACATAAAATGAAATACATTGACATATAAAATCAATAACACATTTACATAAAAACAGATATATAAAATTAACAAAAGGAACCTCTATTAAATAAATTCAGTAAAATGTGGCTATAGCAATTGATTTTAAAAGATCCATACAATTCATTTAGCGTCCCATCTGTATACCAATCAGAATGTACACATAAAGTGCCAAAGTAATTGGCAACCAGTCTAGCTACTGCTTTAAATGTTATCAAAGGCCTGCTGAAAAAAAACAACAACTTTTAAACTCGTTCCGAAAGTGCTGCAGTGTGGGGGCTTGCCCAGGTTCCCTGGAAAGAGCATTCCAGAGCCAAGAGGCCACCACCAAGAAGGCCATCTCCCTCATCTCCACCAACTGTGTTTGAGTTGAAGCGGGACCGAGAGGAGGGCCTCCCCGGCAAATCTTAGAGCCCACACCTGTTCATAGGGGGAAGTGCGGTCATGAAGATAGACTAGACCCAAACCATTTCAGAGCCATTAACAGGAAGGACCATTTAGAACTAAAACCTACACAGCAAGGAAAGAAAAAAAAAACCCAAACACTAAGCTTCAGAAACTTCTTTGTAGCCTGGCACACCACCAGCACTATTTAGCAGACAAGAATAAGACCTTGTAAAACTACATCTCCCGGAACTTCATTAAAATGATATCAAAATGTATTAATTCTATGATGCACCAGGTATTCAAATGCAACATGTACATACCTGGATTCTTTCTTTTTGGACACCAGAGGGAGCAATATATATTTCATCGCTGCAGGGAGAAACCAGAATTTTAGTAACAGGTAGAAAGCAGCAGAAAGCATCTGGCTTAATTTGAAAACACAATAGGATACCCAAGAATTTTTCCCCCCACTGTGATGCTTGTCAGCAGTGGCAGTTAACCTACTGCCATAGGCTTAGTCAGCCCTAGAAAAGCTAGCATCAGAACAGTTTGGATGTGATTTTTTTGTTACTCTGTAGTTACTCAACAAAATGCTCTATATAAAATATATTCAATTATTACATGACACCAATTGCCCTGTATATTCTAAACATGGTAATTATTTTTTCTGCACAAAAACAAAATTTAACAAAACCCACAGATCCATATCAGCCAAAGTAAAGCAAAGCTACTTAAGGCCAACTTTATTTATATCCTGCCTTTCTCCCTGTATGGGTCCCAAGATAAAGAACAAATTTTAAAGAAAACGAAGTAATACAATTTTAAAGCTCTCAATACAAAAATTAAAACACAATAACGTATCACATTGTGATTCCTTTTCCCGGACAACAAAAAGGGGTCAAAAACCTTTGACAGCTATTGTAATGTCATTTTGTGTCTTTTTGTGGAATTAAGAAAGTCTAGCATCACAATATATGAATATGTTGGATTTTGTTGTGGTATGCTGAACTTTGGACTGCTTCCTTGGAAACATGCACAGCAGAGACATCTAGTGGTTAACTGGATCAGCTAAACCAACTTTCCCTGTGTTTGAAGACAAAGGCGCAGCATTGAATGAAGATTGTGGAGGGGGTTATTTTCATTTATAAATACCATTCCACTAGCATTGCAGTGACATGTTTTCACAGACAAAAAAACCCAACCTTAATAGAATATATGTGGGGAAATGTTAGGAATTTTAAATTAGTTCTAAATGCACATGTTCTTAATGCAAGTCACTTCATACATCACTTATGCAACATATATGTACCTAACCCAGGCATGTAGCCGGGGGGGGGGGGCTTAGGGGGCTTTAGCCCCCCAATTCTTAGGGTGGTCCGCAAGAAGGCCTTACTGGTACATTATTTAAACTGTTATGTTTATTCATATCATGATCTGATCACCATGCTCATTATATCCCACATTCATGGGGTTATTGGGATAACAAGACAAAAGGTTTGGTAGGGTAGTCCCTCTCTTACTCAGACTCAGCCTCTCCCGAATCAAACTCAGCCCTCCCCGAATCAAAATCCTGGCTACGACCCGTCCTAACCTATTTCATATCCTTTAGTTTGATGGAAATAGCATTTGGATTTGTTTAGTGCTAAGCCAGACAGAAATAAAACTCTATTATCTCTATTTGCCACGGTTATCAGTGCCCCCCAAACCTATATTTATAGGCAGTAGTCACATTGAGCAATGGAGATCTATTCTCCTGGTGACTGGAGTTCAGCAGGATAAAGTTTCCACCTGCTCCCATCAGTAATCTCTGGTGCTACAAAGAGTTGCAACAGATGTTCTGCTTCTAAGGTGCCTTTCTACACTGCTACATAAACTTCAGATTATCTGAACTGGATTATATGGCAGTGTAGACACATATAATCCAGTTCAAAGCAGATAATGTGCATTATTTGCTTTGATTATCTGGATTATATAGCAGTGTAGAAAGGGCCTAAGTGTCGCACCAAAAGACTGCTGATGGGAGGGGGACAGAAGTGTCGTCCTGCTCTGCACTGATCTCTAGTAGAGCAGACCTCCATCACTTGACGGCTGCTGACATTTAGGGAGGTTTGGTGAACCTGGAAGGAAATGAGATGTAGTTACTAGACATGGTTCGGTTCAGTCAGAATCTTCATAATTTGGAATCAATTCGGAAAGATTTCCTTTTTGAAGTGATTTCGAAGTTTTTAAGGAAACCACAAGTCCCTTTGCCCTTCCGAAGCTTTTTCCGCCATTTCTCTTATGAATCAGTGACTCGGAAATGATTCAGCTTTTCAAGCTAGTGTGGAGGGATTCCCTTCGGTTTCCTTTCCCTCCTGGTCAGTCTTGGGCGAGAGAAGTGTTTTAACCCAGTGTGGATGGCTTCTCTTCGGTTTTCTTCCCCTCCCTGTCAGTCTTGGATGAGAGAAGCGTTTAAACCCAGTGTGAATGGCTTCCCTTCGATTTTCTTTCCCTCCCGGTCAGTCTTGGGCGAGATAAGTGCTTTAACCCACAGTGGATGGATTCCATTTAGTTTACTTTCCCTCCTGCGTCAGTCTTGGGCGAGAGAAGCATTTTAACCCAGAGTGGATGGATTCCCTTCAGTTTCCTTTCTCTTCCGTGTCAGTCTTGGGTGAGAGAAGCGTTTTAACCCAATGTAGATGGATTCCCTTTTCTTTCCTTTTCCTCCCAGTCAGATTAAATCAGAGTGGATGAATGTCTTCCCTTTGCTCCCCCCCCCCCCACCCAGCTTCTGGAATAAAACCACTACTTTCAAAGTAAAGACCACCCAATGAAACAAAAAATAACACATTGAAACCATTAATAAAGTATCCAGAAGTCTCTGAAGTTTTGAAAAGTTTTGAACTTTTTTTTTCCTGTGAAAATTGGGATGGACTTTAGATCCGAACTACATCCAAAACGAGTTTTGAACCATTTTTAAAAAATCAACCAAGCCTAGTAGTTACACATTCACAAGGATGGCTGAAGTGCAGGGTCTTACTGTATGTTTACATATATACGAAAATACTAGATTCAGGAAATGGTGGATCCATTGTTAAGACCAGGGAGCTCTCAGACTATGTTAGTGAGTCCAGTTTATGACATGCAGTAATTGATTTCAATTCAGGTATCAAGTCTATCAGACTACTACAGTATATATAATAACTGTTCCTTTTTAAATGGTTCATGATTTTAATCAGTGATGCAAAACACTGTCACGACAACAATAATACTAAAATGGGGGGGGGGGGTTGCTTGCTTCTGCCACCTTGCTGTTTCAAAATTAAATTTGGTATAGCTGAAGTGTGTGTTTTGCAGACCAAATAACAGGGTATGAATTGCTGCTAATTATTTAAGAATAAGCATATTTTTATTTTATCCATACCAAGTTATTTTAATGTTTGTGTATATTTATAGTTTTATGTCCTGGCATTGAATGCTTGCCGTATATATGTTGTGCTCTGCCCTGAATCCCCTGGAAGGGTGGAATATAAATGTTTTAATAATAATAATAATAATAATAATATATTTATGCCTATTTTTGTGACTATTCTACAAAAAACAAAAAAGGATATTAAAAAAGCAAATGTCATCATACCAAGTCAAATCAAGTCATTGTGAAATGTATAATATTCCACCTAGAATTATCTGAACTAGCATTGGACTTTTTACCTAGAGACTGGCTGGCCAAGGGATAAACACTTTGTGGCATAATTATATGTAGTATAATGTATCTTCATCCAGCTAGGAATATTTTAAACGAGCACATTCTTTTACTAAAAGGGTGAATGATTTTTCCTCTGATCACCACTAAGAGGAGCCAAGTATCCACAAATAAAAATAGCTTCAGTTAAAAGGAGCAAATATTTTATTATTTATTTTTTAGAAAATCTACTCTGAGTAATGCAACTCCAATCAAACCATTATTTTGTCAGCTGTTGGATATTATCTATATTATTCAGTGAGTTTGCTTCCTTTAGGGATACAATAATATATACATCTTTACCTGAGCCAAACAAAGTTAAAAAGAGAAGGAACGAAGAGTTATGCTGGATGTAAGAGGAAAGGTTTTATCTAGTCCAACATTCTGTTCACAAGAAAGACAATCAATTGACTTTTGGAAACGTCCCATGCTCCACAGTAATTGATTCACAGAGGTTATGAGGGTGGAGGTGGTATATATCCACTTGACTAGGAGTTTATTCATGTGACCATGTGGTGCACATGTGGCCTTTTTTTCTAGGGACACTGAGACAGAAAAAAATCAGCTTCATACCACTGAAATCTACATTGTGTTTCATGCTTTCCTACTCCTTTCTCGTGAAGAGTGGATTGTATGATTTGTATTTTTGGGGTCTGGCTGAGGCATATTAAGGTCTGGTAAGGCTTAAGATGCCATCCTAAAAAATGAAACTTGGAAAATGGCATTATGGAGAACAAAGGAGGTGAAGAATTCATTAACTTTGGCAAGAAAAGTGCTAATGAGAAAACCAATGACAACTGTTGAATTTTGTTTACAAATACCAAATGTTTACATAACCAAAGACCATAGCTCCTTAAGTTAAATAATCTATCTGTTCTGGAATTGATGAGGCTATAGCAGGTCTCAGCTGAATGGAAGAGGTTATCTAAACAACCAAGTAATCGATAACCAAACATCGATATCCTTTTCCTTTTCAACAATGTGACTGATCTGCGAGGAATGTAGTTTTATACACCGATCTGTCTTCTCCAGCAGTAGGCCTGAATGTTGGAGATTGGTTAGTATGAATTAATGAATGTATGTGAATGAATGCTATGTATATGCGACGTCTGACCTTTGTGTATGTAACCAATATAGCTATTATAAAACCAGTACTGGCTCTGTGTCTCTCTTTCTAGGAAAGTACCTGCTATACTCTGTTCCACTGAAAACAGATTAAAGAACATTTTAAGGTTCAAAAAGTATTCAGGATATTATCTCTAAATTGATTATGTGCACTTTAATGTAAAAAATATAACAAAATGAACACTACTCACCCATGCTTTATGCTGATACCACCACCGGTACCTGTAACCCATCCTAAGTGATAAAACTGCCGGCAAAGCTCTGGGATCAGATTCCTGGGATGCTCATTGTCCTGTAGAAGAAAAAAAAGTATTGAAAAATTAGTGATCTATTTATTGAAAGCTGCAGTGTTTGGTAAATTAACAAGATTAGTTGAATAACAATGGTGTTTCTAGATAATCAGGGACATTTTTACAAAATAATTGTTTTAATAGACGTGTAGCTTTGTTAATAGAGAAACATAATTTCTACCTTATTTCAGAAGGAAAAACAATCTTCCTAACATGGCTTTCATCAGAATTATTGTTTGTTGCTGATTAAAGGTATATCCTTAATTGAGTATCTGAAAAAATAAATATACAGCTAACCTTAAATTTTTAATTAATGGCACCTTGGTTTAAAAACAATTGGATTGGCAGGCAATACATTTTTTCTTTTATTCAGAACAGTGGAATGTTCGTAGGGTTGCCACTTTTTGATATAAGAAATAAGGGACATTTACCTAAAAATACATATTTTTCGCAAAAATAAGGGACACTTCATAAAAACTTGAAAATCAAACGTTAGGTATAAATAGTTTTATTAGCATAAGATAATGATTGAAATTCATAAAAGAAACTGACTTACAAGAGTTAATTCTGCTGCAGTCACTTTATCTTGCTGTGTTTGAGAAGTTGCTTGATTACAAAAATACGAATTGATAGTTGTCTTTTTATTTTGTGATCTTGTATTTGCTTTATGGTTTTCAGTTCCAGCATGTTGCTTAAGATCTGACTCACCACCATGAGATATAGAGAATTCACGTACACAGATGGCACATTGGGCCTTGTGGCATTGTCCAATAACAGGTTTCACCCACGTGTATGACTCTTCCCAGCTCTTTTTATATGAGGTTATTCATTTAACTTTCTTCTTAGGAGTTGTATTGACTGAATTTTCATCGGAATCCGCCATCATACATTGAAGCAGTTGGATGACCTGTATTTCAGTAATTGTGAAAACCAATTTCAGGTTTCAAGTTCTTGCTGGGAACTGGCTGTTCTTTCCGAAGATGAGCCCAAATTTCCTGGACTTCCTAGAGTCTGACTGGAGGAAAGACAAGCAGAAGGATTTTGTAGTCCTCAGAAATGAAATCTAAAAGCTTTCAGAGCTTTGGTACTGCTCAATTCCAATGAAAATCATTGGGGGAGGTGTACAATCAGCCACCATCTTTGTACTGAAAAGGCTTTTAAAAATAGGAAAGCATTTCAATGGGGAAGTGATGCCAAACAGAAGCCAGATGTCTTGTCTCCGATATAATGGAAAATCCAGCAGTAAGTCATGTAGTTCATGCCTTCGGCTTAACATTATGCATCTATTTTTCCAAAAGCTTTGATAAGTGCATTAAACCTGGATTCTCTAGGTCAGGGGGGTAGGCAACCTTTTTTGGCCAAAGAGAGGAGCCAAGGCAGGACCTTGCCTTCTCTCTGTAAGAGGGATCCACATGGCTCCCCCTATAGAGAAAAGGAGGCTCTCTGTTATAGAGAAAGGTTTCTGTCAGTTAGAAGTTTGAAAATTGTGTTAGGCTCAGCTTTAGGAACCAGGCAGATATTATTTTACACAGAGAGGTTTTGCCTTTCCTTTAATACTTTTTAAATTGGGAAGTAAATGGAAATAGCTGCTTTTGTTTGATCCGTTTGCTAGCTTGCTCTCTCCCTCGTGCCACCCCCCCCCCCCCTCCATGCTTCTGTCAGGGAATTAAATGGTAGGCTGCCCATTTTTTTCCTGAAATGGTTGGGGTTGCAGGAAAAAATGGGCACATTCCTAAATCACCACCCAAAAGGCAGTAAGCCTCACTGATCTGCTCCCTGCTAAGTTCCAACACTTCAAATGGAATCTTCTCTTGGCTCTGGGTCTGGGTCTCTCACTCTCTCTCTTGCTCTCGATGTCGTCCTGCTCTCACCTCTCTCCTGTGTGCACACTCCGTGGTGGCCTGCCCTCATTGGCTGACCTAAATGGAGCCCGCAATAGGGCAAGCGGCAGGCCAGGAAGAAGGTAGATGCTGGCCTGGTGGCACAGCAAGGCGCCACCTGTGGCCGGGCAGGTGCGCCACTGCTGGGGCTGCTCTGCTGCCTGCCATGCCTGCGAGTGTGCACACGTGCAAGTGCCGCAGCAAAGCTGCTGGCGGTGCGGTGGCGCTCACTGCTGGCCTGGCCACGCCTCTTGCTGCCACCTGTCCTGTCAATATGGGAAAGGAGTTGAAAATATGGGACACGAAATTCAGAGCAAAACTATGGGATGTCCCGTATACTACAGGACAGGTGGCGACCCTAAATGTTTCTACTAGTTCTGTTCCGCTGTAAGGACAGACCGCACTTAGAAAAGTATGGACTTATTTAAGAGCTAAAAAGAGGCATTATCACTTTAACAGAAAATTTGGAATAAGTTCTAAGACCAGAATGTGAAGAGCATGTGAAATAAAAGCAACCAGATCTGGTATGTCATGTAGAAGGTTTTTTGATGACTTTTTGTAAACTTTCTCCAAATGTATATAGATTTTTCATTTCAACAGTCTCCATTTTTCCTAGGATTCTCATTTTGAGGACAAACTTATATAACTCTGCTTCAAAAAATCACTGCTGGTACTGCAGACTTATCTGCTTTCTATTTTGCTGTTGAGTAGAATCTTATTCTTTCTCATGTCAACCTTGTATTCCACCATGTTCTACAGACACACTGCTACATACATCACTGTCAGTCTGCATTTCTCCAGCCTTCCTTAACCATCTTTCCAATGCTGATGCAGTCAAAAACCTTACAGCTAGACAGAGGATATGGAGGAAAAGTTGAAGGCAGTACAGAAACACTTTGTTTAAAAAAGGAACCTCTTGAAGACCGCTGATACGTATATTTAACTTATGTTTGGAAATAAAGATTGGCTGTACACCATGCTTTCTGAAACACACTTATCTAGAAAAAAAATCTTGGCACATGCCTCTTGTACTCTTCACACAAGGTCTACCGCTGTTGAAAAAACCATCACTGGGCCCCACTCAATTAGTCAACTATCAGCCAGTTTCCAATTTCCCGTATTTGGCCAAAGTCCTGGAACGTGTGGTGGCCTCGCAACTCCAGGAATTCTTGGTAGACACTGATTATCTAGATCCGGAACAGTCTGGCTTTAGGCCGGGACATGGTATTGAGACAGCCTTGGTCGCCTTAGTGGATGATCTGCGCCGGGAGCTCAACAAGGGCAGTGTGTCCCTGTTGGTTCTGCTGGACCTCTCATCGGCCTTCAATACCGTCAACCACGGTATCCTTCTGAGACGCCTCGCTGGAATGGACCTTGGGTGTACTGCTTTGCAGTGGCTCCAGTCCTTCCTTGAGGGTCGATCCCAGGTGTTGCTAGGGGACTCCTGCTCGGCCCCACGACCATTGTACTGTGGGGTTCCGCAGGGCTCAGTACTGTCCCCTAAGTTGTTCAACATATACATGAAGCCGTTGGGAGAGATCATCCGGAGTTTCGGGGTGCGGTGTCATCTGTACACAGATGATGTCCAACTCTGTCACTCCTTTCCACCTGCTACTAAGGAGGCTGTTCAAGTCCTGAACTGGTGCTTGGGTGCTGTAACGGGCTGGATGAGGGCTAACAAATTGAAACTAAATCCAGACAAGACAGAGGTACTCCTGGTCAGTCGTAAGGCCGACAAGAAAACTATACCCACGGGGGGTTTTTAAGTAATAAATCAACAGGGCATAGGTTGAAGGTGAATCCAGCGAAGACGGAAATCCTATGGCTGGGCCGACCGGGCGATAGGGACATCCAACTGCCGACCCTGGATGGCGAGGCACTACGCCCATCATCATTAGTAAAAAGCCTTGCTGTCAATGGAGGCTCAAATCTCCTCTGTCAGCAGGACCACATTTTCCATCTGCGTCAGGTGAAGTGTTTGGCTCTCTATTTGTCCCGGAATGACCTAGCCTCGGTGATCCAGGCCACGGTCATCTCAAGACTTGACTACTGTAACGCTCTTTACATTGGCCTTCCCTTGATCGTAATCCGGAGACTCAAACTAGTGCAGAATGCCACTGCCTGGCTTCTCACAGGGGAGCCTGCGAGTTGTCATGTAACATCTATACTGCAGGACTTGCACTGGTTACCAATTGAATTCCGGATCACTTTCAAGGTGTTAGTCCTTATTTTTAAGGCCTTGTATGGTCTCGGGCCAATGTATCTAAAGGATCGCCTGTTCCCATACAATCCCTCGATATCACTACGGTCAGAAGACATTAATCTTCTAGACATCCCCAGTATTAGATCCAACGACAACCCGGCGAAGGGAGTGTTGTGGAATGCTCTGCCGTCTGAGACTCGGGCTCTGCGAGATCTAAGCACCTTCCGCAGAGCATGCAAGACTCATTTGTTCAGGCAGGCTTTTGAATGATATTCGAACTTTAACTATTTGTTTTATTAGTTGCTGTTTTATATTCTTCCTTGTAAACCGCCCCGAGCCTCTGGGAGTGGCGGTATAAAATCAAATAAATAAATAAATAGGGTTACCACCTGTGTTGGACGGGGTTACACTCTGTTTAATGCTTTCTGTTTAATTATCCAATTCAATTCTAAAGAAGTTAACACCAGGCTCAGGACATATTTCTTCTTAAAACATGAGCAAAATGTTAAATGTAGATTACAAAAATGGTGGCTGTGATGAGAAGGCCCAAATAATGTCACACTGCCCCCTCGGTCTAGGCTCTGCCCAGCTATATTATATATTTATTATATTTATTGTTTTATGATATATGGATATTTCTGGTAATATATAAAGTAGAGACATCAAATGGCAGAAGAGAAACGCAGCTCAGGCTTTATTGGGAATGTTATGGAGAGACTAATTCATTTAGACTTAATTTCATTAAATGTTTCAACCGTTTCCCAGGTGTATATACAAAATTATAAATTACAATCAATATGTTTCACAATACATGGCATACTCAAAGTCTTTTGGTTCCCTCTATGGCGATGTAAATATACAGCGGATTATTCTCAGTCCATGTGCTTGCGAAATTCCTATAGTTGTACAGTAACTGTCCTGGATAACTGGCAAATATCACTTTAGGTTGTCACACACTCACGGATTGTGGTATTCTCATATGTTGGTCTGTGATTTATAGTAGCGGCAAAAGGCAAGTCCCTGTGTGTAGGGAGCCGTTGCCTATGGCTTGTGTCCTCTCGGCGCCTCTATTGGGCCGTTTTGCGCTCTGCGGCGCTTCCTCAGGTCTTTTTTACTCTTTCCTCACAGACGCAGGTCTCCGTAACAACCACTTTTCCAAGTATAGACAATCCTGTAATCTTTACACAAGAACATTACCAGATCCAGTTTCCAATTAGCTGATTCCAGCCTTGAGTCCTGGATGAAGGTTTTCTCTTTTGATAGATAGAAACATATATATATATATACACATACACACACACACACACACACATATACATACACACATATACTGGTATATACATATTTATGGAGAGCTCTACAAACTTTGCTCAGCATCTTAGTGTGCACAGTGGATTCTTCACATTAAATGTTTCATTAGACCTCAACTACTATACATTTTCTCATAAAGGACTACTTTAAAGAATCCTAAGTATTTACATTTGGACCGAAGAAAAATAAATTAGATTTCTGAAATTCATTCCACTCGATAGGGTAAACCTGCCATCAGTAACAGAGCTAAAAGATAGCTTTTAAATGGAGTTCTGCTAAAATTACCATTAACAACTGCAATTTGTCATTCTTCATTTACCACATCTTAGCAGATGCCAACAAAACACTCCAGGGCAGTTTTCCTGTTAATGTAAATGGGAGTACCTCGATTGAACACAATGCAGCTATGCAGATTTACACAAGTTAATGTTGTGAATCATTGCTAATCTGGATTTGACTATAAAAATCAAATTCCCTTTGAAACCTTTCATATTACTATATATTAGTCGAGCTTTATACATGCTATTTGCTAGAAAGAAAAATGATTTATATTTGCATAAGCTCAAAGCAAGTTTCACTGCACCAGAACTTCTTCCAAATGAGTTTCAATTTATGCTAAATATCAGCATAATAGCAGATATTTGCAAAAGGATCCGCAAGGGATTTACAGAATTACTGTTACACCAACAGGATTGGGGTATAGTGATGAAAAAAATTGCAAACTTGCTCTAACATTTCAAGGGAAGTAACTTGTACAAAGGCCTTAAATTATAACAAGTATACAAACAGACCTTTAGAAGAGGGAACTTTTTATCATGGGTTTAATTGCAAGTACAGTAACTGCAGATCAAGTGACATTGAGGTTATAAGAAAACAAGTGAACAGAAATAAACTATGTAGAGCAGTGTTTCTCAACCTGGGGGTCGGGACCCCTGGGAGGATTGTGAGAGGGGTTTCAGAGGGGCCGCCAAAGAGTATCAGATACATATCTTTGTGATGGTCTTAGGAACCCCTTTGGCAGAGAAGGCTGAACATCTTTTAGTTTGTCCTTCTCTTTCTTTTTGGAAACAGACAGCGAATCCTTCCACCAAAAGCCCTCCTCTGTTTGATTGGCCGGCCTCTCAGTCGGGGGTGTTTCTGAGATTCCAAGCAGGAAGAGGAAAACGTGCATGCTTGGCGAAGAGCAGTGTGGTGTGGGCGAGAGAGAGTGCGAGGCTGAAAGGAGGCTCACGCCAGCAAGTCCCTTCAAGACATTGGGGGGGGGGGGGGGGTCTGTGTGGGAAGTTTGGCCCAATTCTATCATTGGTGGGGTTCAGAATGCTCTTTGATTGTACTTGAACTATAAACCCAGCAACTACCACTCCCAAATGTCAAGGCCTAAACTTGACCCTAAACTTCACAAGTGTTCACATTCGGGCATATTGAGTATCCGTGCCAAGTTTGGTCCAGATCTATCATTATTTGAGTCCACAGTGTTCTCTGGATGTAGGTGAACTACAACTCCAAAACTCAAGGTTAATGCTCATCAAACCCTTCCAGTATTTTCTGTTGGTCGTGAGAGTTTTGTATGCTAATTTGGTTCAACTCCATCGTTTTTGTATGCTAATTTGGTTCAATTCCATCGTTGGTGGAGTTCAGAATGCTCTTTGATTATAGGTGAACTATAAATCCCAGCAACTACAACTCCCAAATGCAAAATCAACACTCCCCCCCCCCCCAAACCAGCATTCAAATTTGGGTGTACCGGGTATTTATGTCAAATGTGAATCAATGAATGAAAATACCTCCTGCATATCAGATATTTACTTTCCATCTCATAATAGTAGCAACATTACAGCTATGAAATACAGTAGCAATGAAAATAATTTTATGATTGGAGGTCACCACAACCTGATAAACTGTATTAAGGGGTCACGACATTAGGAAGGTTGAGAAACACTGATGTAGAGGAATGACAACCTATTTTGGTTAGAACAACCAACTAGGATCCAATTGCCAAACTGTCCTATTTTCTTTATGAGGATCATCTACATAGCTACATCTATATATATATATTTTTGTACACGTCGTGCAACGGGAGATATAGACAAAGAAACTATAAGCCTCAGAAACACCAAACTCGACAGCCCCATTAGCCATATCACTAGGTACAACCAGAGCCAAAAAAATCGCCCCTAGGAACCTCTTAACACCCCAAAACACCAGCCCCCAAAAACGGGCAACGGAATTCCCATCCCGGCCTCTCCGCTGCCAGCACAAACGTTTAGAACGTTCATGCATGCCAAAAATCTACAAGGAAAAAAATCCAGATTGACTTACTTTTTGAACCTTCTAAAGAATTCATTCAGAGCTGTCATTCTTCCCCAATTACAATAATTCTTCAAATCACGTGCTTTCATCTGCATGCTCTAAAAAGCAAGCACACTTTTCATTGCTGTTTTTTTGTTGAAAAAAATAGCAATGAAAAGTCAATTTTTCTAGTACTTTGGCTCGAATATTGTAGAGGTCAATGGGGGTGAAACCATGAGTCACCACACTATGTGACACCAACAGTAGTGCTGTTCACTGCATGATTGCTTCCCCTTTGATTATTTGGTTTCCTTTCTTAAAAATAAAAGCCCAATTGATAGTGCAGCCCACCTCTTTTCATAGAATCAAAGAGTTGGAAGAGACCACATGGGCCATCTAATCCAAACCCTTGCCGTGCAGGAAAAGCACAATCAAAGCATCCCCAACAGATGGCCATCCAGTATCTGTTTAAAAACCTCCAAGGAAGGAGCTCTTACGTGCTGGAAAATCAAACATTCTCAAGCGAACATGGACTTTGCCACCAGAAATCTTTCATCTACAGAGGCCTGCGTTGTAGCAAAGGAATTCCTTGTCACCCCCACCAACAGTTTAGTTTGCCCAAGGAATAATTTTGCATTAGGGTGAGAATTGTGCAGCCCTCCAGAAGTTATTGAACTGCAACTGCCAGCAGTCACAAAATTCCTATTAATGAAGTAAAGGTAACTTTGTATCTGTTTTCACAAAGTGAGACACTGCACTTCTATTATCTACCACTATGTGATACTAAGGCCCCTTCTACACTGCCATATATAAAATCCAGATACAGTAATCTAGTGTTTTTCAACCTTTTTTGAGCCGCGGCACATTTTTTACATTTACAAAATCCTGGGGCACACCACCAACCAACATGACACAAAGTGACACTCTAACACAGTAATACATATAGTTAATATGTCTCTATCGTTTACCTTTGTGGGTTTTCTCAAAGAATGTGCGTGTTTCTCATTGTTTGTACGTAAGCGTACAAAATAGTCCGTCGGTTTGTATTGAACAGAAGGGTGTTTCCTTTGGAGATGACGTTTAAGCTTGCTTGGCACCATGGCGCTATTGGACAGCTTCTCACCACACACCAAGCACAGCGGAGTTGGTGCCGTTGCATCTCCGGTGAAAGTGAATCCAAATGAAAGATAGCTTTCGCTGTATTGCCTCGAGCTCACCCTCTTTACTTTTTTCTTTTGTCCACCACTCATACTAGGGCCTTCATCTGTGTCATAATCTTGTCCAGGGCCCTGTTCGGCATTTGCATTTTCCCTTCTCAAAAACTCCTCCATCGCTGCCACTCGCTTGTCTTGCTGTGATCCCAAATTGCCACTGTCACTTGAGACAAAAACAGCTGGGTGCAGGCTGAACCTATGAACCCAAAGTAATGTGGGGAAAGAAGTGTTATCTATATGCAGTAATATTCTATTCAACCCCACAAGAACATGAAAACTGTAATATTACACACACACACACACATACACACAGGCATAGAATGAAGTACAAAACAGTTACAAAACCCCAATACATCTAAATGCAATGTATAAACACATTAGTATACATGTATGGTAAAATGGCATAAAGAGAGTGCAATCTACTGGCGGCAAAACATCCCTACTGAAATATATATATAGCCAATATATTTAAATACATACACTGCAAATAGTGATCATCAGCGAAATAGTACTAATCAATGTGCCAAGTGTAGGCGAGGAAATGATCTCACACCAATCAAATATTAAATGTAAATACAGTCAATACAAAAATCCAATGAACATATGCAAGCATACATAGCATTTATGGTTCTAATTATAACTATAGGACACCCTGGGCATCCACCCTATTGATACACCTGCTCCTTCCAGAGCACAAAGCAAATTCACATATGCACTGCACTGAAAAAATGTGTCCATATAGCTTCAAAGCAGTCCACTAGTACTGTTCTTATGTATCAATACACCTCATGGAACAATAATGAGGCTTCCACCTTCAATATATATGCTCCTATATCATTCCAGGTGGGCATTAGACGAGTCCCTCGTGTATAACTGGTGAACAATGAACAGGAGAATTGATACAGTCACTAGAAAGGTTATCACGTCCAGCCAATGCCAAATGTAGTCATAGTTGGTAAACAAACACGAAAATGTGCCCGGTCCTCAGGGAAGCCGGCTGTAAAGAGAGCAGCCAGACGGAAGCACACTCTGAGGCAGAGAGTTCCACTGCTGTACAGCTGTCACGGTCAGGAAGTTCTTCCTAATGTTCACCCTCTTACACAGACATGCTTCCCCGTGAGGTTTGCTTTTCTGCCTGCGCTGTTGTGTGCGCTCTCTCTCTCTCTCTCTCTCTCTCTCTCTCTCTCTATCTATATATATGTGTGTGTGTGTGTGTGTGTGTGTGTAATGTTCATTTGTGGGATTAACATAACTCAAAATCCACTGGACAAATTGCTGCCAAATTTGGCCACAAAACATACTAATACTAACCCAAAGAGGGACCATCAGTCAAAAAGTTGATTTTGTCATTTGGGAGTGTAGTTGCTGGGAGTTATAGTTCACCCGCAATCAAAGAGCATTCTGAACTCCACCAATAATGGAATGGAATCAAACTTCCCACACAGAATTCCCATAACCAAGAGAAAATACTATAGTTTGGTGGGCATTGACCTTGAATTTTGGAGTTGTAGTTCACCTATATCCAGAGAGCACTGTGGACTCAATGTTGGATCAGGACCAAACTTGGCATGAATACTCAATATGCCCAAATGTGAACACATATAGAGTTTGGGGAAAATAAACCTTGACATTTGGGAGTTACAGTTTCTGGGATTTATAGTTAGCACACAATCAAAGAGCATCCTGAACTCTTGCAACAATGGAATTGAACCAAACTTGGCATATTGAACTCTCATTACCAACAGAAAGTACTGAAAGGGTTTGCTTGGGAATTGACCTTGAGTTTGAAAGTTGTAGTTCACCTACACCCAGAGAGCACTGTGGACTCAAACAATGTTATGTTATGTTGTTTGTTTTCTATCCAGAATTACAATGTTGGAAGGAGGCTCACCACTTTAAGGTCCCTAAAACAGGCATGGGAAAACTTCGGCCCTCTGGGGGCTTTGGACTTCAACTCCCACCATTCCTAACAGCCGGAGGCCCTTTCCTGCTTAAATGGCTGGGGGGAGGGGAGGAAAACGGCCGGAGGCTGCTAGGAATGGTGGGAGTTGGAGTCCAAAACACCTGGAAGGTTCAAGTTTTCCTATGCCAGCTTTCGACAGAGACCTCTTCCTCCCCCTTCGCGCCCTTTCTTCCCCCTCCTGCCAAACACTTACTTTTTCTTCTCCACTCGGGCTCCCTTCTTCCCAGCCTCGCTCTGCTCGCTTTGCCTCGCTTTGCTCATGCTGCTGCTTCTGCCACCATTTTGATCCGAGGGGGCAGCGTGAACGTGTTCATGAGGGAAGGGGGGAGGGAGGAAGACGTGGGGCAAGTCTGTGCAGTAGTGCCTGCACGGGTCATGCCTTCCTCCCTCCCCCTCCCCTCCTGAACATGCTCATGCTGCCCCTTCGGATAAAAATAGCGGCAGAAGTGGCAGCGTGAGCAAAGCGAGGCAAAGCAAACAGAGCGAGGCTGGGAAGAAGGGAGCCCGAGTGGAGAAGAAAAAGTGTTCGGCAGGAGGGGGAAGAAAGGGTATTGGAGGTTCCAATTTCCCATGGCACACCTGATGATCGCTCACGACACACTAGTGTGCCACGGCACACCGGTTGGGAACACTGCAGTAATCTGCTTTGAACTCGATTATATGGCAGTGTAGACATAGGGTCCTTTCACACAGCTATGTAACCCAGAATATCAAGGCAGGAGAACCCACAATTTCAGCTTTGAACTGAGTTATCTGAGTCCACACTGCCATATTTTCCAGTTCAAAGCAGAAAATGTGGGATTTTATCCAGCTGTGTGGATGGGGTCTCATATAATTCAGGTCAAAACAGATAATATGGATTATCTGCTTTGTTAATCTGGATTATATGGCAGTGCAGACTCACATAATCCAGTTCAACGCAAATAATGTTGATTATCTGCTTTGATAATGTGGATTGTATGGCAGTGTAGAAGGGGCCAAAGAGTCAGGATGGTGTAATAGTTTGAATGTTGGACCAAGACCCTAGAGACCCTACTAAGCCATGGAAACCCATTGGGCAACACTTTTGTCCTCAGAAAACCCTGTGATAGATTAGTCTAAGGCTGTATCTACACTGTAGAATTAACACAGAATCATGAGAGTTGTAGTTTTACAGAATCGTTCATCTTCTCTACCAAATAGTGCTTGTCTCAAGGAACTACAATTCTCATGATTCTATAGCAGTGGTTCTCCACCTTCCTAATGCCGTGACCCCTTAATACAGTTCCTTAGGTTGTGGTGACCCCCAACCATAAAATTATTTTTGTTGCTACCTCATAAAAGTAATTTTGCTACTGCTATGAATCGTAATGCAAATATATGATATGCAGGATGCATTTTCATTCACTGGACCAAATTTGGCACAAATACCTAATACACCCAAATTTGAATACTGGTGGGGTTAGGCCGGGGATGGATTTTGTCATTTGGGAGTTATATTTGCTGGGATTTATAGTTCTCCTACAATCAAAGAGCATTCTGAATTCCACCAACAATGGACATGAACTAAACTTGGCACACAGAACTCCCGCGATCAACAGAAAATAATGCAAGGGTTTGGAGGCCATTAATCTTGGATTTACAGTTCACCTACATCCAGAGAACACTGTGGACTCAAACAATGATAGATTTGGACCAAAACTGGCATGAATACTCAATATCCCCAAATGTGAACACTGGTGGAGTTTCGGGAAAATAGACCTTGACATTTGGGAGTTGTAGTTGGGATTTATAGTTCACCTGCAATCAAAGAGTATTCTGAACTCCACCAACATAGAATTCGGCCAAACTTCCCACATAGAACCCCCATGACCAACAGAAAATACAATGTTTTCTTATGGTCTTTGGCGACCCATCTGAAACCCCTTCGTGACCCGCTTCAAGGGTCTTCACCCCCAGGTTGAGAAACTCTGTTCTATAGCATTTAATCTGCATTAAAATTCTACAGTACAGATGTATCTAAAGCTGGAAATGGTGTGAAGGCACACACCAACAATATGAATTACTGTTTATCCCAGCATAAATTTAATCTAGTGTTTCATTAGGCCCTCAAAAGAGAATCACCAACTACCTGCCAATCTGTTATTGTCAACCTGCATTTAGACAGGTAATCAAAATTATCAAAGCAGATAATCTCGATTTTAATAATAATAATAATAATAATAATAATAAAGTTTATTTATACCCCACCTCCTCTCCTCAGGGGACTTAGGGAGGCTTACAACATAAATATACAGTAAGTGCAATACAACAAAATATATAAAATGGAATAAACAATTAATATCACGTCCACTGATATAAAATTATGAACATTACATTTTTTTAAAGTTGTTCCTATGGGCGAAAAAGACGCTTGCTACTGTAAGTCCATATCCTAGAGATTGATTAATCACTGTCAAAAGCTTTTTTAAATAACCAGGTCTTCATGTCCTTTCTAAATACCATGAGGGTGGATGCCTGTCTAATCTCCCTGGGAAGGGCATTCCAGTGTCGAGGGGCCACCACTGAAAAGGTCCCCTCCCTCATCCCCGTCAGCCTTGCTTGTGAAGAAGGTGGGACCGAGAGGAGGGCTCCTCAGCTGATCGTAAGGCCCAAACAGTTTATATGGGGGGATGTGGTTGTGTAAATAGGCAGGACCTGAGCTGTGCAGTTTTATAGGAAATAACCCGCACCTTGAATTGCTCCCAGAAGCATATAGGCAACTAGTGAAGCTGCTTCCGGGGGGGGGGGGGGGGAGGTGAACCCAGAAGATGAGGCATCCGGACCAAACTTGGCACACAAACCCAAAATGGCCAACTTTGAATACGGGCAGGGTTTGGGGTGATTGACCCATGATTTTTGGAAGTTGTAGTTCACCCACATACTTTTGAACCAGGAATGTGGCACAGCTGGCTGGGTGTCAGCTGCATAAGACCTCTACTGACCAGAAAGTCATGAGTTCGAGGCCTGCTCGGGTCGGGGTGAACTCTCGACCAATTTGTGCAGCTCGTTGTCGACCTTTGCAACCCGAAAGGCAGTTGCGTCTGTGAAGTAGGAAATTTAGGTACCACTTTGTGGGGAGGCTAAATTTAACTGATTTCTGAAATATTAAATTGCCTCTATGTCTGTCTATATATGTTGTATGTCAACGGCATTGAATGTTTGCATTGTGATCTGCCCTGAGTCCCCTGCGGGGTGAGAAGGGCGGAATATAAATGACGTAAATAAATAAATTATATGGCAGTGTAGACTCATAAAATCCAAAACAGATAATGTGTATTATCTGATTTGATAATCTGGGTTATATGACAGTGTAGGAGGGGCCTACGGGGTTGAACTCTAACCTAGTAGAGCTTTGTTTTGAAACAATACACGTCTAAAAAGCGTGTCAGCAACATGATGTGCTTGGAAAGCTGGAACAGACTGGATATTTCAAAGGGAAGCCAAACTACCTCTTTTATTATTATTATTATTATTATTAACTTCAAACTTCCTATACCGCCACTCCCCGTAGGCTCGGAGCGGTTTACAGCTTGAACATAAAATACAAGGTGCACAAACAAAACAGTACAACACAAGAGGTAGGTACTACAATTAAGATAGGGGAGAAGAGACCAGAGCTCATGACCAGCAGGGGTCCATGAGCCCTCCAAGGTCTAGCCAGCAGTGGCTCGACCATCGAACGAGGGGAGCCTAGGAGGGTCCCACAGGTCCAACAATGTCCTTAGAGCAGTGTTTCTCAACCTTTTTTGAGCCGCGGCACACTTTTAACATTGAAAAAATCCGGGGGCACACCACCAACCAGAATGACACAAAATGACACTCTAACACAGTAAAGAACGGCTGGGGGATGATGGCCTGCTGGGAGCAGCTGCTGGGAGCAGCTGCTGGGAGTGCCAAATCTGGGGAGGGGGCGGAGCGAGGCTGGGCCATGCCCGGCCCCTAACCCCAGCTTCAACTCTCCCAGCAGCTGCTCCAGCCTTGAGGGGGCAGTGCCAAGCCAACGGTGCCAGAGCCAGCACAATGCTGGCTTGGCACTGTCCCCTCAAGGCTGGAGCAGCTGCTGGGAGTGCCGGCCCGGGAGGGGCAGAGCCAGGCCGTGCCATGCCCCGCACCTCCCCCAGCTTCAGCTCTCCTACAGAGGAGGAGCATGAGCGGTGGACGGGCTTCAGTGGACAAGGCTCCTCCACGCGGCTTCAGCGAGCGAGGGGCGAGAGTTATGGTGGGAGTCATGGCGGATTGGAGGCTGGCTGGGGAAATGGCCGAAGGAGGCGGCGCCCCGGCCCCTTCTTTTTCTTTGACACTGCCCGGCCCTTCCTCCTCCTCCCCCAAGCAGCAGGAGTTTGGCAGTAAGGGGGAGAGGAAGGGGGGCAGAGAGCTTTTCTCGCGGCACAGCAGGAGGTCCGTCATGGCACACTAGTGTGCCACGGCACACTGGTTGAGAAAGACTGCCTTAGAGATCCCAAGTCCGTTGGGGGGCGGTCCCCACAAGCCTGTGGGGCCGCTCTCCCCCTTACCAAGATACCAGAGTTCCTGGGTTGGGGGTTCACCAGCGGAGGCACTCTGCGTCTAAAGTTGGCATTCCAGAAGGTCCTGGCAGGGAACCTACTGGAAGCATCAGTGCCAGTCCTTCCGGGCCTCCTCCTCCTGGTTCCAAGGGCTCTTGAGTATTCCTCGTCTATTATGGAAATACTATGAAAATTAATGGGGTCCTTGAAGGAGAGCAATACTACTACAAAGTTTCTTGATTTTTCAAACTGGTCTCCAGATAGTAAAAAAAAAAAAAAAAGACCAAATGTGGCAGCAGGTCTTAATCATTCCAAAAAAAAAGACATATTTTAATAATGATGATTTTATTTTATTTTTTTAGTTGCCTTTCCTTGGGGATGGAGGCGGGTTACCGCATAATTAAAACGCATAAACATTATGTAAAGAGTCTATAAATGCAACGTACTTCTATAAAAGATACATAGTAAAAGGTAAAGGTTTTCCCCTGACGTTAAGTCCAGTCGTGCCCGACTCTGGGGGGTTGGTGCTCATCTCCATTCCTAAACTGAAGAGCCAGCGTTGTCCATGGACACCTCCAAGGTCATGTGGCCAGCATGACTGCATGGAACGCTGTTACCTTCCCGCCGGAGCAGTACCTATTGATCTACTCACATTTGCATGTTTTCCGATTGCTAAGTTGGCAGAAGCTGGGGCTAACAGCGGGAGCTCCCCTGGATTTGAACCAAGATACATATTAAAGCATATTCCTGTAAAAAGACCTACTAAAATGACTTTCAAAAGGCTTTTGACAAAGTCCCTCACCAAAGGCTCCTAAATAAGCTCTTCAGCCATGGAATCAGAGGACAGGTCTTGTCCTGGATTGGAACCTGGCTAAACTGTAGGAAACAAAGGGTGGTAATAAACGGACACTTTTCTGGGTGGAAAGAGGTGAGAAGTGGCGTACCCCAAGGTTCAGTTTTGGGTCCGTTACTTTTTAATTTATTCATAAATGACCTGGATGTAGGAGTGAATTCTGAGGTAGCAAAGTTTGCAGACGACACTAAATTGTTCAGGGTAGTTAAAAATGAAACTGACTGTAAAGAGCTCCAGAAAGATCTCTCGAAATTGAGTGAATGGGCAACAAAGTGGCAAATGCATTTTAACCTAAACAAGTGTAAAGTCATGCACATCGGGGCAAAGAACCCCAACTACACCTACAAATTGATGGGGTCAAAGCTTTCCGAGACAAACCAGGAAAGGGATCTTGGGGTCTTGGTGGACAGCTCAATGAAGATGTCAACCCAGTGCGCAGCAGCAGCGAAAAAGCAAATTCTATGCTAGGCATGATCAGAAAGGGAATCGAAAATAGGTCAGCAAATGTTGTATTACCTCTCTACAAATCTATGGTAAGGCCACATTTGGAGTACTGTGTACAATTCTGGTCTCCGCACCTTAAGAAGGATATAACGGAACTGGAAAAGGTACAGAAAAGGGCAACAAGAATGATCCAAGGGATGGAGCAGCTCCCTTATGAAACCAGGTTGCAACGCCTTGGTCTTTTCAGCCTTGAAAGACGGCGTTTAAGAGGTGACTTGATCGAAGTGTATAAAATCATGCATGGGATAGAAAAGGTGAATAAAGAAAAACTGTTTTCTTTGTCACAAAACACTAGGACTAGAGGGCACTCCCTGAAGCTCCAAGGTAGGAAAATTAGGACTAACAAAGGGAAATATTTCTTCACCCAGAGGGTCATTGGGTTATGGAACTCACTTCCAGAAGAGGTTGTGACAGCTGTCAGCCTGAACAACTTCAAGGCAGGATTAGACAGATTCATGGATACCAAGTGTATCGGTAGTTACTGAAAAGGACATTCAAGTGCCACCTCGGAGTTGGTTGAGGTAGGCAGGGTTTCCCTGGGTACTGGTTGTTGGGGGTCGGGAGCAGGCCAGGGTTTTGCCCTCCCTTCTGCTCGAGATCCCCGTGTACAACTGGTGGGCCACTGTGTGATACAGAATGCTGGACTAGATGGGCTGAGGACCGATTCAGCATGGCTCTTCTTATGTTCTTATAATTAAAACGCATAAACATTATGTAAAGAGTCTATAAATGCAATGTACTTCTATAAAAGATACATAGTAAAAGGTAAAGGTTTTCCCCTGACATTAAGTCCAGTCGT
The DNA here is from genome assembly GCA_030556195.1 of Anolis apletophallus. Classification (NCBI taxonomy): domain Eukaryota; kingdom Metazoa; phylum Chordata; class Lepidosauria; order Squamata; family Anolidae; genus Anolis; species Anolis apletophallus. The sequence continues at coordinate 66,721,686 of JARBWK010000002.1, read as the reverse complement.
GCCCGACTCTGGGGGGTTGGTGCTCATCTCCATTCCTAAACTGAAGAGCCAGCGTTGTCCATGGACACCTCCAAGGTCATGTGGCCGGCATGACTGCATGGAACGCTGTTACCTTCCCGCCGGAGCAGTACCTATTGATCTACTCACATTTGCATGTTTTCCGATTGCTAAGTTGGCAGAAGCTGGGGCTAACAGCGGGAGCTCCCCTGGATTTGAACCAAGATACATATTAAAGCATATTCCTGTAAAAAGACCTACTAAAATACACAGAAACAGAGACTAAAACACAGGGCACAAGTTTAAAAATTCGTGGCGAAAGCCGTCTCTACCCAGCTTGCCAGGGCTAGAAAGGAGACCGAAAGAAGCTCCTTCCTCGTTCGTTACCTTGGCGTTCTCCCAGCCGTTCCTGCAATCCCCCCGGGCTTCATCTAGACAGAGAGCCGCTTCCCTTCCTTCCGCCTATTGGGCGGCTGAAAACGGGAAGGAGGAGAAAGACCCCGGCCCTTTCCTGCTCCTGACGCAGCTGCATAGGCGAATCCCAGGCCCTCGTTCTCCAAGTTGATTGGACTTCAACTCCCAGAAGCCTCAGCGGCCTTGGTTAATGATTAGGAATTCTGGGAGCTGAAGTCCAAAACGCTTGGCCGACCAGCGTTTGGAAAAAAAACACTGCATTACACTAAATAGTATTAACACAACTTTTGTTGCTGGGTTATAAATCCCGTTTCCTAGTTTAATCTATCATGAAAACATAGAAACTGTTTTTTAAACTGCCAAAACTCCCATGACCTACAGAAAATACTGGAAGGTTTTGGTGGGCACTGACCTTGAGTTTTTGGGAGTTGTAGTTCGCCTACATCCAGAGGGCACTGTGGACACAAATAATGTTGGATCTGGACCAAACTTGGCAAGAATACTCAATATGCCCAGATGCAGACACTGGTGGAGTTTGGGTGAAATAGACCTTGACATTTGGGTGTGGTGGTTGCTGGGATTTATAGTTCACCCACAATCAAAGAGCATTCTAAACTCCACCAACGATGGAATTGAACCAAACTTGGCACACAAAACTCCCATGAGCAACGGAAAATACCGGAAGGTTTTGGTGGGCATTGGCCTTGAGTTTGGGGAGTTGTAGTTCACCTACATCCAGGGAGCACTGTGGACTCAAACAATGATGGATCTGGACCAAACTTGGCTTGAATACTCTATACGCCCAAATGTTAACACTGGTGGAAGTTGGGGAAAATAGACCTTGATATTTGGGTGTGGTTGCTGCTGGGATTTATAGTTCACCTACAAAGAGCATTCTGAACCCCACCAACGATGGAATTGAACCAAATTTGGCACACAGAACTCTTATGACCAACAGAAAATATTGGAAGGGTTTGGTGAACACTGACCTTGAGTTTTGGGAGTTGTAGTTCGCCTACATCCAGGGAGCACTGTGGACACAAACAATGATGGATATGGACCAAACTTGGCATGAATACTCAATATGCCCAGATGCAGACACTGGTGGAACTTGGGGGAAATAGATCTTGACATTTGGGAGTGGTAGTTGCTGGGATTTATAGTTCACCTACAACCAAGGAGCATTCTAAACCCAACCAACGATGGGGATTCGTTTTGTGCAGGCGGAAAGGAGGTGCCTTTTCCTCTCAGGCAGTGCGCTAGACAGCCCCGGAGGGAGGGAGGGAGGGAGGGAGAGGGAAAGATGGCGGCCTCCTTGTGGCTCATCCGCTGCAGCAGCAGCAGCAGAGGGGCGGCCAAGCTGTGGCTGGGCAGCAACGCACCCCGGAGGGTCCTGCTGCGGTGTCCGCCTCGGGAGATGCGGGGGAGGTTCCTGCACAGGACTCAGGAGCTCCTGGGTGAGTTCCTCGGTAGAGAGAGGCCGGGAAAAGGGGCCCTTTGCTCGCCACCTCAGCCCTGGGGGAATGCCAGGCAGGAATGACATTGAGAGGGAAGCCAAAGGTTGTAGGTGCTCCTTGGTTGTAGGTGAACTATACATCCCAGCAACCACCACTCCCAAACGTCAAGGTCGATTTTCCCCAAACTCCACCAGTGTCTGCATCTGGGCATATTGAGTATTCATGCCGAGTTTGGTCCAGATCCATCATTGTTTGAGTCCACAGTGCTCCCTGGATGTAGGTGAACTACAACTCCCAATACTCAAGGTCGGTGCCCACCAAAACCTTCCAGTATTTTCCGTTGCTCATGGGAGTTTTGTGTGCCAAGTTTGGTTCAATTCCATCATTGGTGAGGTTCAGAATGCTCTTTGATTATAGGTGAACTATAAATCCCAGCAACCACCACAACCAAATGTCAAGGTCTATTTCCCACAAACTCCACCAGTGTCTGCATCTGGGCATATTGAGTATTCATGCCAAGTTTGGTCCAGATCCATCATTGTTTGAGTCCACAGTGCTCCCTGGATGTAGGTGAACTACGACTCCCAAAACTCAAGGTCAGTGCCCATCAAAACCTTCCAGTATTTTCCGTTGCTCATGGGAGTTTTGTGTGCCAAGTTTGGTTCAATTCCATCATTGGTGAGGTTCAGAATGCTCTTTGATTATAGGTGAACTATAAATCCCAGCAACCACCACACCCAAATGTCAAGGTCTATTTCCCTCAAACTCCACCAGTGTCTGCATCTGGGCATATTGAGTATTCATGCCAAGTTTGGTCCAGATCCATCATTGTTTCCTTCAGGTTGTGTGTGTGTGACAAAGAAAGAGCTTCTGTATTGAATCCCAAGGTCCCCCCTATCTCCCCCCATAATGTACACGCCAGGCATGGGCAAACCTGGGCCCTCCAGTGTTTTTGGACTACAACTCCACAATTCCTAACAGCCGGTAGGCTGTTAGGAATTGTGGGAGTTGTAGTCCAAAACACCTGGAGGGCCCAAGTTTGCCCATGCCTGGTGTACACCTTTAACAGTTTATAATTTTGCAATAATGATAACAAAACGTGAAAAACAATCTGTTCCTGGTTTGAAAGTGTTTAATTCCTGTTTAATTGTGTGGTACTTACTGTGAATGTAGTCTCTAGGATGGAGGACCACCGCCTCCCAAAGATACTACTCTATGGTGAACTCGCCACTGGTCAGCGCAAGAGAGGCGCCCCCAAAAAGAGATATAAGGACTCCCTGAAACAACATCTCAGGCTCGGCCAGATTGATCACCAACAATGGTCCACCCTGGCCTCACATCGGGAGGCATGGAGACGCACTATCCACAATGCTGCGGCCTCTTTCGAGAAGACGCGCCGAACGGGTCTCGAAGAGAAACGACAACGCAGAAAGAACCGCAACTTGGAAACAACATCACCCAAGGAGACTTTCTGCTGTGCTTTCTGCAACCGAACTTGCCTATCTCAGATTGGCCTTTTTAGTCATCAACGCGCTTGTAAAAAGCGTGGGATGAGTCCTTCCTAAAAATCTTCGTTCGCGAAGTAATGCCGAAACTTACTTTGAATGTAGTAGGCTAGTTATTCTCCACAAACACTTAGTTCTTGTGGTTGCCACAAACCGTACTTAATTGGCTGAGACTCTGAGATATTCATTGAAAAGCTACAATGATGATAATAGTAGAAGCTGATGAAACAATAGACTATGTCGTCAGCTGAAAATCGCACAGACAGACTACAAACAGAGGCCCAACTCTGTTGCCCAAATGATTCATTGGAACTTACGTCAAAAGTACCACCTGCCAGTAGTAAAGAACTGGTGGGATCATAAACTATTTTCTAACGTTATTTATTTATTGTTATTATTCATGGTATTTGTACCCCGTAGCTTCTCACCTCCGCAGGGGGACTCAGCACGGCTTGCATTTGCAGCACTACAGGCCGCAACACCACAATACAATATAAAAATACACCATATAATCAACATCATTTAAAAGCATTTAATTTTTTTTTAAAAAAACGTTACATTAAAAACCACTACATACAACAATAACTAATTAAAGCCATCAAACGGAATACATTGTCAGTCCAGTCAAGACCAAAGTGTCAATCCAGTTAAATCCAAAGGTACAATTTACATCTGCTGCCCAAAAGCCTGGTCCCAGAACCATAACTTTAGCTTTTTTCTAAAAGAGAGGAGAGATGGAGTCAATCTTATTTCGTTTGGGAGTGCGTTCCATAGGCAAGGAGCCACCGCCGAGAAGGCCCTGTCTCGTCCCCATCAGCCGCATTTGCGATGCTGGCGGAAGTGAGAGCAGGGCCTCCCCAGATGATCATAGACAGCGAGATGGGACATAGAGGCAGGTGCGTTCGGACAAGTAAGCTGGGCCAGAACCATATAGAGTTTTATAGGTCAATACCAGCACTTTGAATTGGGCTCGGACATGGACAGTCAACCAGTGGAGCTGACACAGCAGGGGGGTGGTATGCTCCCTGTATGTTGCCTCAGTGAGCATTATGGCTGCCGCCCGTTGGACCAACTGAAGTTTCCGAACCGTTTTCAAAGGCAGCCCCATGTAGAGTGCGTTGCAGTAGTCTATTCGGGATGTAACCGCTGTTGAAGAAACCATCACTGGACCCCACTCAATTCGTCAACTATCAGCCTGTTTCCAATCTTCCCTTCTTGGGCAAAGTCCTGGAACGTGTGGTGGCCTCACAACTCCACGTATTCTTGGAAGACACGGATTATCTGGATCCGGCGCAGTCTGGTTTTAGGCCGGGGCATGGTACCGAGACAGCCTTGGTCGCCTTAGTGGATGATCTATGCCGGCAGCTAGACAGAGGGGCGTGTGTCCCTGTTGGTTCTGCTGGACCTCTCAGCGGCCTTCGATACCGTTGACCACGGTATTCTTCTGGGACGCCTCGCAGAGCTGGGGCTTGGAGGTACTGTCTTGCAGTGGCTCCGGTCCTTTCTGGAGGGCCGATCTCAGAAGGTGTTATTGGGAGATACCTGTTCAACCCCACAACCATTGTCTTGTGGGGTTCCTCAGGGTTCAATATTATCTCCCATGTTGTTTAACATCTACATGAAGCCGCTGGGGGAGGTCATCCGGAGTTTCGGAGTGCGGTGTCATCTGTACGCAGATGATGTCCAACTCTGTCACTCCTTCCCACCTGCTACTAAGGAGGCTGTTCAGGTCCTGAACTGGTGCTTGGCCGCTGTGTCGGACTGGATGAGGGCGAACAAATTGAAATTGAATCCAGACAAGACAGAGGCACTCCTGGTCAGTCGAAAGGCCAAACAGGGCATAGGGTTACAGCCTGTGTTGGACGGGGTTACACTCCCCCCTGAAGACGCAGGTTCGCAGTTTGGGTGTGATCCTGGACTCATCGCTGAGCCTGGAACCCCAGGTTTCGGCGGTGACCAGGGGAGCATTTGCACAGTTAAAACTTGTGCGCCAGCTGCGCCCGTACCTTGAGAAGTCTGACTTGGCCACGGTGGTCCATGCTCTGGTTACATCCCGTATAGATTACTGCAATGCTCTCTATGAGGGGTTGCCTTTGAAGACTGTTCGGAAGCTGCAACTAGTCCAATGGACAGCAGCCAGGTTGATAACAGGAGCGCCATTCAGAGAGCGTACAACTCCTCTGTTGTGCCAGCTCCACTGGCTGCCAGTTTGCTACCGGGCACAATTCAAAGTGCTGGCTTTAGCCTTTAAAGCCCTAAACGGTTCGGGTCCAACTTACCTGTCCGAACGCATCTCTCCCTATGAACCATCGAGATGTTTAAGATCATCTGGAGAGGCCCTGCTCTCGGTCCCGCCTTCTTCGCAGGCGCGACTGGCGGGGACGAGAGACAGGGCCTTTTCAGTGGTGGCTCCTCAGCTTTGGAACGCCCTCCCTAAAGACATCAGATCGGCCCCCTCCCTCCTGACATTTCGCAAGAAAATCAAGACCTGGCTATTTGAGCAGGCATTTGCGGATGAAATATAAGGCTTAATGAGATATATGGAATGATGATGATGCGATGGAAACTGATTTCAACATGACGCTGAGGCTGCAATTGTATGTTTTTAATTGTTAAATTGTTATTATATTTTTCGGGGTGACTTGTTGCTGTGTTGTATTGAGGGCAGACACTGCCTGTGTAAACCGTCCCGAGTCGCCTTCGGGCTGAGAGGGGTGGTATAGAAACGTGACAAATAAATAAATAAAATAAATATATACTGTTCTTCTTCACATGGAAGCTCTCAAACTCCACTGGGGAGCAAGAGGAAGATGGATACAATTCAGGCCATGAAATCGCAACTGGGCCCAACTTGGCGTTAGGAGAAATGAGAATCTACCTTCCTTTCCTTCCCCTTGGACCCCAGAAAAAGTATTTTATGGTTTGAATTGTCTCATTCTTTCATCCGTTTTCACTGGTAAATAGCAGCCACAGTCCTTTCCACAACTTCACAGCAGCCACACAGTGAATGGTTTTTGGACAGAGAGTGGGTGCAAGAGGAAGCCCCATGCACCTCATAAAAAGAGACATAAGTATGCTAACAGGATTCCATCCTATCAGTGTTTGATCAGCACAAAACTGTGTAAAGTCCACTTAGACCAACAATTGAAGTAAGTCCCATCTGTGATTGTACAACTCTGTTGTAAATGTACAGGTGTTTTTCTGATCTATGAGCAATGTGCTTTGCAATATCATCAGACCTTGGTAGATGAGTGTTTTACAAACCAGTATCTGGACTTAACCAGACATAAACCATGATAATAAATTGTGTGGTGTGTGTGTGTGTATGATACCCATCATCATATTTATATTTGTTACCTGCTTCTCCTAACAGCTTAAGGTGGGGTACAACACAGTCAAAACACATCAATATAAAATATAAAATACATCTATCAAAAGTTACTGGGAGGTTATGGACACCCGGGTGTGAGGACTTAAACCCACTTCGAAGCAGGTTTTTTAATCCTCTCTGAAGTGGAGTTAAGTGTAGTCTGGAAGCACCCCAAGACTGTGGAATGAACTGCTTGAAGAGCTCCAAAAGTTTAAGGCACAACTGAAGACTCCTCTCTTCTAGCAGGCCTACCCGGTCAACTATAAAGCATGACCTTTAGATTTGCATTCGATAGCAGCTGCATTTTGATCGTTGGGTGCATATACAGGTCCTTCTCAAAAAATTAGCATATAGTGCTAAAGTTCATTATTTTCCATAATGTAATGATAAAAATTAAACTTTCATATATTTTCAATTCATTGCACACCAACTGAAATATTTCAGGTCTTTTTTGTTTTAATACTGATGATTTTGGCATACATATCTCAAAAAATTAGCATATTCCATCCGACCAAATATGCTAATTTTTGAGACAGTATTTTTGGGTTTCAGGAGCTGTATGCCAAAATCATCAGTACAAAACAAAAAAAGACCTGAAATATTTCAGTTGGTGTGCAATATATGAAAGTTTACATTTTATCATTACATTATGGAAAACAATGAACTTTAGCACTATATGCTAATTTTTTGAGAAGGACCTGTATATTTATACTGGTGTGTTTTGATAGATGTATTTTGTTGTATTTTACAAGTCACAGGGAGTAAGGAACAAACTTGTTTTCTGCTGCCCTGGAGACTAGGACATGGAACAATGGCTTTAAATTGCAAGAAAGGAGATTCTACCTGAACATTACGAAGAAATTCCTAACTGTGAAAGCTGTTAAGCAGTGGAACTCTCTGCCCCTGAGAGAGGCTTTTAAACAGAGGCTGAATGGCCATCTGTCAGAGGTGCTTTGAATTCAATTTTCCTGCTTCTTGGTAGGGGATTGGACTGGATGGCCCATGAGGGCTCCTCTGACTCTATGATTCTTTGATGCTAATTATACGTAGATGGATGGTTGAGAAATAATGCACTAAGGACACTTTTTAAAACTTAAGTTTTGAAATTAGAGATTTCCTGTTTTTGTCCTTAGTTTATTCTACACAGACACATTTTGGCATTGATGTGGGAGTGTATAAGCTAACTTGTATAGTTTGTAAGAAGATGGGATTTAAATGAATAAACAATAATGTTAAAAGCTGCAACTGAGAGAATTGAGTTGTTTAGACTGCTACATAAACTTAGCTTTCTTTCTTTCTTTCAAAGTCTGAATTGCACTCTTGTTTTAGTCAAGTGAAAAGGCATGTACTGTCTGGTAGATGCCTGAAAAATTATAGTCATTTACACTTCAGGAGGAAGTTAGCTTGTTTAGTCTGTGTTCAAATAAACAAATGGAATTGTTTCATTTTTGAATTGCCCTCATTGTGTCTCAGAAAATTAACCTATAGTGCCAAGAAGTGGTAGAGAATGTATTTGATCTGAAGATTCAGAATCAGAAGGAGAAAATGCACTAGTGTAGTGTAGGCAGTGGATCCTTGCATGAACTAGTTTTCTCTCTGTTGCCAAAAATATATCGGGTGCTGCATCATATTGTGAAAATAATAATAAAAATCTAATCTATATATATAAAGGAGAGACGGTCGTGCAAAGGACTTTATGCACGGCCAAACTACGCCCCCCAGAAACGCCAATCCACCGAGACACAATCCCACAAACCACAAGGTATTGCCATCACACAAAAACCCACCTTCCTACCTTCCAACCCCCCAAAATCAGCCCCCAAAACCGCCCATTGGCTCCCGTTCTGCGCTGGCCACAAGCGCAGAACAGAGCGAGAGCCATCGCGCAGGCGCACTCAACCCCCCACCACCCCACAACGCAGGACAGAGGCTAAGCAAACACACTGCGCACTCTGACTCCCAACCCATCCCATCCCCCTCTCCCCCACCACCAGCAACTTCACCGCCACACCGGGCGGCGACCAACCCGCCTCCTCCGCCGCCTCACAGAGGGAGACCCGCAGCCGCTCTCCCAAAGCATCGGTCGCTTCTGGGGCTCTCGGGGAAGCAGCACTGAAAAGACCCCAGAAAACTACAAAAAAACATGGCGCCCGAACAGCTTCGGTCCGGCGAAGTAGCTCGACGGAGTCGATCCGTCAGGAAAAAGGGTCCGGCCGAAACTGACACCCAAACAATGCCGAGCATCAGTTTCCGATCGGACCCTTTTCCTGACGGAATGACTTCCGTCGGAGCCTTTTCGGACGGACAGGAAGCTGTTCGGGCGCCTATATTCTTTTTGTAGTTTTCTGGGGCATTTTCAGAGCTGCTTCCCCCCGAGAGCCCCAGAAGCCCCCTCCTGGCCCGGTGCCACAAGAAAATATGGCAGCCGCCACGGACGAGGCGTGGGGACGCTGCCCTCGCCGCTACTGCCCTCCGGATGGCAGAGGGTGAAAACGAAAGGACCGGGGTCGCTGCTGCCGCCTTCTTTTCCCTCCTCAGCCCCCTTCTTTTCCTCCATCAGCCTCAGGGCCTTTCCTTCTCCCCTCAGCCTATGGCCCCAACCCCCCACGTCAGCCCCAGGCTCCTTCTCTTCTCCCCCGCACCCTCAGCCCCCGTCTTTTCCTCTCTCAGCCTCAGACCCCCTTCTTTCCCCCTTTTCCCCCCACTCATGTGTATGTACACATGCACAAACATATACAGTACCATACACACGCATACATATATAAACATACATACACATATATACATATACACACACATATATACACTACATACACACATATACACATGCACACACCCACCAAGACCATAAGTAGCATCATTTCAAACCCTTACATACTCAGACTTTCCCCCATCTCCTAAATAGGGCACAGCAACGCGTGCCGGGTTCAGCTATAAGATATAAAAGCTTTTGCATACAACCAAATCACCCCCTTTCCCCCTTATTCTAATGTGATATTTTCCTGTAGGTTAAAATAGCCACTACCTTAATGTCATTCTCCTTCTTGCGGGGAAAATAGTCTTGTATAAGTCTTAAAGAGTAATTTTAAAATTTAAAAAAACATACGGTTTAGAATGAATCTGTTTGCTTTTCTTAGATGGAAAAAAATTGGAGACCTCGGTTTTACAGTAATTATGAGGACAATGAGAGGGAAATAGAGAAATGGTCTTAAGGTTGTACTTTCTCTATCCCTGTCCTATTGGAATAAGATAATTTATATTCCGCCTTATCTCCCCGAGGCGACTTAGAGCGGAATAGCACCTTGGCATCTAAGCTTCAGAGTATGGTTCTAGATACATAAAAGCGGCTTTCACTAACACTGCCTTGCATTTAACAACACACCAAAGGAAGCCCTTTCCATCTCTCTGTCTGGTAGAAAACTTCTCTCTTTCTTTTTGGTAACTAACTAGAATTTCCCCTGTAATCTCTTCTTAGCTTCTTAGATGGTAACTAGACTATCTCTTTTTTAGCTTTACAAAAAAGGGCTAATGACTTTTGTGCACATATTTACAAAACTTATCTAGCACATTTTAAATTGTTATAGCAACCAAAGGCTTTTGAATTGTATATTTATAGAAGTAAGTCAAGTAAGTGATTGTTTTTCATTTTATTTCCTTTAAATTGGTCCATATTGATTAAAATGTGGTGTTGGCAAGCATATTGCCAGAATTAGACTTCCATATATATATATAAGAAGCAAGAGATGAACTGTCTTGTGTACAAGGAAGTCCCTGTTTTATGAAGCAAATGTGTAGATATAAGATTTAAAACGTAGAATATTCCCAGCAGGATAGTAATAAGCTATCTATAGGGTGCTATGATACATTTCTTTTGAACACAATATGATCTATACATATGGAATAAACAAATATAGTTCCAAGTTGTAGAATGCCCTAAAGCCCTATAGTGTTTTAAATGAGAGCACGTTTCACAATATGGTCTGTTTTGTAACATGCCAGATTACCTTTCTTATCTTATTTTTTTAATGATATACTTCTACAATTTCCCAGATAATGATTTTTGTAATTCTGACAAATAATTTCATAAGCAGGTTACTGTCGTGTCTTTTCCTTCACAATTTATTTATTTACATTTATTTACATCATTTTTACCCTGCTCTTCTCACCCCCGTGGGGGGACTCAGAGCAGCTATTTATTTACAAATGGATACATTTTGGCAGCCACTTATTGTTTAAGCCTAGCCTGGAATTCATATCTAATATCTTGAAAATGTATTTTTTGTGATTACTTAGTGATGCTATTGAGATGCTAAGTTAAATAGAAATGTCTTAACTGTTACCCGTACAAATGAATTTAAGATAAATTCCAGGCTGATTTCATCCCCATGATAATTCTAAGAATACAGGAACTCGGGACTCTTGCAGTTTTAAGACAAAGGCGCAGCAGTTGGAGGGAACTTGTTTTAGTGTAATCTTTATCTGCTGGCCGATCTCAGAGAACACACACAGAACAATTTGCTAATAGAACCTCTCTGCTGGCTAAGATCAGCATAAAATCTAAAATGAGGGTAGAGGTAAAAAGAGGGGGAAAGCTATTTGAGGTCCAAGTCTTATCCCATCCAAGGACCCTGATTAGTTTCAGCAAGACCAGCCCTAAGGAATTTCTTACATGTTGAGACTTAAAGGTTTATGGGTTCATCCCAGCTTCAGCTGGCCTAATGTTGGCCAACTAGCCCTTTAACACCCTTGCCAATTAGGTTTGGCTTATTTTTGCTTAGGATCACAGCTTCAGGTTTTCTTGCAACTTTCATACCATTTAAATAAAATAGTACTAAAGTTCTCATATTTATTTTCTCCCAAGGTACTCCTGCTGTTAACATTCTCATGCCTGCCCTATCACCAACAATGGAAGAAGGAAACATAGTGAAATGGCTGAAAAATGAAGGTGAATCTGATTTGTTTGAATTTGACTTTTGTGAACTGAGGCTATTGCCTTTCCCATTATTGTCTAATGAAAACTACATATTGGCTGAATATGTTGACATTCATGTTTAGGGAAAAGCCTTTTTATTTATTTTTATTTATTTATAAATTCGATTTGGTAGACCGCTCTCTCTGGAGCCCAGAGCAGTTTACAACATAAAATCAATAAAAACATCAATAACAGATAAAGACGTATACCCAAAAGCCCCATTCCCCACAAATGACTCCGGGAGCAATAATATGCATAGGCAATTTAATTACAAAACATGTGGACATACTTGCAGAATCACCTGACATCATTTTTGAGAAATTTAGGAGAACAGATGAGGTGCCAGAGGAGTGTGAACAAGTCAACATTGCTCCACTCTTTTTTTTTCTTTTTTTTAAAGCCAACAATGATGTAAACTACAGGGAAGTTGGCCTGGCCTCACAATACCAAGGCCCAAAGTTTATAGTGTAACTGCTCCCTGTTGTTCTACTATGGTTTTAAAAGAAAAAAGGAGCTTTGTGTTTACATGAAATTTTCTATAGAAATGTAGTACTGAATTTGTGTGTTTTCCCTATGCATATTTTTGAAACTATTAGCTTTTAAACACCTAAAACTTCTTAATTTTGTTCTTGATTCTGCTTGATTGTGTAATATGCCTCAGCTATCAGGAAAGTATAGGCAGTCCCTGAGTTACAAACTTCTGACTTACAAATGACTCCTAGTTAAGAACAGGGGTGAGACAACAGGAAGTGAGAGAAATATACCCTTAGGAAAGGAAATGCACTCCTGAAAGAGTTATCATGTAAAAAAGGGAACTCAGCTAAAGCTTTATTACCAATCCTTGTTAGCTCTATTATCAATCCTTGTTTTTGCAACAAACCAAATGTTTCAAAATGCAATTATCATAGAAACAGAAAGTGAGGTGAAATTTGCTGAACAGGTGAGCAGACAGCAAAGCATACACAAAAGGGTGCTAACCCTTCCCCCCCCCCCTCACACACACAAACATGGCTGGAGTTACACTTACAAATGTACCTGTTCTGAGTTACATACAAATTCAGCTTAAGAACAAATCAACAGAATCTATCTTGTTCGTAAATTGGGGACTGCCTGTATATATAAATACAATAAGTGAGTCTGATAACTTTAGTAAAATTATTAGATATGGATTTTGGGACTTTCAGTTTTTTAAAATGATACTATTAATAATTTTCCTTTCCTCAGTAATGACTTTTTGATAAATTATGTGAGTTTCCTGGTTTCATCTCTAAATTAGGAAATAGTTAAAATAAAAAGATGGAAGAGCTGACTTTTCGCATCATCATCTCCTGGGTCATAATTCATCACTCACTGCTCTTCCAAATTCTTGCCACATATAATTCATTACTCTGTATTAAGGTATATTGAAAGCTTTACATCCATATTATTCAGGTATTTCTAAATGGCATGAATGAAAGAAGAAAACCATACTCTGAATCTGTGGAAACAGTATCAGAAATATATCTCTTAATATAAGAGGACATTATATTAATTTTGAAGAAATGTTGTGGAGGTATATAGATGGATGTGTCTGTTTTGTATAACTTTGACTTTTTGAATTAATAAAATCTCTATAATAAAATAGCTGAGATTCCCTTCCATCCACCTAGTTTCCCTTATTAAAGTAACTCTGGAGAGGAGCGATGCAGGAATCATTTCTTAAAGTTAATTTTTTCAATGGATAAATTGCCTATTATTTCTTTCTTGAAGGGAAATATTTGCAGACATTTTTTTCTTGAATGATGTTTGCATTGGAATGAAAGCACCCAGATTTACACATCACAAACTCTTAATATCCTGTGTTTATGTTTGTACTTTAATGTAATAAAGGAAGTAAAAGACAAAGATGTGTGTGTGTGTCATTCCAGTGTCTTAGGTATTGCACACTGACATAATATCTGTGTTTAAGTGTTTCAAAAGAAAGCAAAAACAAATCCAATATAAGGCTTAGACAGGTCATGTTTTGTTTTCCTTGGGTAAGACTGTTAAGAGATTTGTTTATATTTAAATAAAAACTTTATTCCATACAATTGTGTTATATAATCAAGCCTTTGTTGCCAGTCTTGAAAGGCAAGATTTAGACCACAAAGCTGCTCCAGGTTCCCATTATAATCCAGTTTTGATGGTACATATCAAATCAATCTTCAGTGGTCAAAGAATTTCATAGATCTGTTATCATAAGAAAGCAAACAATATGAAATCTTAGGGGGTTTTTTATTTAAAAAACCTAGTTTAAATTATTTAAATGTTGACATTTTGAAATGAAAGATGTCACCAAAAGATTCACTTTAATAAGGACTATTAGATAGCTACTAGCAATAGTTGAATGTGCTTAGTATTTCATGCAGGAGGTTACTACTAAAATCCACTTTTCTTTTGAAGTTGGTGTTAGTAATGTGCACTTTGCACTCATCTGCATATCTTGGCTATATCAAATCAAATGCTGATGCAAGTAAAATCAAAACAAATCTTGTGGTAATGTATTAATAGTATATGCATAACATCACTGTTTCCCTTTTAATATTTTGCCTTTAAGTGTCTGGCTGTTTAGTACTGGTATTGAAAGTGCATTCCTTTTTGAAAATAATAGTAGCTTACTCTTTTTTGTCAGCTTCATTTTAAAACAATTGCACCAGGTTTGCAGACCTATAAGCGATATAATGGTACTAACATTACTGTGTTTCTCCTTAGTGGTCTGAAATAAATTGATTAAAATTTTGAATAATATTCCCTTGTGCAGGAGACACAGTGAATGTTGGAGATGCGCTATGTGAAATTGAAACGGATAAAGCAGTGGTTACCATGGAGTCAAGTGATGATGGCATATTAGCTAAAATCATGGTAGGAAAAACTTTCCTAATCTATATTAGGGGTTTTGATATGTAAATTTACTATTATGCTCTCTTTCTAATGATTTTCAAACTTAGTCTTGTTTTATGCATTATGAAAGTAGAAGGCTGTTGCCAAGCCAAGTAGATTTTTTTGTCTTCAATAACTATGATTTCCCTTTTTATTTTCATATGAAATAATATCAATCATTTTCTTTTATATGTTTACATCAGTGGCTACTTGAGCATTAGTAGATTTTTTTAAAGCCACTAACACCACTGACAGAAAAGATAAAATAAAAATGGTTTTAGAAAAGACTACAGATTAATTAAGCAAATCATAGCCTCCTCCTCATAGTTGTATCTGCAGAGGTATATACTGCTTGGCAATAAGTCTGACTTGGGAAAAAAATAGCTTGAAATACTGAGTAATTGCTTTGAACAGACTACTAATACAGTTAGATCTTCATATTTGTGGGTTTTACTTTGTGGATTAGATTATTTTATTCTTATGGTCTCTCCATGAATCACTAGATCATCTAGTGCAGTGGTTCTCAACCTGTAGGTCCCCAGGTATTTTGGCCGACAACTCCCAGAAATCCCAGCCAGTTTACCAGCTGTTAGGATTTCTGGCAGTTGAAGGCCAAAACACCTGGGGACTCACAGGTAAAGAACGACTGCTCTAGTGTGTCATTGCGGTCAACTGAAGAAGTTGATCATAGAGTTGCATTGAAGGACCTCGGGTTTCTTAGAGAGGTGTTATCTTTGATTCCTTTTGTTCTACTTTTACATGGATCTTTCTCCCCTAAGTCTAGCAAACGAGAAGAACTGACTGTACACTCATTTCACAGTGTAACTGGTTTATTACCAATGTGTATCTGTTGAAAGAAAAGGAACAACTACAACTACTTCCCTCACTTATTGCAGGTGTTACGTTCTAAGATCACCCGCGAAAAGTTAAAATCCGCAATGTAGGGACACTGTATACAGAAGAGCCCTGGTTATCTGACTTCCGCTTATCTGACACTCAGTATTATCCGCCACCGCCACCTTTGCCACCCCCCCTGCCCTCCCTCACTTGTTCCCTCACACTTTCCTCCATTGCTCACTCACTCACTGGGCCAGGTCCTGGTTCTGCCGCTGCAATCTGTCCTGGTGAGCGAGCAAGAGAGGGAAGGTGGCAGCAAAAGCAGGAACCTGGAAGAGGCAGAAAGGCTCCTACTTTTACAGCCGCTGTCGCCTTTGCCACCCTTCTCGCTCACTCACTCACCACCCACCCACCCCCTCACTTGCTACTCACCGGGCTGAATCCTGGTTCTGCTACCATGACCCGGCCCAGTGATTGAGCAAGCAAGGGAGGGTAGGTGAGTGAGCAAGGGCACAAGCAGCAGAAGCAGGAACCTAGCTGCCTCTTCCAGGCTTCTGCTGCTGCTGCTGGCTCCTATGCCTTCCATACTGCCTGAGCGGGCCCATCCCACGCACAGTGCAGGAAGAAGGAAGGGATCGGCTTGCTGCGCACACACGCGTAGCCGGAAGCTCCCCAGATGGCATTTTTCTGCCTCGTGAAATTGGCGGCGAGGAGAGAGAGAGAGCGCCCCCGTGGGAGGTGCTGGCAAGGCTGGCCAGCAGCAGTTTCTGAGCCGAGCGAGGGTGGAGGAGGGGCAGAACACAGCTGATTTGAGGTGAAGGAGGGCAAACGTGGTTCTGCCCCTCCTCTGCCTCGCTCAGCTCAGAAGCTGCTGCTGGTCAGCCTTGCCAGCACCTCTCTCCTTCCTTCCTCGCCTGCATCCAAAGAAGACGCTCCCACGCCTCCATGCCGGCATGGGAGAAAGAAGCGGAGAACTTGCACTGGCTCTGCCTCCACCTTCTGTCTGCCTTCCTGCTCGAGGGCTTCCTTATGTCGTGGACGCACACACCCTCCAGCCAAAGCAGCCCTTGCTTCGAGGTGGACTCGTCTTAAACGGCGAATATATTTAGTGTCGTCTGCAAAGTTTGCAGACGACACTAAATTGTTCAGGGTAGTTAAAAATGAAACTGATTGTAAAGAGCTCCAGAAAGATCTCTTGAAATTGAGTGAATGGGCAACAAAGTGGCAAATGCATTTTAACCTAAACAAGTGTAAAGTCATGCACATCGGGCAAAGAACCCCAACTACACCTACCAATTGATGGGGTCAAAGCTTTCCGAGACAAACCAGGAAAGGGATCTTGGGGTTTTGGTGGACAGCTCAATGAAGATGTCAACCCAGTGCGCAGCAGCAGCGAAAAAAGCAAATTCTATGCTTGGCATGATCAGGAAGGGAATTGAAAATAGGTCGGCAAATGTTGTATTGCCTCTCTACAAATCTATGGTGAGGCCACATCTGGAGTACTGTGTACAATTCTGGTCTCCGCACCTTAAGAAGGATATAACGGAACTGGAAAAGGTACAAAGAAGGGCAACAAAAATGATCCAAGGGATGGAGCAGCTCCCTTATGAAATCAGGTTGCAACGCCTTGGTCTTTTCAGCCTTGAAAGACGGCGTTTAAGAGGTGACTTGATCAAAGTGTATAAAATCATGCATGGGATAGAAAAGGTGAATAAAGAAAAAATATTTTCTCTGTCACCCAACACTAGGACTAGGGGGCACTCCCTAAAGCTCCAAGGTAGGAAAGTTAGGACTAATAAAGGGAAATATTTCTTCACCCAGAGGGTCATTGGGTTATGGAACTCACTTCCAGAGGAGGTTGTGACAGCGGTCAGCCTGGACAGCTTCAAGGCAGGATTAGACAGATTCATGGATACCAAGGGAATCAGTAGCTACTGAAATGGACATCCAAGTACCATCTCTGTGTTGATGGAGGCAGGCAGGATTTTCCCGGTACTGGTTGTGGGGGTCGGGAGCAGGTGAGGGTTTTGCCCTCCTTTCTGCTAGAGATCCCTGTGTACAACTAGTGGGCCACTGTGTGACACAGAATGCTGGACTAGATGGGCTGAGGCCCGATTCAGCATGGCTCTTCTTATGTTCTTATACCTAACTCATTATTTTGAGATAATAAGTTGGGGGGTCGTCTTATAGCCCCAGTCGCCTAGTACCCCAGTATCTACAGTATATACTTACTAAACAATGTGACTCAGATGCAAGCTTTTTCTTTGAACACTAGCAGGCTTGTGTTTAGTAGAAATTGTATTTTCACACTACATCATTGGTTCTAGATGGGGTATGAGTACTGCTTGTTTTAGTGGTATGATGGGTTGTTGTAATGTTATACAGACTGAAAATGTTGAAAGAAGTTTTTTGTGGAAGTGAAGTTTCTAAATGATTTATTAGGAGGCATTGAGAGAATGTGGGCACATAAAAGAACAGAATAGAAAGGAGCTAACTAAGTTAAATTATTTGCAGAAGCCCTTCCATCAGCATTTTTACACTAACTGTATTTAAAGCATGATCAAAAGGTGTGCTACACTTACCTATTAAAATGCCATTAAGGCAATGTCATTGTAGGCAGTCCCTTATGCGAATTCATATCACATCACTGAACCAGATTTTGAACGTGTAGTCTGCTAAAATGTTGTGCTTGAATGTGTCTTGCAAATGAGTTTCAAAGATAGACTTATGTGTGAAAGGGATACCTGATACCAGCCTGAGTAGTTAAGCAGACATTTTCTCACTTGGTTTCTCCCTTGAGTTATGGGATAATGGGGCCGCACATTTCGTTAAGGCTTGACATCTTTGACAACTTTGCCTACACAGTCTTGGTAGTGTTTTAAAAAGATATAATAGGAGAGAATGTCATCAATCCCAAAGAGCTATAATTGGACTTTTCTTGTAGCCAATTATTTGGTCTTTTGAAGAAAGCCATGTGGAACCATCTCAAGTATGAAACTAATTAGAATAGTTCACACAGCAAATAAGAAATCTGCTGGCTTGGCTTTCCTGGTAGCTGCTCTCCTAGATTATAGGGCTCATTTTAGAAGAAGAATGAGTTGATTCTCTCCCTGCTCTTCCTCCAAAAAAGACTCCTCTGTTCAAACTGGTTTTCAGTGACAGAATTAGCAAAGGGTTTAAACAGATGAGATGTATTTAGAGATGTGGAGTTCTTGAGGGGCGGGGGGGGGGGGGGAGAGGAGAGAATGAAAAAAAAATAGCAGGAAACCTTTTTTCCCTCCCTCCCCCGAAAAATTTGGGAAAATGAACAATGTTGTGGGGAAAAAAACATTTTAAGCAATTTGTTTACATGTTTACTTTGCAAACAATTTTTTCTAAAAATATGAGGTGAAATTACATAAAGCATCAAACCATCAGGGACAAATGCAAGGTACTCCACTTAGGTGGACAAATGAAATGCAAAGATAAAGAATGGGGGATGCCTGGCTCAGTAGCAGTACAACAATGAACCAACAATGTCATGTGGCAGCTAAAAAAGCCAATGGGATCTTGGCCTGCATAAATAGGAATACAGTGTCTAGATCCAGGGAAGTCATGCTACCCCTCTATTCTGCCTTGATCAGACCACACCTGGAATACTGTGTCCAATTTTGGGTACCACAGTTTAAGGGAGATGTTGACAAGTTGGAATGTGTCCATAGGAGGGCGACTAAAATGATCAAGGGTCTGGAGAACAAGTCCTATGAGGAGCAGCTTAAAGAGCTGGGTACGTTTAGCCTGCAGAAGAGAAGGCTGAGAGGAGACATGATGGCCATATATAAATATGTGAGGGGAAGTCATAGGGAGGAGGGATCAAGCTTGTTTTCTGCTGCTCTGAAGACTTGGAGGCGGAACAATGGCTTCAAACTACAGGAAAGGAGATTCCACCTGAACATTAGGAAGAACTTCTTAACTGTGAGAGCTGTTCAGCAGTGGAACTCTCTGCCCCGGAATGTGGTGAAGGCTCTTTCTTTGGAGGCTTTTAAGCAGAGGCTGGATGGCCATCTGTCAGGGGTGCTTTGAATATTATTTTCCTGCTTCTTGCCAGGGGGTTGGACTGGATGGCCCATGAGGTGTCTTCCAACTATTATTTTGTGATTCTATCACAGTTCTTGGGCCTGGTTTCATTTTATCCTTATTTGTGCTTGACACTGTAAAGAACTTTACTAATGTTAATGGTTTTTCATATTTTCATTGGGATTTTTTTGTCAAAACCAAAATCTTTCCTAATGGTTCAAGTTTCATTACAATTCTGCACTTTATAGTTCTATTTGTAATGAAAAATTTCAATAAGTAAGTTCAATTATTCTGAATCTAATGTGATGTAATATATCATACATGATAACCTTATGTATTTATCATGAGTTATTTATGAAAGATGTACCGTATTTTCCAACATACAAGGCAACTGGGGGTATAAAATGACACCCCAACTTTTAAAGATAAAATAGAGTTAGGGATATACTTGGCATTTAATGTCCGCGCGCCAGTGATGAAGCGAAACCAGGTCTGAACTTAAAAAGTTCTTTTATTGATTAAGTGAGCAAAGTAAAGCATTCTCACACAGAGCAATTCAGCTTGCACCTCACAGTGGAATCAGCATGGAGGCTGACTCAAGCAGCTCAGCGTCTCCCTTATCAGTATGTTTACACAGCTGAAGGTCAAAACAGTGCTGGACTCCACTTCTGCTGTTTTAACCCTATAAAATGCCTGGTTACACAACACAGCATCTTATACAATGGTTGAATAGTAGAAAAATCTGAAAATCACACTCTGACAATCCCCCTTTTGAATTTCAAATCTTTCTGTCTATTCACAAATACTATCCATCCTAAAACATACTCATTCTACATGTGGACATCCATCACCATATAAAGCATTCCTAAGCAAATATTAAATCTTTACACATTAATCACACACATATGAAAAACCTTAGGTACATAGCAACACATGTATTCCTCAAGCACTTAGGAATCTTCCCTTTTCTCTCTAATTAACGCTCTGCTAACTATCCCTTTATTTCTCTGTGCTAAACAAGGAATCACAAGAGCCTTTCGTTCTACTCCTCCTGCGATGACTGTTTCTATTATTACTTCTTCTTCTGGCTCCTGTTTCACTCTCTTAACCACTTCTTTCTCCTTTGGTGTGATGGATTCTGGTTTATCCTGTTTAATTCTCCTAATCACCTCCTTTTCTCTTGGTGTGGTGGATTCTGGTTTATCTTGTTTTATTCTTCTAATCACTTCCTTTTGTTTTGGCCTTGCGCCTTCCTGTCCATACTGTTTATTGGGAGTTCTAGTTTCCCCTTTCACCACCTGTTCTTGTTGACTAACAGTACTGGATGCCCCCTCATCCCTTTCACTTACATTTTCTCTAACGCTTGGAAACACAGACAATTCTCCAAAATTAAGGTGCAACGCTTCCAATCTTTGGGCTTTTCAAAATATGCCGATCTTGAAAATCTAATTGTGTGTGGTGTTTCTAGAAACCGGTAACCTCCTCTCTGATACCCCAGTAGTATCAAACGCCTGAACTTAGACTCATTTTTCTTTCTCTCTTTTGTCGGTATCAGAACGTTGGCAAATTGCCCTATGATGCCCATATGTCGGTAACCGGGCATCCTGTCATACATCTTACGGAATGGTACATCATCAAGACCAACATCCCACAACCTATTTACAATGTAGTTACACGTAGACAAAACTTCACCCCAAAGCTTGTCACCCAATTGACCATCTTTTAAGACACAAGCTTCCATTTTTTGAAGTACTCTCATTCGTGTCTGTGCGATGCCCTCTTCTCCCTTGAGTTTTTCAGGCCTCACACATTCTATATCCCTTGAACTTAGAAGTTGTTCTACTTCTGAGGTATATGCTTCTACCCCCTCATCCACAAACAATGTGCTTATTTTCTTTGATATACCCCTCAACCATGTCTAACCATCTCCTGGTCTTGTCCACTATTTCAGGTACATCTTTCAAAAATAAATGAACCCATACCTAGTAAATCTGTCAACAAATAGTAAAGAATATTTGGAACTGCCCCAACTCTCTTCAAAAGGTCCAGCAACATACATATGTGCTTTCTCAAACAAATCATTTGTTCTTATTTTGGTTTTCTTGTGGACTTTGATGGGTATTCTCTTCACAGCTGCACAAACAGAACAATCCAATTCAATGTTACAGCTCTCTAACTGGAAATTAGGATCTAGATTAAATGTCTTCTTAAGAATTTCCATATCAGCATGACCCAAATTTCTGTGTAACTGGTGTATACATCTGTGATGCTGTATCTTGCTACTTACACATCAAACTTCTACATTCTCATCTCTGTTTTCATTGACTTTTTCAAACATATCATATAATTTGTTTCTTCTCACCCCCTTGCCAATCAATTTCCTTTCCGAATTATACACAAAACAGTAAATGCCTTTAAACACTACTTTGAAATCATGTTCAGTTAATGTGGCAACACTCAACAAATTGGTTTTGATCCCAGGTACAAACAGAACATATTCCCAATTCACTTGCAAACAAGAAATATAACAAATCCCATAATTTGAAAACTCTCTCGCTGATCCATCTGCAAGGGTCAAATTCGAACCCTGGGTTGATTGAACATTTTTCAACAAACCAATATCGTTCACAATGTGGTGGGTTGCGCCTGAGTCTAAAACCCACTTTACTTTATTGTAACTACTAGTCTCTGCATCAGCAATCAGGATTCTGGGTGTGCTGATTATAGTCCCATCAGCACGGCCTCTCCCACGATAACTTCCAGCTCCTCTGGCGTCCCCTCTGGGCTGTTGCCTATTTACTGCTGTGCAGTCCCTTAACAGGTGCCCGACTCTGTTGCACCCGAAACACCGTCGCCGTGTTTTGACTATGTGTGCAGTAGCCAAGGTTGGCACCTCATGGTAATCTTCCTCTTCCATCTCCTGTGGAAAACGTGCCACCTCAGGTTTGCAGCCTCTGCTTTTCTCCTTCTCAAAACGCCGTCTGTCCAACTCCTCCAGAACTCTGCTAGTAACCAAATCCAACGACAAATCCTGCGGTCTCACAGACTGTAGAGAATGCAGCAGAAAATCCCAACTCGATGGCATACTAGATAATATGATGTAGGCTCGGTTTTCATCAGTGATCTCCACACCTCTCACTCGACACTCCACAAATAGTTTCTTCATCATGTCTATTTGCAGCTTAACATCTCCTCCCTCTGATAGTTTAGCACCATACAATCTCTTGCTCCAAATCATTTTGCTTAAGGTGCTCTCTCTTTGATGAACAGCCGCAGCGCGGTCCCAAACTTCTTTGGCTGTCTGCAATCCTTGGACATGAACCAGCTGGTCAGGCAAAGGATCAAAGTAGACTTGCTTCAAATTCTTTCCTGCATCAGCCTCCGTCCCAAGTATCGTCTTCTGCAGCCCCTCCCGGGCTAGTAGATTCTCCATAAACACAGCCCATTCAGAGTAGTTAGTATCATTTAACTTCTCAATCATGCTAGTTGGGTTAATTCCAGCCATGCCGCTTTCCTTTCCTCTCCGCTCTGCCCCCTTCTTGGGTCAAACACTGAATACACAGGAACAACACAATGTTCCAGTGGATTATTTTGCACTTCCTTCTGTGTGACTCTCGGCCCCCGAGATTACGTCTAGCCACGTCTGTTTGGCTTTCTGACAGTCACTTTAATGATGAAATGCAGCCTCCTTTATTAAGAACTCGGGCAGAGCTTGCTGTTTGCTTTTACTCACTTTTTATTCATCATCCTCTCTCAGGCTTGCTTCACTGGCTTGCGTTGGTGAGCTTTGGCTACTCTGGCCATCCATCAATCTCTCACCTCCACACAGCTTTCCAGGCACTCTCCTGTCAGCATTTCTTCGTTCCGTTACGGGCAGCAGTCTGAATACTAGCGCAGCAGAAGCGTGCTGGGCCCATAACCCTTTTGTCCGCGCGCCAGTGATGAAGCAAAGCCAGGTCTGAACTTAAAAAGTTCTTTATTGATTAAGTGAGCAAAGTAAAGCATTCTCACACAGAGCAATTCAGCAGCTTGCACCTCACAGTGGAATCAGCATGGAGACTGACTCAAGCAGCTCAGCGTCTCCCTTATCAGTATGTTTACACAGCTGAAGGTCAAAACAGTGCTGGACTCCACTTCTGCTGTTTTAACCCTATAAATGCCTGGTTACACAACACAGCATCTTATACAATGGTTGAATAGCAGAAAAATCTGAAAATCACACTCTGACATTTAAGACTACCATTCTTCCAAAACAATGCCCCCCTGGCCCCCGCCACTCTCCGTTCAAGGACCTCCTCCGCCCTCGCCGCTTACCTCCTCCAAAGGCCACTGCGCTTACCTAGGCCCAAGGAAGTGCCTCCGGATGCCAACTCCCAGCAGCGTTGGGCGGTGGCATGCCTTGGATGTGCTTCCAGAGGCTTTCTGGGAGTCAGGGAACTACTGCTCCCAGAATGCCTTTGGGAGCACATCCAAGGCACCCGACTGCTCAGCGCTCCTGGGAGTTGGCGTCCGGAGGCCCAAGAAAGTGTCTCTGGATGACTCCCAGCAGCACTGGGCAGCAGCGTGCCTTGGCTGTGGAGTCAGGGAACTACTGCTCCCACAATGCCTTTGGAATTATTATGATTATTCCAAATTATAAACTGTAGTATGCCAATATTACATTTTTCAATTTTTCCCAAAAAATATAAAAAAATCATCCAATGCCTTTAAAATATCCAAACATTTTACTTATTTAGGTGAACTTCTTTATTGTGTATTAGGAGTTTAAAACTGTTGCAGCTTGCGTTTTAACAATGTGGTCAGTTTCATTTGTATTTTAATACACATGGATTATTGCTAGATGTTTTATATTCTAGCTAATATAGAAAAGGAGTATACAAACAACCAAATGCTCCGTAAGTGAAAAAATAGAGTTTATATGCCAAAAAATATGACTTTCTCTGTTTTTTAGGATTTTTAAACCAATATAGTTTGACTTGAACGTCATACAGTGAAATCTCGGAGAATATTATTCCAAAAGAAGTCTGAGTTCAGTGGTATTAGTCCTTCATATGATTCTCCTCTATCAGAAATATCCCTAGAGTAGTATCTATGTGATGAAATAATAACTTGATAACTAGATTCACCATACAGTGAGTTATCATATTAGGTAATGTGAAATTCTAGTGAAGAGTGCAGATATGCTGGTAGAGAAAATGTTGACAGTGAAAAATTTATGGATACAATTTTTAAAATATGTCATGAGTTTTTTATTTCTTTGTCCACTCTCAACAATGTATAAGCATCTTGATTCTTTTCGTCCTATGTTTCAGGCACAGGAAGGCAGTAAAAGTGTGCGATTGGGTACAATAATTGGCTTGCTGGTAGAAGAAGGGCAAGACTGGAAGCAAGTAGAAATACCAAGTGACATTGGTGAGGCACCCTCGTTATCTGGACCACTGGCAACAACTCCTGTCCCCATCCAGTCAACTTCTGTAGCCTCGCTACATAAAGCAGAACAGCATCTTAAAAAACTGCAGTGAGTTTCTGATCTTTCTGAAGTATCATTTCTCATTTCTAAAAGCTACTTTCTGAAGTTCTTTCAGTGCTGATTTATATTTTATAGCTCAGCATTTAGTTTGTCCATATTTTTGGAACTGCCTTTAGATGCTGCCTTGAATCCCATTTTGGAGAAAAAGGCAGGATATCAATTTATTTCATAAGAAGAAGATGATGATATAGTAGTAGTAGTAGTAGCAAAGATCTCACATTTTCTATAATGGTTCTGGGTTGATTTATTTGTTGCCCATTAACAAAATTATAAAAATATATAAATTGAACTATTTATATAACGTGTACATGAAATATAAACAAATATTGTGTTTGGACCTGGATCCCATTTCGAAGATACCTCATTTTACCGTGTTTCCCCGAAAGTAAGACAGCGTCTTACTTTCTTTTGACCCCCCAAAATCCCCACTACGGCTTACTTTTCGGGTACGGCTTACATTGGGCGACTGTACCCGAAAGTAAGAAGAAAGCAAGACTTACTGGGGCGGCATGGCGTGGCTTCCTGGCTGGGCTCCCAGAGGGGCTCAAAAGGGCCCGGAATCCTCCTCCTCTTCCTCCTCTCCCGCCCCGCGGCGCCGTCTCCCTCTCGCTGGGTCCGCCCCCCTCCCTGCACGGCAGGGAGACGCGGCGGAGCCGCCGCCGGCGAGAGGGAAGAAAGCGCCGGCGGAAGTCCCGCCCGCACGGCGATTCAGGCATCTTTCCCGCCGCCGCCTGCTGCTCGCCCGCGCTCCAAACACGAGCGGGCGGCGGCGAAAGAGCCTGAGTCGCCCTGGGGCCTTCTCCCTCCTCGCCGGTTCCGCCCGCTTCAGCCGCTGCCTGGGTGCTTTGCCAGGAGGGGGTCTCTCTGAGGCACCCCTTTCCCTGGCAAAGCACTCCAGGCAGCGGCTAAAGCCGGCGCCCGCTTCAGCCGATGCCTGGGTACTTTGCCAGGGAGGGGGTCTCTCTGAGGCACCCCTTTCCCTGGCAAAGCATCCAGGCAGCGGCTGCAGCCGGCGCCCGCTCAGCCAATGCCTGGGTGCTTTGCCAGGGAGGGGGTCTCTCTGAGGCACCCCTTTCCCTGGCAAAGCATCCAGGCAGCGGCTAAAGCCGGCGCCAGCTTCAGCCGATGCCTGGGTGCTTTGCCAGGGAGGGGGTCTCTCTGAGGCACCCCTTTCCTGGCAAAGCATCCAGGCAGCGGCTAAGCCGGCGCCCGCTTCAGCCGATGCCTGGGTGCTTTACCAGGGAGGGGGTTTCTCTGAGGCACCCCTTTCCCTGGCAAAGCATCCAGGCAGCGGCTGCAGCCGGCGCCCGCTTCAGCCGCTGCCTGGGTGCTTTGCCAGGGAGGGGGGTCTCTCTGAGGCACCCCTTTCCCTGGCAAAGCATCCAGGCAGCGGCTGCAGCCGGCGCCTGCTTCAGCCGATGCCTGGGTGCTTTGCCAGGAGGGGGTCTCTCTGAGGCACGCCTTTCCTGGCAATGCATCCAGGCAGCGGCTGCAGCCGGCGCCCCGCTCAGCCGCTGCCTGGGTGCTTTGCCAGGGAGGGGGGTCTCTCTGAGGCACCCCTTTCCCTGGCAAAGCATCCAGGCAGCGGCTAAAGCCGGCGCCCGCTTCAGCCGGTGCCTGGGTGCTTTGCCAGGGAGGGGGGTCTCTCTGAGGCACCCCTTTCCCTGGCAAAGCATCCAGGCAGCAGCTAAAGCCGCGCCCGCTTCAGCCGATGCCTGGGTGCTTTACCAGGGAGGGGGTCTCTCTGAGGCACCCCTTTCCCTGGCAAAGCATCCAGGCAGTGGCTGCAGCCGGCGCCGCTTCAGCCGATGCCTGGGTGCTTTGCCAGGGAGGGAGGTCTCTCTGAGGCACCCCTTTCCCCTGGCAAAGCACCCAGGCAGCGGCTAAAGCCGGCGCCTGCTTCAGCCGATGCCTGGGGGCTTTGCCAGGGAGGGGGGTCTCTCTGAGGCACCCCTTTCCTGGCAAAGCATCCAGGCAGCGGCTAAAGCTGGCGCCCGCTTCAGCCGCTGCCTGGGTGCTTTGCCAGGGAGGGGGGTCTCTCTGAGGCACCCCTTTCCCTGGCAAAGCATCCAGGCAGCGGCTGCAGCCGGCGCCCGCTTCAGCCGCTGCCTGGGTGCTTTGCCAGGGAGGGGGAGCCGATGCCTGGGTGCTTTGCCAGGGAGGGGTCTCTCTGAGGCACGCCTTTCCCTGGCAAAGCATCCAGGCAGCGGCTGCAGCCGGCGCCCGCTTCAGCCGATGTCTGGGTGCTTTGCCAGGGAGGGGGGTCTCTCTGAGGCACCCCTGTCCCTGGCCAAGCATCCAGGCAGTGGCTAAAGCCGGCGCCGGCTGCCGCCGATGCCTGGGTGCTTTGCTAGGGAAAGGGGTGCCGCCGAGATCCCCCTCCCTGGCAAAGCATCCAGGCAGCCGCAGAGCGGCGGCTCGCCCCTCCCTCCCTTCGGTGAAGGGAGGGGGCGGAACCGGCGAGGGAGAAGCGCGGCGAAGTCCCGCCCCATGGTGACTCAGCCGCTTCCCCGCTGCCCCGCTCGTGTTTGGAGCGCGCGGGCGGGCGGGCGGCGGCGCGCGGCGCCCATTCGCCATCGGGCGGGACTTCCGCCGGGCGCTCTTCTCTCTCGCCGGCGGCTCCGCCCCTCCTCCCTTCAGGGGGGGGGCGGAGCCGGCGAGAGGGAGAAGGCACCGCGGGGAGGAAGAGGAGGAAGAGGAAGAGGATGGAAGACGCTGCTGCCGCCCGCTGCTGCCCGAGGCCCGCTGCCGCCCGAGGTACGGCTTACTTTCGGGGTACGGCTTATATAAGCCGACCCCTCTGACACCCCCGATACGGCTTACAATCGGGGGTGTCTTATTTTCGGGGAAACACGGTATATATATGCAAATATCTCAACATTTAAAAAATCTGAAACCTTCTAGTCCCAAGAATTTCTGATGAGGAATTCTCAACCTGTGTATTGTATAGAGGGGGCTGTTTAAAGACTATTTATCTATATATATATTAAAGCAATCAACCTATAATTGGAAGGGTAGCTTAAATATGGAAGCTGCTTTACAATTGTGACTGAGGTATAATTTGGAAATGATATGCATTTGGATTGTCTTATGTTGAAAAGCACTCTTTGTCCATCACTGGACTATTTTCTCACTGGCAGAGACAATTTCTGATTGTGTTTTTCTGTTTGTGAAGTGCATTTCAAATTATTAGCTGTAGGTTTATGATAGCAGCTATGTTTATTTTTTTTCCTTAATAGCTTTCTTTGAATATCAGAAATGGCAAAGTGTTCTCTTTTTCTCTCCCCCCCCCCTTTCCATGTGTGTCTGTTTTGATCTATGTTATTTGTGTAAACTATTTTCAATTAAGGAAACATCTTAATACAAACATAGAGGAATATAACACATATTACGTTTCCTTGTTACAAATTAGAGAAAAGAAAGACCATTATTCCAGGAATAAGGTCTACATTTAGAAACACAGGTCTTGGTTAAGGCTTTAGGCTGCTTATGTGACTGCATACAAGTGTTAAGTTGGAGATATATATTCCTTCATATGCTGTTATTTTTATCCAGACAGCTGAATGATGGTTAGGAAGGACTTCTGAAATGCAGAACATTATGACAGTTAATGTCTATAACAGAAAAAGCTATAATCAGAAATCAGTTTTTAGACTATATGATGTAGCAATTCTTTTATCAATGTTGACCTCCTTATATATAAGTTTTTAATGCAGGTTGATGCTCTTTCTTTAGGTTTCGCTTAAGTCCTGCTGCCCGCAACATTCTGGAGTCCCATGGACTTGATGCAAGCCGTTGCATGCCCTCAGGTCCTCGAGGGATTTTCACTAAAGAGTATGTTACTAATCCACCTTTTTCTCTTATTAATGAGATTGGTGTCCAATGAAATGAGTGTGGGCATAGTTCCTTTGGGAAAGATTACAGTAATATTTAGAAGTTTTTGAGATGTTCACACGGAATTCAGTAACATTCTCTGGTGCCTGTAATTGAAGTTAGAACAACTTTGGCCAATTGAGAAAGCAGGACATGTAGTCCTTGGAAAAGCAGATGGGATTTCATTTTTCTGTTACAATTTGTTCTAGTTCTAGGGGTTAGAATTCTATGCTTTGAAAGAAGAGGTAAAAGCAATTACACACTGGCGAGTCAGCTGATAAGAGAGATGGTAAATAGTAAGCATAGCTTCTTGTCAGTGCTAAACAACAGAACAACAAGATATTTGTGAGTAAAAACCAAGATATTTGTGTATGTTACAATGTCATGAAGTGAAAGGCCAGCTTGGAATGAGCTGTATTTATGTGAACTAAATTAAAAGAAGAAGAGGGCTGTTTGCCTATTGAAGAAGCCTAACTTGATTTCTCACAAATTCTTGCTTCAATTGGAATTAAAGGAAGAACATTTGTTATTGGTAGATTATCATGTGTATCGAATCTCATGGCCACAAAAGGTTCTTGATCATTTAATATCTAATATTGAAGGCTCTGTTTAGAGGGAGATGGATGATGGCACCTTATGAGAATAGAGCTTTCTCTTTAATCTGTCTACATTTTGGCATGCAAGTATTATACTTTGGTAAGCTCCCAGGTGTGACTTGAAGCTCTATACTGGGCCTATAATAACTTTATAATAACTTTATTCTTGTATCTCGCCACCATCTTCCCGAAGGGACTTGGGTCGGCTTACACATACCACCAAGTGCCAAAAACAGAACATGAAATAATACACAATTTTAAAATACAGTTGAAAAACATATAGACATATTAAACGACAACTTTAAAACTCAATTATAACCGCGCTTATCAACCGGTGGCGGTAAGCCAAGGCCTAGTTTAATGCTTAGTTTAGTAAAATGCATTCATAGTAAGGTTTCCATTTTGTTCCCATTGTGACATTATTTAGACAGAACAGCAAACTGTATTGATGGAATTTCTTTTGTAATAGCAGTTCATTATCAGAAAGCTTAGTCATTATGTAAGTGTAACTGTAATGTGTGGTTTGTAACTAGATCATGACAGGTGGAAGCCCTCTAGGTTACAAAGAGATCTAATTAACTTTTCCTAGTAGCCATGGAGATATGCCATAGATTTTGAGAGGGGAGTGGAGGTTTGTATGCAGCTTAAGAGATTGCATTCTCTCTTTTCTCCACATTCCTTGCTCTTTTTATTTTGCATGGACCTCTGATTTTTATTACTTTTTAACAGAATCAATGGTCATATATCCACTAAAAGGACAAAGTAACCAGCTTCTTTATCATCAATATAAGAACATAAGAACATAAGAAGAGCCATGCTGAATCGGGCCTCAGCCCATCTAGTCCAGCATTCTGTGTCACACAGTGGCCCACTAGTTGTACACGGGGATCTCTAGCAGAAAGGAGGGCAAAACCTCACCTGCTCCCGACCCCCACAACCAGTACCGGGGAAAATCCTGCCTGCCTCCATCAACACAGAGGTGGCACTTGGATGTCCATTTCAGTAGCTACTGATTCCCTTGGTCTCCATAAATCTGTCTGATCCTGCCTTGAAGCTGTCCAGGCTGACAGCTGTCACAACCTCCTGTGAATTCCATAACCCAATGACCCTCTGGGTGAAGAAATATTTCCCTTTATTAGTCCTAACTTTCCTACCTTGGAGCTTTAGGGAGTCCTAGTGTTGTGTGACAGAGAAAATATTTTTCTTTGTTCACCTTTTCTATCCCATGCATGATTTTATACACTTCGATCAAGTCACCTCTTAAACGCCGTCTTTCAAGGCTGAAAAGACCAAGGCGTTGCAACCTGATTTCATAAGGGAGCTGCTCCATCCCTTGGATCATATTTGTTGCCCTTCTTTGTACCTTTTCCAGTTCCGTTATATCCTTTTTGAGGTGCGGTGACCAGAATTGTACACAGTACTCCAGATGTGGCCTCACCATAGATTTGTAGAGAGGCAATACAACATTTGCCGACCTATTTTCGATTCCCTTCCTGATCATGCCAAGCATAGAATTTGCTTTTTTCACTGCTGCAGCGCACTGGGTTGCAATATGCATTGCAATAAGTTGTGAATACATATAGCTGCTGTTTAAACATAAATCTGTGTACTGTAACTACTTTAAGTTTATTTTAGTAAAATCACTTTGATCTGATTTTGGTGGGACAAGTAATCCCCTGCATGTGTGGAGACATGTTGAATATTGTATTTACGTGGCCTATGGTTAGTGTTCATGAAGATACAGTAATAGTAAAGTACATGCTTTGTCCTTTTTAAAATTCTCTCTTTTCTTGTAATGGATTCACACTAAAAATATCATAATAATTTAATGCATAAGAGAGTATTTAAAGTAATATCCAGTACTTGGATGGTTAGAGGCAGTAGCCACAGCTAATCAATAAGATAGCTGTTTCTGTGTGTGTAAAACATGTTTATTGATTATTCTGTTCACCTTACAAGGACTAAAATACAGAATGTTTAGAAATGTATCCACTGTGATACGTTTTGGGCATTAACTATCAATATTATTGCCACATAGTAACGGAAATTAAAATAAATTATGTTCTCCTTGGTTGTCCCTTTTAAAACTTTCACATTATTGTTGATACAGTATAGAATGCATAACCATATTTGCACAAAAGATGGTGGGCATCAAGAACTAGTGTAGTTCTTCCATCGTCAACCAGTTTATAAAATATAATAGAATAACTTTATTGTTATTGTACATTGTACAATGAAATTAAATGCCATCCCCAATCATATTACATATGTACAAATTACAATGCATTTTAGTGCAGCAATAAAATGTACCTCATATACTCAGATATGAGTGGAAAAAGTTTAGTAACAAAATTAACCCTGAAAACCTGGTTGGCATCCACAGTATGCTGTCTCCATAGAAGTCAAAGTCAGCCTACCCAGTTTAGGAGTAAAGGAAAGAGGAAGCTGAGAGTGCCGAAATGGTGCTAGAGTTTCTCCACAGTACAAACCAGGAGTAATTTGCTGGGTCCCAACAAGGACTCCCTGGATACAAATGCCCCAGATCAGATATCGAGGGTATTGGAGAGTGGATCTTTAGACTGAAAGCTTTAAGGTAGACCTGCACAACATATGCCTCCCTAAAGGATTTTTTGTGACCTAAAAAGGTGGCTACTCTCCCCAAGCCAGGCACCTTCCCTCTAAATCTTCCCTCGCTTTCTATCATCTCCCATTTTAAGCTCTTTTTGGCTATGCTGCCATTGGCTTATCAGCCCCATCCCAGTACCTGGTGTATCACTGCTGCTCAGCTGGAGTGCTCCCAATATGATGGAGATGAACTGGCTGGATCCCATTGCAAGGCCACTATCACGGCTGCCATCACCAAGTGAGGGACTTTGGATGGAGGCCAGTCAAATGGCTAGCTATAAGGGAAACGGACACAACCTGGCAGTCTGTCAGTCAGCCATCTACAGGCTGTGTTTTGCCAGCATCCACTGCTCCGATGTGCAGGGCTTGAGAAATGTAAAGCTGGTGTTAAAATTGCTGGAAGAAACATTAACAATCTTAGATATGCAGATGGTACCACTTTAATGGCTGAAAGTAAGGAGGAGCCTTCTAACCAAAGTGAAAGAAGAAAGTGCAAAAGCTGGGTTGCAGTTAAACATAAGAAAAGCCAAGATTATGGCAAATAAGAGGGAGAAAATGTGGAGGCAGTGACAGACTTTGTATTTCTAGGTGCGAAGATGACTGCAGACGCAGACTGCAGCCAGGAAATCAGAAGACGTTTATTTCTTGGGAGGAGAGAAATTACTAATCTCGATAAAATAGTGAAGAGTAGAGACATCACACTGGCAACGAAGATCCACATAGTTAAAGCAATGGCATTCCCTCTAGTAACTTGCGGATGTGAGAGCTGGACCATATGGAAGGCTGAGCAAAGGAAGATAGATGCTTTTGAACTGTGGTGTTGGAGGAAAATTCAGAGAGTGCCCTGGACCGTGAGAAGATCCAACCAGTCCATACTTCAGGAAATAAAGCCCGACTGCTCATTGGAGGAAAGGATATTAGAGGCAAAGATGAAGTACTTTGGCCACATTATGAGAAGACAGGAAAGCATAGAGAAGACAGTGATGCTGAGAAAAATGGAAGGAAGAATTTAAAAACCCTAAATGGAAAAGAGAAAGGCTCAGTCTCCAAACGTCCGATCAAACCCCAAATGCCTGGCAAAAGATGGATGGATGGATGGTATCCTTGAAGTGACTGGCTTGACTCTGAAGAAGCTGAGGGTGATGACGACTGACAGGGAGCTCTGGTGTGGGGTGGTCCATGAGGTCACGAAGAGTCGGAAGCAACTGAACGAATAAACAACTATAACAACTGCTCCGATAGCCTCCTGTTGGCTCAGAATCCTCTCAGCAGAGCTCTGACTTCCAGAGGGTACTTAGGGCTCGACTGAGCTTGCCCTTGGGGACCTGACAGACCATGGCACCCCTCCTCGTTTTCTCCGCTCACAGCTGCATTACCTTTGCGGCCCCATCTGAGCAGTTGATGCATCACTACGGCTCAGCTGGCGTGCTCCCAATATTCCAGTGGTTTCAGAAGTGTTTAGTTTTTAACCAAAATGAATAGGATCATGTTCCTGTATTGCAGTAAACCAGCAGTAGTGAATTTGGCATAGGCATGATGGCCACTTGCTGTTTTCATTGTTTAAAGATAAATTCATGACCTCACTTCTGTTGCTAATGGTGTTGGCTTTTTCTGCTTGGTAAACTAAAGGTAACCTGATTCCTCCAGAATGTCTTTGGACAATCATGTTCACACAGGAGAATAAACATACTACTTTTGATCTTTTTAAAAAAATGTGTAGAGACCATCCTGATCAGTGGGGTAGATGTGTACATGTGTTTTTTTCCAGTAAATATCCTGCCTGAAGAAATAGTGATTTATTCTAAACTGGTAAACATGAAAATTTATCTACTCAGCCTGTCATCCAAATGGAAACTGCTCTATAGCTTAGGCTATTTACCTATATAGTGTTTAGTGGATTTTAAGGGATCTGTTTGAGACTATTGGTTTCTTCATTTTCAAACAAAATTGCTGTTTTCCCACTCAAAACTAGGTGGCAGTAGGACACAATTTTCAGTGAAGATGAAAAATAATCAGCAAATTCCTCTGGAAAAAAATTCATAAATTAATAGAAAAATTTAAAAATTATCTGGATCTCAAGCCAAACACACACACATACACACACACACCCCCCCAACAATTTCAGTGTCTGAACTGGTGTAAACTAGTTTAGAAATGAATAATATTGACTTTTATAGGAGCATGTGTTCTTTGTCTTTCAATTCTAAACTGTATTATGCGAAGGGTTGATTTCTCTCATGTTAAAAGCAATTGAACACAGATCTCGTGTTTATATTGCAAATAGAGAACATGCTGAGTGAATTAGAAGGAAATTAAAACTGATATATCATGGGTTGTTTTTTTAAAAAAAACTAAACTCCCATAGCTTCCACTGACAAAGATAATCTGTCCCAAACTTGCTGTAGCTATCACTGGAAAATAAAACATCTATGAGAAACATCTAATTAAAGAGACATTGTAAAACTAAAAAAAAATCTATAACTTTTAGTATTGTCAAAAATAGGGTTGCATAGGACATCAGCTATTACTTATGTGTTAATACTTCATTTAAATCAGTGGCCAAATCCCTATTGCTTTTAATGGCCCAGATCTGCTCCTATAATTATTAATCACTGAATGACACAAATAAATTCATTCATAACTAGCAGCGATATATTGCCCATGCAAGCCACAGGGGAAGCAATTAAATTTTATAGTGGATTGTGGCATCTAAGAGAGAGAGAGAGAGAGAGAGAGAGAGAGAGAGAGAGAGAGAGAGAGAGAGAGAGAGATCTGCCTCTACATCTTCATGGCTGACAAATCTACCCAACTTAATATTTCTATAATTTATTATTATGTTTTCATATAATGTTTTGAATTTATTATGAAATTCCAGAACCTAATTATGGAATGAAAGAGCTAATAATGGCATTTTATGGTATAAAATTAACTAAAAGCATACTTTTCTCACAACATTTGAATCTGTGCAAATAAAAAAGCAGTAATAACAGACCTAGCATCATAAAATTGCTAATGGCTATGTTAAGCTGTCCATTCTTTCAGCTCATGACAGTTATGACTCTAATTTTTAAAAATAAATTTTGTTATTTTATGCCCTTTTTATATCATCCACTAAAATAGCCTTTGCTGTATATGAATATTATGATCACTTACATTCTTTTTGAGGTTTTTTTAAAATCAAAGATATACAGTAACTGCCAAACATGTTGGTGTTTATACAGCTAGCTTTCATGACTGCAGCTTCCAGGCTGTCTTGAATGAATAATTCCTGAGTGTACTTGCAGTAGGAAATGGGAATACTACAATTAGGAAAGGATTGCATCTGTAGCTCTATTGCTGTTTGCCACTGGCAGTTGATATCAGAAGGTATACTGATGTGGACAGTGCAGTCTGTTTAGTTGCCATTGCTGATACCTGTTGGTGGACAAATTTTCTCTGAAGTTTCTAACCAAGAACCTTTTTACATGACTTAGTTATGTCTTCTCCAAAACAGAATTTTTGGAAACTTTCTGGAGTGGTAACTGACAGCACTGTCATACTTTCGACTTTCCTTCTCTCTCCTCTTTCAGTCCTAATTTCAGAGCTGAGTTCTGTATTCATTGCCTTTGCTATGTCATAGGTATATGTATTTTCAGGGAGGCAGTAAAATGATAAGATACTGAAGAAAATGTATGAAAAGCTAGATGATGCTTCACTATCACTCCAGTGTTAGAGCTTGATTTTAAATGTTTTCATGTACAGATTTGTTTCAGAGTG
Source organism: Anolis apletophallus (assembly GCA_030556195.1). Classification (NCBI taxonomy): domain Eukaryota; kingdom Metazoa; phylum Chordata; class Lepidosauria; order Squamata; family Anolidae; genus Anolis; species Anolis apletophallus. The sequence continues at coordinate 66,685,800 of JARBWK010000002.1, read as the reverse complement.
AAAACACTATCACTTCTTGGATTGACAACCTAGAATTTCAATAATCTACTAGCAATAATGAGATGTCAGCAATCAGTCATACTTTATATATAAAGTTCACAATGCCTTCATTTTGGTTTGACCATGAGGGGTGTTTGTAGATTAATGTGTTTTGTTTTCTTGAATCAGATATTTATCTAAGATCTACTTGTATTTGTCTTTTAAATGACAGGGATGCCCTTATGCTTTTAGAGCAGAAACAGAAAGGAAAACCCTTGGAAGGAAAGCCAGTGGTTTCTTCTCTCCCTTCACAGCAAGTTGGAGTTCCTTTAATGCCATCACCTGCTGGGACACTAGTTACTGCTGCGCGTCCTCCAGCTCCACCGGTTTCTGTGCCAGGACGGTCTCCTTCCACGGTAATAAACATGATAGGATTAAGTTTTTTACTTGGACCTATAGATAAGTTCAAGTATTAAAATCACATGCTAAGATTAGTTTAAAATGAGAGAAAGATATTGCCAAGGAAATTGTCATGTTCTTGGTCTGTTTTTTGTTATTTATAACAACTCTAAAAAGTGATTGTAGCCAAGCTGTGTTCCTGATTCAGTGCCAATATAGCAAAGATTTGTGAGAGATACTCTTGCCTAATGGTGTGTCATTGAAAAATTTTATGTTTGCAAAGTTCTAAGACTTTCAAGCCTATGTTTTAAAAAGGGCAAGACTCCAAGCTGCGAGTGCATGAACAAGGGAAATGATGAGGGGTTCAGATCTTTCACTGCCTTTGGTTCTGAGACAGCAACTGAAGCTGGGGAAAGGCCCACACTCCTGGTTTTCTGCAGTGTACAAGTTGAGACCAAAACACCAGCTTCAGCTTGAATAGAACTGGGAGCATATCTAGTCAGATGTATCAGGAGAAAGTCTGCTTATTTTGTACCTGGATGAATGTTAGCATAAAGAAAATTCGGTGACTTTCTTTAACCAATTTTCTCAGCTGTATCTGGAGGAGGGCTTACTGTATGCTATGCAATCTTAGCATATCTTTCAAAGTGCCCCTTTTCATCCTTGATTATATCATAGCTGCTTAGTGCATTTTTCTATTTCCCAACTAGAATGGAGAAGACTCAGAGGAATGAGTTCACTTATTTGTAATACCGTCTGCTGTCACAAAGTGAAGAGGTGAGGAGGGAGGTAAAAGCAGCAGGTATACTCTCTCCACAACAAAAAGGAGAACCTCAAAAGAAGAGGGACCAGCAATATACTCATAAAAGTGAATGCACATGATATATAAGGGTTAAGGGTCATCCCAAACATGTGAGTCTTTTCTTTCACACAATGATCTAAGGCAGGGAAATCTACAAATAACAAGGATTTTTAAAAAGTATATGCTGCTTCCCTTTCCAATTTAGAGCACCATTGGAATGTTTTCGTTATTGTTATTTCGTTATGGTTTGCATAAATGAGATGAACCTAGCTTTCAACTACAAATATTTTTTGAAGTTAAAAGACAGTCTATTATCACAAACATGTTTAATCGTTGCTTTAGATTTACTATCTAAAACATGTTTTCTGTTACAGGGCACATTCACTGAGATCCCTGCTAGCAACATTAGAAGAGTTATTGCTAAGAGATTAACAGAATCAAAAACCACTGTCCCTCATGCATATGCAACTGCTGATTGTGACCTTGGTGCAGTTTTGAAGCTAAGGCAAGAGCTAGCAAAAGGTGAAAATATTACTATTTTAACTGTGTTGTCCCATGGAATACATGGTGTTAAGTAGTTCTGTCCTGTATTTGGTCTGCTCTGACAGCTCATCTATTCTGTGGCAGATTCTATATTCTGTCTAGGCTCGGGTGATGATCATATAATCTCTCCTTGATATCTCCGTTCTCCTTCTGTTGTCACAATTTCTGTAAGAATGGGGAGTTATGAATCCTTGTGATTACTCAGTATCTTTAATAGAGGTAATGAAATTGCTTTTCTGAGACTATTATTTATTTAAACACACTGTTAAACACACTTGAAAATGGGCAGTTAAGTTCCCTCCCATGGACACAAGTTAGAGCTATAGCTGGAATGAATGTATGTATTACTACCTGAAATGCTGTAGGTATCTGGAAAGCAACAACGTGTAATATTTTGGTGATTTTTCAAACTTTGTTTTTCAGTTTTGGGGAAGTCTTCCTATTGTTAGGTTCCAACTGGAATCACTCATTGAAACAATGAAATTTATATGCCATATATGTTCATGCATAAGATGACATCACATATATGTTGAGGCCAGGTTTTGATATGACTTGTGGATATGTCAAGGCTTACTCCACAGAGAGGAAAGGGCCAGTGTATCCTCAGTGCACCAGCTGCCTTTGGATGCTGCCACCATTTTCTCACCAAGGCATTCAGAAAGACCAGAAACAGTGTGGTGATGGAGAAAATATAGGGCTTGCTTCATTTTTTAGGCTCTCCTAAGACTGATTTTAAGTTTTCACCTTTTGCCACTCCACTCAGTAGCAAAGAAAATGATGGTTCCTTTTTGATAGGGGATAAGATAAGATAGTGGATAAATCAAGCCATTTTTGAGTCAGTTTTTACTATTTTTTTAACTTCTACATGAGTATATATCGTAAATAATTATTCACCATTCAATAGTTGAATCTGTAGATATATTCACATACAATACAATACAAAACTTTATTATGGTCACTGACCAGCACCAAGTGAGCACAAGCACACTGGGAATACTCACATGGCGAACAGCAATTGGATTCAGGTGTTAGAGCTGAAGAGAAGAATAGGATAGTTTATCTTGAACTTATGGTGCATTTCAGAGATGTAGTACAAAATAAAGGTTAAAGGCAAGCCATACCAGTGAATTGAGTGAAATCACTTCTTTTTTGGCATGCAAGGAGAATAGTGGTGGTTGAGGCCTTTTACATTGAGGTTTTTTTGGTGAAAATTTGAAAATGGGAGAAAATCTACAAAGATACTGGTTTCAGAGCCTCCAGGCATTCCACTAGGCTGCACCAATGAATCTATAGAATGGTGAATACAAATTGTGCAAACCCCACAAATGTGCCACGAATGCTTACTGTTGTATGCCTTCAAGCCTTTAAAACTTTTGGTAACAGTAAGGAAAACCTACCACAGGGTTTTCTTCACAATGTTTGTTCAGAGGAGGGATGGTTGCATTTGCTATCCTTTGAGGCTGAGAGAATATAGCTTGCTCAGGGTCATTTAGTGGGTTTCCATGGCAGAGGAGAGATTCCAACCCTTGTCCCCAGGGTCAAAGTCCAATGCTCAAATCGCTGTACCGCACTGGCTCCCTCTTTACCAGAGATGCATGATATATTTTGAAGTTATAGGTAGAATCTTGTCTGTTGACCTATTCTGAATAACGAATTAGCACAACTGTAGATCTCATTCATTCAATGTGCTTGCTCTAGCAGGGCTATCAATCAAATTAAAGGCTATAATCCTTTATCAGAAAAAGTCAATGCTTCAGACCATTAATCTGAAGAAGAACAAATTTTAAATATGACAGACTGGCTGTTTGTTGAATGCCCTTCTCTCTGTACCATTCTTTGGTACCCTCTCAAGAAGTTTTCTTTTTGCTACATTTTTTACTACGTAGGTATCTGGTGCATTTCCGTTCCTTATCTTAGCAGCCTACTGTCACGAAAGTGCATTATTGTACAGTTACAGATGTTACTACTTCTATCCCACATCTGATCTACATAACATTGATCCAAATTAGCAGATATTTTTGAAAGAGGTGATGTGACTAAGAAAACTCAGGGTACATTTTCTGATGGCAGAACTTTCATCAATGGGTGAAACTATTCCCATCCCTGCCCCTGTGCATTTTCAGCAGAATATTGTTCTTCTTCTCTTCCCATCAAGCCTTCCTGTCACTAAGAACCCTGCTCCCCAACTAGATAATTAGATTGTACAGTGTCTGTATGGTGGGAAATCTCATCCTCCTGGATATGCTGATAGATCTTCTTCCAGCAGTGGATTTGCATTATTAGGTCTTGGTTTCTGTCTTCTGGACTTTTGCTGTAATTTGAATAATTTTCTTTCCTTTCTGATGTGTGCTTGTTTGTGATGTCGCTTGCAAGGCATCATTCAGCACTCATTTTTGTTAAATTGGTTTTGATGGCCAATGGGGTCATCCAGATGTCATGTCACGGGCAAAGGATTTTGATTTAATGGAAGCTTTGCCTTTGGTGGAAATATATGCTGCTTTGATACTGCTATATTCCCAACCACAAAAAGAACCTACCAGTTTCAGTGTAAACCTCCTCACATGAATGGCTTTGCATTTTGGATTTCAAGGTTACCTTTTAATTAGCAAACTTGGCAGGTACAGAAACCAAATTCTTCCATTAGCATTCTAAGCAGGTACAGTTTATTCAAATGGTAATTCTGATTTTCTCGTACAGAACCAACAATATGTACCGAGCTTTGTGCTTTTTGTTGAGCTCCTGTCATTTGCTGGCATTAAAGAGTGACCATAGAAATGTAAAGAGTAAGAAAATTCCAGTCTGTTAGTTTTCTAACAAGACACTTTGAGGCTTCTCATAGCTTTGTTTAAGAGTTCAGAAGTATGGTGTATTTTTCTTGCTGCTAGTGTGCTCTACCTTATTAGGGCAAACTGGTAGAAATATTAAGTAGCATGACAAAAGGTCATGGGGCAGTGGAAACCTAAAGGCCGTATGGGTTTCATGTATTCTGTTATTCTACTACTGTTTGTGAGAGATCTTGAGAAAAGCAGATAGAAACTTGACAAGAGTGAGCCAAATTTAGTGTACCGTCTTCCCTCCATATCAATGGATTATGCATCCATGGATTCAAACATCTATGGTTTGAAAATATTTAGAAAAGAAATTAACATAAGTAAACCTTTTTCAAAAATTTTGTATAAGGGATGCCATTTTACTATGTGGTTGTATATAATAGGATTTGAGCATCCATAGATGTTGGTGTCTACAGGGAGTCCTGGGACCAAACCTTGGTAGATACCAAGGGACTATTGTAATGTAATTGAGTTCATCCCCCAGCTTCTTCTTGTTTAATTGTTACATTTTTGTTATTTTGTTTTGAAAGATATTGCCTTTTTGAAATGTAGAGGGAAATAGTTTTGAAGAAAATTATAGATTTAAATAGGAAAATACTATTTACAGTGTAAAGCAGACCAAATGCTGATTGGAAAAGATGCAACTCTTTTATATAAGGGAGAAATAATCAACTTCACTAATGAAGTATTATCTATCGAACAGTTCTATACATTGCCTAATGTATTATATTATAGAATACAATGTTCCCTCACTTATTGCTGGAGTTATGTTCCAGGACCCTCCACAATAAGTGAAAAACCACAATGTATGGACACACTATTTATTTTAATATTTATACATTATTTTAGTAGTTATACACTATTTTACATCTTTATAAACTTAAAAGAAAGTGAAAGAAAGGAAGGAAAGGCCCTTCAAGGCTGGAGGGAGGGAGGACCGAGGAGGGAAAGGGCCTTGGAGATCGGCAGCGGTAAAACCCCACAAAACAGCAAAAATACCATGATATATATTTTAAATTAATATTTTTTTAAAATCCGCAAAACAGCAATTCCACAATAAGCGAACTGCAAAGTAGTAAGGGAACACTGTATATTATTCGTAATATCTGAGATTCAGAAGTTTCAAAGGGGTGCTGACCTCATCATTGTTGTTTGCATCATTGTTGTCAGCTGGGAGGTTCCACATTTTGGGCCCAAATATGCTGAGGGAGGGAGTTCTAACTGCATTGCATCTACCCATTTCTAGGGGCTGTACATCTATCACTCCACCAACATTGTTTCATTCCCAACATCTAGTCTAAAATTAATTTTGAATCAGCCCAACTACTCAACAGTCTCTGGTTTTAAGAAATCAGCCACCTACTCCAGTACCTTGGACACATGTTCTGATATACTTTGATTCTCCTGTATCAAAAAGGCAGAAGAGCTATGAAGATTGTGAGTTAGCCGTATTATCAAACTTCCAGGCTATAGTCTAACCCAGTGCTTCTCAACCTGTGGGCCTTCAACTCCCAGAAATTTTGGCCTTCAACTCCCAGAAATCCTAACAGCTGATAAACTTGCTAGGATTTCTGGGAGTTGTAAGCCAAAACACCTGAGGACCCACAGGTTGAGAACCACTGATCTAACCCAAGTATGCCCTTGGGTTTGGACATGCACATTTAGACATGAATACCTTTTATTCAGCAATGCAATTCTGTTAGCAATGGGCTTTTTGCATTAGCAGAGTAATCCGGTGTAAATTTTCTTTCTGCATGTTTGATTTAGACCATTGATTGGTTTGGATAATATAATATTTGGATTATAGTAATTATAATAAGTAATTATACTTCTTTTCTTATAGTTCTTCTGTAGATATATCTATATGTTATCAAATGACACAGATCTGAAGGCTTTGTGCTGCATCTTCATTTTAGAAGCCAAAGGGTCAGTAAAGCAGTTGTAAAGTACGCAAAGAGAGTACTTGATCTATGATGAGAAATAACTTGTCACATGCCTTCAGGATAGGTCCGTAAATAACCCAAAGATGGACAGCATCGGAGATCTGTCCTTTCTCCAAAGACTGCATCTTGTTATCCCAGTTTTGTCATGAATGTTATGATTACCGTAGACTAAAAAAAGCCAGTGACTGATTTCCCCTTCAGTAGGAGGAAAGAGAGTTGACATACTGCCTAAACAGTATGTCTGTGTGCAGGAAAAAATCCAAACCTCTCAAAGTTACTGTACACCTTTAGGCCAAATTGGTGGCCGGGGATCATGGTCTTATGTTGCTTAAATATTTTAGACTTTTCAGCCATGCAGCAGAGTTCCTACCTGCCCTGCTAATATAGTTAACCCAATTTTAGGATTTGCTGATACCTTCATCTCAGTAATCTGAACAGCATAAAGCCCCCAAGGTACATCACACAATGACATGTTTTGTGTTTACAGTTGAACAGATATACAAGATAATCCTTTTGATTATTCCAGTTCATGCTTCATAGAACATCAAAGGAACAATGAAATTTGTATTTACAGTGTCTTTTTTTTTGGAGGGCTTATTTTTAGAACTACAGTAGACCTTTGTATAACAATAAAGCAGTTTGTTATATGACATATACATTGCCATTCATTTGATGATGACTTAAGGCATGATAAAGCTATGGATAATGTTATTGTTACTAAAGATATTTGCATTTATTTAGACAAATATGTAGACAAAATCATTATTATTATGCTGTCTGATTCTTCTGTGCTGTTACATAGCAGAGTTCGCATATCACCTGTGTTTCAATAGATGGGTATATGATACGAATTTCTGTTACATATTTTCCAGGAAAATTTATTACTTCTAAAATGCTGTTATGTTCTGGGAATTAAATTATAACGAGTGCTTATGTTAATACATTTGTTTAGAATGTCTTCCAAATTCTATCTATAATACACTGAAGCCAGCTGTTTTAAAGAAATCTTTGGTTTTAACCCTAGTGTAAATGACCCAAAAAACTTGTCAAAACAGAATTACTTATTCAAAGCATCAACATCATCCTCTGTTTTACACTCTAGTACCAGTCTTTCAGTTTCATAAACCAGAATACCAATTTTAAAATAAGCAAACATTTCATCTCATTGTCCATAGGGCATCGTGTAGAGCTGTGAGGGAGAGGTGGATAACAAATACATTTATTATTATCATCATCATCATCATCAATATATCTTCTTTTTCAGTTTGGTCTTATGCCCCAGTGCTTGAATACTTATATGGACCAAGCTGGTAGCTGTTAACCAGATAACTTTTTCATCAGAAAATCCCATTGTGGAATGGTCTGCTGGAAGACGGCACTAAAACTAATCTCTTCTAGCATGCCTTTTAATTATGTTGGCTTTTAAGTTATGAATTTTTAAATTATCCATCAGCCCTAATCTCAGTATTGATTTGCACCAGTCCACCCACTTGTGCCCAGAAACCGATTATAATTGCAGGTTCATTGGTTGTTGTTTTCATGGTTGTTCTTATATTCTTATATGTTGTGTTTTATGCTGTTGTTTTTTAGTGTGTTATATTTTAACTATGTTGAGCGGGCTTGTCTCCATGTAAGCCGGGGAGATGGAGGCAGGGTATAAAAATAGTTCTTATAATTATTATTAATTATTATTATTTTACTGACACAATAACACAGCATGTCACAGCAAATGAGATATATATGCTGGATTTCGTATCACAAAATCACAAGTCAAACACTGCCCAAGCGTTTAGGACTCAGTGATATGTTTTCGAATGGTCCAAAGATGCTGAGAGCTGTGCTGGCGGGGGTGTAACTATCGGCTGGTCCAACCAAGTCAGAGAGGTCTCAGCTGAGGAGTGGAACTAAGAGCACCTAACCCATTAGACCTATGGGGAAACAAACCAAAACAAAGTCTATACTGGCTCGGTTGACACCCAGGATAAAAAGGACCGTGGTGGATGCTGCTGATTCTGGACATCCATCGACAAGTGAGCTACAGAATCAAAATACAAATGAACAATCACAAAAGCGGCAGAAATATACAATGCCAGAAAACCGCACAATTGTTATTACTATTATTATTATTATTATTATTATTATTATGCATTTTAAATACAGTATGCATACTGGTCATGAATTTTTAATATCTCTGTCTGTTTCTATATTTTAATCTATTGTTCCCCACCTTGGTCTGTAAGGAAAGGTGAGTAAGAAATAACAATATGCACCCCATGCAGCTGGGGCAAATAACAACATGAGGTATGATCAAGCTTCTTGAGTTCTGCCAACTAATGTCCATTTTCCTGGCAGTGTGGTGTCTGGGTTGAAAATAGTTTCTTGATTTATCTGATATGTAATTGCCATATATATGTATACTTGTCAAAGGTGGGAGGAAGTATGATCAAGAAGGGGATTTAATGTTTCCGTAATGAGATACAAGATATCACCTATTTGAGATTGAGGTGCTAGAGCACTACACTGGGCCTGTACTGGGGACGACTATTTCAGGTGATGTGTTATTGTATAAAGATGCTGCATAATTCAGAGACTGGTGAAGAAGGGAAAAAAGGAAATTCCAACAGTACTGTTACAGGGCGATATTAGTCACGATTATCTCAAACCTCATTGTTTTAAGTGATATTTATCTCCAATAAAGTGTTATAAACCCTTCCTCCTTTTTCCCTTCATACTTATTATTAGCATACTGGTGGTTTTCCATCTTCTTTCAGCTGTTCTTAATTTCCTCCCTTTTTGAAAATACAGCTTAGTTTTAAAGAATATGTGCCCTGCTTTATGTGGTCTCAATTAATAGCATCTCATTTCCAAATTGTTCCTTCCCTCTAGTAATGGGATAAATGTGTTCCGAGTTTTAAATTTATGGTACTATAAAAAGCAACCCTGCTGTGAAGATAAGTAATTTAATTATTAAAACTTTTTTATAATAGGTTTTCCAAAAGGTCATTCTGCAGTTTTGCCAATGACTTTCTGCAATATTGGTATCTTAACGTTTTCCTGTTATGCATTGTTATCTTGAAACCATGCAACTTAATTTCTCTTTCTGTCCCCTGCAGATGATATTAAAGTGTCAGTAAATGATTTCATTATTAAAGCAACTGCAGTTACCCTCAAAGTAAGTAATGATTGAGTACAATGTTTCATACTTGACTTATTTATAATAAAGGACTTGAGAAACAAGAGGGGGCAACAGAAATAGTGAGGGTCTTGTAGATGAAAAGTTCACCAGTGGTTCCCAAAGTGGGCAGTACCACCCCCTGGTGGGCGGTGGGGTGATCCAAGGGGGCGCTGGGAGGCTCAGGAGAATTTGAGGGGTGCTGAACCCCTGTAAGGGGGTGGTGGCGTGAGCCAGGCTTGCCACTTGCAGGGTCGCGTGCTTGCAAGGACGTCCCCGTTGGAAGAAAGATGCCAATACACAGGACTGCACCGTGGGCAGGGTTGACGAGAGGAAGGAGGCGTGCACTGTGGTTTCCATGGTAATGCCTGCCAGGGGATTCCAACTCGCAGGGACACAGTTGCAAGCGTGCGATCCCCGGGCAGGCATTGCCGTTTGATCCAGATCTGTCATTCTTGGGGATCTTAGTGGTCTGTGGAAGTCAGAGCTGAATTGGCTGAAGGTACTGCAAATCCCATCATCCGTTGCTCATACTCCCCCAAACATATTGTTTTTGTGATTATTTGTGGAATTCAGTGTTTGTAAGTTACACCTTTCTTTACTATATTTTATGAAAAAGTAGAAACATTAATACATATATCTTTCTGTTTAATTGCTATTAAAATTTTAAAAAAATAATTTCTAGGGGGGCGCTGAGTACATTTTTTTCTGGAAAGGGGGCGGTAGGCCAAAAAAGTTTGGGAACCACTGGTCTACACTGTAGAATTGATGCAGTTTATCAACACTCAATTGGTGTGGCTCAATACTATACGTGAGAGTTCTAAATTTACAATGCCTTTAGCTTTAACAGCCAAAAAGTGTTATCTTTATGTCATCTGTGTTTGGAATTTATACATACATAATATCTAGCAGCCTTTTCAATATGGGTGTTTTAAGATGATAAACCCACTTTGAGTTTATCATTTGTGGATATATTCCTGAATTTTACAAAGTATTTCAGAATGTTTGCCAGAGGGAGCCTTCTTTAAGCTGATCCTATTGGGTGCAAGTATTCTTCTGTTCCCATGATGCACACATTCACAGAATGGAGGCGTTCTTTCTCCTTCACAGTTCACTTAATGTCATCAAATTCCATATTTCTCTTTTTCCTCACACTGCTTTGGGCAGCAGTTGAGGGAACTATATATCTAGTGAGCTTTTGATTTTGAACATCTGCCCTCGTGCCACATAACAATCTGCTCTAATTTGTTCTATTTATAGTCTCCTTTCCTGCAAATTGGCACTCAAGGCATCGTACTGACAAATTCAAGTATACACATAGTCTCAATACAATTTCAATATATTAGTGTCGGCAATGAAAACACAAATAGCTCAAAATCAAACAAGCAAACATACACATTAAGTGATAAATAAACAGTTGTCTGAATGAATAAATCACTGATTTTATAAATTGACATTTCTGAAAAGGAATTTCCAGAGGTGCAATTACAACTCTAACCTATGCTTTTTAGCATGTGATGTTCCTTAAAACTCTCAATGAGTATCGGCTTGATACTAATTAAATGTTGTGGAAAGTGTCATTATGCCAGGTTTCAAGATTTTAAAAGTCAGTGCTTTAACTATGAAATATAGTTGGCAAGCACAACTCCCACCAGTCAGTAGCCAGGGAATGTTGTTCTGTTAGTAATTTAATTTGCCAAATAAGTGTGGCTGCTGTTTAGAGCAAGCAAATGTCTGCCCTCACAACCCCTCCTCCCCAAAATGTGTCAACATCCTTGCTAGAAGTGCCCTTAAATCTAATACCGAGCCTGCCCGTTGTCAAGCCCTTCATCTCTGCATTCATTTTTAATTCCTTTGCCTGTGATAACTGCTCTTTGTCTTTAATCAAATCTCCCACTTATATGTTAAAATAGGGGGAAATTATGTCCAAAGGGCATTTATCAAAGAATCATGTGGGTATTAAAGTCTTTTGAGTTGCTGCCACTGTTGTGTGCCTCCAAGTCAATTTTGACTTATGTTGGCCTAAATTGAGCCTATCATGAAGTTTCTTGGCAAGACCTGTTCGGGGGTGCTGCTTTTGAGGCTAAGAGAGTGTGACTTAAGGTCACCCAGTGAGTTTCCATGACCACGGATCTTATTACATTGGGATATAATATATTTATATCAGTATGCATCCCTTTTTTTTAGGACTGTGTGCATACTATATTGAAACGGGAACCATACTCTTCTCATCACACCTGAGTATTGCGATTCTTATGTTTTGAAAATACTGCGCTTTGACTCTTCACACCACGGAAGGCTGGCTCCTCCCCATCTATTCAAAATACACCCTATATCACTTTATTACCTTTTTAAAAGTATTGTTGCTGATGGGATGTATGCAGATTTGCCTACCACACATAAAAACCGTACATCAGCATTTTCAAAAAAACACGATTAGAATTCCATCTGCAAGTAATCTGTTTCTGCTATGCTTTGCAAACAGATTGTGACAGAATACTGACAGGATGGGGCAGATGTCATGATGGGACCCATTTGAAATAATTGTCAAACAGTCTCAGAAGCGGAGTAGTTCCTAATGTGATAAGGCCCCAAGTTGGCAACCCTATTCTCCAGACTTCTGGGCCAGTGCTCAAACCAGTGCACCATGCTGGCTCTCTTTGCAGTTCTTTATAAGCTTTGTGAATTCCTTCCAAAGACTGGGCTGCAATATGCGTGTGTTTTTATGACAGTAGAGAAATGTCCTGTAAAAGAGAAAATCATCAGTGGCAACCCCTTAATGCACATATAGACATACTGATGATATACACATATGTAATCCGTATTCCCATATACATTTCAGATCAATATTCAAGGGGAAAATATAAATTGAATTCAGCACTGTGTGGGCTCTTTTAGGAACAGCTGTTTTTCACCTTTATAAAAGACACACTATAAATGGTGAAGCAGTAAAAATAAAAATAAATCTAAAACAAATGTGTGTGATTTGGGTTTTTTTATAAAAAAAATCATTCAATGTGGTGATGCTATTCCTTGCTTTGGGGGCTGGAGCAAGAACAATATGGAAAAGTTTTGAATTTGGTTTTGTTCTACTTGTACTTACTGCATTTAAAGTCCAGCAGTAGGACTAATGTTACTAAAATAACTCATAAATTTAAATTTCAAATGCCAACATTCTGGAATTTTAGCAAGTTTCACGTCGATCAAGCATTTGGTTATAGAACAGAGGCTGTTAAAAGGGATATGTTAGTGTGACTTTGGCTCATGCCCCCCACCCCCACCAAATAAACCTAGAAGGAACACAAAATCTATATGTGTTTCCTCACCAAATAAATCTAGAAGGAACACAAAATCTATATGTGTTTCCTCATGGCAAGACACCACAGTGCTTTTTCTCCTAGGCACCTGCAAGGTGAGGCCTGACATCTGATGAGATGGAGTTTGTTAATAATTCAGACTCCAAAGTTGTGGGCGTTGATCAATCTTTCTTGCTCCCTGTAGCTATGAAACTTCCATGTCTGTAATGTGCATTCCATTTCCAAGATAGAGTAAGAATACATGGGTTCTAGTAAATAAGATTAGTCTATTTTTATACTTCTATGAGGTATCTTTTTATTATTCTTGTTCACCTTGCCTTGCTTAAGGCAAATCTTTCTCCATATGGGAATGCCTCTGTTCCCACGAATTCTAAAGGGGATTAATTTTATTTTGTAATTGGTTGCACCATTATTCCTTTAACAGCTGGGTCTCCCTCTGTTTCCTTCTTCCAGCAAATGCCAGATGTGAATGTGACCTGGGATGGTGAGGGCCCCCGGCAGCTGCAGTCTATAGACATCTCCATTGCTGTGGCAACAGACCGAGGTCTCATTACACCGATCATAAAAGATGCTGCAGCTAAGGGAATTCAGGAAATTGCTGCATCTGCAAAGGTAGGGCTCCTCTCTAAGACATATAGGCACTTAGATCTACAAGAAGTATGGCTTGTTTCAGAAAAAGACACCGTTTCTTTTAGATATACTTCAGATTGCCAAAAGCTGGGGTGGGGGAAGGGTTGGTTGTGGTTGATATTAAGTAAGACCTCTGAGGGGGTGTACCATTCCACAGGAATGGCTGAGTTTTCCATTCTGGCAAACATTTGAGGAGTTTAAGTGATGCTAAAGTCAATAAATGCTTCTTGTTTCTGTCCTGTGTTTATGTAACATTTCCAAATAAGTGATTAATTTAGAGTACTGTTGTACAAATTGAGGAATGTACATTCTATTCCTTTTTCCTGTTGAAGTTCAAAATCATTATTTGCATTGGGCCAATTTAGCCCCAGACCCAACTACTGAACTAGGTGGCTTGGCAAGATTCATACCAGGTTCTCTTTTATATGTAGCTCAGTTTCTTATATGAACATCATAGCTGAAAGGAAGAAAAATCGTAGAGTTTGTATCAAGAATTAGAACTATCTAACTAACTGAAAAGAATATCAAAATATATATTTAGGAGATGAGAATGGGAGATGTATGCTTGATCTCATAGGTCATTGGTGGTGCAATGGGTTAAGCTCTTGTGCTGGCAGGACTTCTGGCTGAAAGGTCGGTGGTTCAAATCCATCTGTCAAGCTCCAGCTTCTCATGCGGGGATATGAGAGAAGCCTCCCACAGGATGGTAAAACATCTGGATAATGTCCTTGCAGACGGCCAATTCTCTCACACCAGAAGCGACTTGCAGTTTCTCAAGTCGCTCCTCATACACACACACAGGTCAAGCAAACATTATCCAGAAAAAAAGTACTCTCATTTCAAAACTTTACTATGGGAAACAACTTAATACTCTGCATGATTTTTTAAAAATAGCTGTAAGTTTTTCTGTATTATCCTTGGCTTTTGCTATAGCTATCTTTTAAATTGTAGCAAATGGAAGCAAAGGTGTGCAAAAAATAGATTAAAATGAAATCAAAATATATTAGTATGCAAACACTATTGCAAAAATGGAGGTAAACCCAGAACATATTGTGAGATTTTTGGAAACTGTGTGATGGATTTAGAGAAACCGCAGTGTCAGGAGAATCGCTCTGCTACAATTGTTACAAATGGGTTTAACAGTTTACAACAAGGGAAATGTGGAATCTACATTTCACAGTATAAGCAACAAGAGATTTATGATTACATATTAAAATAACCTGGAAATCTGTTCTTTGGGAGAGAGATTTTAAATTTTTTATCTCTTTTAAAATGACTTAAGTAGAACACACTTTTAATAGTCTTTTAAAATCTAATAGATAAGCATCTCTTGTGCAAGATTCCAAAACCTTCCAAAATCCAAAAATGCCCGCATATGTGATTGAGATAGTGACACTTTTGCTTTCTGTTGGTTCAGTGTAAGGCTAAGTGTGTAAGTTGCATGTAAAACATCAGTGAATTTCTTGTTTAGACCTGGGACCCATCTCAAATATATCTCATGATTTATATATGCAAATACATGTATAGTTATTCCAAAATCGTGGCCGGGGGGGGGGGGTCCAAAGCCCAAAATAGTTCCGGTCATCAAGCATTTCGGAAAATAGGTACTTGTTTATGTTGGCCTTTATAAATAATCAAATTGGAAGCATTAGATACAGGCCCCACTTGGACAATATTAAAGAGCTAAAAAACAATTAACCTTCTTCCTGTGCAAGCACCACCTTCTTTGTTTCCCTCTTGGTGCTCCATACCTGCAGTGAACAATGTGCTAATTAACCACAGATCAATATGGATTACAGTTTCAGCACTGGAAATAAATAAGCAAGGAGAAATTATACATTGCTGTTCATTCTAAATTGGATATGATTGTAGACATTTTTGTTTTAAAAAATGACAAAATTTTCAATATATATATAGTACTAAACGTTTATATATTTTAGTTACACATGAAAACATCTAAATATTTAAATGCACAGAGGCATCTGAATTTTTAAAAAATCTACTGATTTTTGTTCCTCTGGTGTGTGTATATAGAAATTAATGACCTATCTATTTTAACTCTAACGTACAGCAGGAAGCAGGCATTGTAGTAAGATGTATTAATTTCTGAGTATTTACTAGGCCAATATTTTTTTCATAAAGATAATGGATGGATTGCAGAAATCTGAGACTTCCATCTATAACAATGAGCTTTATTTTTAATATCTTTACCACAATTCCGATCTCATCCTAATGCTACCAGGACATCCTTTACTGTCACACAGCTTTCAAAACTAAATGTGTATTATTGCTATAATAGTTATGCATGCCTGTCAAGATTAATATTTCTCTGTGTATAAGTGTGTATCATCTCTCTCCCAGTATGATTATGACCTGAATATAGTTAAAAGCTGGTTCTGGTCGATATCACTATTCCCTTATGCACTCAGGTTCTTAGAGCAAATATTATGTGTGATGGCATATTGGAATATGATTTTGTACTGGAGATTATTTCTTCTTCGAGAGCTCTGTGAATGCACACTTATGAAGACAGTTTTTTTGACTTTGGTTTGGTTCCAACTCCACCCATGACCAACGTGTGACTCCTGACCAGCACTCTCAGCCTCCGGCTGCTCCAACGGAAACTTTCCCAGTTTGAAAAGTTTTGGCGGTAGCTCAACCCAGCCGGCCCGGCTGTGAGGGCATTAAAAACCAAATATACTACCTTGGCGCCCCCAATTTAGTTTTGTTAAATTCATGCGCGCCCACCCCATTCCTTTGTTTTCCGCCACTTGGGCAACATCGTAAAAGATGTCGGCTGGTTGTGTGAGCATAGTATGTCCACAACCAGTTTCAAAAGTGTTCACTCCTGCGGTAGCAAGATCCCAACCAGGATTGCGACGGTCACTCGAAGTGCCTTCGGTGTCTCGGGAGCGACACCTCGTTCCGACCTGCCGACACTGCCAGGCCTTCTCGTCGCACACCAGAAGAGCGAGAGCCCAGAGGCTTCAGGCCTACCTGACGGAGCGTGCTCTCTGCCCTCCACAGATGGCGACGGCTGTCCCATCTACCTCCTTGGGGTCCGGGCGGCTGCTCCGCCCCGTCCGTGTCGACCGCTCACCCGGCCGGGAAGAAGCGCCCACGGAAGGAGAAGGACACGAAGTCTCTCTCATCGAAGACTTCGGTGTCGAAGAGGCCCTGCACCGTGACCACTGAAACGGTCCAGCTGCCTCCACCTCGCCGCTCATCGACGAGCTCGATGGCGCCGGGCTCTCCCAGAGGTCGGCCATCTCGAAGACTCCTCCAACAGAGCTATGGAAATAGCGTTCCGGAGGTCGAGCGAGGAAGCCCAGAGAGCCCAGACCAGAGGCCTGGTTCCTGTGACTCCGGCAAGTCTCTGAGGCCGCAGCCTCGAGACCACCGTCTCCGAAGAGACGCAGGACTCTGACGCCATCGCATCGGGCGTCGTGTCCATCACCGCCTGCCCCTGTTCTCGCTGTGGAGACAGGGGCAGAGCACCAGACCATCTCGCCGGAAGAATCGGTCCAGACGGTCGTCCGGATTCCCTGGCTCAGCCTCGGTCCGACAACTCTTCGTGACGCCGCCCGAGAAGGGCAGGCAGACCACGAGGCTCGCCATGGCCCCGGTGGCCCGAACGCTCCCTCCATCGACGGTGGTGACCGCGGTCGCTTTCTACATCGAGGGCGCCGCCATCGTCCCAGCTTCCGGTTGAACCGGAAGTGGTTCGTCCGTGGTCTGGAGATGAAGTCGAAGAAGGCGAGGTCCTCGATCGGTGAGATCGGGGTCCATCTTGTCCCTAAACATGGACAGAACGCCTTCCCACAGAGGCTGTGAGATAGAGCCATCTTCCTCACCAACGGACTCGGCGAAGGCGTTTGGCGAGCAGGTCGGCCGGATGGCAAGATCTCTGGGCATGCAGGCGTATGTCCCCAGAAGGTCCAGCGCCTGCCCCGTCTTCAGCAGGGTGCAGGTCGAGGACGCAGCTCAGCCACACCTTCCCATGCTGGAACCACTGGAAGAGGTGGTGAAGGCGTCCTGGAAACCCCGTTGACCATCCCGACCACGCCGAGTCGGATCGAGGCGTGGTACAAGATTGACGAGAGGGAGAGGGAATGGCTTCACGATCATCCGACACCCAACTCGATGATCGTCACCTCCTCCCAGTCATCGGGCCGAGAGTCCACGACCCCCTCTGACCAGGAAGGGAAGAGGTTCGACACGGTCGGCAGAAAAATCTACCGAGCCGGACTCCTGCTCACCAAAATGGCGAACTACGGGGCGTGCATGGGAGCGTACCACCAGATCCTGTGGGAAAGGGCTCAACCCTTTTTCCAGGATCTCTCCCAAGAACAACAAACGGCACTGGCCTCCATCGCACAAGAGGCTCAGGCGCTGGCACACCACCAGATCCTGATGGCCCGCCATACCGGGATACGCCAGAAAGCTGCTGGCCCACGGTGTCGCCATCCGCAGACACGCGTGGTTAAAGTCGCCGGGCTGTCCTCCAACTCGAAGAAGACTATCGAGGACCTGCCGCTCGATGCCCAAGGACTTTTCTTTGCGGGCACAGACGACAAATTGAAGGCCACTCACGACTTCAGAGTCCTGACGGCCAAGTTGGACCGACCACCGGCACAACCCAGGCCCAAGTACTATAAGCGGGCGGTTTCAGCCCAGACAGCAGTACCGCCAGTCCCCGAGACCTTACTGCCCACAACAGACCCAACAGCAGCAGCCAAGGCAGCAGCAGCGGCAGCAGTCCAACCGACCCCGCCAGGGGAATAAGTCGAGGCCACGCCAGAACAACGGCAATGGACAATCCAATCGCCGTGTTTGACGGGGCGATGGACGACACCGCCTCATTGCTAGGTACCGCTGCCACCACCATGCCTCCTCCCAGCCCTCGACCTCCACCAGCTCACCCGCCGTTCGGAGACCGCCTGGCCTCGCTACATCACTGCCTGGCGACGCATCACCTCAGATGCATGGGTTCTCCGGATTGTCGAAGACGGCTATGCCTTGAATTCGACGAACTCCCGCCAACGGGGTTCATCGTCGAGACGGAGCCATCTTCGGTGATTCTGGAAGAGGTCGACAGCCTGCTTCAAAAGGGAGCGATTTCACGGCTCCCGCGCATCAAGGAAAGAGGGGCATTCTTCTCACGGTACTTCACCGTGCCGAAGCCAGACGGTTCCCTGCGACCCATCCTGGACCTCAGAGACTTAAACGCGTACGTTTCGCCGAGGAAATTCAGGATGGTGTCGGTGTCGTCCATTCTCCCGCTTCTCCGGAGAGGAGACCACTTCGCCTCGATAGACCTTCGAGATGCATACTTCCACATCTCGATCAGGCCTGTCCATCGACGCTTCCTCAGCTTCAAGGTGGCAGGAAGGGCGTACCAATTCAACGTCCTTCCTTCGGCCTCGGACGGCTCCCGAACATTCTCCAAGTGCATGTCGGTCGTGGCTGCGCACTTGAGAAGGGAGAAAATCCGATTTTCCCGCACCTGGACGACTGGCTGCTGGCGGCCCAGTCTCCAGACCTGCTACACCAACAGGTCTCGACGGCACTGCAATTACTCCGCCGTTAGGCCTACGGCTCAACGAGGAAAAATCCCAGCTCACCCCCCCAGTCCATAAAGTTCATCGGGACGATTTTCGACTGGCCGATCCGCTCGCCTATCTGCCAGAGGTCAGATTCCAGGCGCTTCGACGAGAGGTGAACACCTGCACGGGCCCTGCATCACGGCAAAGCAGATTCAGGTCACGCTGGGCCACATGGCGTCCACAGTGGCAGTCACTCTGCTGGCAAGGCTCCGCTTCAGACCCCTACAGCGTTGGTTTCTCGACCACATCGATCCGGTCAGAGAACACCACACGAAGAAACTCGCTCTCCCGAAGGCAGTCAAGGACTCCTCCGGTGGTGGACATCCGGCCAACGCCTGCAAAGGGGTGCCTTTCCACACGCTGACCCCGTCCATCACGCTGACGACCGACGCTTTGATGCTGGCCTGGGGAGGCCACATGAACGACTTGTCGATCAACGGCCAATGGTCGGCGGTGGAGAGACTCCACCACATCAACTACCTCGAGTTCCTGGCCATAGCCAAGACTCTTCGGCCTTCGCCCCTAGTCAGGGGACACGTAGTACTGGTCAGGACAGACAGCATAGTGGCCATGTACTACGTCAACAAGCAGGGCGGAACAGGCTCCAGGAAGCTTCTGGCCTTGGCCCAGAGCATGTGGGAGTGGTGTGTACGTCACCAGGTGACCCCAGAGCTGTCCATCTCCCGGGAGTCGACAACCAGGTGGCGGAGTCTCTCAGCAGAACCTGCTGGTCGTCCCACGAATGGATGCTGCATCCGGAAGAACGCCACCGCGCCTTCCAACGTTGGGGCTTCCCGGACGCAGATCGCTTCGCATCGCCGGTAAACCACCAACTACTGGTTTTTGGTGCCCGGCTTGCCCCGGATGCTCACCGAGGATGCCTCGGGACGCACTCCTGCTCGACTGGGCGAGGGGTTCCTCTACCTATTCCCGCCGTTCCCGCTTCTCCTCCGAGTCGTCGAGAGGATCCAGCTATCGAGGACCGACTGCATCCTCATAGCCCCTTACTGGCCGAGGCAGGTCTGGTTCCCGACCCTTCTCCACCTGGCCGACGGCAACTACATGACCCTCCCTCGCCGACCGGATCTGTTGACTCGGGAGAACGGATTGCTCCTGCACCCGACCTGTCGTCCCTCCACTTGACTGCATGGAGGATCTTCCGACACCGGGCGTCTCACCAGCAGTAGCAGCGATCCTGGCAGCAGCCCACAAACCGGCGACGACAAAGGCGTACTCGGCTTGCATCGCCCGATTCGCCAAGTTCCAGGCTGACCGGTCCAGTGTCGTCTTCCCACTCTCCATCCCGGCGGTCCTTGACTTCTTGGCCGGTCTGGTCGACAGAGGGCTGTCCATGTCCTCGGTGAAGACTCACCTAGCGGCCCTCACCTGGCAGAACCAGCAAAGGGGCGCCCCTTCGCTGTTCCAGCTGCCGATGGTCAAGAGGTTCCTGAGAGGGGTAAACAACACCCTTCCCCCGGTGCTTCCACCGACGCCGGGCTGGAGCCTTGACCTGGTCCTGGCCTGCCTAGCGGCTCCTCCATTCGAGCCGCTGTCATCCATCGACCTACGCCTTCTTTCCTGGAAGGTGGCGTTCCTGGTCGCCATTGCTTCAGCGCGTCGACCCTCCGAGCTGGCGGCGCTCCGTGTAGACGAGCCCTATCTACTGTTCCTGCCGGACAGGGCCATTTTACGGACGGACATCACCTTCCTACCTAAGGTGGTATCCCTGCTCCACCTGAACACGGACATTGTTCTCCCAGACTTGACGTCCTCCAACTCGGGAGACACTGAGCCGACACTCAGAGCCCTCGACGTTCGACGGGCCCTCTGGGTGTACAAAAACAGGTCAGCGGACTATCGTCGGTCGACCAAACTTTTCGTCTCCTACGCCACTGACAAGCTGGGCTTGCTGGTGTCGTCCCAAAGACTCTCGAACTGGGTGGCTTCCCCCTATTTAGAAGGGAGGCAGCGTTTGGTAGAGCAGTCCTCACCCCGAAGGACCTTCAGGGCTAGAACCCCAGGGTAACCCTGTCTCTCCAATCCCCATACGGGTCGGTCGACAGTTTAAGGTCGACCGAGCCGTGCTGCCATTATAACCGTTTAAGTGTTCACCGTGCCCTCGGTTCCCGGGTCACAGTCTGTCGGTTAAGCGCGCTTACCTAGAACCCCTAGTTGCTAGGTTGCACCTGTTGTGCACTTATGCTGTGAGGCCTGCGTGCCTGACATGAATGGTGCTTGTTGCACTACTGCTGTGAGGCCGGTGTGCCTACCACAAATAGTGCCCGTTGCACTTACTGCCATGAGGCCTGCGTGCCTGACATGAATGGTGCTTGTTGCACTTATACTGTGAGGCCTGTGTGCCTGGCATGAATGGTGCTTGTTGCACCATGTTTACAAGTGGGAGCATGCCTTCCACTCTTATTTATTATATTGTTGAACTGTTATTTATTAAGATTGCTGGTTGCAATAAACCTGGTTGGTTTTCAAAATTGGCTGGTTTGTTCCCACCTTCCCTTACCTTAGCTCGGTAAGTCTTCATAAGTGTGCATTCACAGAGCTCTCGAAGAAGAATGGTAGGTTACATACCTGTGACCATCTTTCTTCGAGTGAAGCTCTGTGAATCCACACGACCCGCCCGGCCGTCCCCTCTATATCAAACCATCCCCTCCTAGTTGCTTACGTGGCGTAGGAATGGGGTGGGCGCGCATGGAGGCGCTTTATGCCCTCCGGGCCGGCTGGGCGGAGCTACCGCCAAAACTTTTCAAACTGGGAAAGTTTCCGCCCGCTGGCGCGCAAACTTCATAAGTGTGGATTCACAGAGCTTCACTCGAAGAAAGATGGTCACAGGTATGTAACCTACCATTCTTACTCGCCTCTCCTCACAGCTCAAGGTGGGTTACTATATTGCTAAAACACATAATCAAAACACATAATCATTTAAAAACACTCAGTAGAATACACATATTAACACATATTTACATAAAATACATATTAAAATACACAAAACAAAAATTAGACATAGAATGGAAGTTTAAAATTTGTCATTAAAACTGTCTGGGTAGGCCTGCTGAAGGAGACAGGTCTTCCCTTTTGTCTTGAATTGCTAAAGCTGATCTAGCTGTCAGAGCTCTCCTGGCATGCCATTCCATAGACATAAGGCAGCTGATGAAAAGGTCCTCTGTGTGACTGTTGCCAGTTGGGTTCTGGCAGGCTGGTGCAAACGCTCCCCGGAGGACTTTAGTGTTCAATGCAGATTGTATGGGAGAAGGCAATCCTGTAGGTAACCTGGACCCAAACCATGTAGAGCTTTAAAGGTCAATACCAACACCTTATACCTTGCCTGGAAACTAATTGGCAGCCAGTGAAGTGACCTTAGCATAGGGGTGATATGCTCACTCCTAGATGTTCCTGTAACCAATCTGGCTGCTGTATTTTGAACCAACGGGAGTTTCTGAACTTGGTACAAAGGTACCCTATCGTAAAGTTCATTGCAGGAGTCCAACCTTGAGGTTACCAGAGTAACCTTGAGGTTACCATCTTAAGGTCCTCCAAAGCTGATACACCAAGCCATAATTGCACTGTATGCTAATTAAAATATCTGATCCATCTATTTATTTGTTTATTGAATTGTTCTGATGGCATTTTAAATTATCAGTGACATTTGTTGCTTTAAGTGTAGATCCAGACATATCACATGGATAGAATATGTTTTAAATTTTCACTGGTAAGTTGTGATGTATATTTTAATTAATCGAAAAATGAAAAGTAAAATCACAGATGATACATTTCCCTGAGTGTTGTTCCCTCCAACAGGAAATAAATGTAGATATAGTAGCACTTCTGATTTTTGGGTTGAAAGCGGTTGGGATTTTCTAACATCACTAGATATTTATAGGCATTTACAATAACATTAAAGATCATGTTGTAACATTTCAAAAGGCTAAGAAATTGTCAGGAAAATCTGTGTCTGTTTGCATACTGGAGGCCTGTTTCCAGAAAACAGTTTTATAAACTCCGATGTCACAAATTGAAGAAATTGTGAAGGGGGATGAGACTGAAGGACAAAGTTATGATTACAGTATTGGAACTATGTTATGATGAAAGAGATAGGAGGTCAACAAATCCACTGTATGTGTGTGTGTTTTTTGTTTTTTGTTGTTTGGGGGTTTTTTTTGTTATTTTATCACTTTAATATGTATTGTATTTTAAAGTAGGTCAATATGTAGCACACCCGTTTATGTACCCCCTTATCCTTTAATAAAATATTTTTTTAAAAAAGAACGTTTTTGAAATCATAACTATTCTTTATTAGACTTCATTTCTAACTGAAATCTTGATGTAAGTACATTATGTGTGTAAGTATAGTTATTTTTACAAATATATCTACATTGTAAAAAAGTCATTCTGATTAAAAACAATTTATGATTGCTTTTACTGTTTTAGGCTCTAGCAAAGAAAGCAAGAGATGGAAAATTGCTTCCCGAAGAATACCAAGGAGGCTCTTTTAGGTATTTTCAGTGCATTCTAATTATGGTGCAGTGTGGGATGATCCTTGTTCTAAAGTATTTTTGTCTGGAATATTATCAGGTCTGCAAAATGAAGTATTTAACCCCCACCTTTACAAGACAAATGAGTCAGGATGGGAGTAAAAGGACATGATGCATGGGGCCGATTTGCTCTAATGTCTGTCAAGGTTGTTTAAAACAAAGTCACAGGATGCTCTGAGCTATCCACTCTTTGCAGTGCTTTGAAATATTGGGCCAGTTTTGTTTGGAAGCAACCACATCCATTCAATAGCCATTCCGCTTTCCTCAAGCAGCCTTACATTCCCATTCCTTTTCCCCCTCCTCTCTCATATGTCGTTCCAGCCAGTGGCAGTGGATGTGACAAATCATGACCAACAGCAGTGATCACTGCTAAACCAAGAATGAGTGGAGAAATAAGGTGGTATTCCAGTGGCACTGACTGCCGTAGCAAAGATTACCTGTTATCAGTCAACCTACTCCTTCCTGCAGCCGTTGTTCAACCCAAAAAACTGCTTTGAGATGCGGACTGGGAATCCGTTTGGCTTGAGTTACTTGCCACCATGAAAAGTTACTGCAGGAGTAGCAGAAGAAGAAAAAACAGTTTTACTTGAATTAGATACTATAGTACAGTGTTACATCTTGGTTGATAGCAATATGCTAATGTTTGAAATACAGCATAACTTGTAGTTTCATTTACCCACATGTGAAAAAAATATGTTCTCTCTAGGTATTTTGTAGGTTCCCCTGCATAATTCTATGGTATCGTTCCTTCAATCTATTGTTGTCAATAGAGTCATGTTAGAGGTCCTAGAAATATTAAAAAGATGTTGTCTCGACTCATTTTCTAGGTTCTCCAGCACAGATCTATGATATGCTCCCACCATTCATTCATTTCAATAGGGGTCACTATTATCCACAATTTCACAGTTTTGCAGTAAGTCTAATAACATATCCCCTGCAGCTATAAGAGGATTGCATCGTAAAAGCATTGGTTATACTAGTTTCTATAACATTTCATTATACTGTTTGTGGGATTTCCATAAGCAATTGATTGACCAATATGTGAACAAAATGCTGAACTACCAACACTGTTGATCCAATTCATCATAGCTCTTTATATTCTTACATCTGCATCAACCCTTAGCCATTTCCAAGCTATCGCTTTGGAGTATTTTATTCATGCTTACCATTCCTGTCTTTCTTTCTTCTCCCCTTTCCACAACAGCATTTCAAATCTGGGCATGTTTGGCATCAGTAGCTTCATCGCAGTCATAAATCCTCCTCAAGCCGGTATCTTAGCTGTGGGACGAGCTCGGCCAGAACTTGCACTTATGGTGGATGAGGAAGGCAACGAGAAGCTTCATCAACATCAACTTATGACAATTACACTGTCAAGTGATGGCCGAGTAGTGAACGATGAACTAGCCTCAAAATTTCTTGAAAGACTGAAGACTAATTTGGAAAATCCCTCCCAGCTTGCCTTGTGTTAAAGTGGTCAAGATTATGCCTTTATCTTGGGAACTGAACTGCAGAAGAAGATAAAGCAAGGAAGTTAATAATATTACATGAACAATTAAATAGTTTATTTATTTGAATTAACTTGAAAGATTTCTTGGCTACTATATGCTAAAATATTGTTGAACAATTGAAGTTATAAAACTGTTTAAGAACATTTGCACAATATACTCAAATACACAATGTGGGTGTTTCAGATGTGAGTATTATGGATAAGACTTCATGGGTTTGATAGCATAAACAGTTTTAAAAGGGGACAAAATTGTCAATTTTTTCAGGGCTAAACTTTTAATTGGAGGGAAGGCAAAATGTCTTCTTTGTCTAGCCAGCCTTAGAAGTCAGTAAACTATCATCAGTATTGCTGCTGTTTCAAAGAGAAAGCTGTTCCAATTAGAACAATCAACTATAATAATCCAAGGAATTTGTAAATAACGTGTCATGTTGTTTCCTTGCTTACCATGGATGTTGAATGATGTTTAATAGTTATGAGAAGTGAACCTAGCCCAGTGACCAGGACTAAATTACAAAGTCGGGTAAACAGTAGTATTTCAAAACAATTTAATGACTTAATTACTAACTTTGAAACATCCGTATGCATCAAACTTAAACAAAGCATTTAAATTTCAAATACTTGTCTCCCCATAGTTTCTTGATCATTATTACTTTGACCTTTTTACTGCAGCCCTGTCCATAGTTAATGCTTTACCAATCTCCTTGGTGTGTATTAGGATCTAGGCAGATTATACTAAATGTAAGTCTAATTCGTACACTCTAAAAACACACAATTTCATGGACAGTCTGTGGATTGGATAAAAACAGATTTAGTTATATGTAAAGCTAGTGAAAAGCAGCTTCCCATGGCAGCCCTCATCTGAATGGGCCTACACCTCTGTACCATAGCCTACTGTGTTTACAAGGTCCTTGACTGTATAGCACTTTTAGGAAGCTGGAGGATCTACTTTGTGGAAGCTAAAAAAGAAGATGACATCTGTCAGCCTTTTTCTACATGCCTAAATCTAGTACTATCATATTCTCGTTTGGATTGCTTTTTCTGCTCTATAGCAAGGAGAATCAGATCAGAGCAGGCTAGAAAAAGTAGAATGAAATTTTGATTTTTCAAATTACACTTCACCATTTTGTTCATTACAAAAGATATATAAACCATTAGAGAAGACATGTAAGTAGTTATGCATACATACATATTTAATATTCTTATACTAAAATGGAGATCTAATGGAAATAGAAGTGAAAAACCAAAAATACAAAATAAAGTAATTTGCAAATGCCATTATCCTAATGTTGGAAAATCCACTGAAGGAATTTCTTAAAATGATAAACCAGGTTAACCAATTTGAACTAGTTGTTGGACGCTTGATTAATTAACAAAAATATTAACAGCAAAGCTGAATAATAATTAAAAAAAGAATTAAGACAGAAAACGGGTATTGAAACATATATTAAGTAAACAATTGGATGCAGGAAGTCTATATTTATGGAGTGGGTTGCATTTTTAGATAATTTGCCTTTAAATTTTTTTTGAAAATCTTTTGAATCTACGATATTGCCAGACATCATCAAATGAAAAGAGAACTCTTTTTAAAATCCTGACAATATGGTTCTCATGGTGCTAATTGACATATATAACACAATATTTTATTTACCATCTAAAACAGGTTACACTTGGGTGCTTCAAATGAGCTAAATCTTCATATATCTTTGTACTCAAACAATTTCTGACATGGCAATTGCTCCTATGTAGATAATGAAACAAATTGGTGTAAATGTAATTTGATGCGCGATGAATAAACATATATGACTCTTTCTGTATATACATTACCAAAGGGAGATACTGCTGTTTCACTGTCTGTGATTTTACAAAGTGTGCAGCCTCTTAAAAAGTCATTCTTATGATGTGATTGTAACAGAAAAGGAACATATGAAACTATAATGTTGTACCTTGAAGTATGACCCATGCAATTTAATGGCACTTATTTTGGAGTAAATCTGTGTATGATTGCCCCAGTCAATCCCAGAATGGTGGGTTCTGCCTGTTGAGTTGCTTCTAATTCATAGTGGAATAGAGAAAGCCCACCAGTTTTCAATGTATAAACAATAAGATGACTTTTAGCATTTTCAGATGAAATAATGTGTTTTGGACTGAGAAATTTAACACTTTGCAATTGCACATAAAATAATATGTCATGTGTAATACAGTAATTGCATTTTAAATGTGTCCAGTCCGTCATGTGCATGGACAGGTCCTGGTAACTTGCACAATATTGTAGGTGTGCCTTTATATGTTTTGTGGCTATCTATAACATTAAAGTTGGGGAATCTTAAGTTATACTTCCATTGTGCTGAAGGGCAATGGGTATTCCCATCTAGCCTCACCTCGCAATGGCCCTAAATGAGCCAAGACAACTTGTTTTGCTCTAAGAAAATTGGAAAAAAGTGGGAAAGCTTTGGTCAGTCTGGGCTCAATTTTTTATTTATTTTATTTATTTATGGCATTTTACCCCGCTCTTCTCAACCCCCGAGGGGGGACTCAGAGCGGCTTCCAAAAGGCATAATTTGATGCCTACATCACACTTGTAGTATAAAACACAATATAAAACCCTCCAGCATTCGACACTAAAATACATTAAAATACAATTATATTCACACATCCTAGGCATTCACCTATGTTAAAAACAGTGTTCCATCCATAAAAGCATTGAGCCCTATTCAATGTTATGCTAATGCAGGCAAAGCAGAACTTCGTGTCAGATAAGTGTTTGTTTTAGAGCCTTTTACAATGCACATTTTTTGGGAATTCATAGAATGTAAAACAACCTTGGATGTTCATGTTGCTCATTTCTGATCTAGAAGAATTGCTAAGAAATCTTCTAGTATCACTGGAGAAAATTAAAAATTTCAGCACCTAACGTGTGTCATAAAAGAAAACAGGCATTTCCCCTTCATAGGACACAATTTTCCCCAGAAAGCACACAACTTAGGGGGGAAAACATACAGTGTTCCCTCACTACTTTGCAGTTTCATGCAATTTTACTTCGTTGTTTCATGGATTTAATATTTAAATATTATTAATTTAATTTAAATTAATATTAATATTAATATTAATTTAAATATTAATTTAAATATTAATTTAAAATATATAGTATAATGGTATTTTCGCTGTTTTGTGGGGTTTTGCTGCCGCCGCTTTCCAAGGTGCTTTCCCTCCTCAGTCCTCTCTCCCTCTCCAGCCTTGAAGGGCCTTTCCATCACTTTATTTTAAGTTTTTAAAGACTTAAAATAGTGTATAATTACTAAAATAATGTATAACTATTAAAATAAATGGAGTATCCCTACATCACGGTTTTTTACTTATTGCGGGAGGTCCTGGAACCTAACCCCACCAGTAAGTGAGGGAACACTGTATATACTTTTGTCCCATAAGGGTGTGTGGAACTACCACGTCCCTAGCAGCAGATTGAGTTTAATAATCTATTTTAAATCTGTAATGCTTGATAAGCTACATGGTTCAATTTGATTGGGGTTAAAAAGAAATATTGCTAGAATTTGTTAGTATATATTAAATGTTTGTGCGCAGAGGAAACATCAGCAAAGGCTTCAGGTCTAATGTTGAAGGCTCCAGTAAGTTGAGGAGGAAAAAGGAGGGAGTCCAGACAGGGGAGGGAAGGAAAACTTGTGTTTTTGGGAACACTGGGTCCTACCCATATTTTCAGGGAATGTCGTTTGGCCACCCTCTAGTTTGAACTGGGAGCTTTTGGGATAAAGGTACTGTCTGGACGGGCCCTAAGTCTCTGAAGCAGCAGAAAGTAAACTTACCCCACTCCTCAATGAGACATCCTTTTGAATATTAAAACATGGCTATCATTTTCCCTTTCGGTCCCCATTTTTCCAAGCAGCCACTGAGAAGATACTCTGCCATGTTCCCATCAAATGTACCTGAAAGAATGAGACTGAGAGAAGGGCTTCCCCAGCAGATCTCAAAACACGAGCAGGTTCAAAGGCTCATACTGATAGAATACTAAAATAGGTTGTATTCACGTGCAATATATGTTACGCATTTTAAATATGTTGTGCATATAATATTAGAGGGAAATGTACACATCCTAATATTAATTTCTAATTATATTTCCATGAATAAAATAGTCTGTTTTTTTCACAGCATATGGAAAGAGTGCATATAATGGTGATTAGGTGCCCTATCTTCCCTAAATTATGCAGCCCTTTGTGTTACATTCCACTCTGTATGGGAGGATCCCCCAAACATAGTAGTATCAGTGGCATGATGGTGCTGAAATCTTAAGTAGAGTGGGGGAAATGAGTAAAATTGCATGGCCTGATGTACAAGAACAAAAGTGCTCTTCTTCTCTGATTTGCAGGCAGGAGAATGAAGTTGGAATTATATACTTTCTTTCTCTGTTCCTATTGTCCTCTAAATTGATACTCTGTTTTGCTAATATAAGGCCTCCAGCTCCCTGCCTGACAAAGTACTTTTATGTTTCAGAGTTGGTTGAACCTAGTAACCATTAGATCATACATTTTCAGGGACATTCATGTTTCTCCATATTATGATCTGAAGATGGTACAGTGGATAACAAGCTAGCTATCACTCATGGTTAGATGGAATTGTGTTACTGTTGCCATCACCCAGTTTGCAAGGTAAAGAGTCCCACAGGGTAAACAAACACATACTTACGGTATGTCTGGGGGGGGGGGTTAATTTGTTTTTGTGAGAAAGATGTGGGGGACCAGTCAACATTGACTTTAATTGAATTTGCTTGTAGGTCTTACTGCTAGAAGTGTAGAATCAGTGATATGAAAAGAACACCAATTGCTTTGTGTCCTTCGTAGCTCTTTTCATTCAAGAATCCTGCTATTTATTAGCTGTAAGCTGAAGTGTTTTCAGATTTATTGAACTTGCTCCAATTAGTCTTATCAGTGATAGAAGCCAGGAAATAGAAAAGTCAGACCAAATTAATGGAAGTGATTTGAAAGATTGACTTAATAGTAAATGATGAAACTATACAAATTTCAGCAATAACTGAAATATAAGTGAAAAGTACAAGAAAGATATGAGAGCAAAACATACATGGACAAGTGCAATATGAGGCATGCAAAAGGACTGATTAAAACAAACAAAAAACTAAATTTAGAAACAGCTGGAAGTTGACAAATACAGAAGTACAATGTTGATATAAATGTGGCAGTAATTTACATACAAATAATTAAAATTGACCAAGCAGTTTTTAATAAGGTATATTGCAAAACCTGAAACTGAATCCTCTTAATACACCAAACAAGTTAAAGTTCACTTAGGGTGCATCTGCACTTTAGATGCAATGCACCACATTAACTGCCATGGTTCAATTTATATCCCACATCTTCACCTCCCCCATTATGGGACTGAAAACGGTTTACAACAGGTTAAAAACAATACAGATCAAAACTTCCCATGTTATTTCTACTGGTACCAATTTTTTTTTTACTAAAGAACGCATCTCCATACACCAGCGGTGGAACAGAGAGGCAGTAATAGATAACTCCCTGGCTCTCATATACTTCTTTCCTTAGATGACATTTTACTTTACTTTTTGTACTTGGAATTCAGCTCTCTCTTCTCAGATTATAATTCAGAGGATCAGAAACCTGCATTGTGTGCGGTTATTGATGCAACCATAGATCTTAGCAATGAACAGTGGTGAAATTCCAGACTTAGGGTTCTTTCACAAAGCCCTATATCCCAGAATATCAAGGCAGAAAAATCCCACTATCTACTTTGAACTGGGTTATCTGAGTCCACACTCAGTTAATGTGGAATTTCTGCCTTGATATTATAGGACATAAGGCTGTTTGGAAGGGCCCTTAGGAAGCTGCTAGCCTCCAGGAGTATTAAACATCAGAGTATGTACTTACCCTAGTTCCTTGTGCTAGAGCTTGACTGGAGCTTTTCTCAGCCTCAATTACTTTTCTGGCATCTCAGACACTTGGCAATGAGAACTTTTTTGCTTTCAAGAAAGACCAGTTTATAAGGGAAGGCAATCCTATGGCTATCTCAGGAAACATTTGGGACTAGACATACCTCAACCCCCACCTCCTGAAAACTGAGCTACAACCTATGCTTCCATTTAGTGTTAAAGCTTTCAGATATTCAGATTTGATAGTAAGAATTGCAAATCTAGACATCTACATGAATACGCAGAGTAAGACCAGCAGAGGGCATTCTGAGTAGTACAATTATTTTGAGTTTAATTTCTGGTCTTTGCACGTTCACAGCTACATCTTAGTTACTGCTCATTGGGTGCTGTTTTGAGTTTAAATTATTGTTTTATATGCTATCGGTTTTATTTTGTGTTGTACTGTGTGATTATTGTATGTGTTGTTTTAGACACGTGTCATCTGTAAGCCATCCTGAGTTTCTTCGGGAGAAGGTGGCAGGGGTATAAAATATTATTATTATTATTATTATTGGAATCATAGCAGTAAAACTATGAAGCATAAAATGTCTAATTGTGGAGCCTTTTATTTTGGTGGGGGAATCCTTTTTTAAAGGAGAGTTCATTTGCACTTCAGTCAGGAAGAGACATGATATGATGGATTTCTCATCTGTCAGAGTCATGGTGAGTATCAGTCTCTTAGCCCACTCAAAAATGAGCTTTCTATGCCTCAGCTTAGAAATCAATCTCTGTGAGAAATTCTATCAACAATATTCTGTATTTTAAAACATAGTAAAAAGTGGCAGTGTTCCAGACTTCTCTCTTTAGGGTTTTTTGTTTGCTTGTTTGTTTCTTAGCCAGAATAAAACTAATACGATTTGACTTACGTTTTTCTTCTTTTTTAATGTCCTTTTTTTGGTCAGACGGTTTAGCACTAATACTTGTTTCAGCCATCCTGAAGAAAGGCATACTTTGCAAGGGATGCTAGCTGAAGAAATTGGCCCGCATTTGTAAACAAGATATGAGCTATGATTTTCCTAACAGACTTAAATAAGCTATGTCCGTAAAGCTTGAAGCTGGTGGCTTTGGTTATTAATTCAGACATCTTATCCTTTAAAGTCAGATGTCTTCATATGCCCAAGATTAAAATGATTGATTCATGGTGATACATGTGTGTATATTTGCCTTCAAGTTGCTTGTTAACTTGTGGTAGCCTCTTGAATTGCAAAGGGGTTTGTTCATTGGGCACGGAATACTCAGAGGTGGTTTTTGCCTGTTCCTTCCTCTGAAATATAGCCAACAACACCTGATATTCATTGAAACCTCCCCTCCAAGTACTAACCAGGGCTGACCGTGCTTAGTTTCCTACATCAGATAGGATCAGGTGCCTTTAGGGCAAAACTTACATGGGGAGAACCCAACAAAAGGAAAGGTGGCAAGGGTTGGGTTTTTTAAAAAATTGTAGGACCAAGTGGCTATTTGACAAAACCAAATCAGTGAAATCAAATCTCCATCTGCCTGCAGCCACCCTCCCCCTACATCTCCTAAATTTGCTCTGGAGGCCTATCAGCAGGGACTACTGAATGGAAAGCATTATCTTCCATTTTGGCTGTATGTTAAAACACTCTCTTAAGTGCATGACAAATGTGTACAGCATGCATCTTAAGCCTATTTCCTATGTTGCAGCGAAGCGTGGAAAAGTAAATGGATCTCCCTTTCCTTTTTCTCAAGTGCCATTTGACTTCATGTTTCTCACCTATGGTAAGCCTCTGGGGTCATTTAAAGGTCCCAGATCTCATTATTTCTTTTTAGTTTGTTCTAATACTCACTTTGCACAACTATGTTTGAAGATGTTGGAGTAACTGCAAGATAGTTTTTCCTTCAGAAGTCATGAGATTAAACAGTTTTGAGAAATGGCTTGTTAAATAGTTTTTCCAGGAACAGTAAGTTGGCTCAGTGATATGCCTTCACAACTTAAAGAATATCAACACTTTGGGAGACAAGGAATTCTGGGATGCGTTTATAGTCTTTTGCATACCTAACGGAACTTTTCAGCGTCATTCTCCCTGACTCACTTTTTCCAAATTGATGCTCATATTTATATTTCAAGCTCTCTTTATTGACCATTGCTAATCCAATTATTTTAATTGCAACAAAAATGGTCATGGTAACATACTTAAAATATCTCAAATGAAAAGAGATTACTAGGATAAATGGTTGATATAGAGATTTGTTAAATGTTTTTAAAATGTTTATTTATGCTTTATTGTCAAGTTGGTTTTATTGATTATTGTTATACGTATGATTGATTTGTATTGTTTTAAAAAGTTGTGAGCCGCTTTGGGGCCCATTCAGGGAGAAAAGCGGAAGACAAATAAAGATTATTATTATTATTATTAAACACTACAAATAAAAATGTTTTATTATTTTAATTATAAAACATATTATGTGGTAAGCATAGATCTTTCAAATGGAGTTGACCAAATTTGTCCCTCCAATGACTGCATTTTTGCTTCATTTATAACTTTTAAAAAAAATTTTAAAAACATACATGGTTTTATAAAAGAACAGGAACAGAGGGGAAAAAAAAAGCAACAACCTTGGGTCGGACAACAATTGACGGGTCACACCAGGGTGGTGATGGGGAGGGGGGGAAGTGGGGGAGGTGAGTCTAAGAGGGGGGAAGGGGGGGAACTAACACAAAACAATACACTACAAGTACTTCCATCCCACGCAGATTCCATTATATTTCTTTCCAATTTAAATAGAACTCATTAGAGTCTATCTGGATCCTATTCCGTGCCCGCCTGGTATCGAGTCAAAGCTAGAGTCTCTTTTTAAACATCCAATTTGATTAGCCAGTCGTATTTGTTTTCTTCCAAGTAGCTTATAAATTGTGACCAATCCGTCTTGGTCATATTTATATTTTCTCTTAGTGACCATGTGAGGCAGTCCATCTGCATCACCTCCATGATCTTCATTATCCATTCCTCAAGGGTTGGTGTTTCCTCGTTCTTCCATTTCCTTGCAATGGATAGTCTCGCCGCTGTTATACAATAAATAAACAGTTTTTCATTATTTCCCTCTATTTGGAAATCTAATAGCCCTAGGAGCAAGCATTCTGGGCTGAAATTAAATTTAATCTTTAATATTTTTTGCATTTCGGAGTATATCTTTTTCCAAAAGTTTTTAATTTTACAGCAATTCCACCAACTGTGGTAGAAACTACCAATTTCTTTTCTACATCTCCAGCACCGATTCTCATACCCGTTACTGTATTTTTTCAATGGCAGCTGGCGTGAGGTACCATCTATGCATTATTTTTAAGATGTTTTCTTTGAGGTCAAATGAGTAGGTAAATTTTAAATGTATTTTCCAAATTCTTTCCCATCGGTTGAAGGCTATATTGCGTTCAAAGTCCTGCGCCCATTTAATCATATAGTTTTTTGTTGTTTCTGGTTCGGTTTCCCATTCCAGCAGCTTTTGATATAGTATTGATACTTTCTTACTTTTCCTCTTTATCATATTGTCCCAGAAATTGGGTTTTGGTTCAAATCCATGTATTCTGTCTTTTTTGTATATCTCATAAATTTGGTTATATTGAAACCAATTGACTGTATTGTCCATATTGTTAATTTCTTCAAAGGTCTTTAAAGTAAATCCCAATTCTGTTTTTTTTAACATAGATTCGTATCTCAGCCAACTGGTCTTGCCATATTGCCTTCTATAGAAGGCTTCTTGCGGAGATAGCCATTGTGGCGTCTTTTCCATGATTCTGTTTTTGTATTTTTGCCATATCCGTAAGAGAGATCCTCTTACAAGGTGGTCTTTAAAGTTTCTTTCTAATCTGTCCCTCCCATAGCAGGTGTACCCATGCCAACCCATTCTAAGATCATAGCCTTCAAGGGCCAACAGTCTTGTATCTTTCAGAGACGTCCATTCAATAATCCAGTCTAGGGCACAAGATTCGTAATAGAGTTTTAAATCAGGTACTCCGAACCCCCCTCTTTCCTTGATGTCTATCATGGTGAGCCACTTTATTCTGGGCTTTCTGCCATTCCAAATGAACTTTGTTATTTCCTTTATAACTTTTAAACACATAGCATTATTTTTTTTTAAATTTGTCTGCTTTTCACCCCTTTTTTGAGGAACATCATAGAACAAGATAGATAGAATTTTAAGAGAAACTAGCTGACCCGGCCACGCTTTGCTGTGGCGTTTTTGATAAGCGCAATCAAATGTCTTGCAACCCCTTAAAGCCATGCAATTATACTGTGTTCTGAAGTATGAGTTCTTTCTTAGTTGGATGTTTGTAACTTGAGGACTGCCTGTGTGTATGTATATATATATATATGTGTACATATGTGTGTATATATGCGTGTTGCTTATGTATGTGTGTGTTTCCTCCTTTCTTCTGTCTGTCCTTTCCCGCCTTCCTCCAATTCATTCCTTTTCTCAATCAGTCCCTCCCCCTTTATTTCCCTCCCTCTATTTCTTTCCTTCCTTTTTCTCCTCCCCTCACCACGTTGTCCTTCTGTTATTACCTTTTCTTTCCTTTTTCTGTCCTGTGTACTTTCTCTTCTTTCTTCCTGTGTTACTTCCTTCTCTCCTTCCCTCCTCTCCTCCATTCTCCCTTTTCCTTCCTCTTCGTTCCTTCCTTCCTCTTCCATTCTGTCCTTCTCTCCTTCCTTTTCCCTCCCACTCTCCCCTTCCTTCTTTCCTCCATTCTTCCTCTTCCTTTCTTCCTCTTCCTTCCTTTCTTTCTCCCCCTTCACCCTTTCCTTCTCTCCTTCCTTTTCCTTCCCTCTCCCCCTTACTTCTTTCCTCCATTATCTCCCTTCCTTCCTCTTACTTCCTTCCTTTCTCCCCCTTCACCCTTTCCTTCTCTCCTTCCTTTTCCTTCCCCCTCCCCTTCCTTCTTTTCTCCATTCTCCCTCTTCCTTCCTTCCTTCCTTCCTTCCTCCCCCTTCACCCTTTCCTTCTCTCCTTCCTTTTTCCTACCTCTTCTTTCCTTCCTCTTTCTTCCTTCCTTTCCAGGCCCAGCAGAGGTGGCGGCGAGGGAAGGGGCTGGTCAGGGAGGAGGAGGTGGCGACATGCGGTGCCTCCTCCTCCCTGGCCGGCCCCCTCCCTTGCCACTGCCGCCGCTGGGCCTGAGCCGAGCGGCAAGGGGGGAGGAGGAGGAGGAAGAAGCTAGCCTTGTCTTGGAGGTGTGTGCGCGAGGGAGGGAAGAAGCTTTGGCGCAGAGGTGTGTGCGTGAGGGAGGGTGAGCTTTGAAGCAGCTTTGTCGTGCGCCTTGGGAGGACGTTTGGCGCGAGGCTAGCCCTGTCTTGGGGCTTGCGTTAGCGCGCCGCTTATTGGAGCCGTTAGGGGGTTTTTTTGTTTCGTTTGGGAGGGGGGAGTTTAGAGGCTGTGGTGGCCGCAGGGGTTTCTGGGATTTGTAGTCCCAGATGTTTTTATGGCTTTTTGGCTGTTGTTTGTTTTGGTTTTTTTTTTTAAGCTAGAAACTTAGCGAGTAGGGGTGTGTGTGTATGTGGGCTGTTTTTGTTTGTCTGCCTAGCATGGTTTTGTTGCCTATATGCTTATAATGGATGCTACATTTTTATATACAGTATATAGAAGAAGCATTTGCTTGTTTTTTTGCTTCTCTGCACAGAAACACTTGCTGTATCAAAGAACCTTCCACAAAGGGAAAATCAGCAAAGTATACCACCTATGTTACTCTAAACTTTTTTTACCCATCTGTCACCTTTCTAAATTGTGTAAGGTAAAGGTAAAGATTTCTCTTGACATTAAGTCTAGTCGGGTCGGACTCTGAGAGGTGGTGCTCATCTCCATTTCTAAGCCGAAGATCCAGCGTTGTCCATAGACACCTCCAAGGTCATATAGCTGGCATGAGTGCATGGAGCGCCGTTAACTTCCCGCTGAAGCAGTACCTACTGATCTACTCACATTTGCATTTTGAGAATTGCAAGGTTGACAAGCTAGGGCTAACAGTGGGATTTCACCCCGCTCCCCAGATTTGAACCCCAACCTTTTGGTCAGCGAGTTCAGCAGCTCAGCAGTTTAACCCGTTGTGCCACAGGGGGCTCTTCTAAATTTTGTACAGATCTCAAAATGATCTTTTCACAAAGCAACTGATGGTAACCCCTCTAGTGATGTTAATAATAAAGCATTTGTGTTTTTGTTTTACTAATTGGATTGTACCTTCTGTTTTTAACACTGCAATATTATAAAGCATTTCTTAAAATGGATACTCATTCTAAAAATATCTTGAAAAATAATGAGAAAATACAGCATACAGTTGCCTTTCAATTGATGTTCTAAGCTCCCCATTCATAAAGGTCAGGTAACAAGGGATGTGTTTTGGCATAATTATCTGTATCCATACAATTTTTTTCATGGAAATACTTTGGAACAGCCTACTGATCCAGACACTGTATTGTACTTAAGCTAAAATACTCATATTAAAATAATCAAATATTAAAATAGCCTCTAAATCATCTTGAATATAACTTATCTTCTTCAATTTCAGAAGTAGGGTCAAAGTAGGCTAGTACTTGGATGTGCGACAATAGGGGAGAGACCCACTTGAATCTTTGGACCCACTGCCAGTCATAGTAGACAGAGTGGACATTGCTGAGGTAGTATAAGCTCCCTTCCTAAAGTTTCCATGTATTCCACTTCCATTGTTGGAGCTGTTTTGTTGACATCTTTTTTTTAATCGTACTCTTATAAAAACACACCTTATTAATCTGTCTTTCTTTCTCATATTTTCTTCCCATTGGTTCTCCTTTAGTATCTTTCACCACATGCTATTTATTTTGTTTCGCAGCTGCCCAACTTTCTTAATCTTGCAAGCAAATCACCTTTAATTAAATTGTAACATGTTAGCCTGAGTGCATCAGCAAATTAACAATATATACAGAATTTTCATGGGCACTTTCTTGCCCATCGGCAAGGTTCCTGCCTGGTGGAGGGGAAAGTAAATCAAAGAAACTCTCCTTGTTTTTGTACAGCTGTAAAAGATTGTCAGCCAAGTGGAACTGTGCTGTTTCCCCCTATATCATTCATTAGGACATGCTATTTGTATAGATTATGTTCATATATACACATACATATGTACATACAAATCCTAAAGCACAATAAGGATCTTTCTATTGTGTTGTTATTTCACAAATTATATGTGCAATTTGTTAGCAAATGCATTTTCATCCCTCATCAAATTTAGTATCCAAAAAGAGTGCTATCAAACATAGCCGTATTTTAAACATAGTAGTACAATTACTTGGAAGTAAGTCCCATTTAACTCAATGGAACATACTGCTTTTTGTGCAATTTACATGCCATCTTTTCAAGGTTAACCCTCTCAAAATGGCTCACACACATACCATTCTATATAATACATGTCCATGTCAGTGGGAACAGTATCAGCGGTTTCAGTTGCCTGCATCTGATCAAATATTCCTCTCTAGGAATTTTCTAGGCCCTCCAGACAATTGTAATGAATGTTTACTAGGCATGGTTTAGAACCCAAAAATAGGGAATCGAAAATCTAATTGGGGGGGGGGATTTTTTTTGATTAGTAATAGAAAGACTTACAAAAAAAATTCCAAAAATTTCTAAAATGTAACGTAATTACTAACGAAATTCATTAGTAGTTTGTATGCCAGCGCATGCGCATTCCAGATGGTTTTGGCCTACAACTCCCAGAAATCCTAACAGCTGGTAAATTGGCTGGGATTTCTGGGAGTTCTAGGCCAAAACTGGGATAAATCACACTGAATTCTAGATGGGACTCTCCAAATAGGAAGGAGGGAGGGAGGGGGTATTCTATTCTTGGAAGCAGCAAAAAAAGAGAGGAGGAGCCCTCCCTCGCTCCTCACTGCCTCTCTCTCACCCCGATCCTGAGGGAGCGAGGGCCCAAGTTTGCCCAGGCTGAGAGGAAAAGGAAGAGGCCTGAGGCTGTGAGGAATGGTGGGAGTTGAAGTCCAAAACACCTGGAGGGCTGAAGTTGGCCCGTCATGAAGCCTCTTCAAGGCTTTAGATCCTGGCAGGCAGAAGGGGCAGGGAGGGCCCGTCCACTCCTCCTGCCCTGCCAGGATCTAAAGCGCATCAAGGCTTGGCACGCTTTAGATCCTGTGAGAAACCAACCTAATGTATAATAGAATGAATGCTAACTTATAGAGTAAGTGCCTAAATATTATAAGTAATCCAACTGGTCATATACCTACATTCCATGCACATGCAATAATACAGCAGTAATAACAATGGGTATAAGAAGAGGTAAAATTCAAACCGAAGTATTCTGACTGGTCCCTCCTCAAGCGGTGCAAACGGGCTCTTCTCTATGAGCCCGGGATTCTGCAGCAAATCCTCCCCCAAAGAATATGTATGTGCACCCAGGCAGCAAACGCTGTGCCCGGGCTTTTGGCTTTTCCCGGGAGAGGCTGCCTCCTGGGCTCATAGAGAAGAGCCATTTGCAGTTTGCGCCGCTTGAGGAGGGACCACAGTCAGAATACTTCGGTTTGAATTTTACCTCTTCTTATACCCATTGTTATTTCTGTTGTATTATTGCATGTGCATGGAATGTAGGTATATGACCAGTTGGATTACTTATAATATTAGGCACTTACTCTATAAGTTAGCGTTCATTCTATTATACATTAGGTTGGTTTCTCACGTGTTGTGTGCAACTACCCCAATACTCTTTGATGCTTTAGATCCTGGCAGGCAGGAGGGGCAGGGAAGCCTGGGAAAAATGTAAACAGAGAGGTTTACTCAAGAGTAAATCCACAAAGGAGGGCACTTCATCCAAGGTGCCCTCCTTTGTGGATTTACTCATGAGTAAACCTCTCTGTTTATTTCCTTTGCAGATTTACTTCTGAGTAAACCTCTCTGTTTACATTTTTCCAGGCTTCCAGCCGAAAGAAGGAGCGAGTTTAGGGCTTGCCTTGCCATAATACTTATTGGCAAGGGAGGCGGGAGGGTGGTGAGAGAGAAGGAGGGTGCCCCCCCTTACGACCTAATAACGATACTTAAGAAAATCCTGGCCCCGAAGTTCTATAAAGAAAGTCCACTTCCTGGTTGGCGTTCCAGATGCGGAAATACTCAAAAGTAGCATTTCTTACGATTCCCTTCCGAATCATTTAATTTTCATAACTTTTTTCTCATGCCTAATGTTTACACCAGAAATTACTATAGAGTAAATTAACAATATATACAGAATTTTCAATATTTACAGATTTTCAATATATACAAATTTCAGTATAACAATATATACAGAATTACTATAGAGTAATTATTAAGACCTAGCACACCTGTTAGGTTCTCCTACTATTTATCTAGGTCCTCCACGGCAATTCTATAGTTACTTTCACTATGTCATTCATTTCAATAAGATTCACAATGATCTACAATTTCCTGTTTCCATGTTAATTTCAGGAATATTTCTACTGCATATATCAGCATCATACAATATCTTACAATAATTAAAACACCATAGTCTATGGGCCTCATCACAAAGGCCAGGCAAAGCATCCTGCTTCACAGTGAAAAGCAAGGGGCCATGGGACAAATCTGTCACCCTGCATGCAGCTCCCTGTTGGCAATGCTTTCTCCATCACACATGGGAAGCGTTGCCATTCTGCAGAGGATCCATGCTGGCTCCATTGGGGCCAGCACAACACAGGAAGTTTCCCATGTTGTGGAGCTGAGCCTCCGCTAGAAGTTACACAACATCTTGCGTTGGGTGGCATCCCCAAGACAGGATGGAAGCATCGTAGGATGCTAATTTAGGTGATTGTGATGAGATTGTATGAGAATCTAATTAGTCTAAAAGTATGTCCCAAAAAGTCCATCAGAAGAATTGAAATCTGTAGCCACATTGCTGGACTTCAACTCCTGTTAGTTGTAGCTATCAAAGACACGTTAAAACAA
Organism: Anolis apletophallus; assembly: GCA_030556195.1. Taxonomy (NCBI): domain Eukaryota; kingdom Metazoa; phylum Chordata; class Lepidosauria; order Squamata; family Anolidae; genus Anolis; species Anolis apletophallus. Next base: position 66,644,656 of record JARBWK010000002.1, on the reverse strand, counting down.
AAGTTAAATACAAGGCACTCAAAATGGCAATTAAAAGCATTTTGAAACAATTACAAGAAAACCCCACTTCTCAAGTAAAAGCAGAATCGTGCTGAAAGCCTAATTGCAATGATGGAAATCTAAGAATCTGCGTAACTATTTGATATGTTATAATGCTTCACTTCAAGTGGGCATTAAGAAAATTGCTTTTCTTACAGTTTTATTTATTTAGTGCTTTTTGTAATTTTTAACCACACTATTTCTGTCTTTTGTAGGTTTGATGGCTCCTCCTATGTAATCACTATGTGAGTCAGTGTAGACAGCTTGATACGCAAACATTTTCCACTTCAGTATACTTCCTGCTGCACTGATGTACACTGATGTATGTAGTCCAACAGCACACATACAAAACAGAGGGTAAATAAGGAGAAGGTGACACATATGTGCATTCCCCCCTCTTGAACAGTTTAAAACTCTTGCCCACAGGAAGCATTGACAAACATTAATGGGAAACAAACTGTAATTTCCATGCAGTTGGCAAAGTACAAAGACTGTGGTAAAGATGACTACACATTTTTGCAAATTTCCTGAAACCGACATTTGAGGGAAGATTTTTTCAATTAACTCCAAAGTATCCAAATTGTTCACACAAATACACCCTCAAAACAGATCTGCAGACTGTCATTGAAACACCAGAAATAAGTATAGGCAATCTCTGGGTTACAAACAATATAGGTTCTATGTGTTCTCGAAGGCTTTCATGGCCAGAATCACTGGGTTGCCATGAGTTTTCTGGGCTGTATGGCCATGTTCCAGAAGCATCCTCTCCTGACATTTCGCCCACATCTATGGCAGGCATCCTCAAAGGTTGTGAGGTTTGTTGGAAAGTAGGCAAGTGGGATAGGTTCTATAGGTTCCTTCTTAAGTTGTTTTGTATCTAAGTCCGTACAGCTACATTTTTAAAGTGTTACTTGTCATTTTGGGAGAAGGGGGGGAGATAGCATAGCAAAGAGTTAATATCCCTGTTATGTTTGTTTTTGCTATCAGTGGTCTTGTTCAGAAGATTTCACCTCACTTTCTGTCTCTGTGACAACTGGATTTTTAAAATTTTGTGTTGTGGGAACAAGGATTGGTGACAAAGCTTCAGTAGAGAAACCCTTTTCCCTATGATAACTTACAGGAGTTTTCCTTCTTAGGGGTAATCCAGAGTGGCTGTACTAACCCCTTGAGAATGAAACCCAAAAGGTGTCACTGACCAGAGAATTTATTTTCCTACTAAATAGAGAAGAGAAGATGCCTGCAATCTACATTTTAGAGCAAATCTGATTTTACTCCACTGTTGCCAACTGCAGCCTAGTTTTGTAGATTTTAAATATATCATTCATGAAGGGGGTATTCGTGACCAGTAACTCTAGAAGGCTGAACTACAAAACTACATTTAAATTGTTGTAGATATTTTCAAGTGTTATTTTAAGCAGGTACCTTCACATTACTAGTTCAATCTTGAGCAGAGATGTCTGCTTACTATTAGAGTGAGTCATCTGGGCAGATGGTTACATTAACTGTATGGAAAAAATGTGGTTGTTAGAAAAACTGGACATGATATACTAAGTGAGATCTAGTTTTAAAATAAATAGATGAAATTAAGTAGACAACTGACTTTTCTTTTAGTTCCAGTCAAGTATAACCTTGCACAATACTGGAAAACGTTGCAATACTAATAAGTAAATTCTTGCAGTAGAAACAATAAGATCTCTTACAGCAACCCTGTTTGAAACAATGGTGGAGCACTTCTCAGTAAAGCTCAGAGAGGCTTCTTCAGAAAGCAACAGGCATCTGATGGATTTTAAAATAGGGTTAATGAGGGAACAGGTCAATGTGTGCTGTGATAGCATTTTATTGAAAGTTACCTTGAGATATTCAGATAAAAGCTGGGATATAAATATTTTAATAATCAATCAATCATGCAGTTTAGGAATTAGCAAAAGAAATGCATACATGATTCAAATCTGAAGCAGCAGTTCCATGTTTGGTGACACATCTGTGAATGAGCAATACTTCCTGTTTACATTATCACTTGAACTGCCCTGGCTCAATATTATGGAATCCTGGGAGCTAAAGTTTGGTGTGGCACCAGTACTCTTTGGAAAACAAGACTGAAGATTTTGGCTAACTCCCATGATCCCATAGCATTGAGCTATGGCAGTTGCTGTGATGTCAACAGTTTAGATGCATCCCATGTCACAAATTCTTGGACATTTTAGACCTACACTGTTTCTTTACTTACAGTATTTATATTCCACTCTTCTCACCCCGCAGGGGACTGAGGGCAGATTGCAATGCACATATATATGGCAAACATTCAGTGCTATTAGACATACAACATATATAGACAAGACACATAAGCAATTTAACATTCCAGCTTTCCAGCTTCATGATGCTATGCTTGATTCCGGCCACAGGGGGAGCTGCCGCTTCCCTGTCCACTTGTGACACCGAGTCCTTGATGGAGTACTTCCTCATTCTTACACACGCTGCTGGGAGGTTTTATGGTGTCGTAAATTAGTTAAATTAGCTTCCCTGCATAAAGCGGTACCTAAATGTCCTACTTGACTGAAGCAACTGTCTTTCGGGCTACATAGGTGAAGCTAGACTATTTATGGTCGGGAGCTCACTCCGACCCAGGCTGGCTTTGAATTCATGACCTCTCGTCAGTAGTGATTTAATGCAGCTGGCTACTAACTAGCTGCACCACAGCCCGGTCAACTTATTAAAACATAATGAACTATAGTTTCAACAGTGAGAGTTCTTAAATATATTGTAACCAGTCAAGTGTCTGGATTCTTTATTGCTGCTTTACATTTGTACAGCCAAAGAGGGAAGTAATATTGTGCATGAGCAAAAATTATACTACTGGTTTTTGTTGAATGATTTTGTTGAATGATGCAAAAGTTAGTCAGGATTTAGTATGACGAAATGTGGAATCATGCATGCTCAGTTCGAATGATTCTTTGGCTGAACACACCAAACAGTGATAGAATGAGAGGATTTAAAGGGGGTCCTTTGGCATGTCAAATATATGTCCTGCTTTTGAGCTGTGCCCAGAGCTTGAGAAAGGTCTTTTGGCACTACAACAATCCCTAGTACTGACCGTGCAGTCTCAGGTCTTGGGAATAGCAGTACAAATATATAAAAAGATGGAAGAGAGAAATGGGGGGCAGAGAGAACTTGGGAGAGAGAAGGAGATTAACAGCACCGTTAAGAGTAACTGGTCTTTATTTTATGAGTTTTCATTGATATAAACCCACTTCTTCAGATACAGTAGTACAAGATCCCAAATTCCATGTGTCTCAGCTAATACAAATACTGCAAGACAGTCACCAACCCAGCACAACCAGCTTGGAAAAAAAATGGTTTTTTTGGCAAAACATAAACTTGGGCACGGGTATAACCAGAACTTGCAACAGGTACTTCATGAACCTGCTATTGAGCAGCCCCCACACAAAATTACTGTAGTTTCATATTACTTCAATGGGTCTATCCTTTGAAATTTGAGGATTTATACTTTGTGAGGTGTTTCCAATTCTCTAGTGATATCCCCTGGATGATAGCACAAGAGGTTTCTGGAACAGAATTCTAAGTATTTCATGATATTAGGGATCCATTGTATGAGACCATTGCAATTAAAGTGAAAATGCTATAAACATGTGGTCAAGGTGCAATTCTATGTATCTCTTTTCAGAAGTTACATTTCACTAAGTTCAACAGGATTTCCTCACAGGTGCCTAAGCACAACATTTAAGTCTTCCCAATCTAAATATATATGCCTGTGTGTCTAAACTGGCTATTTCCAAGCATGTCAATTACATTGGCCTCAAATACAAGTTGTTTACCCACTAACGAAGTAGGTGGCAATACATTGCCGTGAGTGGCCAATGATTCAGCGATCAGATAGAGTTGATTTAAGTTCAGCAGTCTATTTACCACCCACACTTGCTCCATTTTAAAGCAGAGGTACCAGAAAAGAAAGCCTTCTGTGCCTCTCACCAGTATCGGTTTTTGAAGCGTTCTTTACTGCTATTGCTTTGGTGTGAGCTGAGCAACGCTCAGTTTGCCTTCTTTATTATTCTTGGCTGTACTCAGTCAGAAGGATATGCAGTGGCAAACCTATTAATAAAACAGAAGGTTTTTAAACTACACACACATACACACAAAATTGGTGCTGAATTTCTAATAAATGGTAGCCCTTGCTATTCCACATTTTCAGCTGTTTTGATTTCAAAAAGCATTCAGCCTATCCAAATATATAAATAAAAGTGAACCGGGTAAAGAAGATATTCGTCAGTGCAACATACTGGAATTGTGAGCTACTCTACCCTTTCCACAAAAGACTTGTGAGGTTTATACACCTATTAGACTGCTGTAGGTCTAATCCTTTCCCAGTAAGAAACAACATTTAGCAATATTAGCAAAACTTCTTTCCACAATGAGCCCCACCCCACATAGAAATGATTAAGAAGAATAAGATATGCTGCTACATGTTAAATGCTTCATTTAGCAAGAGAACACTATATTATCAGGATGTCTTTTTTCGACTCTGTTTTTATGGCAGGCAGCCAGGGATTCAGCACAGGGCAATAAAATTATAAACAAATTCAATTTCTGCTCGTCTGGCATTTAGTAAAGACAAAGGCCTAGAAAAAGGTTGGCAATCTTAGTTTTTATGCACAATTGTTCTTATCAGTCAAATCTTGAACATGGGACTCTCTGCCAATTATAGTTTTGCTAAAGCCACAAAACATGACATATCGTTCTTTCTACATCCAAAATAATATCTAAAATACCTCCATAATGGCTTGCACTACCATAAAATGTTTTTCAACTGGCATTTTATTGTAAGGATTATAATGGAACATTAAGTTACGCCATCTATATAAATAAAAATGTAATGTTCATTTGTGGGATTAACATAACTCAAAAACCACTGGACGAATTGACACCAAATTTGGACACAAGACATCTATCAGGCCAATGAGTGACCATCACTCATAAAAACACTGAAAAACACCATAGAAGAGACTTTAAAAGCCAAAAAAATACATTACAACGCATGTGCAAAACCACGTATTACACACTTATATATGCACACACAAAACACATATACACAGACTGCGCCACAGCAGTGCGTGGCAGGGGATGGCTAGTGTATAGTAAATCACTAGATTGTCACCTTGTTGTGGTGAGTAAGTAAACAATGAACTAGAATGTGCATTCCAGTGAATCTACGAGCAAAGTCATTGGGATTCCTGCCCTCTGGTTTTGGCATAGAATTAATTTGGAGAGATTAGTGTAATTTGTTAATACATGCGTGTGCTTCAGACAGATGCTTCTCAATATGATTTTTGATAGCAAAGCCAACTCTGTATTGGTCATTCTTTTTCAGACAGCCCCTTTCAGCAGTGGGACTCTCTGCCCCAGAGTATGGTGGAGACGCCTTCTTTGGAGACTTTTAAACAGAGGCTAGATGGCCATCTGTTGGGGGTGCTTTGAATGTGATTTTCCTGCTTCTTAGCAGGGGCTTGGACCGGATGGCCCACGAGATCTCTTCCAACTCTATGATTATATTGTTCAATGTGGTGTCAGTTCCTTTTTCTTCCTTCAGCTGTCCTTTTTCTCCTCTTCCTCTTAGAATATTGCTATATCGATTTCAAAGCATCCCTGCTCCCTTGCAATAATAGCATTCCTACGTACAGAGCATTCATTGTGTTATGCAATAGTGTCAATATGTTCCAAAATGCATTTGTCTTTTTCGACTGCAAGGTAGTGAACCCTCTGAATGTGGCAATCCAGTTGAGTGTGGAACCCCCAGTGTCGCAATGGGTTAAACCCTTGTGCCGGCTGAACCGATGACTGGCAGGTCAGCAGTTTAAATATGGGGAGAGCGGTTCAAATCTTGGGGCAGCGGGTTGAGCTCCCTCTGTCAGCTCCAGCTTCCCATGCAGGGACATGAGAGAAGCCTACCACAGGGATGGTAAAACATCAAAACATCTGGGTGTCCCCTGGGCAACATCCTTGCAGACTGCCAATTTTTCTCACACCAGAAGCAACTTTCAGTTTTTCAAGTTGTTCTTGACATGAAAAAAAACCCTCCAGTCAAATCTAAGTACACCTGCCTCAGGATAAATGTAATGTTAGTCTCAGAGCAAATTTATTGAGCAAAGAGGGATGATAAAATAGAAAGGATCTATTCTAGTTTGGATTAAGACATAGATTTAAGTCATTGTGTCCACTAGCCTATTTTCCTTGTTGATGCTAAACAAATGCTTCCTTTATTCCTTCAAGATACTATGGGATTTGGATTGTCCAGAATTGCAAGCAATTGAAAAAATACAGGATAGTGGACCTGGTGAAGGGGATGGAATTTCAGTACACTACTGCAGATTCACCTCCCAGCCTTGTCAGCCATGGCTGCTGCTGGATAAAGCTGAAAGAGATTACTGTAACCATCCCAGCCTCATCAATCAGATCTGTAATACATGCCAAGTCAGCATGCTCATCCAAGATCCTGAATGGCAGCTGTTTTCCCATTCACTGACCTGACATTCAGGGTGAATGCCCTGGTGAATGAACTAAATAACATATGAACATCACTGGAAATTATTGTTATTTCCAGCTAGGCGCTCCACATTATCCATTATATATATCCAGGAGCTATATATTATTGCCTTTTCTTTTGTTTCTTGGACAGAAATGATGCCATGCAGGGATGTGAAAGTTCTAATATGTCATTATGGAAATGAAGGTGCACGTTGATGAGTAGAGCTTGTAAAAGTTACCTTCCAGGACTACACTCTTTAGAATTCCATAGCTAGGGGTCATGCTGGCTGTGGAATGTAGTCCAAAATGTAACATTTGAAAACTTCATTCTGAAATTTTAATGAAAGGGGTTTCCTGTATTTCTTAAGTGACAATTTAAGTAACATCTTCAGATAAAGTGGTTGAGAAAGTAGCCCTGTCACCTGATGGCTGCTGTTGATGCTGTAGCAGTGAATTAAAGCAGGAAGGGTGGAGATGATTGGCCATGGATGAGAACCATCAATTGAATGGCTAGGCTTAATTCTTATTACCTTATAATGAAAATAGGCATGCATGGAGATCAAAGACCTATGTAACTCCTGGAACTTGCGTCATTCTTCTACAGATTGATGTTTCCACTGCAATGTTAATTCCTACTCTTGCTGGTTTAAAATACAATGGAAGCTCTTGGATGGGTTCTATTGATGACATCCTTGCATAGAGATCAGCAGGGTGGGGATAAAAGATTTTGGTGCCAGGGCTGGCATCATTCATGTATCCAACCCAGAAAACTTGTGTCTGGGATGCCAGCCAAGAGTTATTCAGCCTGACTAGATGGAAAACAACGGAGCCTGTAACGCAAAACATTAAATTAAAAAGAAAACCCTTTCACCACTAAAGAAATCTAAATTTCTTTTTCCTGTTCTAACTCTTCTTTCCAATACGTCATCTTCCTCTAACTGTTGCGCATCCTTGCAGCAAAGAATAAATAAATAATAATAACTTTATTTTTAACCCACCTTATCTCCCCAGAGGGACTCAAGCTGTGGTTTAAGCAAAAGTAAGCCAGAAAGCATCAGAATCTTTATAGAATCAGAACCATTGAGTTGGAAGAGACCTCATGGGCCATCCAGTCTAACCCCCTGCCACCCCCATACCATTTAAGCCTGGAGAATGATTGGCCTGTAGACTGGATGTGAAAATATTCCCATCTAGCCTACAAACGTTGTCTCCTCAACTTCTGTACAATGAATTGCTTCTGATGGGGAGAGTAGTGACTTCCTTAATTGTCAGTTGGCTTTGCTTTTCACACTGCATGCTGAGAAACCAATGAGAAAGAGTTTTTCCTTTTCCTCCATCGACATCTTACTGCTTCGTCATACCGCAAGCTGAGAATGGGAAGTCTCAGTGCACGGCATAGAAATTAAATAAGTATTTGATTTCCTCTGGTAGTTTGAAGTATTACCTGGCCAACCAGCTAGCAGCAAGCAAAGGACTTCTGGGAAGAGGGGAAACTTTTGAATTTGGGACTTCTGCATCAATGCAACTACAGTGTTCCCTCGCTACTTCGTGGTTCACTTATTGCAGACTCGCTGTTTCGTGGATTAAAAAAATATATTTAAAATATATATCATGGTATTTTTGCTCTTTTGTGGGGTTTTGCTGTTGCCACTCTCCAAGGTGCTTTCTCTCCCCAGCCCTCCCTCCCTCCCTCCCTCCAGCCTTGAAGGGCCTTGCCTTCCTTTCCTTCACTTTATTTTAAGTTTATAAAGACTTAAAATAGTGTATAACTACTATAATAATGTATAAATATTAAAATAAATAGAGCAACCCTACATCGCAGTTTTTCCACTTATTGCGGGAGGTTCTGGAACCTAACCCCAGCAATAAGTGAGGGAACACTGTACTATAGTGCTTTAAGAGAATGGGTTGAATGGTCAGTATGCTGCATGAGAGTTAAAAGCCTAGCTAAAGGCCACCTTGCTCAAACCATGCTTCTGTAATCCAATTTCATAGTTAGTTGGATATGTGTCAAGCCATTTTTGGATTACGAAAGCTGTATCCAGCACTCCTGGTGAAACTAGTAAATCGTATTCTATCATATCTGAGACTGTTGCTATCAGATCTTGCTTGAGGGGAACCTCAAGCTATGAATGTGATAAAACTGTTCTAGTATAATTATGGAACCACAGTAGTTACAACTGAGTTTGGGCTGTACTTGGTGACATTCTTAGCATACTGATTACTCCAACTGTGATGGAAATATTATAGGAACTTCCTGCAGATTCCCAACATGACTAATATCGATGCAACCCCTGTGGTATAAGATATCCTTTTTGCTTTTGCAAATTAATCTTACTTGTTTACTGCAGGAATGTCACATTTATTGCTATCCTGAGAATATGGTGAGAACATCTAACAAGACCTCTCACAATTATCCTGCATGTCAGGGAAGTAAGTAATGTATGGCTGTAGGTGTTCTTCTAATATTCAGAAAAGTTATCACTTAGAATGAAGAACAGTTCTTACTTTAAGGATTAATGTTCTATGGTCTCTCTGAGTAGCTAAGGAAAAGATTAGTTGGTGTGGTCTGAATCAGAGGAACTTTCAAATAATCTTCAAATGTAAATTTGTATAGAATGTGTTTGGTAGGCGAATGCTTCTAACTGTATAAAATCCACATTGAAATGCATTATATGGCAGTGTGGATTCAGATAACCCAGTTCAAAGCAGATATTGTGGATTATCTGCCTTGATATTCTGGATTATATGGCTGGGTGGAAGGGCCCCCATAGTTAGTTGTAGTTTATACACCCTCCTTCTTTTATTCATCCCAACATCAGTGGGTCCCAGTATGCTGAATGAACTTCTAGTTCCAACATTCATCACAAAAAGAAATATAGATTTCTCTACTGATAATTGGAAAAAGCCTGGTATGAAATTCCAAATAATATACCAATAATATATTTATTGGAACATATAAATAAATGCTCAGGGAGCATCCAACACTCAATGGTAGAGCACTTGCTACGCATGGAGTAATACTTTCAAGTCTATTTATGGTGACCTCATGAAATACATGGTTTTGCCAGTTCCTTCCTCTGAAATATAGCATCTTTTATTCCCAGTACTAACCAGGGCTGACCATGCTTATTTTTCACGATTAGATGGGATCTGGTGCCTTTAGAGTTATCCCAAATAAATATGTAAAAGGTTGCAGACTTTCAATTTGTCTCATTACTGAGGCTTTAACTATACTGCCTGATGGTTAGTCAATTGGCCTCAGCTTCCAGAACATTAGGAAGAACTGTTAACTTGTTATAGCACATTTTGGCAGTTAATGTCATTGCGTCTAATTAATCTGGCAGACTTTAAAGGGGACTCATTCCCTTGGTATTCAGATGGATTATACTGCTGATTTTGGCTTCACTCAAATATACACAGTTGACTTTACTGTACATTAAGCTCAGGTTACTAAGAGATGCCTGTTACAAAATTGGGTTGCCCTCAAGGCATGTGTAGAATAGCAAAGCAGAGAATCAGATTCTGTAAGAATCTTTCAAAAAGTAAGAAAAATTAAAGTAAGAAAAATTAAAATAAAACAAAACACAGAAATGACATCATGGATTTATAAACTAGTTATGTATAATTCTGGAAGTCAGGAGCAACAATTCCCAAAAAAGCTCCAGGTTTTACAGCAGTTATTTCTTAGCAGCCAATTGAAAAGGAACCAAGGTATGTGTTCTTTGGATTGTTTGCCAAATGTACTAGAAATTAGTATGAACAGATATGAAGAATGAGAAGTTTCCTGTTCCATTAATAATTATGAAAAGAAAAGAGAAAGCTCTCTATGCAGATATTCATTTTTTGCTGTTATATTACTAGTATGTAGGCCATCTTGTCTATGCTGGCCATATAACCCACACAGGACCATATGTCAACCTTGGTCATCCAATGGTATCCGGGGACTTTTGGTCTGCAATAGGGGGTAAAACTGGTTTACCAAGTTATGAAAAGTCTTGAGCCTTAAACACTCTCTGCTTGATTTGGAAGAATGCTGCACTCACAGAGTTAAGATGGTGTTGTACTTCAGTGTTGACTTTCTTTTTTGTAGAGAGCTGGCTGCTAAGGTAGCAGAAATGGTCAACATTTTCTAATGTTCTCTACTGTTGTCTACTGTTTTAACTTAATTGAATGTCGATTAGGTGTTTTAACTTTTTAACTGTAACTATTTAATGTCATATGTTTTGTGGTTATATTGTATGTCGTGGCATCAAATTGCTGCCTTTGTGGCCGCTCTGAGTCCCCCCCCCCTGGGGGGGGGGTTGAGAAGGGTGGGGTAAAAATACTGTAAATAAATAAATAAATAATCTTACACCATTAAACTGTATTTCTGGCAGTGGAGAGGGATTGGCTGTTGACTGCTGGAAGAGCACTTTGGTTTTCTCAATGTTCAATGACAGGCCGAGCTACTTGTATGCTTCTGTGAAGGTGCTTAGAGTGGCTTGTAGGTCTTCTTCTGAATGTGCACAGATGATGTTGTTATCAGCATATTGAAGTTCTACAACAGATGTTGTTGTAACCTTGGTTGTGGCCTTCAGTCTGATGAAGTTAAATAGCTTGCCATCTGTCCGATAGATGCTTCCCATCAACAAGATGTGGCTCCTCCATGATGACATGATGGCAACAGTAATGGCTCCCAAAGTGACCCATTTAAGGTGATATCAGGTGCCAAACAGGGATGTGTTATTGCTCTAACCTTATTTTCCATCTTCATCACTATGATACTTCATCTTGTTGATGTTGAGCTCCTTGCCATTGCAGAGCATAGCTGACAACATCAAAGACACCTAAGCAACCAGAGAAAAGGAGACAGAGTATCCCATCTCCTTCTCATTGGTTGCATTTATATGTTTATTTTACTGGTATACTCCGTAGTATTTGAAATTTTGTGTTATATTTTAATGTGCAGAACCTCCTTTGTTTTGACATTTTGATGACCTATTACTATAAGCAATTAAAATTTGAACTCACCTGAACTACCTCCTTTCCTACCTGACCAGGAAAAGATTTAGCAAAGGAAGAGCAAATGGAAAGAATTAACCATGTGCCCCACCTTGAATTCCATGAAGAAATAGCAGGATACTAGTGCAATATGTAAATAAGGGAAGTTTAGAAAGAAGCTAATATACATAATGAATTTGGGTGTGGGAGCTGCACAGGAGGTTCATTACTGTCCGGAGAAGGCAACCCTGAATACAGGTTGAGTTCTTCTATGGGAATTGCTTATTTATGCAATATAATACACAATAAAGTCTAAAACAGTGAACAAGCATTTGCTTACTGTGTTCTTTTGCCTATCAGTGACCAAGGGGTTAATCCTATTTACAATAATAACTGCTGTGTTGGACAAGGCTAGTTGGATTGACCCCCTGGTGTGGTTCCAGCCAGTTAATTAAAGTTCAGACTGCAGGGAAGATGAAGAGACTTAATTATTGCTCATAAAACTTGAAGAAAACAAATCGGGGAGAAATTCTTTACTTCGGCACAGGAGCTTTTCCTTGTCAAAGTGTACTTTTTAATCCTTGTTCCATTTTCTTTCTTCCTTTCCCATCTAGTGTGCTTTATCAAGGCTTCTCACAAACACTCTACAGGGCTTATTATAACTTTCCCTCCTTTTCCTTTGCCATTTTACCATACTTGAGACCCAGATTTTTTCATTTTTCCTATCCCCCCCCCCTTCATTTGTTCTTTTGTTTTCTTTTCTTTACGGATAACTGGCATGTGGCCTGGAGTTCAAGCTCACACACTTTCACCTCTTGACACCTCCAATTATGTCTCCTTCCTTTAATAAAGGCATTTTCTTTCCCTTGGTCTGCCTGAGTGATTGGACCAATCAAAAGCATGTTTTCATTGTGGGACGCTAGTCAAGGGAAACATCTGAACCAAATTTTGTTTCGCTGGAAGGGAGTTTCCAGACATTTACAGGCTAAAGCGCCAAGTACAAGCAGTAGCCAGAACGTCTTCCAAGCCTCCACAGTATAACATTCAAAACTGGCACCCAATTCTGTCCCAAGATATTGTCGGAAAGAAAGAACACAATAAAGTGCAGTAGCAGAATAAAGGGGAGTACATCAATTAGTTCAGTGGTAGGAGACACATCAGCATGGGAAAAAATGTACCGGTAATTGTGCCTGATCTATACAAGTTCTACGCAATTATTCTTTTTGGGAACAAATTCAACAGGGATCCAGTACAAGGTAATCTAGTTCTATCTGTGTACTTTTACAGCCTGGGAGTTACTTATGAAAAGCACATCTACAAAATGCATATGGTTCCTATTAACAAAAATGATTAGAGAGCTGGCTTATATGACCATCTTGAGCTATGGGACTGCTTCCCCCACCCCCAAATTATTTTTTAATGTTTAAAGTACAATAAAAACTACAGGAATTAAAAAAGAAACAAGCAAAATGACACAAAACTAATATGCAGTGCAAATACAAATTAAAAGGTATAGTTCAAAAAGTAGTAGAAGTGACTTCTAATCTTTCTTTTGGTGGTTACACACCAAGAATGAGCAAACTAAGGTGCTACCTCAGGACCTCCTCATTTTCAATTTCCTTTTGGCATAAGGACATGGTGGCCCACCACATCCTTATGCCAAAAATATGAGTGAGGAAGGCACATCACAGCTGAGAGCCCTCTGGAACGTGCTCAGCCATTGTGTGCCTCATCCACCTCCCGGCATAACAACGGTGTGAGTGACCTCATCCTTATACCAAGAGGACAGCTTGAGGAAGGCACATGGCGGCTGAGATCCCTCTGGAACACACTCAGCCACTGCCTTTCTCGTCCTTTTCCCAGCATAATGCCAAAAGGACAACCCAAGGATCAGGGAGGAGGATGGAAAGGAGGATTGGGCCAGTTGCCGTGTGTCCTACCTTCCTCCCAGCATAAGGATGGGATGAGCAATTCCATCCTTATGCTGGGAGGACAACCTGAGGATGACTCAGGCCCTGCCCTGCCCGCTCCTGGCCCTGTCCTCCCCACCCAGCATGTTCCCAGCCCCATCCCTCCTGGCCTGGCCCACAATGCAGCAACAAGGCAAAAAAGTTTGCCCATGCCTGGTATACACACATATAGATGCATAGTTTTTAACTTTGAGTATGTTTTAATGGTTTTTAACTGGGAATTTTGTAAAAGTGGTTATATTTAATCCTGTTTTAATGTTCGATTATTTGTGTATTTTTAAATTGTTATGCTGGTGCTTTCATGTTAAGCCACTTTGAGTCCCCTTCAGGGGAGATAAAGCGAGGTATTAATAATAATAATAATAGATATTCTTTCCTCTGTACCCAAAAAATACCACATACAGTCAGTCCCCAAGTTACAAACATGATACCCTTTGTAGGTTTGTTCTTAAGTTGAATTTGTTTGTAAGTCGAAATAGACATATTTTAAAAGTTTCACTACACTTTCTGTCCTTGTGATAATTGGATTCTGAAAAAAATGGCTTGTTTTGGAACAAGCATTGGGGTTAAATCTTCAGTTGAAATGCCTTTTCTCAGTGATAACGTTTTCAGGAGTTAATTTCCCTTCTGAGGGGTAGATTTCTCTCACGTAGCATCCCCATTCTTAACTATGAGTCATTTGAAGTTGGATGCTGGTAACTTGGGGACTGCCTATATTCTCTTCTTTCAACAGTCTATCCTTTCTAACAATCAAACCCTAAATTTACCAGATATTTACTTTCTTTCCCAAAGGAGTGAAATAATTTCTTGTTAATTTGTTAAATTAAGCCATGCCTTTCTAATCCTTGGGCTGGCAAAAGGACAATTTCTGCATTTATTTTATTGTGATAAATATTAGAAAAATTTGCATATTAATATTAAATGCTTATGCCACCTTCCCCTTCATTTTGATCTCCATGCAGGAACAGTCACACATACCTAGCAATTGCCTACTAACTGAGCAGGAATGTTCAAAAGACAAGGACTGGCAACTCTGCTTGACTAAGGGTGCATCTACATTGAAGAATTAAGGTAGTTTGATAACATTTCCCCTGCCATGGCTCTATGCCATAGAATCATGGGAGGTGTGGTTTAGTGAGCCTGCAGCACTCTTTGGCAGAGAAGGCTAAAGACTTTGTAAAACTATAATTCCCATTATTCCCTAGCATTGAGCCTTGGCAGCTAAAGTTGGGTCAAGCTGCATTAATACATGATGCAGCCACTGATCTTTTTTTGGGTGTGTGTGTTTGTGTGAACTGAAGCAAAAATAAGGGACATAACTCAAATTAGAATGAGGGTTAGAAAAATATGGTACTCGCTACTTCTCGATTCATGTTTAATGGACTCGCTGTTTCACGGATTAAAAAAAATATCAATTTAAAATATATATCATGGTATTTTCACTGTTGTGTGGGTTTTTGCTGCCGTCGCTCTCTGAGGCACTTTCCCTCCTCAGTCCTCCCTCCCTCCAGCCTTGGAGGGCCTTCCCTTCCCTTCCTTCCTTCACTTTATTTTAAGTGTATAAAGACTTAAAATAGTGTATACCTGCTAAAATAAGGTATACATATTGAAATAAATAGAGCATCCCTACTTCACTGATTTTTGCTTATTGCGGGTGGTCCTGGAACGTAACCCTCATAAGTGAGGGAACACTGTATCAGTCATGGCGGTAAAACCAGGCCAGTCCTATTGTACACATTGACTTCTGCTTTGCAAATCAGGTTACAAAAGGAGTGAAAGAATTTACTTTCAAAAAATGCAAAGCATAGTTCGTAGTGTGTTTTATACTACTGTGGAAGTCCTTGTCAAATGACAATTAGTTTCTGATAAATATTTTCCTTTGGGTGTTGTGTTGTCATGTATTGCACTAGCTGATTGGGGAGAATTTTAAGAGGAAAGTATTAACAGGGATTCCTCAGAATCTACTCAGGGAAGTCCCACACTTATGACAACTTCACATACTTGAATGGTGAGCAAGCCCACCACATGTTGTGTCATTTCTAGATTTTGTTGCTAGCTTGTATTGTTTGTTTCTAATAAACATTGTCTGGATCTGAAAGGGAAGTAATACTTTATCTGGTTGACTTCTTTGATTCATTGATGCTTGGTATGCTGGAAAAGCGGAACTTTCTTTTCAACCACAAAAGGATGATGATTCAGCAGCAGCTGTTCCAAAGAAAAGCTGCTGGACTCCCAGTGACCTAATGCCGTTAGAATATTGAATCAGGATTATTAGTATAAAAAGGGGTTCCCTTCAGAGGTCTCTCTAGCTTGTGGAATGCATGACTATATGTTCGCTTGTGCAACCCCCCCCCCCCAAATCCAACAATATAAAACCCAATAGTATTAAATAAAAGGCTATCCACATAGAAAATGACTGAGTTATCAGTTTAAAAAAGAAGTGCAACCCAAGCATTTAGCTATAAATGTGACAAATTGAGAGGATAGCTCCCTGAATAATAATCCTCTCCTGAAATTTACTTTCAATCTCCATAATATTAGCATTATAGTATAGTAGCATTGCAGATGGGCAGTCCTTTTGGCACTAATAAGCAAAACATAGTAGCAGTGTGTGTAAGCTGTTTTAGACTGTGGCCCCATCAACACTGCCATATAATCCAGTATCTGAATCCATATTATCTAATTTGAACTGGATGATATGGCAATGTAGACTCATATAATCCAGTTCAAAGCAGATAATCTGGAATCAAATACTGGATTATATGGCAGTGTAGAACTAGTATGTATTATTTCGACCTCATCAGATGACAGGAGGCAGGAGGCAGGGGTGCTCCACTTCAGCATGAAGTATGGGGAATCGCATTGCTCAGATCCATGGGAGGGCAATCACGTGAGGGAAACATGGAATGTGCTTGGAGTGTATGGCTTGTGGCATAATGTAAAATAAACCACATGCAGTTCACGTTGGATAAGCCTGACTTGCCACGCAGGTGAACAGTAAAGAACAAGTAGTTTACTCTTCTTAATTCAGAACAACATATGTACAATATGATCCGCTGCATCAACTCACTAAATGTTCTTTTATGAGAGATTTAAAATTGTATTTCTTTGTCCATATGAAAGAAATCTTTCAGCAGCCAAGAAGCAAATCTCTCTCTCTCTCTCTCTCTCTCTCTCTCTCTGTGTGTGTGTGTGTGTGTGTGCTTCTCTCTTCTTCTCCTCTCTCTGTCTGCACCTGCTTAGCTTGAGCTTGTACACAAATGCAACAGTATTCAAAAGTTCCAGGCTCAGCCTTC
Source organism: Anolis apletophallus (assembly GCA_030556195.1). Taxonomy (NCBI): domain Eukaryota; kingdom Metazoa; phylum Chordata; class Lepidosauria; order Squamata; family Anolidae; genus Anolis; species Anolis apletophallus. The sequence goes on along the minus strand of JARBWK010000002.1, from coordinate 66,627,831 downwards.
TCCCCGAGCATTGCCCGAGCAATCAGTTTCATGCATCTTATTTTACAGTGACACACACACATTAACTGATTCCTTGCATGCTCCAACATGGCTTCCCCACATAGTGTTAATGGCAACAAAGGAAGCCTACTGTGTTGCCGTGGCGGCGGCAGCGCACTGGTTCTGCCCTCCTTCACCCACAGAGTCAGCACATGTTATGTGATGGGAGCTAGCCAGCTCCATGGGTAATCAGGGCTAAATCGTCATATGCTGCCCATTTTAGCCCTGTACGATGAGACCGCTATCAGATGCAGAGGGACAATAACTAGGTTCTGATGTAGCTTCCATACCTCACATATATCTCCATTTTCAGATATATATATTTTATATTTTGGAATACCTATATTTGCATATACATAGTGAATGAGGGGAAGAAGAGGACTCACTGAATTTTTCTTCAACCAGTAGTTGCTTTACCACTGTCAGAAATTTGGGGAAAGGGGGGGGGGGAGATAGGACTCCACTTACACAAGGCCCCTGTGAAAAGCAGAACTTCCAGATGTTTCCCTGACTGTCAGCCCTAGGCAACCTTTACAACTCATAGAACCTCCTCATTCTCAAGTTGTAAAAGAAGCTTTTACATCCACGTTTTATTCCTTGAAAAAATATGTAGATGACAAGTCTTTTACTTTCTTCAGAAACAAAGAACCCCAAATTGCATTAAGTTATACTGCCTTGCCTTACAGTGCAATGTTACTTACAGGTCATTTGTTTTTACAAAGAACTTTGTACTTTACCAACAAAATTCAGAAACAACATCATTGTTATTACTTACACCATAGATTGAAGACTTTCAGTTGCTGAACTGAAAATCTCAGCAACTCCAGCAAGATATCATGGGGGTTGTAATCTACAATATTACAAGGGCTGTTTAACTCCAATCAGAGTTTATGCCAGTAGTGTACAACCTGTGGCCCACTAGGTATTTTGGACTCTAGCCACCTTGTTTATATTATGACTTGAAATAAGGTAGGATTAATGAAAAGCCATCTAGTTTTAGCATCAGCTAATTTCTGTCATTTTGTGTCAACATTTTGTTGTTGTTATGGTGTGTCTTCATGTATGACTTTGTCTTTGACTTACGGCATTATGGAAGTTGTGATTTTACAAGGTCTTTATTCAAATGAACAACCTCTGCTCGAATTTGCCACAAAATTGTACTAGAGGATTTAGTAAATTCTGCCCAATCTCATCAACATACAGTTGGCATAAAACATAAAATAGGAAATGGGAGGGAAAGGTAAAGGTGGCTGTTTGGTGGTGTCAAAATGGGTACTGCAGCAGCCTGCAAAATGGGGGGGGGGGAGACAGACTGGGTAAACCATCCCAGGGTCAATCCCAGGAGTATGATTGGACCCCATACCCACCTAAGTAGTCAGTCTAGATGAGGCTCAGGGAAAAGTACAAACACAGAATTTGATTTTAAATACACCTAACAGAAATAAAATTATGGTGCATTGACCTCTGAAGGAGTTTTAAGTGTATTGCCAACATGTCCTTTCTGAAAACTGTATGTTGAAGAGATTGGGCAGAAATGTTTTTGACCTTTGCAGGTGATTACGCCATTGCATATGGAATTCATTATAGTACTTTATCATAGGTAGCTTAATTTGCCTGTGGAGATAAAGTCCTGCCTCATTTGAGGGGGATGGCAGAGAACTTATAACCCCATTTATTTCTAAGGGTGAATTACATCAGCTTAAATGTCTCTATGCATAGCTGGATCTGGCAAACGAATTCCATATGGCGGCAATATGATAGTTGATTTCCTACTGTAAACTCCTGAACACTTATACTTGATGGAGGAGGTAGTTGGCCCCTTTCCAGGATATTCCCCATTGCATGTTATCAGCTCACACTTCATATGTATGTAATTATCCTTCTGAATGTACTTATTTATAGAAGCCCCTTTAGTGAGTGTTACTTTATACTGTTGCTTTTTTATTTGAATTAATCTTTATAAATGCCTAGTAGTCAGCAATTTGAAATGAGGCAGAAATAGCGTAATTGTGGGTTGAGGTGTAGTGGATAAAAACTTTGCATCTGGCATGGCACACAGTCTAGATCTCTTCCTCCCTATTTTTGTTAAATTAATGAATCAAACACTATCTTCATTTTTAATTTAAAATGCAGCTATGAATTCTTTAGCTGGGAAAGGCTGAAATCCATACTGATTTTCAAATAAGTGCAATGGAGATTTCATACTACAATCTAAGCATTAAATTATTATGTACATTCTTACTAATTAAAGCTGCCCTCGAGGTTTACCACTAATAAGTCCATAGACAAGTTGCAACAAGACTGGGTGTTCGGCACAATGGACCAGGACCAAAGGATTAGGATAAAATTCTCATTTCAGATACATTTTTAAGTTGTCTTGTGACAGTGGCTGGAGTTAGGTTACAGGACAAAATGGGAGGAGACATATATTATTCTTATCATTTTCTATAATTTCATACAACGGATGCAAAGGAATGGCTTTTCATTTGACAAATCAGAACTCAGTTGAAACAAATTAGTCTCTTATTTTCAATGATAGGATATATGGGTAGGGGAGGTCCATAGGCTAGATGCATCCCCTCAAAGATTGGAGCTTCCACGTTGTTGTTGTTTATTCGTTCAGTCGCTTCTGACTCTTTTTGACCTCATCAATCATTCTGGTTGCCATAATAGTTGCCTTGTCGTGGTGCTGGAGTTTGAGCACCTCAATGATGCCATGAGTGAAATAGTAAAGTGACATCCAAGACGGGAAGGTCATGGCAGAGAGGTCAGATGAAATATGATCCATGGGAAGGTCATGGCAACCCACTTCAGTATTCTTGTCATGAAAACTAAATGAAGCTTCCGCACCCTTGGCCTAAATTTTCTTTCTGCTTTTGGGCTCACCAGACATCCACCCATTGAACAGAATAGTTCCAGAGGGTTTGCATATCCTCAAACTAAGGCCCGAGGGCCGAATATGGCCCTCCAAAGTAATTTTCCTAACCCTCACTCAGGGTCAACCTATGTCTGAAATGGCTTGAAAGCACACAACAACAACAACAACCCTATCTCATCAGCCAAAGGCAGGCCCACACTTCCCATTGAAATACTAGTAAGTTTATATTTGTTAAAATTGTTCTTCATTTTAATTATTGTATTGTTTTAAAGTTTGCACTACAAGTAAGTTTGAGGGACTGTGACCTGGCCCTCTGTTTATAAAGTTTGAGGACCCCTGCTGTAAACAGTCAAGCAATCAAGCAAGCCATTACAGTCAAGCAATTACTAGGGATGCCATTCTTCACTAATTTTCTTCTTGAAGGATGAAACAAATAATTTCAGTTATTTTCTGCATTAGAGAAAATAATTGAAAACCTCTTAATTTTTGAAGCCTATTAACTCAGGACTTATTTTGCAAACTTTGGATGATTGTTTCCCATGGAAAACAGGCTTTCTTAACTTTAAAAACCCTCAGAAGTATTGTTTCTGTCCAGAAAAGGTTGCTTTATATGCAGGGAATGCTGTTTTCTGTGCAAACAACTATATTCATTCAGAATATGTTTATCATTACAGGGTTTTATGTACAGGAAACAGTGTTTCCCATATAGAAAACAATATTTCTATGGAAATTCCTTATTTTCTGTGCAAAAAAGTTTTTTCTGTACAAAATAAGCACAAATAAATTTTGTACAGAATTAGAGTAGGATTTTAAAGTTTCTAGGCATGCTAGGATCCTATTCATTTAGTTTTTCAACAGTAAAGAAATTGGAATTTTAGAAATCATTTTTGAATATTTTTCCAATTCTAGGCTTTAGAAATATGGAACCTGTAAAACATTAGGATAATCTATAAAGCAGCTCTCAATATGGAACAGGTGTTCAAATTTGAAATGCTTAGAGTGTGGGTTAGAACTGGGTGGCCGTCGAGATGTTGTTGGACTTGGCACCTGTCTCACCATTGCTTATGCTGGCTAGGATTGATGGCAGCTGTAGTCCAGCAACATCTGGAAGATCCCTTGAATTAAACTCTTGACTCAATACCCCAACTGACCAAGTCTGAATGGGAAACAATAAGAGTGAAACAGCAAAAACATCAGATTTTCAGGAACTCATATTTAAGGCAAGGTTTGGGACGTAAATTAGTCCTACTCTTCTTTAAACAACACACATAAGTAGCTGCTGCAACCACTACAGATTTGCCAACACATTTTTTTTTAAAAAATGTATAATTGGCATATACACATTTAAAACAAATTTTGTAATTACACTTATAGAAGCTTTCTGAAAAAAGTTCCCACCCCATTGATTTTTATGCAGAATATTTAAGACTTTCATGAGGTGTATACAAAATGCAAAGGAATATAAAATAGTGTTTCCTTTACTGGTCTCAAGACCTGCAATCGACATTACAAATGTGATATATATAATATGCGTGCACACACACACACACACACATGTCTCCAAAGAGTTAACATGAAGAGACCAAAAAAAGCCAAACTCTGTTTTGTTTATATAGTACCCTTTGAAAGCAGAGTCTTGGCGCCTGCACAGCATAAGGCTTAAAATGAAGGTAAACCAAAGAAAAAGCAGCAAGTCCTCAGAGCCTCCAGTATTATGCAAATAAAGCATAACACTAAGCATTTTCCATGCTCTGATTTCTCTCATTGAAAGAACATGTCTGAAATGATGACAGAATATAAAATTAATATTTGTGTACATTCAACTAAAAGCTACTTCTTTGGATGCTTCTATATATCTAACTCAGGGTTATTAGTTGGGCAGCCTGAGACTGTGGGACTGTATTTGGCCTGCAGATCATGCCAAGGAGACATCTCTTTATCATAATGAAACCGCTGGGAGAGGTCACCCAGAGTTGTGAAGTGGGGTGCCACTTATAAATTGAAACTTAATCCAGACAAGATAGAGGTGCTCCTGGCCAGTATGAAGGCAAATCAGGGAATAGGGATCCAGCCTGTGCTGGATGGGGTTACACTCCGCCCGAAGACACAGATCCACAGTTTGGGGTTTCTCCTGGGCTCAGAATTGAACCTAGAGGCCCAGGTACCAGCAGTGGCCAGGAGTGTTTCGCACAATTAAAACTTGTGTGCCAACTGGACCCATTCCTTGACAAGCCATTTCTTTCAACACAGCAAATCTAAATTAGCTCTGTTTTTATTTTCCTTTCTTTTTATTTTCCTTTATGTATTGTTCTGGCACATATGTAATTTTATTCTTCTGTGTGGCACCTTAAGTGCTTTTGTGAGCCATCCCAAGTCCCTTTGGGGAGATGGGGGGGAGTATAAATTAAGTTATTGCTATTATTATTATACTGACACAAAACCACAGTATGTCACAGCAAACGAGATCTATATGCTGGATTTCGTATTTAAAAATCACAAGTTGAACACTTTCCAATTGTCTAGGACTGTGTGATATATTTCCAAATGATGAGCGCAGATCCAAGTAAAGTGGCTCTTTGCAGTTGACAGATTGTGATTTTGTAAATGTTTATTGTTTCCAAATGCCGGCTGAGATCTTTTGGCACGGCACCCAGTGTGCCAATGATCACTGGGACCACCTGTACTGATTTATACCAAAGCCTTTGCAGTTCGATTTTGTGGTCCTAATAATGGCTGAGCTTTCCCTTTTGTTTTTCCTCAATGCAGCTGTCACCCGGTATGGCGACATCAATAATCCAGATTTTTTCCCCCCACAATCATGATGTCTGGTGGATTGTGTTCCAAAACTTTGTCAGTCTGGATCCAAAAGTCCCACAGTATTTTTGCATGTTCATTTTCTATGACCTTTGTGGGTTTATCATCCCACCAATTCTTTACTGTCACTTCTAACATGATAAAAAAACCCAGTATCATCTTACCTTAATGCCATGGCCAAATCCTATAGAATCCTGGTTGGTTTTTGTTTGTTCAGTATCTATTACTGTTCAGGCTATTGGCTGTTTTATGATGTTTTATATTATTAAGTTGTTGTTTATTTTCTTGCATTGTGTTTTTAATCTATGTCTGTTCAGGCTTGTCCCCATGTAAGCCACCCCAAGTCTCTTTGGGGAGATGGAGGCGGGGTACAAATATTAAGTGTGTGTGTCTGTGTGTGTATAATGTGTGTATAGTGTAGAGAGGAACTAGTACTTTCTGGCTGAGATCTCTAAATGCCCTTCCCTCCACAATAAATCCCAAGATTCCACAGGATGGAACCATGACAGTTGAAGTGGATTCATAATGCTGTAATTTTAAATTGTGAAAGTGCCCCTGTGACAACCCCTTGTTGACCGGCCTCAGACTGGACAATCTTTCTATATCCAAACTGCTGACCCTCAATGCAAAGGGACCTTGAAGTTACCTCAGCCACTTCCGTCTTATGGCAGGGTAGACTATCTCCTTTATTAACCATTGAACTGCAGAGATTTATAATTTCTCAGTATCCACTTGACCACGCTGCCACCATTTATCTGTCCGACCACTGACCTTGAGGGCCACCACCAATAAAAGAATTAGGAGAGGTGTTTTTCTTTTAAGATGCAAACAATTTATTATGACACAAATGGGTACAAATCTTGGTTGGTTTTATACTTCCTCAGAGGCACAAACTTATTCTGTTACACAAAACACAATGGGGATATATTATAGGGTTTCCACTAAACCTCTATAAACCCCTGGACTCTTCCAACTTTAACTAGGGTCTCTACACCCATACAACTGGACTGCTCTCTTGCAGACCTTAAGACCAACTAAAATACTGAACTGTTCTCTTACAGTCCTTAGGACCCACTAACACAAAACAGAACTCCTCTCCCTCTCATGTGGCAGTTGGCTTCCAACCGCTCTTTACCAACTGTAAAATTCAAACCTTGAACATTCTAAAAGCCTCTAGCCCTGGTTGCCATGGCGACAGCTCTTCAAAGCTTCTGCCAAGCCTCCCCTCTGTTTCACCCACAGCAACAATCCATAGAATATTCCCCCGAACTACACAAAACAACATACATTTAACATATGTCACACAACATTTACACACAAATAATCGACATCATTACAGCCCCCAGAAATGATAAGGATGTTGTGTTCTACAGAAGAGTTGGATCAACAATGATCCCATGATGTTGTTTTAAAAACCTTCCTTGATTACTTGGTAACTGGATTTAAAAAAAAACCCCATATCAAAAGAAGAAACTCTCCTCTGATTTATAGAGTTTTTTAAAAGCTGTGAATCAGTTCTACTGGCATTTTTTCAAGGGTAAAGATATGATACATGGAGCAAACATATTTTTACAGTTAACAAAGAAAACTATTTATATATTTTCCATTCGTCTTCTAACAACTCTTTGGAGTTTTCCAGCTTACAAAAAAGCCCCCCTAAAATATTTAATAAGAATCTGGAATAGATTTATGGCTCGAGGGAAGAATAAAAGACTCTTCTTGGGGTCTGGAACACTGAAAGAAAAGATTTCAGCCCAACTTTCTGTTCTGCTGTAGATTTTGTTTTTAAACAGCAAAGGAAAAATAGTCTTGAAATTTCGCCAGACTGCTTAGGATTTCATTTAGCTGCCAATGTTCCCTTTTGAATTGTGTGTGGAATTTTAACAGAGAGATACACACTCTTTAAAACCAGGGAAGTCCAATAGACAGTAGCAGCAAAAAAACTGGTGTTTATTCCGGAATTTCGGAATGTACGGAGATGATGTCCAACTCTGTCACTCCTTCCCACCTGCTACTAAGGAGGCTGTTCACCTCCTGAACTGGTGCTTGGCCGCTGTAATGGATTGGATGAGGGCTAACAAATTGAAACTAAATCCAGACAAGACAGAGGTCCTCCTGGTCAGTCGTAAGGCCAAACAGGGCATAGGGTTACAGCCTGTGCTAGACGGGGTTACACTCCCCCTGAAGCCGCAGGTTCGCAGTCTGGGAGTGATCCTGGACTCATCGCTGAGCCTGGAACCCCAGGTCTCTGCGGTGGTCAGGGGAGCTTTTGCACAGCTTAGGCTCGTGCACCAGCTATGCCCATACCTTGGGAAGTCAGACTTAGCCACGGTGGTACATGCTCTGGTTACATCCCGTATAGACTACTGCAACGCTCTCTATGTGGGGTTGCCTATGAAGACTGCCTGGAAGCTGCAATTAGTCCAACGTTTGGCAGCCAGATTACTAATGGGAGTGGGGTACAGGGAGCATACAACCCCCTTGCGCCAGATCCATTGGCTGCCAATTAGCTTCTGAGCACAATTCAAAGTGCTGGTTTTAACCTACAAAACCCTAGAGATGGGATTAGTTGAGAGATGGCGGCAGTGGACACAGAACCTTTAACACCACTATCTATGGGGTCTGACCTCCAGCAGGAAACTGCTGTAGAAGGTCCCCCCGGAGCTGACATAGAACGAAGAAACAGCAGACGTTTCAGTTGGGGCCTACGAAAGAGCATACCGGGCCCCACGCCACCGGCTGCCTGCGGTGGGTCCATTGGCGTCTGCTGTAGAGCTCCCCTGCGGGTGAGCTCCAGCAGAGTCTCTCTGATTTCCTGGACACGGCCGGCTGGTCCTGTCGATCCCTCTCCGGGGGGGATGACGATCGACTGCCAAACCCAGGGGGTCGTTTTGGGAGACCCATGGACACCGAATAAACAAATTTGGCTGGGGAAAGCAACCAGGCTATCACGGAGGACACCCAAGATGTCCAAGGACGGATGGGTCGTCCGACCAGTGACGGCCTCTGGTGCCCGCCTCTTGAGGATGTTCGGTAGGGAGATCGTCTATTAGAAGATCGCCCCACGGACCCCCTGATGGCGGAACAGCCAGCCAACAGGAGGCCCCAGACCTCTGGGCCACAAGGGCTCAAAGAAGCAGCTCCCCATGGAGGCTTTGGCAAGCGGACCAGGGCCCTCCCGCTGATCAACTTGACCCCTGCATTTATGCTGAGCTGTTTGAGGAATACGCCAAGCTCATGGCTCACGTCAAGGAATTTGGGGATAAATTTGGCGGACTGCTGGAGAATATGGGGATTCCCACTGCGCAGTTCCCAATTCTGAACCTGGAGTCCACCAGCCTGGATGACCCCCCGCGAGTCCCCCCCACAAGCCAGGACCTTAGGTGGGATCAGTCATTTTCCCACCTGTACCGCAGAGAGATGGGCCGGGAGAGGCCTGTCCCTTCAGTCGAAGACCCCTCAATCATCCCTGGAACCATCCCTGACCTGGCCCGCCAGTGGTCCCCCCCTGACGAGGACCTGGGGTTGAGCCAGGATAACCGGGAGGAAACAAACTCCGACGCTGGAAGTGAACTAGCCCAGACTGCCCACTTACCCTCAGTGGAAGAGCCACCCGAAGACCCTGAACGCCGACCAGTGAGCCCTGGGGTCCCATCGGTGTTGACGGAGTCGTCACTGGCCGAGCTTGATATCTCGGCCAGGATAAGAGAATAAAAGAAATAGAAACTCTGCAGTACAAACATAAAATAACTAGGGATAAAATGATCTGGAGAGAATTAAAGGAGAAGAGAAAACAATTAGAAGCCTTGGAGGAAAGGAATATAATGAATAAGTACTTATATGTTAAGAGTTATTCCCAAAGTTGGAACATAAAATCAATGAAGAGGATGGCTTATTATTTGAAAAAGAAAAGGAAAAAACCTGGATAAAGAGATTAAAAGATGAAAAAGGGAGAGAACAAGAGGAGCAAAGTAAGATCAGGGAGATAATGACAAAAATATTACAAGGATTTATATAAGGAGGAGGGGGTAGCACAAGGGAACTTAAATATCAGAGAAAAAATTGCAGAGGAAGACAGAGAGTTGTTAAATCAACCAATAACACAAGAGGAAATATTAAACGTAATTAAAGGGTTAAAGGGGCTAAGTCTCCAGGGCCAGATGGATTCCCAGCGGAATATTATAAAGCATATATTGAAGAATTGGTACCACATCTAACAGAGTTGTTTAATGAAATATACATTAAGCAAAAAGTCCCACAAACATGGAAAGTTTCAGAAATTATCACCATACCAAAAAAGGGAAGAAATCTAACACAACCAGGGTCATATAGACCTATCAGTCTATGTAACCAGAATTATAAAATATTCACAAAAATTTTAGCAAAAAGATTGGAAACGATAATGCCAAAAATAATTAAAGAAGATCAATATGGATTTGTAAAGGGAAGAAAATCGGGGGATCCAATAAAAATGTGGTAATTGCAATGAATCAGGCAAATTTGAATAAGGGAAAATTGGATTACTCAAATTGGATGTCTATAAAGCTTTTGATAAGGTTAACCATAAATATCTGTTAAATGTATGTCAACAATTGAATATGGGGGAAAATTTTTGTAAAACATTGCAGCAACTGTATAGTAATTGTAAGGCAAGAGTAAGAGTGAACAACAGAAGGACAGGAGAGATACCTATTCTAAATGGCACAAAACAAGGGGTGTCCATTATCCCCCTTTATTTGTAATAGCAATAGAGATACTAGCCGAAAGTATCAGAAATAGCACCAAGTGGACAGGGTATAAAATAGAAAAGGAGGGAGGAAGAAAAGAAGAAATAAAGCTGAACCTCTTTGCAGATGATGCAATGATTATTATCAACCAACCATTAATTATGATAAAAAGATATGATAAAAATATTGGAAGAATTTAGGAGCATATCAGGATTATTTGTTAACATTGAAAAGTCAGAGATATTATGTCTTAATACCCCCAAAAGAACAATTGAGATTAGAAAAATATCGGGATTAAAATTAGGATTAAAGAAGATAAAATATTTAGGAGTGTGGATATATAAAAATCTAAAGAGTATAGTTGAGGGAATTATAAACAAAAATGGAAAATAATAGAGAAACAACTTAAGAAGTGGGAAGGGAAAACGTTAGCAAGAGTGGATAGAATAAGGGTATTGAAAATGTTCGTAATACCAAAAGTATTATATCTATTCCAAACATTGCCAAATGCAGTAGAGAGGAAGACATTAAAGATATGGGATAGAAGAATAAAAACATGGGCAGTTGGAGGAAAAGACCCAGAATAAGGGACAAATGGTTAAATGCCAAAGAGGAAGAGGGAGGCTGGGGGATCCCAAGTTTAGAAGTTTACCATGATGCATTTCAAATACAAAGATTGTTGGAAATACAATACATGGGGAAAAAATGGGTAAATATGGAAAGATAATAAATAATATTAAAGGAAAAGAAATAATATTTACGGATTGGAAGAGGAGAGAGGAAACAGAATTTAAGGAACCCTTTAAAGGAACCGTAAAAGTGTGGAAAAAAAGAAAGAAGAAGTTAAACCCAGGCAACGAAAGCAAGGTGGCAACTATATGGCAAATGAATTATAACAATGATGTAAGCATAGGTAGAACACTGAGATTGATCGAAAGTAGAGGGAAAAGGTTAGTGGAGGATCTGTACACAGAGGATGGAAACCCTGTAGAACAAAAAGAAATTCAGAACTGGATTGGGTCAGGGAACTGGATCCAAAGCTGGGCCATAAGACAGGAAATTTTCAGACGAAGGGAAAAAATAAGAGAACGGATAGTCCATTTGAGAAGGTGATTAGGAAATGTTTGAGAGGGGAGAAGAAAGTGGCAGGAGATCTGTACACCAACAAATCATAACAGTAAAAGAAGAAATAATAGAGGAAATTTTCCAGACATGGAGATTGGACATGGAAATTGAGAGGGAAGACATCCAGAGGGAAATAAGTAATATAGCAAGAGAAAAGTATAATGCATTAAGGGAAAGCAGAAGGAAAATGTTACAAAAATGGTACAGAACTCCTGCACAACTTTCACGCTTTGTACCAGGGATGAAAGATAAGTGTTGGCACGGCTGTGAACAAAGAGGGGTGTTCAATCATATGATATGGGAATGTGATAGAGTGCAAGATTACTGGAAAATGATTGAAGGAGAAATCAATAGAATGTTAGATTTACATATTGTAATAGTTAATAGAAATGTATTACATGCACGGATAATAGGAGTGAAGAATATGCCAAAAGAAAAATTGATTGATAAATTAATAGCGTGTGCACAGATAGTTTTAGTGAGGGGTTGGAAGGATAAAACAAAATGGACATTGACCAACTGGTATAACTATATAAATAATATGTTAAATGTGGAAATAACAAATTGTAAATGGAATAATATAGATAAAACTGAAAAGATAATAATAACAAAGAGGATGTGGGAACCAGTTAGAAATTATTTAGAAAATGTGTTAAGAGGTGGAGTAGAAAAATTAAGACTGACACTGATATTTCAAATGTAACCTCTGTAGTTTGATGTATAAACTGTATGTACAAGGAGGGGAGGGTGGGAGAGGGGGAAAAACCAATAAAAAAATAATTTAAAAAAAGATATCTCGGCCGTTCTGGCCCCCCCTCCTGATGCCTGCCGCCGCCGCCGCCGTCCTGGGAGAAGTTGGGGAAGCCTCCTCGAGGAGGCAAGGCCCAACATGGCGTGTGTCCTTGGAGACGCCCAGCCAGCCCATGTGGTGGGGCCTCAGGAAGAAACACCACCTGGAAGTAGTCAACTCCCGGAAGTCCCGCCCTCGGAGGACTCCGCTCCCGGCGTTGACCTGACCAGAGTACAGCGAGGCCCCCGGAAGAGGAGGAGACGTCGCCGGAAGAGGAAGGAAGGCACCCGAGCTGCCCCACAGGCTATGGAATGGAGGCCGGGACCAGCCTCCCGCCAGATTGGCCAAAGGGACCGAGCTCGGAGAATCGATCCCTTTGCTGACGGGTCCAGAACGGAGAGGGCCCCGAAGTCGTTCTTCACCAGGACATTTTGGAGCTCCTGCTACAAGCAGTCGAAGCTCCGAGGGCCTCACCGGACGATCAATAAAGATGTGAAGGACACTGCGCGGTCAGGCCGGGACTCCCAAACCAGACTCCCATATGGGAACTCACGGGTTTTAACCCCCACCGGCGCCTTGGCACCGGCGATGGTATTGGGACATCCCTGCCTGCCTCCTTTTGATGGCAGAATGGGGCCTTAAGGGCATCGCGCGGACACTTCCCTATTTCCTCCCTCCCTCCCCCACCCTTTTGTTCTTCCCTCTGTGTTTTTTGTATATGTTGTTGTTCTGTTGCTGTAAATCGCCCGGAGCATCTATGATGGAGGGCGATTAACAAATATTAAATTCTATTCTATTCTATTCTATATGGTTCCGGCCCAGTTTACCTGTCTGAACGTATTCTCCCCTATGAACCATCAAGAGTGTTAAGATCGTCCGGAGAGGCCCTGCTCTCGGTCCCACCACCTCCACAGGAATGAGAGACAGGGCCTTTTCTGTGGTGGCCCCTCAGCTATGGAATTCCCTCCCAAATGAAATTAGATCTGCCCCCTCCCTCCTGACTTTTAGGAAGCTGGTGAAAATGTGGCTCTGGAAGGAGGCCTTCGCACAATGAGGGCAGAGATCACTAATTGACTAAAGTCACTGACCACTAGACATGGACTGTATAGAAGGACTGAGTTGGACCTGATTTTACTTTGGCTAATAGTTTTTATATATTTATTATACTTGTAATTGATAATTTTATTGTGAATTTAAGATGTTTTTAGTTTTAAATGTTAACATTAAATTCTTGCTTTTGCTGGTCTGAGTCCCTCTATTGAGATGAGAAGATTGGGGTACAAAAGTTTAAAATAAATAAATAAATAATATTAGCTTACAAACATAGACTTCTCAAGAATTACCGTATTTGAAACTCTTCCATCTTCCTTTCTATTTTGATTGTTTTAAAGCTTGGCTCAGCAATGACCTTTTCAGTTTATTTACCTCATGAAGTACTAGTAATGTGCTGGATGTGCTGCAAGAATGACATTTTCAAAGAAAATAAAATAAAAAATAGCTTATTTGATAGTATATACCACTGAATTTAAAAGTACTTATTTCTAAGTGGACACACATAGATTTATATTGTAAATTCTCAAGGGACTATATTCCTTATCAAGTTAACGCAGAGAAGCACGTATTGAAATCTTTGAATGAAAAACCTTACTTTTAGGGTGGAATACTAGCTCTGTTGGACTTTTGTTTTCACAGCTGAAGACCACACATTTCACGAAGGCAAATGCAGGATGTGTTTTTCCAAGTCCAAGCACAGAATAATGAAACTGCAGAAAAATGCAGAAGCCGAAATGGCTCCAGTGCCATGGATGAATGCATAATTGTGTAAATGGTATTAGTATAGCTTTGTAGGGGATCTGAAAAGTCCCATAGCTACATATGAAATAGAAATGATTAAAGTATGCATCTTGAAAAAGGATACATCTGAAGGTGGATACAAAAAATACTACAGTTGGGGATGCTAACGTGTGGACTTTGAAAATAGCAAAGAGCTTCGCAGACATCCTGATAGAAATTTAGTAACATAGACATCTGACTCTCAGGACTTTTATCATACTAGGCTCTTTTCTGAGTAAAATTGCATTGTTTTCAAAAGTGCTATGCAATCATGACTGCTTTCTTCCTTTTACGCTTTCATATTCTTGCTGGCATTGCAGCATTTGCTTGTGATAATACTTTATCACAAGGAGCATATGTCATTTACCATCCAGAATTGCCCAGTACTGCCTCCTTTCCTAGTTTGGCACATAAATGTGCATCTGCAGACAATCACCAATCTCCTCCTCTGAATTATAAATTAAAGCGGTCTTTTTAAAAAGCCTTTTTTCTTTGTGTGGGAGAATTTCCTGATGCATGATAGACTATATTCATTGCTGGCAGATGAAAACATAAAGTATAAAGTAATCTAGTCTGCCACTGGTAAGCAAAGGGCACCTAAAGCTCACCCACTGACCACACAAAATCAGCTTATCGTACTTGAAACAGAAACATGACAAAAGAAGGAAATGAGGTCCTACTTTGGGGCCTTACATTAATGAAAACAAACATTTTCCAGATTATCTCGACCAGGGGAGCAACAAAACAGGGCAATCTCTTATGGAGAGTTTAAGACAAAGGACTTCAGAATGCAAAGCATGTGGGATAGTTGATTTTCCCTTAAGCTTTGCTAAGGCCTCTTTGGAAATTAAATGGATGATTTCCCTACCTCTCCCCTTTCTCCACTTTCTGTAGGATTTATCTGTTTGATTTGACATCACATGATAAAGACTTGTTTCCCCCACTGTCCCTCTTCTGTTTTCTTCTCTTTTTTATTTTAAAAAAGACTTCTCTCTTCATAATTTACAGCTTGAAAAACTGATAACATTTTTAGAGGGGGTTTTCTTACGTTGCAGAATTGAGAACAAGAGGAAGAGAGGAAAAAGTTTTAGCTTTATTATATGTCTCTCTCTGCTAGCCTTTTGATAGGCAAAATAAAAGCCTAACAGCACAGCAGGAGTTCCAAAGAGACAATTGAGAAAATAGTAAGTATGAGTTCTTCTCAAAATGAGAAGAAATAATACAGGAACTGGGGGGAATGTTGAAAGGATTTGCATGCTTTACTATGTTTTTCTCCCGAATGTTTTGAATATCTTTGAATGTTTGCTATACCTCTTCAGTCCCAAACGGTAAATCTCAGCTCCTCCTTCCATAGTGACATCATCGTTATGTTTACAAATGGGCAAGAAGGAATTCCTATCACATGTTAAATTGGGCATTTTAACACATCTCTATGAGGGGAATTGAGGAATAAATCACTTGTTAACTGGCCTTAAAATCATCAGGAAAACCCACACTTTAGAAACTGCAAGATACCTCTACACCACATTTGAAGTTTGCATCGTGTGAAAGGCACCATCAGTTGTAGTTTTTTAAGTGTGTAATAATGCTGATTTTATTGCATGTGATGAAGTCAAAAGATGCAGTGATCCTGCTCTAATTGTAATTTCCACCTTGTGTGATAAAGTCCTTACAGTAATATCTCCCTCAATTTCATTATGGTTATCCTGTTAAAGATTTTAGTAGTACAGGCAGTTCCCAAGTTACAAACAAGATAGGTTCCGTAAGTTTCTTAAGTTGAATTTGGTTGTAAGTCAAAATAGGTACATTTTAAATGGAACACACTCCCAAATGAGGCAAGATCCACTTGTCTTCCAACCCCCCGAAATAACGAGACAGACACAAATATATATGGTTTCAAATTTTGGCCAACTTTTATTAAATAGTTACCTATTTAACTTGTAACTCAACTAACCTTTTGGTGTCAGTTCAACTTGGTGTGTGTAAGCTGGGGTAGCGTCTCCTAAAGTCTACCCCTCAACTATTAAGGCGTACTACCTGGGTCCCCTGTATATTTCAACCCGGGCAACCCGTAAGGGAAACATCAGGAGAAATCTCTCTCAACTTTTGAGACTAGACTCTCCCCGCTCCTGGGACATTCACCATCACCTCACCCCTAAAATTAACTGT
The DNA here is from genome assembly GCA_030556195.1 of Anolis apletophallus. NCBI lineage: Eukaryota > Metazoa > Chordata > Lepidosauria > Squamata > Anolidae > Anolis > Anolis apletophallus. The sequence goes on along the minus strand of JARBWK010000002.1, from coordinate 66,611,456 downwards.
CTAGGTGAGTGTTTTCATAATGCTCCACACCCTTAAGGGGTGCTTTAAGTGTATACAAACCTTTGAATAACTAAACTATTTACGCTTAGCTAGTTTACTAGCCGACCATTCCATCTAAGCCCCTAATAGACAGTATAGGATAGGCAAAACCCTTGTGGGCGAATTCCTATCCGACCCCCAAATGTGAAACCATTTGAGCGATAATTATTAGACGAACCCAGGACGGGGAGTGGTGGGCGATGTCTTATTGCAGAATGAGGGAGAAGGGGCTGGCAGCACACTATGCCAGCCCCTCCTCCCTTCCAGTACATTCTGCAAAATTAGCCAATCTCTTCTCCGAGGGGAGGAGACAAAATTGCTCCGCCCCCCAACTTGTTGGAGGGCGAAGTGTATTCCTCCCTCCTGGCTTTTAGAAAAAAATAATGCTCCTGGGACCAGGCCTTTGGACAGTAGACGTATGTAGCAGTTTAGATGGACATTGACTGGAACGGCAATTCGACTTACGAGACTGTTTTATTGTTTTAATGCTTGTTGATGTATTGTTTTAATTATGATTTATGTTTTACTGTGATTTTACTATTATGATTGTTTGTATTGGCATTGTATCGGTGCCCAATGTAAGGCATTGAATTTCATGTGTGAAACACTTTGAGTCCCCCCAGGGGTGAAAAAGGCAGTATATAAATACTGTAAATAAATAAATAATAATAAAGAACTCCATATATGTATTTTAGCTTTGGATAGCAAAGGGAAGGGTTAACACCCATGTGGTGTTTGTTTAGCTGTCTATGCCCCTGTTAAGAAGATTTCACCTCACTTTCTGTCCTTGTGATAATTGGTTTTTTAAAAATGTGGCTTGTTGTGGAAAAAAGGATTGGTGAAAAAACTTCAGTGGAGACAGCTTTCCCCCATAATAACACTTTCAAGAGTGAAGTTTCTGAGGGGTAGATTTCTCTCACTTTTTGTTGTCTCACCCTTTATTAACTGTGAGTCATATGTAATTTGGAAGTTTATAACTCAGGGACTTCCTGTATTCACATCGTGATGTATTGGAACAACAACTTGCAGGAAAGTATAAGTAAAAAGCATACTGTGACCCTAAAATCATCTTTCACTTTCAAAATACAAATCCAATTTGAAGTTTGCAGGAAACACATTTCTTTTGATTCCACTGCATTTAGAACAGTGGTTCCCAACCTTTTCTTGAACAGGTACTACTTGACCAGGGACCACTTTGACCAGGACCACTTGACCAGAGACCACTTTGACTAGGGACCGGTCTCCAACATTAGTACCAAAAGGGTTACAAATCAGTTTTTGGTCAACTTTAGATTCCGTTTGGAGTGCTGATTCAGAACATTGTATTGGATAGACCACATCATTTTCTAATATAGAACATATGTCATGGTTAGCAACAGGGAATGAGTTGCAGGTGGCGCAAAAGAAGAAGAAATATAAAATAAAATAAAAGATAAAATAAGATAAAAGGCACCAGATTTTCATCCTCGCAGCCCACTGGTGGTCCACGGCCCACAGGTTAAGAACCACTGATCTAGAAGTATGATCAGTACAGGTATGACAGTAGACTTTCTTGGTGGCTGCTCCCAGATTAAGGAAGTCCCTTCCAAAGAAGTTATGGACAGATGCCTCCATGATCTTGCACCAGCAAAATATTTCTATTCAGGCTGCCAGCTGTTTGTTAGATAAAATTGATATGCTGGACTTTTACTATATTCTGCTGGTTATATATTAACAGAGAAGCATTTTAAATTGTTTTAGTTGGCTTTTAATAGAATAAATAATTTTAAATATATTTTAATATCTATTGCATTTTATAGGAACCTGTTTTTATTGTATTGGAAGCCATTTCAAATCTCAATCTGCAGAGAAATATAGGATATAAATCAAATAAATAAACAAATTACAAATGCTATATCGATTACCTTGCATGCTCCCCATAAGGGCTGGGTTCTTTATTTACTTAAAAGGCTTTGCAGTAACTGTGGATTGAAAAGAAGAACAAGACTCTATGTTCTCTGTCTAAATTCAGCTACTCATTTAACTAATAAACACCTCAAAGGTGATGGTGACAGGTTTTGATGGGTGTGGGTGATACTTTTTACATATTATTTTGTATTTAGGGGAATCAGTGTCAGCAGGGATATATAACATTACATTGGAATTGTAAGTTTTGACAAATGAGAAAGATAAAGATATAGATTTATTTGGTTTAGCTTTGAGATTACTAAGAGGGAGTCATCCTTCTATGAAGGGTGTTAACATGAAGTAGGAAGAGTAATTATGTACTTTTAAACTCCGGGTCATTCTAGAAGATATTGGATAATGTGAATTATATAGAAAAAAATCCATTGTGAATCTCAGAAACTCCTCCAAGGAATCAAAAATATTTAGAGATAAAATGTCTTATTTTGCAAAGTAATAGGAACACCACTCTTTTGATTTTTAAAAATGTATTGGATCAATGTCTGGAAATATTTTAAGGGTGGATGTTGTGTTTGGCCACTTAACAATGATGTCATCCATTTCATCCCTAAATTACCCCACTTATTTTATTGCTATATTTATTAAATATGCAAGATTTTAGATTTTGATTCCACCATTTCCTGAGCAGATGGCATAAGTTCAAAGAATCAGAACAGGCCTTGGACAGATGGTGAGGAACAGGAACTTAATGGAAAATATGGGAGATGTAGAAATCTATAAATAAGAAAAGAGAGGAATTAAGAAAGGAGCACCCAATAAAAAGGGCATGTAAGAGAAATAGTATCCTTTAATTTCGTTCACATTTTACTTAAATTACGAATTAGGGTTTAACTGGAATGTCAATGAACAGGAGCATGAAGCGCCTGCATTTCCAGTACTTTGTTTTCTTCAAAGCAGTTGGTAATATTTTTTTTAATAACACCAAAACCTTGTCGGTGATCCGGAAGCTTAAGCTGGTGCAGCACGCCGCAGCTCGCCTCCTCCTGGGTGCTGCAAGATCTGATCGAGCGACTCCACTCTTGCGCGAGCTGCACTGGCTTCCGATTGAATTCCGGGTCCTCTTCAAGGTGTTAGTCCTCACTTTCAAGGCCATCTATGGTTTGGGGCCAGTGTACTTGAGGGAGCGACTTACCCCCTATATGCCTGCGAGATCACTACGCTCCGAGGAGCTCAACCTCCTTGTGGTGCCTCCCCTCGGAACCTGCCGACTAGCCACTACACGGCGGAGGGCATTCTCTGTAGCCGCTCCAAGTCTCTGGAATGGCCTCCCGGAGGAGATCCGCGCCATCCGCGCTCTCCTGCCCTTTCGCAAGGCCTTGAAGACGTGGCTTTTTAGGAAGGCGTTCGGCTCTTAATTCAACCACATTGCCCGCTTGCCGCCTATGGTTCCCCCCAGGTTTTTATCCCGTCCCCCCAGCCTTTGCTGAGGGTTGTGCTCTTAATATGTTTTAATCTGTTGTGATGTGTAATATGTTTTTAACTGCTTAATTGTTTTATTTCTCGGTGTTTTTGCTTCTTTGTAAACCGCTCTGAGCTCCAGAGTGAGCGGTATACTAAATCGAAGTTAATAAATAAATAAATAAATAAATAAATTAGGGTTGAACTCCAAACCAGTTTTAAATGAGATTTTGGTTTTGACTAACAAATCTTGATAGAATACTGTTGTGCCCCGCAATGACCTTCACTATTTTCCCCCTATTTAAGCACTTTTTAGTTAGAGGGGATTAGTATTTTATGTATAGTTTCAGGGGGTCAGTCTAGACAGCCTCTTTGTATTTGAAGCCTCCCTTGCCCTGCCCCTTTAAGAATCCCCTCGAGGTGGAGCTTCAGGCAAGGCCCTTTTGCTTCTTTGACGATCCACAAAATAGCACATTGCAGGTTGGAGTCACGTCACAGCCATGTTAATGTCTAGCCAGAGCTGTATTCAAATCCAGCCAGAGTTAAATATTAAGACCATCGTAAAGACAGTTGAACATCATACAAGAAAGAGAGAATAAGACAAAATAAAGATTTAAAAGCATTAGTTTAGCCAGAACTGTGTCTATCTCTCAAAGACTTTACCTCTCCTTATAATTTATTTATTTTTATTTACATCGTTTATATTCCGCCCTTCTCACCCTGCAAGGGACTCAGGGCGAATCACAATGCACATATACAGGCAAACATTCAATGCCATACACATACAACATATATAGACATACACTCAGAGGCAATTTAACATTCCAGCTTCTGGCCACCAGGGGGAGCTGTCACATTCCTTCATTCTTTTTCATACTTCCAGGAGATTTTATGGCCTCATAAATCAGTTAAATTAGCCTCCCCACAAAGGGGTACCTAAATTTTCTACTTGACAGATGCAACTGTCTTTCAGGTTGCAAAGGTTGACAACGAGCTACACAATTTGGTCGAGAGCTCACCTCGACCCGGGCAGGCCTCAAACTCAAGACCTTCTGGTCAGTAGAGATCTTATGCAGCTGACTTCCAGCCAGCTGTGCCAAAGTCCCGGTCCTTATAAAGACTTTGTAGTGAGACTCAGGAGGAGAGAAAGTCTAAAATTCTTGTCAGTTAATAAATCCTTGTTTGATTAAACTATATAATCTCTGATCTGTTCCCTGCACAGCCAGTTCACCTTCCAATTAATTAAGATAGTGTGGGGGCACTGTTGTGGTTCAGCTTGTGATTGTTTCATTGCCTGAGATTTCAGAGAACATAGAGCAAGCTTCTGCAGACCCACAAGGGTCTGGAAATGGGGATTTTGGGCAGGAACGTGCTGTTAGTCATGATCAGGGAAATGCTGTTAGCCATGATGAAGTTCAGGATTCTGGGATGGTCAAGTCTGTGTTAGATGTTCCAGTAGATGTTCCAGTAGAGACAGAGAAAGAGGCTGGCAGGCCTGTGTTAGCTTTCCCAAGGGAATGAAGGGTGGAATGGGAAAAGAATGTGCCAATTGGGGATTCAGAACAAGATGCCTCCTTCGAGGTAGATAGAAGGGGTCAGATCTGTCAACAGAGACAGATGGCCAAGGGGAGATGTCACTCCCAAAGATTAATAAACACGAAGAAACCCCCAGAATCTTCCCAAGGGAAAAGGCATCGTTTTTTGAGTATACTGTATATGATAGTGATGGAGACTGATTCCTCAGAGGAATCAATGTCTTGTTAAGATAGCAATCCTCTCTTGTTCATGGGCTATGGATTTCATGTATGTTCCTGTATTTCTTGTATTGTTCTTGGATTATATTGGGATCAAAGACTCTTATAATCACCTTGCATCTTGCATCTTTTTCAAGTTTTTCATGTATTCCTGTTCCTTTGGATGACTTTTGTGTGCCAAGTTGCAGTTTGTCTGTGCCTTGGTGTTTGGATTCCTGTTACTAAGTTTCAGTGAGTAGTAACGGGAAGGGCGGTTTAGCAAATCAAAATAATAAATAAATAAATATTACTTTTGATGTTTTTTTAATTCTTTCGCTGAAGCTACATTTATTCTTCAAGAAACTGCTTTGTTTATACACTGGACTCTTGAGTGTGAGATTGGTTCAGAGGTGCCTTCCTAGCTCACGTGTGAAACAGGCAGAACATATACAATAACCCATAACCATGCTAGATTCTGAGCTCTAGATTCAGAGCAGAACTTGGAAACAAACTTTTACAAGTAGTTACAATAATATTCCAAGCCCACTCCCAAATTAATTATTTGCTATGCTTGCTATAGGCCCAGCTCTTTCTCTTCCTCATTGTCTTAGTTTTCCTCCTCTTCCAGCATTTTTATAGTCCAGGACTCTTGGCAGCTTACAAAGGTTGAAACAGATACAGCTTATAAAACTTAAAAATATAATGTGCAGCTTCTGAAAAAGCCCAATCAATAGTATAAACGCCAAAACTTTTATAAAAGAAAATAATCCTAAAACCCCTCCAAAGGGGGGAAAACCCAAGAACCATCAACAAACATCTAAAGACGCATTTCTTCTTTTACCCGTGGATCCAAATACATGTTATTCAGTCCAGAAAGTATGTATGATTGCAATTACTTTGTATCTCTATCATGCTGAAGGCCTGAGATTCAGAGAACTTTTACATGTCTTTTCCAAAAGTCACTGATTTTTTTAGTTATCTTAAAGCAGACGCAACAGGCGACAGGCGACATGGCATTGGCAACATGAAGAGCTGGGTCAGGGTGTCCTAAATGCAGAGAGAAAAGCAGGCCCAATTTACAAATACAGTGGAATGTGCAACTGGCTCTTCCCTTCTCACCAGCCAATATTACAGTAAATTACAGTAAATGCTAAACTATATAAACAGGACCTCCAGTATGACAAACAACAAGGCAGGCATTATAAACAGGATGATCATGGGGCTGGGGGGGAGGGGGCTTAGTCACATGAAACCTCCAGACAGAATAAAACCATTCCTTCAAAACATATTTCCAGAGCATGACTGATGCATATTAAACTTGACATTTCTTGTACAATATTTGAATGGCTACAGCAGCAGAAGGCGGCAGGGACAGAAGAGACGAAACAGCAGGGACAGGGAAGGAAGTTTGGAAACTGAACACACATGTGCCAAGTCTTTTTAAAGTCCCCATTGAGGCCAACTGGCTGAGTTACACAAGTCACATGTGGCTTGTTCCAATTCATAATAAAAGAAGATAGTCCACAGTGACTCTGTATTTCTATAAATCTTAAAAAAGACTGTACCAGGCTTGTTAACTATGCTACTGATATTTGGGTTTTTGCATTTAAATAGTGTTAGTAACAGTTCTTTAGATATTGTTAATGGGGAAATTTGGAATAGCATGTCAACATGTGATTTAAAGCTGTTCTCAGAAGTATCTTTTGAAGAGGCTCATCTGTTCAGATACATGTTACTGTTATCTGAGGAAAGCATATGCGTGTATGTTGTTATTATGTGCCTTCAAGTCATTTTCTATTTATGACAGCCCTACTGCAACCCTAGCATAGGATTTTCTTGGCAATATTTGTTCAGTTGGAGTTTGCCTTTGCCTTCCACTGAGGTTTCCAAAATCCTCCAAAATCAAAAATGGTCCACATGGCTGGCTGAGATAATGCTACCGTTGTTTTTGATGGTTCAATGTACACAAAGCTGGATCTCATCTTCAAGATATCTCAGGATGTGCATGTATGTAAATACAAGCATTCCAAAATCTGGGGGGATCTCAAATCCAAAATGGTTCTAGTCTCAAGGATTTTGTATAGGGGATACTCAACCTGTATAATTTAAGAGCCTATGAGGAAACATAAATGTATACACCACTTTAAGAATTAAAAACTACTCCCATCTCTTTGTGGCTGTCATTATTTGCCATCAAGTCAATATTGTCTTGTGGAGACCTTGGTTCTGAGTTTGTAAACTCAGGACCATGGCTTGTTTGCTTGCATCAATCCACCTGATTGCACCCAATTCCAAAATAATTTGCTTGAAAAGTCTGAGGACAAACAGTAAGTGATGTGGTTAACTTTTTAGCTGACTTGGATTCCTAACATTAGACATTTGTTGTCTTAACTTGTTAAGGAAAGTGTGGAAGGATTCTTCTTCCAGATTGCACAGAAATCCTCCAACAATCCCACATACTACTTTTGAGAGCTTAGCTCCAATGGTAGAGGTGAGAGTTCAATTTTTCAAACATAAATTATTTCAGGAGAATAGAGTAAGGCAGAGAGCTAATTACAGAACAGATTTGTTATAATTGTTACCTTCTTAGTTATCAAAGCTAGAGATAACTTTTTATTATATTCCAGGGCTCAGAAAGTTACTTTTCAGACTACAGTTCCTAGAATCCTCCAACCAACATGGCAGTTGCAGTCCAAGGCTGCTTCTACACTGACTAAATGATATAGTTTGAATTATATGGTCTGTGTAGAACTGTAGTTCAATGCAGTTAGAACTACCTCAAAATAGTAATTTTTCTAAACTGTAACTTTCAAGGTGAATATCCCACTAATCTATTATGAGTCAAATGTCTTTACCTCTTGAAATCACAGTCATATCTGCTTTCTTGCCAAACAATGCCCTGCTATATCTAGGGTAGGGCTTATCCCATATTGAAACCTGTATGTGCATGTACTGTATGTATACTGAATTTTTGTTAAAGGAAGAGGATAAATAGGAGAAGTGATAGCTTCCAGGCAAATATAATTCTCTTCTGACTAACAGCCTATTCATTTAGCTTGCAAGCTGCCCCGAGGGCCTCTATAAAACCACATTGGTACCAGAATTCAAATTTTACAATAAAGTAAAAAAGGCTTCTTAGGATTGGATGATTTAACTTGTTTACAGTTTCCTCAAAATGAAAATATCTGTCTGTTTAAATATACCCTAAATATGTTCCACTGCAAAGGTCATAGTCATCAAAATGACTATACAATACTTTGGATATTCCCTGATATTTTAAAGAAATGCCAAAGTGCATCCTGTTCCTGTAGTCATAACTAGAAACGTGTTCTTAACAACACATCACTTGTCCCAGTTTGTTGCAGTCTAACCTTAAATGCTTTAGCCTGAACAGACCCTGCATTGTTTGTCAGCTGCCACATCATTTTTAATTGAATTGAATTTTCTTGTTTGGTAAAAAGTTTAAACAGAAGTTACTCAGCTCAACTACCTCAATTTTCAGCAAATTTCCATTTCAAGCAATATTCTTCCTTTTATCAGATTTGTAATCAAGGCTGCATCTACATTACCATTTAATGCACTGTGGGAAACACATTAGCCTGGGGCATCCACGAGAGAAGGAGGCCGCGGGCCGTTTTTAACGGCCGAGCGCTGGGTGTGAGCGAGGCCGCGGATTGTCTGGTTGTGTTGGCGGCAAAGTCTGTGTTGCAAGCAAGCGGCGTACGTGCCTCATGTGGCCTACCAGTGGGTTTGAATGTTTTTTTATTTGTACTTTGGCGGTGGCGCGGGGGGAGGGAGGGTTTGCACGCATGTGCTGTACACCTTTGGCATGGGGGATGCTGGGAAATGTAGTCTCCCAGGTTTTTTGCTTTTGGGGAGTGATTTTCTGGGTTTTTGTGAAACTTTTTGAGTGTTGGTCACACCTCGCTTTGTGAGGCGTGTAATAGCCAAATTTTGTGTGTCTGCGTTCGGAGGTTTTGCTGCTTTTCAGTTGTGGAATGACGAGACGAAGATTTATATATATGTTTATTCTGAGTTAAACAGGGTCATCTTGCATAGAAGTTAACATGATGTTGGCATTGTGGCTGGAACTTGTATCTGTTCTTTTATTAATAAGGATATCTTGAGAAAGCATCCTAAACTAATTTCTTTCACACCAAAGTATTATCATCTTATTTTCTTGGGTGCATCTACACTATAGAATTAATGCAGACTGACACCACATTAACTGCCATACCCCAATGCTGTTGAATCATGGGAGTTGTAATCTGGTGATGCTCCAACACTCTTTAGCAGAGAAGTCTGTAAAACTACAATTCCCATGATTCCATAGTACTGAGCCATGCCAGTTAAAGTGATGTTAAGCTACACTCTACAGTGTAGATGCATTCCAAATTGGCCTTCACCAGCTCCTTGATGCACCTCAAAATAACCTGAGATTTATTTAAGATTCTACTATTTACAAACCTTTCTTTCTTCTTTCCTGGATTGATTTCTTATGCTCCACTTATCTCTTTCCTTTAAGTTTCCATTCTCACACCCTCATCTTCTGATACTACTACTCTCTGGATTAACACTTTATCAATGTTAAAATTGCTTGGCCATTCCAGATTATTCAGTAATAGCTAATTTCTTCTAGATTATCTACCGTCATGTATGATGTAAATTGCTGCAGACCTTGGTGGCAAGCCATGTCAATGTAGCTTCTCACAGTTCAGCACCACTGGGCAGGGACCCTAAAGGACACCCCTTCAATTCATATTGTGGCTGTCACCAACTATGAGATGTGATGCAACACATGTGATGCAACACCCATTCGGCATCCCTGTGCCTCCTGAGCCTGTGGAGCGTAGCATAGCTGTCATGGCAGCTACGCTGGCTTTGCTCAGAGTCAGCTCAGGCTGGATCTACACTGACATATACAACTCAGATTATATGCTTTGAACTGGATTATATTGCAGTGTAAACTCAGACTATTTGTACTATTTTTAATTGTTTTAAATCTTTTTAATGTTTTACTTATTATGTAACTGTTGTTTTTATTTGTTGTATATATGGGGCATCAAATTGCTGCCAGCTATAAGCCGCCTTGAATCCCCCTTCGGGGGTAGAGAAGGGCAGGGTACAAATACAAATATTTGAAATAAATAAATAAATAAATAAAATCCAGTTTCAAATAAGATAATGTGGATTATCTGCTATATGGCAGTGTAGATTGAGCCTCAGTTGTCTTAACAGTCCCTCAACCAAGGAAAGCTGCATTAAGTGGTTTCCCTCCAGGTTAAACTGGATCATCTTCTGTGCTGCGTTTAGCTACCATGGGGTTGACTCACCCCACACTGACCTAAGTGGTCAGTTTAGATGGGCCCAGAATCATTATATTGCAGTATTTCTCAACAATCCCTGTGGTGAAGGGTTTCTCATTCCTCCTTAGAAGTGAGATTATAGTGCATTGTTTAAAAGTTAATATAATAATACAAATAAATAAATAAATGTTAATTATATTCCGCCCTATCTCCCTGAGGAGACTCAGGGCGGATTCCAACAAGCAAAAAAGGCAAACATTCAATGCCTCAGTAAAACAACAGATACGAACATAATAACCCAAAATAACCCCAATTCAATTAGCCTTCACATTTTGAACCCAATGAATTCTGAGATGGTTGAATGTACACTACACTACAATTGGGAAAGGCTATAATTGGATTTTACATCAGATTAAAAATACTATCTGCAAACAGAATGCTAGCACACAAGACTAATCTTTCTACTTCCCACTCCTCCACCTCCCACACTGTTCTGGAAGATTCCCCTAATGTTCCCCAGCAGATTCTTTGGGGACTGCAAAGAGGTTAAGTGAATATCACCTCCCCTTCCATGAATATATAAAGATTCTATTGCTGAAATGTCAGAAATCTTTAAATTCAGCCCATTGCCTTGCTGAATAAAATCACTGCATAAAATTATGGAGTATTAGGTCCAAATCATGCTACTACCTGTCCCAAATCTATGGGATTAAATAATCATATATTCCAGTATTTATTCATGTCTTTGAATGCTGTCATTTCTATAGCCAAAACTATACCACCCACACAAAAGAGGCTGAAACCAGCCCTGAGGTTTTCAGGTGTACTGTTTTTATATGAAAAAGGAATAAGAATGGAAGCCTTGGGGCCATTTCACACTGTATAGATATAATACTATGATTCGACTTTAATTGCCATGACTGCATCCTATGGAATTTATGGTTATGGTGAGCCCATGCATTTCACCGGGGTTTTTTTTTAGGGATGGTTTTGCCAGTTCCTTCCTCGGAAATATAGCTGACAGCACATTGTATTCAATGGTATCTCACATCCATAACCGATGTTGCTTGAGATGTTGTTCCTTAGAAGTATTGACACCCGATCCCTTTACTTCTCCCAGAGATCTCTGGATCCTTCCACACAGCCCGATATTCCAGAATATCACGGCATAAAATCCTACATTATCTGAGTGTGGACCCAGATAATGTAGTTCAAAGCAGATATTGTGGGATTTTCTGCCTTGATATTCTCGGATATAAGGTTGTGTGGAATGGCCCTCAGTGATTCTCTTCAATTCTGTATTTTCTGGCGTATAAGACTGCTTTTTAACCCAGGAAAATTTCTCAAAAGTCGGGGGCTGTTTCATACGCCGGGTGTCGTCTTATAGAGTGAGTGCTGAAACTTCCGAGCTGGACTGGAGAATCTGCGGTCACCCCTTATGGTGGGGGGAGGGGTAGTCTTATACAGCAAGTATATCCCAAACTCTATATTTGAACTGGTAAAGTTGGGGATCGTCTTATACGACCAGTCATCTTATATGCCGGAAAAGATGGTACTATTTTAAAAGGGGCTACAGACAAAGATGGGCTTGCTGTGGGAGTTCCTACCTGTGCAGGGAGATACTAGAGAGGGAAACTGGCTCCAAGTCCACATGTAATTGTCCATTCCAGCTGCAGATGGTAGATAGTGGGTCTTTGGTATTGCTGGACCTATGTTCCAGGACACCCTGTCCTGCCATGGATACCAACATCCCTGAATAATGAAGTCCTGTTATATATAACAGAATAGTAAAACAATATTCTTATATAAAATGGCAAAATCAAGGTTTTCCTCGGGAATTTTTGTTTTGAATATGTTCAAGCTATGGGTAGTTAAATTTGTGTATGCAGAATCCATGGATATATATAACCTTAGTACATTAAAACTTTCCTTTGCATCAATTTAGATTTTGATATACTTTCTTGGTGTTGAATGGTCGAAGATCAGAGTATCTTTTGGCACAATGTTATATTAATTCATTGTTTTGTATTAACTAATTATATTTTCTATCAAAAGTCTGTTAAGATTTTAATAGTCCATAAAATATAGCAGTAACAATAATTGCAGTGTACATTACAATGGATCCAGTACCAGTCATGTACACATAGTCCTACTGTGGTTCCAACTAAAGGAGGTCATTTTACCCTGGTGGATAGTCCATCTGGCCCTGCTCTGTGCTTCTTACACAATGGTTATCACCATGGTGATTTCTTTGGACACTGAATCTAATAGATTATTCATAGTGCCAAGTCATTAGAAATTGCCATGAACTTTCTAAAAATATCTGGGAGTTTAAATTGCACAACAGAGACTTGACTGAACAGAGGTGGAATCAAGGAACCAAATGAATTTTAAAAGTGGACATTTATGTAAAGGATATTAAATCATTAGTTTTAACCTAGTGCCCTAGTGGTTGGTAGAACGGTTGCCTTGGGAATCCCTTAGCAACCACACTCTGTAAATTCATTTTAAGTGGAATTTATCATACTGAAATTCATTTATTCTGTTCATATTAAAAATAAAAGCTTTAGTCCTTATGGCTCAAAATGGGTGGACAATGCCCAGTGGTGTATATTCTAGTCAAAACCAAAGTTCTACTCTGTTACAATGTTAACAAATGCATGTGCATTATGAAATAATTTGATATGGTTGTATTAGAGTAGAATGGTCTTATTTCAAAGGTAATAACCATTTACTAGCCGTATGATAATAATATTCTTGACCTTTGGTCTTCCATGTGTTTGAGACTCAAAGTCTCAGAAACTCCAGCCAGCTTGACCAATTGTTAGGATTTCTGGGAGCTGAAGTCCAAAACACCCGAAGAACTGAAGGCTGGGAACCATTGTTTTAGACAATACCATGTAAGATTTCTGTTTAAACACTTAGACCAGTGCTTCTCAACCTGTGGGCCCCCAGATGTTTTGGTCTTCAACTCCCAGGAATCCTAACAATTAGTAAATTGGCTGGGATTTCTGGGAGTTGTAGGCCAAAACACCTGGAGACCCACAGGCTGAGAACCACGGACTTAGACCATTAAGAATACTGTATGGGCCCCGTATCTGCAAGGGATACATTCCCCAACTTTGTGTGGGTATGCAAATTCATTAACAATAGCCAACCCTGTTGAAGTGAAGGACTATCATAGAGGCATGCTGGATAACTTAGAAATGCCTAGAAGACATATTTTGTTGTATGTGGATAAATGAAACCACAGATACAGGTCCCGTGGATAAGGCAGATTGTCAGTAGAATGTTTTTAATCTTTTAATTGGGTGTGTTTTCTAAAATGCAAAATAATTCACTTTCATTAAAAATGGGTCTCTTTCTAAAGTAATTGATTTTGGAAAGGGCACAGGATTTTAAATTGGGAAAATTGTGCTGCATGTGTCGTTAGATACAAGCCCTGGTATCAGGTTCTATGTTAATGACTTCATGGCTGCAAAGTTGAAATCATAATTTGCATTATGTGAATATGTCACCAGAGATCTTATATAGATAGACTTTTCATATCACTCCCATCAGCTCAATTGCAATGCTATTAAGAGTCATTCCCACATTTAACTACGAGACAGTGCTGAGTAATCAGGTGACAAGAAATCCCTAAAGTACTTATAAAGATGTATGAATTGGATGTTAGGGTTGTGTTGGGGCATGATGGCAGCCAGAGAAAAATCATTTCCTTATTGCATTGTAGTAGGTCTAGGTGGTTGATGTAATGCCTCTAGAGTTGTAATCCAATACTCGGTTTCCTGGGAGCAAGCCCTGCTGAATACGGTGGAACTGACTTCTGAATAAACATGCAAAGACTTGCATTCCTGAAGTGATTCTTCACACCATTTCTTATATGTTAAAGATGTATCAAGTCTTTAATAGGTTAGATAAATTGAGGATGGGATCCCTGCACCTTTAATCATTCCCTCCCAAAACATTGCTGTGTTTATTACAGCATAAAAAGGGGGAAATGAAAGGCTTAAAAAGAAGTCTAGCAGCACTTTAATGTTAACAGATTTCTATTTTATATTTATTTATTTATTTGATATTGGATATACAGTATATATTTTAGGATGAGCTTTGGACACATATATTAGAAATGGCAATAACCCCAAACCAGTTGCAAAGTATTTCAGCCTTCTTAGACATACAATATAGAATTTTCAAGTCACCGTTCTTGAATAAGGATGTTGCACAAGAAGACGGGAAAGAAAAGAAAAACAGCTGGATTGAGTTATCTTCACAAATTTGCATCTATTAGCAGAAATAAAGAACAAAAGTGGTGTTTTCATGGTGCACTAAAATATTAATTCATGAGTCCACATGACATCACAGGCAAGAAAAGACGGTTTTGACCTCAAAGGAACTGACTTGTGGCAAACAGAGGTATTGATTTCATACATCAATACTAAGATGTGAAAAACCTGTATCACTGCACATACGTCTTTGACAATTTAGGATGTGGGTCATAATTTGCATCTTCCTGTATCCCATTCCTTTCTATCCCATTCCTACAACTATATACACTTGCTTAATAACTTAAGGTTTTAATAGCAAATCTCTGGCTAACAGAAATATCAGTTTTAATGGTGTTTCTAGATCCCCCCAGTCTTTCCCTTTTTCTGTTTTAATTAGGGAAATATACCCAGTGTGAAATAATCTCTTCAGAATAGCTATTACAGTTTTAGGAACCCAAGGCTATTGTGTCTTTCTTAGAGATATAACATGTTTGATTTGGCTGTGGATGCCCAGGATTTAAAACTCCTCTTTACCTTTATAATACGAGTCTTCTCTACAAACCAGAGAATGAATGATTGGAGCCAGGCTTATCAAGGATAAGAAATAGGCTTGCAGGACTGTGTGATCTGTCCAGCATGCTGCATAATTAACTACACCAGATTTACTTTTGGAATATAGCTCCCAGAATCCTCCAGCCAGAAGATTAATAACTGTGGACTATGGGACTATTGTCAACCTAAATTATTCTAAATAATAATACATAAAAAACTTTATTTATATTCTACCCTACCTCCCCAGGGGGGGACTCAAGGTGGATTCCAACATACAGCAGCAAACATTCAATGCCTTCATAGAACAAACAAGTACCAACATAATAATCCCAGAAAAGCCCCATGTATGAAAACAACATTAGAATCTACCATTAATAAATTAAACCAAACGTAATCAAACTAAAATCATAAAATGACATAACATCTGAACATAAAACATCCACATTGATTTACATTAGCCAACTATCATTTACAAAGTTGTGTGAGTTGGTTGTGTGACCAGTGATGGCAATGGGGCTAACATGAACTAGCAGTGTCCAGATACGAAATCGTTCTCAACCACAGTTCTGGTAGTGATCTCGCATTGTCTACTCCTCCTCCTCTTCATATGCTAGTGAGCAAAAGTAAGTCTTCAGTTCTTTTTTGAAGGAGAAGAGGTAGTGGGCCAGCTTTATTTCTTTAGGGAGGGAGTTCCAGAGGTGGAGGGCAACCAAGGAGAAGGCCCTCTATCTCATTCTTACCAGCCGTACTTGAGATGGGGGTGGAACTGAGAGCAGAGCCTCCTCCACTGACCACAGTGCCCAAGTTGGTTTGTAAGAGGAGATGTGATCAGCCAAGCAGCCTGGACCTGAGTCGAGGCTTTAACGTTAATGACCAGCACTTTGTATTTAGCCCAGAAGCAGACTGGCATCCAGTGGAGCTGACATAACATAGGAGTTGATTTCTCGCTGTACAGAGTTGTACAGTTAGTAATCTGGCTGCTGATCTCTGAACCAGTTGAAGCTTCCAAACTATCTTCAAATGGATAATTTTAGTAATCGTATTAATTAATTAAGTAACTTCATATCCTGCCTTTCTCCCAAGATATCACCAAGAGTGGTTTACACTATTCCAAATGAGATGGAATCTAGAGTGGTTTACAGTATTCAAAACACAATTACATTAAAATTTTATTTTACAAAAGTTACAAAATAATTAAATATTATTTTAAGACATAGCAGTGCTAGTCTGGAATATCAGCATGTCTTTTGCTCTAAGTGGTCAGTGTAGATAATATGCCCTCAATCTACTTCCTCAGGGCCCTGGAGTGAAATGCCTAGTAACAGATCTTTATAGGCAGATTGTGTGTGTAAATAGCTATAGAAATGCAGAACTTGTGGTATATAGTGATGAGGTGACAGGTTCAGTATTGAGTATGGTTCTTGAGGGAGAAAGATAGGAGAAAAAATGTTGCCTGAGGCGAAATAAATACTATGTTTACAAATCATAATTAAAAACAGTTGCCAACAAAAGATAAAACCTATAGCATGTGATTTCATGTACTTTTTCTCTCTGGCATTACTTCGCAAATGAAGATTCTTAGGAAGGACTCATCCCATGCTTTCTACAAATGCATTGATGACTAAGGAGGTTGGATATGTCCTTCGAGCCTGTGCAATGGATTTTTCTGGTGGAGCGCAGCGTTCACAGAACTGGCCTCACCCTTTAAACCAACGGTTCGTCTGCCGGGGTCTAGCAAGCTTAGGATGGTGGCAGCGAGGTCCTCAGGTCGTAGGTTTGATTTGAGTTTCCTTCTCTAGATGGTTGACCTTACAGGGTTAGATGAGCACCATCTGCCCAGGTTTGAAATTAGAGTTTTCCTTCTCTTAGGATGGTTGCCAAAAGGCTAGAGAGTCCATCCTACGCTCTTTGTCAGACCCTTTTGTTGTGACCAGTCTGGCATGGGCAGCCCTATACCACTGCCAGCATAGTGGTTATACCACTGCCAGCATAGCTCACAACTTCATTAGGGTATGCAAGCCTCTCCCCCGCAACAAGGGGGCACCAATGGAGAGGATTTCATGTACAATGAATCATTAAATTCAAAAGGCCTTCTGGTAACAGAGTAAGGAGAGGGCCAACTGGACCTCCTCTGGAAAGGGGTTTCACAACATGGGAGCAATCACAGCGGCTCTCTCCCATGTTCTTGCCAGATGTGAAGGTGGTGGGACTGAATGAAGCCCATTCCCTACAGATCTACTCGAGCTGGTGTGTATAGATGTATTTTTTCAGATAGTCTGGGCCCAAGTCATTTAGAGCTTTGTGGATCAGAACCAACACTTTGAATTCTGCCAAAATTGACTGGTTGCCAGTGGACTCATATAATCCTGTCTACAGCATTTCACCAATGCCTTGGCTTACTGAGAGAAGAGAAAATATCTGCTTAACTTAATTCCTTCACACACTGCCATTCCCCTTTCCCCCTTTTGTGTCATTTCTTAATTAAATTGTAACCCTGAGGGTAAGGAACTGTGTTCTTGTTCCTTTAGTTGCAAAGAGCCATGTACAGTGATGGTTCTGCATAAATAGATGATGATGAGATTATGATGATTTTGGGCTTGCTGAAGTTTCCATTTCCCAAAGGCATCCCCACATAGAGTCCATTACAGTAGTCCAAACCAGATGTAATCAAACCATATGACACTGTAGCCAGATCTGTTTAAGGAATTGGCACCGTTAATGCATTAGTTTTAACTGTGCACAAACAATCCAGTATAGTTGATTCAGGGAGTATTTATTCAACCGTGACTTCACCATGCCTTCTTTTAGGTTAAAAAACAGAAATCTGCCTTTTTGTAGTGTAGCACTCACTCACTGCTCCTCCTACCCACTCCTCCAGTTCCCCTCGGGCTCTTTTAACTTGAAAGGGCTTGGATCCAATTTGTATATAGTGGTTCTTACATATCTTCATTCTCAGCAGAGAATAAGCAAGGTCCAAAGTCACATTCACTGGTCCTGTTTCAACTGCAGTGGGCAAGTCCGAGCAGCTCCAAGGAATTTTATTCATAATTTGCTGCGTAAATTCTTCACAGTGGGCTGCCCAATGTTTAAATACCGTTCTTGTGGAACAGAGTATAAAATGCCCCTGATCACCTGAGATAGTTTCACTGGGCAAGATGCAATCCAGGCAATGCAGAAGTTTATTAAGAGTCACTTAAAACTATACGAAACAGGGTAAATATTATCAGGTTGCATAGACCCTGTTGAAGTGAATCTGCTAATTTTGTGAAACTTCCTCATAGTTAAAGTATACCCTTACTTATCTTTCCTGTCTTATTTGTGTATGTGTATGAATGGATAATTTTGGTAGATGCTTCTTGCAATGTATGATTATCCTAAAATGGCATTAACCTTCTTGCAAATTAATTTAAGACAAAGCCAGCTTCAAATTATTGAGGGAGATTAAAAAAACTTGTGCCTACATGTTATAAGTCTGACTTGTTCTACTAAAACTTTGTTTCAAGAAAATGGTAGCTTATTATATACATAAATGAATTTGGAAAGGATTTTATATGTATTTTAGAAGAGATTTGGCCAATAATATGTTATCATGAGCCTACTAAAAAGAGAATGTATATGCTGTGCCCCATGAAGACCCTCGGTGTTTATCCCTAGTTAAGCCCTTTTTAGAGTAATTAATATGTTATGTACAGTTTCCAGGAGGTCAGTCTAGACAGCCTTGCTGCATTTGAAGACTCCGTCACCTTGCCCCTTTAAGAATCCCCTCAGGGGCAGAGCCTCAGGCAAGGCACTTCTGGTTCTTCAAGGAGCCAGCCTTTTTATGACTGGAAGGTGAAGAGAGAGGAGGGGGGGGGGTGTCTACAAAATAGCATGTCCAGTCAGAGCTGTATTCAAGTTTAGAGTGAAATATCGAGACCATCTTAGAGACAGCTGAATACCATACAAGAAAGAGACAATAAGAAGAAATAAATATTCAAGAGCCTCAGCTTGGCCAGAATTGTGTCCATCTCTCAAAGACTTTATCACTCCTCATAAAGACTTTGTAGTGAGACTCAGGAGGAGAGAAAATCTAAAATTCTTGGCAGTTAATAAATTCTTGTTTGATTCAACTAAAGTATTCAATCTGTTCCCTGCATAACCAGTTCACCTTCCAAGTAGTTAAGATACTGTGGGGGCAGAACAGTATACACATATATACTTGCACGCAAAAATGTTCATTCCTGACCAATCTCATTGATTTTTAGGGGAGCCCCTTCTGGTGGTAGTTAATTTCTTCTGCTCACACTCTTGTTGCTCATGCCCTTTAGAACCCACAGAGGCATGCCGGCAACATTTGGTGGAACCTGTCGGGCTCTGTGGGTAAACTGGCATGTGCCACCAATTTTAGTCCCATGTGAAGAAGTGTTCTAAGCATTCATGTGTTTACTGTCCCACCTCTCCATTGGAACAAAGAAAGAAATGATATATATACCATCCCTGAAGATATATCAAATGAAATTGATATTTTTATGGTTTTTAAATGTATGTTAAAGTATTTTAGTTTCATGACCAAGTGGTGCTATTATATGCTGCTTTGATAAAATTACAGTTTTATCAAATGGACTCTTGGTATCTGCTGGGATTTGATTCCAGGATCTCCATGTTGATACCATTGATGTTCAAGTCCCATTATATACAACTGGTATAGTAAAAGGTTTTTCTTTGTATAGAATGGCAAAAGGGTTGGTTTTTTTGCAGGCCAGTGGAATATTTTCAGGCCATGGATGCTTTTGTCTATGGATGCAGAATCTGTGAATACAAGGGCTACTGTATACTTTTTTATTTACATAAATAAATGGATAAATATTTAACCAAGTAAGTATGTTTCTTAAGCTTCCTATCATAATGCAGGTAAATAATGGATATATATGGAGTGAAATATTGTTGGATTTCCATTTCCTGCAGCTCTGTAGCCAGCGGTGAGGAACACTGGGAGTTTAAAGGGAAAAAAAGAACCATAAAGTTCCAGCCAGGCAGAACCTGGTTCCTTTTCCTCAATGGCAGAGACATCATGCACAACATTTCAGGCGGCTCCTCTAGAAGTCTCAGAGGATGACATTGTTCTGCACCTGCATATAGATACGTTATGTCTTTTGTGCTGTTCCTAAAACTTCTAAGAGACATGAAATAGCCGTCTCATGGGGATTCACATGGGAACTAGCTGTATTTCAAGAATGTTGGCTGTCATTGTGTAGATAGGGTTGTGGTGAATTCTTCTACAATGAACAGCAAAAATAAGTGCATATGCCTGCTTTGCACCAGCATATGTCACTAACAGGATGTCAGCTGTAATCTTATACTTTTCTGGGTAAACTTAGCCTCCCCTTTCCTTCCTTCTCTGCATAAAATGCACAGGAAAAGAAACACCAGATGACTAATGTTGTTGACTTAGGATTTCTTAATTATGCTTAAAATGACAACAAGTTCAACATTGATTTTGAACGGTAGTTTAAAAACAAAAACACATTGTATTTCAAATATAGTTGTTTTGTTCTAGCAGGCATTGTCACATGAATAGCAATAACTCAACCAGAATTTCTTGTTTTAACCATTTCCTCCTGGATGCTTTCAGATGCTGCTTGGTTCCTTAGGGAATCACAGTCCAAACATAGACAAAAAAACAATGGTAGTCACGCTGATCAATGGAGACAAACAAAATTGCTCATTGGGCAATGCCTTTATTAAGAACAACCAAAGTCCCCCAGAAACATGTATGTTTTGCACAATGTTTTTTTTTATAAAAAAAACTACTGAAGGTAGAAAAGTTTAGAAATGGTGGAAGGAGGAGAAGGAGGAAGGATCAATAATTAGACAAGATGTTGCATCAATAAGAGTACAAGAGGCAGAGATCTATCTTTGTAGTTTCATTAGCTATGTATTCTAGGTATAATCTGATATTTGTGTACCTACCAGCAACTCATTCAGGGTGCAATTTCCCTCTTCAGACTGAGTTTAACTACTTCTCCCATTCTGTATCACCTAGCCTGATGAAAAGTGATGGAGAACTTGAAAGCCTGCTCACTTGGATGCCATTGCATCGTTACTCGGAAGTAATTTTCAGTGGTTTTTAGTGATACCAACTGCCAAACGAATGCATATAATTGAAATATAAAGCCTTCCTCACTATATTGATGTGATATTTCTGCTGAAGTTTGCATATTCCATATTTCCAATTTAAGCCTAAAAGTTGCTTTGGACGGAGCATACATTTTTAAAAACCCATTTCTGTTCTCTGTCATTAACACAGACATTAAAACATTTGCAGGAGACATATTACAGAGATGAATTTATTCAAAGGCTCTTTAGAGCAGTGTTTCCCAACCTTTTTTGAGCCGTGGCACACTTTTAACATTTAAAAAATCTGGGGGCACACCAGCAACCAAAATGACACAAAATGACACTCTAACACAGTAAAGAACGGCTGGGGGTTGGTGGCCTGCTGGGAGCAGCCGCCGGGAGTGCTGAAGCCGGGGAGGGGGCAGAGCCAGGCTGCGCCATGCCCCGTCCCCTACCCCGGCTTCACCTCTCCCAGCAGCTGCTCCAGCCTTGAGGGGGCAGTGCCAAGCTAGCGGTGCCAGAGCCAGCACAATGTTGGCTTGGCACTGTCGCCTCAAGGCTGGAGCAGCTGCTGGGAGTGCTGAAGCCGGGGGAGGGGGCAGAGCCAGGCTGCACCATGCCCCGCCCCTCCCCCCAGCTTCAGCTCTCCTACAGGCCGCGCCATGCCCCACCCCCTCCCCCCAGCTTCAGCTCTCCTACAGAGGAGGAGCATGAGCGGTGAATGGGCTTCAGTGGGTGGGGCTCCTCCTCCATGCGGCTTCAGCGAGCAAGGGGCGAGAGTCATGGTGGGAGTCATGGCGGATTGGAGGCTGGCTGGGAGAACGGCCGAAGGAGGCGGCGCCCCGGTCCCTTCTTCTTTTTCTTTGGCACTGCCCGGCCCTTCCTCCTCTCCCAAGCAGCAGGAGTTCGGCAGGAGGGGGGGAGGAAGGGGGGCAGAGAGCTTTTCTCGTGGCACAGCAGGAGGTCCGTCACGGCACACTAGTGTGCCACGGCACACTGGTTGAGAAAGACTGCTTTAGAGTATATTTAAAAGAAGCTTCTTTTAGTGACTTAGAATTTTGCATTGTCCAGACATTTGCATCCATTTTAAGTATGCTTTCTCAAAGCCTTATACAACAAATTGTGTAACTTTTCCTTGGCTTTTTGTTTCTCTTTAATTAAAGATTTCTGTGCTCATCTGATGTGAAATACGTTGACTGACTATAATAGAACAGTTTGACTTCCAAATGCTTGGCAAGGTTATTCATTTCCTCTCCTGACTTGTCATGTAGTTACATGTATCTAAAAGACAGGACTGGGCTAGGAGAAGATGTGAAACGTGCTGTTCATCTGCAAATATGATTGCTTGTTGGAAACCCCGGAGCTAATTTAGGTTTAATTTCAAAGGTCTTTATCTCATATGGAAATAGGGGTGGGTTTAACATAGCAAGCAAAGACATGCAAAGTATCCCAGGTAAGAGTGGAGGGCAAATTATGTCCAAGCACGGTCAAGTATTTTAGTAGTTTAATGTGATGCATTGCGTCCCTCTTGGATTCCATGATAGATATGATTTCTAAGTGATCTTCTTTCACCTATTAGTAACCAATACAAACTCAGGGACAGCAGATATCTATCCATGTATTTTTAGAAGATAGCTTGTCCTGTTCCACTACCACCATTATCTTGGATGCATCTAACACTCCAGAATTAAGGTAGTTCGACATCAGTGTATTAATTATGCAGTGTACGCATGTCCACTTTTCACTGGCAAGTGTGTATTTTAAACTTGCATCTTATGTTTTATCTTTGTTCTATGTATGTTAATATGTATTTTGTAGAAATATGTTGTAATATGTTTATTTTAAAGCTGACCTTTAAAGGTGTGTGATTGTTTCGTTTGCATGTTTGGAAAGACTGGTTTGTAGCAAACCGAAGACTTGTAAATGTAGGGGTTTTTGATGATATTATCATCATCATCATTTCTTGTCCATTTATTCTCATGGCACAAGGCGGGTTACAACATTGCTAAAATACACAATAATCTAAAAAAAAATCTGTAAAATATATATATTAAAACATATTTCTAAAAAATACATATTAAAATACACAGAACAAAGATCAAACATAGGACACAAGTTTAAGCAAAGACAAGTTCATCCGTTGTCCAAGGTCACTGTTACCAGAGATTCACCTCGGCCAGGGAATGATAAACAGTGCCTAGCAGAACCGAGAGATGTTAACTCCCCAATACCATCTGCCCGCGCTAATTGGCAAAACATTCCAAACCGATGTAACAAGGATAGAAGGGCCGCAGCTAGATCATGTAATGGGAAGTGATGTCCGACGTACTAGACGTCGGACGATCAAAGCCTTTAACTCCTATATAAGTTGGGCCCCAGCAATGGGTCCCTATCCGTCGTCAACGTTGGATTCTATGCTACGGTTTCCACGGACTCAAGTTCCTGCCTAGGCCTTGGGCCTTCTTGCTACCAAAGACTAATTGCCAAGCCTTGTTTCCAGACCCTTTTGGATTAGCCCCTTTGGGCACACCAGACTCTTTGCTTTGTTCCTGATTGCCAGAGGATTATATTTTATTCTTGCTTCCTTAGAGACAATTTTGCTGCTACCTATTGCTGTTAGAGAACATCAATAGGCTATATTCTTTAGACTCTTTCCTTTAACCATTTATTCTAAACCAAGGCTGTCCAACAGGCGCCCCGGGGGGCTGTACACGGCCCCCGAGCCCCTTCCCTATGCCCCCCTAACCCCCTGCAAGACATCAGTTTTTTTAAAAAAAATTGAAAAAAATTTTTCAAAAAATTTCGATCTCCGGGGGGCGCGAGGAGGGGCGGGGCCGACGCGAGTGAGGAGGAGGCGGAGGGAAGCCACGTCAGATGCCCTAGGGGCGGGACTTCCCCCCGCCTGTTCCTCGCTCGCGCAGGGCCGCTTGCGGGGGGGGGGAGGCGGGGCAGGGAGGAAGGGAGCCAGCTCCTCCTCCCTGCACCGCCCCCTCCGTCCCTCTCTTGGTGCCACCGCTGCGAACCGGATCGCATCGGTGGCGCCGAGAGAGGGACGGAGGGGGCAGGAGGAGGAGGAAGAGAGCCGGCTCCTCCTCCCTGCACTGCCCCTTGTCCCTCTCTCGCCTCGGGGACGCTTCTCCGCCTGTCCCCCACGCCCTTCCCAAATTGGGAGGGCGAGGAAGCCAGGAGGAGAGATTCCCCCAGGCAGAGCCTGTTGCTTTCCCCCACACCCGGCTGGAGGTGCTGTACTATTTCCTCCCTCCCTCTTTGTGTGTGATGGACGTGTGTGTGTGTGGACACACACACACGCGTGCGCCCCCATCAGACACAAAGAGGGGAGGGAGGGAATAGTGCAGCACCTCCAGCCGGGTGTGGGGGAAAGCAACAGGCTCTGCCACACACACCTGCCTCGAGTTTGCAGGAGATCCTGGCCTCGCCGAGGTAAGGGGTGTTACTCACGGAGCAGACTCTCCGATGGGTCTCCGGTCTGCCTCTGCTCCTGACTCCCCCCTCTCTCTTTCCCCTCCTCTCCCCTTCCCCCTTCCCCTTCCTCTTTCTCTTGGGATTTCCTGCCTTAATATTCTGGTGTGCCTTCCACACAGCCCTCTATCCCAGAATATCCAGGCAGGAAATTCCACAATATCAGCTTTGAACTGGGATATATGGCAGTGTGGACACACATAATCCAGTTCAAAGCAGATATTCTGGGATTTCCTGCCTGGATATTCTGGGATAGAGGGCTGTGTGGAAGGGCCCAGAATATCCAGGCAAAAATCCCTCATTATCTGCTTTGAACTGGGATATATGGCAGTGTGGACACACATAATCCAGTTCAAAGCAGATATTCTGGGATTTCCTGCCTGGATATTCTGGGATAGAGGGCTGTGTGGAAGGGCCCTGGGTTATCTGAGGCCATATCCACACAGCTGAATAAAATGCCATGTTATCTGCTTTAAACCAGATTATATGGCAGTGTGGATTTGGATAATCCAGTTCAAAGCAGATATTGTGGGATTTTCTGCCTTAATATTCAGGGATATATGGCTGTGTGGAAGGGCCTGGGTTATCTGAGGCCATATCCACACAGCTGAATAAAATCCCATGTTATCTGCTTTAAAACAGATTATATGGCAGTGTGGATTTGGATAATCCAGTTCAAATATTATGTTATTTATTTATATTTATATCCCTCCCCCATTTATTCCCTCCCTCCATCCATCTTCCTTTGTGTTATTATGATATTTATTTGTATTTTTATCCCTCCCTCATTTATTCCCTCCCTCCCTCCATTCATCTTCCTTCCTTCCTCTCTTTTATTCTTTTATTTTATTATTATTACTGTATAATTGTATTTTAATTGATGTTAAAAATATAGTTAAATATAATTAAAAAGGAGGGAAGCAATACAAAGCAGTGGAACTCTCTGCCCAGGACTGTGGTGGAGGCACCTTATTTGGAGGCTTTTAAACAGAGGCAGAATGGCCATCTGTCAGGGATGTTTGAATACGATTTTCCTGCTTCTTGGCAGGGGTTGGACTGGATGGCCCATGAGGTCTCTTCCAACTCTATGATTCTATGAAAACATGTTTAAATCTGAAACACAGCAACATGAGGGGTGGGGGAACGTGGCTTTGCAATTTATTTTATAATTAATAATGCAACAAGTAATTAGGGGGCGGAGCTGAGGGTGGGGAGGGGGTGGAGCTGGAGGTGTGGGGAGGGGTGGGGAGGGAGTGATGCCGGGGGAGGGGCGTGGGTGGGGAGGGGAGGGGACTGAGCCGGGGGCTTGGCCCCCCAGGTGATCAGTGACCATAATTCCGGCCCAAGGTCCAGTAGAAGTTGGACAGCCCTGTTCTAAATAAAGCATTTAACCGTTGCCAAGTGTCAAGTGGTTTACTGAGGGGCCCCGAGTCTATAGTGCAACATGTTGGAGCTTTTCTGGCAGGTCATTCCACAGTTGTAGGGTGGCCAATGAAAAGGTCATCTGGGTTCTGGCTGGATGGAGTAGCTACCCTTCAGAGGACCTGATATCTCTTTTCACCCCAGAATTTGTTGCTTTTACTGTCTACTCATGATTTTTTATATCTACCAGGAGCATAAGATCAAGCAAAGTTTCCCATCCACATAGCAATCTCTAGAACATTCAATGTTTCTATGAAACCCTAACCAGAAAACCAGGAATGGGAAATTTATGGAAAGCATATGGATAGGGAAAGTTTATCCATTCCTGGATGTGCTGCCAGGGAAAATTTCATTAGCAGATGTCACCACTGGAGTCAAACATTCCATCCAATTTAAACATTATAAAATATACTGATAATTACATTTTACAAAGTATTCTTTTCAGAATTGGATCATATGTTGAAACCAGTCCTGTATGTTAGTCTTAATTGAAGAGTAAGCCCAATGCAACCTCACAACCTCTGAGCATGCCTGCCACAGATTTATTATTTATTTATTTATTTATTTATTTATTTATTAAGTTCGACTTAATATACCGCTCTCTCTGGCGCCCAGAGCGGTTCACAAAATTAGTGCGAATAAAACAAGTAAAATACATTAAAATACAGTAAAACAGTTAAAACACCCAAATTAAAACATATTGCCAGCCAATAGCAATAATTAGCAGTGGCATACTAACAACGAACCCGTAGGTGCAGATAGTGGCAGTTGGCTATGGGCCGAATGCCTGCCTAAACAGCCATGTTTTTACTGCTCTGCGGAACGGCAAGAGAGCCCGGATGGCCCGGATCTCTTCGGGGAGGCCGTTCCACAGAGCTGGAAGATGCAGGTGAAACGTCAGGAGAGAATGCTTCTAAAACATGGCCATATAACACGAAAAACTTACAGCAACCCAGTTAATTGAAGATTCATTGTGTTCAGTGCATCTGCTCGAAGGCTGGATCTACACTGCCATATAATCCAGTTTCAGACTGCAGATTAACTGTTTTGAATTGGATTATATGAGCCTACACTTCCATATAATCCAAGTCAATGTAGTTAAACTGCATTCAGATACTGGATTATATGGCAATGTAGATGCGG
The DNA here is from genome assembly GCA_030556195.1 of Anolis apletophallus. NCBI lineage: Eukaryota > Metazoa > Chordata > Lepidosauria > Squamata > Anolidae > Anolis > Anolis apletophallus. The sequence goes on along the minus strand of JARBWK010000002.1, from coordinate 66,584,054 downwards.
CCTAAGAGTAAGGCTGAATCAAGTTCAATGGAAATAATGGTCAGACATGTTTTTCTATAATTTAATATTTTAGGACTCCAATGGTATGCATTTCAATTTTGTTACATTTACTGGCACATTTTCTTGCCTTTTTACAGTATGTTTTAAAGTTTGCACATATTTCCCTGCACATTGCTGAACTTCATGTACTTATATCTAAATTGGCATGCATAGCGATTGCACTGGAAATACCCAACTCACAGGGATTACAAATATAACGGTTTAACATTCTTTAGGCATAATTCTTTGTTGTTAAGTCTTACCTGAAAAAATTGGGTGCACCAGGATATCAATTTGATATCTCATGGAATATGTCAATGATTTTTTTGGGGGGGAAAGAGAAAACAAGTTCCAGCAATTATTAATCCAAATGCGTTTGCATTTGCTAAGTATTTTAGAACACTTTGTGTGCCATCAGGCATGTAACCCGGGGGGGGGGGGTTGAGGGGCTTCAGCCCCCCAATTTTCAGGGTGGTCTTATTGGTACATTATTTAAACTGTTATGTTTATTCATATCATGATCCGATCACCATGCCGAATATATCCCATATGCATGGGGGTATCGAGATAATGATACAAAAGGTTTGCTAGGGAAGATCCTCTCACACTCAGACTCACCCCCCCCCCCCCCGGTGTGCCCTGATAAAATTTGTTCATGAATGATTAATAGGGAAAATTACAATAAAATTTGGTCTTCTCTCAAAACAGTGGGTTGGTACAGAGTCTACTAGTAAATGTCAACATCAATGTTTTCTCATTTGACCCTCTACAATGCTGAGGATTTCCAGTAAATGAAACCATTTCTTGAGCTTCTTTACATTTACTCTAAAATAGGAGAATGTTTAATCTGTTGAGGAGATATAAGTGTATGATTGATAGTTTCCTCAATAATGCCTTTCCTGGATACACTACACACTGGACTGAATGCCTCATAGGTGAGACTAAATAAACCCATGCAGCAGAGTGCTTATCAGTTATCAGCAGAGTGTTACTGCACCATCTGACTTTGTGCTGCTCACTGTTTAAAAAAACTCCCCGATTCGGTTTTAATCCAAACTCCTCCAAACTCAGGAGGCTTATAATCTTGACATGTTGCTCTACATTCAAAGATACACACAGAGAGATTGCATATACAGCAGTATACTCATGATGTGAGCAAAGAGATTCACAAGCAACAGATATCGACAGTAGACGTATGGTAAGAGAGTTTGCATGACAAGAGAAAGAACACATGTTCCCTTCCTTCTTTTATACCCACTGCTTGCCTGTCATCGGCCAGGGACAAAAATGAATGATGCAACCCTCATCATGAATGTCACATGGTCATGAATCAGCCTTTTCCAGCATGTCCCTTGAGTAACATATCACCACCCACTTAATCATTTAGCAGGTGTGTAACCATATGTCCATTAGAACTGTATTTCACCAATTTTACACAATGATATTACAGCCAATGCATTCCTGTCTCACAAGGCATTCTCTATCTAACATAACCCCCCTTCTTGCTATTTGTATTTGGTCTGATCAATTGAATGCTTACTCACTTGTTTATTAATTGTAATTTCCCACTTTATCCACTAAGGTATTTTTCTGACATCTCTGCAATTTTTCCAGGTTTAACTTCTGAAGAACAGTGATTTCTATAAGGAGAAGTGACACATCAGCTATTGAAATATTTTTTTCTAAAAGGTTTTTTTTGTAGCAGAAGCCTTGCATGATTTATTTTTACAACAACATTTCTTAAAAGCTGAGAGTAAATGTTTGTTTAGCTAGAATGCAATTATCTGAGCTAGAGAAGGGCCAGTATTCTAGTGTTAATAAATGCACCTTCCTCATTCCTTCGAAATGTTGCCCTATTTAAGAGCCAAGGGGATTTGATAAAAATGGTGCCAATTTTAGCAAGCAATATCTGCTGCTAGTGTTTGCTGAATCTGTGTAGCAATGGAAAAACATCCAAATCAGACAAAAATATCACAGGCACAGTTTGTGGTGTAGTAAAAATCCTTCACAATAGTAAAAAATGCACTTCTTTAAGAAACGCATGCACTATCTTTCAAATCGACGACCCTTACAGCACCTCCAAGGAATTCCCTCTTTTGCTTCAAAGATGAAGATCTTTCTGTTTTGAAATCTGAAATCTAGATTGTGTGGATCATTAGGACTCAAAAGGATAGTGGCAAATTTGTTGTGCCATTATAGAATATCAATGGTCAGTATAAGTCCCTAAAGTGCAGTTTAACTGCTTTATATGGGTCTACCCTGACTACATATTGAATATTCAGGATGCATTAAATGGCAGTGTAAATGGGCCCCCTCAAAGTCTCTTAAGATGCATGAGAGATGGTGTTGGGAGCTTCAGAGGAAATGGGGGGAAGTAGATGCTTGGACTGTGCCCTCTCTGTTTTTGAAGAAGTTTTTAATTTTTAATTTATTTTTTAAAAAATATCTATTTATTGATACATCCATTCAATTAACAAACTTTTGCCATACAAGTCTTATCTCAATATATATATAATTTCAAAGTCACTTTACCTTGTATGACACTTATACATTTCTTAGATGTGTATCTCCCATTACCCATATCCTCCTTCCCATTTCCCCCACCCTCCTGAAACACAGCAATTCTAAATGATGTCATTGCATCAGTTTAACCATGTGGAAAGCCTGGTTCAAAATGTCGTCTCCGTCTATTTTGTCAATTAGAACCGACCATTTCTTGTACCAGTCTTTTTCTTGATGACTATTTATATACTTATTTTTCCTTTGATTAATGAAGTCATTGATTATATATTCTGAGAGATAAGACCACCAAGTTTCTAAATCCTATCTTGTATTATCCCTCCCTCCTCTGTTTTTGAAGAAGTTGTGTTCATTTCCATATGCATTTGCTGACATGAAAATCAACAAACACTATCATTTTTTCTCAAAAACACAATAAAAATTTGAAAAAGTTTGTAAAATTTGAGGATTAAGGTGAATCCATACCCCCAAGCAATTTAAACATTTCAGTTCTAAGGAAAATCAGTGAAGAAGGGGCAGTAGGTATAGAACAGGTGCAGTGTGAATGTATGAGAAGCACATGTTACGCTAAAGACCTAATGTTTTCAAGCTCTGCTCAAAACAACCCTCTATTGTTTTCCAGTGGACAGAGGTCTGAACCCATTTTTTTCCTGCTATAGTATTATATCCACTGTACTATATGACTCTCATTAGAAAGCATGAAAATAAAGAGTTACTTGTTCTCTTAGCTTGGAAAATCTTAGTCAAATATAAAGTGCTGGATTTCTCTTTTTAACTTTTGTTATGTCCAACACATGAGTCACTTGTGTGTTTTTATCCAGCACTGCACATAACCAGTTATTACCTGAGTCAGTGGAAACAAATGGATGCCTATTATTTTTCTCTAAACATAAAATGTTCTTCATACCTTTTCCTCCTACATTGGGGTCAGACATTGAAGATCCGATACAGACTACAATCCCTGTTTATATGCTGTACAACCTGTATATATTCCCATGAATTGTAGAGGGGATCCTTGGGGCTGTGAGGGCGACCACATCAGCTCTGGACCCTTGCCCTTCCTGGTTAATTAAATCAGCCAGAGGTGGGTTGATTGATTGGTTTGTGTTGATCATTAATACTTCCTTGGAGCAAGGGATATTTCCATCAGGGTTGAAACAGGCGGTGGTTAGACCACTCCTGAAAAAGGCCTCTCTCAACTCCACGGTTTTGAACAAATACAGGCCGGTTTCCAACCTCCCTTTCTTGGGCAAGTGCTGGAGCGGGTGGTCGCTTCCCAGCTCCAGGGTTTCCTAGAGGACATCAATTACCTGGATCAGTCACAGTCTGGCTTTAGGCCTGGTCACGGTACCGAGATGCTTTTGGTTGCCTTGGTGGATGATCTCCGCAGAAAGCTGGATAGGGGGAGTGTGACCCTGCTGGTTCTCTTGGACATCTCAGCGGCTTTCGATACCACCAATCATAGTATCCTTCTGGGATGGCTGTCCAGGATGGGTCTTGGGGGCATGGTTTTGTCATGGCTCCGGTCCTTCTTGGTGGGTTGTTCCCAGATGGTGAAGCTGGGGGACACCTGCTTGGACCCCTGGCCTTTCACCAGTGGGGTCTCGCAAGGTTCCATTCTGTCCCCTATGCTTTTTAACATCTACATGAAACTGCTGGGAGAGGTAATCTGGAGTTTTGGAGTGGGATGCCATCTCTACACAGATGACACCCAACTCTACTACTCTTTCCCACCTAATTCCAAGGAAGTTCCTCGTGTGCTGGATGAGTGCCTGGCCACTGTGACTGTCTGGACAAGGATGAATAAGCAAGATCAATCCTGGCAAGACAAGAATCCTGGTCGATCATAAGCCAGATCAGGGTATAGGGTTGCAACCTGTGCTTGATGGGGTTGCACTCCCCCTGAAACAACAGGTCCACAGCTTGGGTGTCCTCCTAGACTCGTCACTAACATTTGAAGCTCAGGTGTCGGCGGTGGCTGGGAGGGCTTTTGCACAATTAAAACCCGTGCGCCAGTTGCGACCGTACCTTGTGAAGTCGGATCTGGCCATGGTGGTCCACGCCTTAGTCACCTCCAGATTAGATTACTGTAATGAACTCTACGTGGGGCTGCCCTTGAAGATGGCCTGGAAGTTTCAATTGGTCCAACGGGTGGCAGCCAGATTGCTAACTGGAGCGACTTACAGGGAGCTGTCAATCCCCCTGTTTAAGGAGCTCCATTGGCTGCCGTTCATCTTCCAGTCCCAATTCAAAGTGCAGGGTCTTACCTACAAAGCCTTGAACGGTTTGGGACCTGTGTGACCGCATTTCTGTCTACGAACCCAGGAGATCTCTCCGTTCATCTGGAGAGACCCTACTCTTGCTCCCGCTGCCTTCACAGGCGCAGTTGGTGGGGACGAGGGAGAGGGCCTTCTCTGTAGTGGCCCCCCGATTCTGGAACGCTCTTCCCATGAACATCAGACAAGCCCCCACTTTGGCAATTTTTTGGAGGAGCCTGAAGACGTGGCTGTTCCAATGTGCCTTCCCTGAATAAAGTAAATAATGCCCTGCTGTGTGCAATCCTGCAAATGTCCTCAGAAGCACTTTAATTACCTGTTAGGTGTCTACCACACATTGTCCTTTAAACCATCCTGCTATACAATCCATCTCTGTCTCTATCCAACATTTATTTATTTAAATTTTAATTCACATTGGGCCCGCCTGAAATGGTTTTTAATTCTGTCTGTTATTGCTTATGTTAAGTTTTATGGATTGTATTGTTTTATAAATGCTGTTGTGGTGTTATTGTGTCTTATTGGGCTTGGCTTCATGTAAGGTGCCCCGAGTCCCTTTGGGAGATGGGGCGGGGTATAAATAAAGTTAATAAATAAAATAATAAATAAATAATGGAAACAAGAGGCTTGAATTTTCATGCTCACATTCATTACTACATAACACAGATGTGGCTGTATTGGTCATAGAATCATAGAGTTGGAAGAAACCACAAGGACCATCCAGTCCAGCCCACTGCCATGCAGGGACACACAATTAAAGCACTCTTGACAGTTGGCCATCCAGTCTCTGCTTAAAACCTCCAGAGAAGAAGACTCCAATCTAGAGCAGTGCCAATATAGACTTGAAACTTTGGAAGTGACATGCAGAGGATAGAGCAGGAGAAAGTGTAATTTAGAGCTAATGGCATCAATTTTGGTGGGCCTTCCAGGAATCCTGCATTTGTCTGACCATGCTATTGCTGCCATTGGAACTGCTCAATGGCTACAGTTTGATGAAAATAATTCATTACAGGCATTAAGAGAAAGAAATTTCTTGCTGTCTTGCATTTGAACTGCTCTACCTTCATTTTTCCCTATAATCTAAAAGAGCCTTAGCCTTTTTACTATTTTAATCTTAATAAGCACTAGACCTGCCTTATATTCTCCAGCATACCCTCCAACTGTCTCAGCATGGCAAGGACATCCTAATTGTTCCTCTGTCATCATACCTTTTCAGTTGCTTTTAAAATGTCCCAGTTTTTATCTCCTCCCTTTACTTTTTCCCTTTGTCCTCAGCTTATTTTCATTGCTGAAAACTTAGTTCAAAGTATAACAGTAGCTTTGCACTCAGCTCTACAGGGGAAGTACAGAAATGGGAGTACAGTTTAACATCTTTATTAATGACTTAGATGAACAGTTAGAAGGCATGATCATCAAGTTTGCAGATGACTCCAAATTGGGAGGGATAGCTTACTCCAGAAGACAGGAGCAGAATTCAAAACAATCTTAACTGATTAGATAGATGGGCCAAAACTAACAAAATGAAGTTCAACAGGGACAAATGCAAGATACTCCACTTAGGCAGAAAAAATGAAATGCAAAGGTGCTGTGAGAGCTGTTCAACAGTGGAACTCTCTGCCCTGGAGTGTACTGGAGGCTCCTTCTTTGGAGGCTTTTAAGGAGAGGCTGGATGGCCATCTGTCAGGGGGGCTTTGAATGTGATTTTCCTGCTTCTTGGCAGGGGGTTGGACTGGATGGCCCATGAGGTCTCTTCCAAGTCTATGATTCTATGAGGGGCAGAATCATGCTGTTCCCAGTAGGTCTAGACAAAATCAAACTACTGCAGCTTCTACATATCAGCTTATGTGCTCTCACTGATAAAATAGTTCTGCCACTATACTCTGATGTTTGTTGGCCACATGTGTTGCAGTTTTTATCTGTAAAATGCTGGAAAGTAAGCCCGAAACAGGAGATTAGTACTGTAAAGGTTTCCCATTTTCGTTTGCACTTAATGACTTCATTCAGAGAAAATTGTAAGATAGAAACAAGGAAAGGAAGAGAAGTTTGTAGAAACTGTTGCTATTGCCTTCAGTTCAAAATTTCACAGTGGCTTACAATAAGAGCTCATCTTTTCATTGAAGGAATAAAAACCTGTGTTTAGTCTATTGCATAGTCTAGTTGTGAAATAGGAAGTTCTTCACTGTGGTGGTTTAAAATCCATCAATGATGACAAAATATGGAAATTGCTGATGAATTGTCTGTCTCAGTGGTGCCATTAGGGCAGGGTTTTTGGATCAAAGTCCAGGCTCTTACTCAATGGAATGAAAACAAGATTTTTAAATTCAACTACATTGTTAAATAAGTGAATTAGAATATATTCTAGACTGGTCATGTGCCACATTTTCTGGGGGACAGACCTATGATTGAAGGGTTGTCTGAAGGTAGTATTTTATTTCAAGCAATTCTGTCACTGAAGGGCTTTCTAATTGAAGTCGAGTTTAATGGTAAGTCATTTAAAAAGCAACTTCAGGGTTGTCCATAAACATCTGGACATCAAGCAAAACAGACACATAATTTGCTTGGTCACAACCTTCCTGCTACAGTGGAAAAAAATGCTTTGTTTTTCTGTCAGAAGTGACTTGAAAAACTGCAAGTTGCTTCTGGTGTGAGAGAATTGATTGTCTGCAGGGACATTGCCTAGGGTTTGCCAAGATGTTTGACCATCCTGTGGGAGGCTTCTTTCATGTCCCTGCATGGGAAGATGGAGTTGACAGACCGGAGCTCACCCCATTTTGCGGATTTGTACCGCCAACCTTCAGGTCTGCAGGGTTTAACCCATTGCGCCACTTCAATATTTTGATTGAAATCATAGTTATTTTAGTGATTGTATTTTTATTTAGCTTGCAATTCTGCTTAAGGTTGCATGTGTTCTTATAAATTAGCATATAACATTTTATGTAAAGCAATACAAATGACAACTCTAACCTAAAGTAACACAGTCTATTGAGTGTGTACATCAGACATGCAGGATAGAAGTTGCAGGTTCTAGAGGAAGGGGTCTCCAAATATACTTTTCTGCATTGCCCAGTATTGCCATGTGTGGGCTTGAAATGCCATCTCAACAGACACTTGGTGCCATGGGTATTGTATGTAGTGTAAAACCGGCTACAAAGAAGCCTCTCTTTTTTTGGAGTAAACATTGGCTAGCTAACAACAGCACCAGAAAAGTTTTGTGAATTCCCTTGTACATTTTGTTCAGTTCTCTAAATGCATGCTATAAATGGACAAGGGACAGATTAACAGCTGGATGGAAATCTAAAAAATGTTGTTAAGCAAAAATACAAGACAATTAAACATAAAGGTATAAGGATGCTGGAGGAGTATAGAGATAGGAAGAGGACAACAGAAGATAGAGCAAATGTTCATGGTCACACTAAATGTATTTATTTTATTTTATTTACGACATTTTTACCCTTCTTTTCTCTAGCCCGGAGGCAACTCAAGACGGCTTTACAACCAGATAGCCATTTGATACCTTCAACAACAAGCAACTAAAACAGCATTTTAAATATACTTATAAAATACATACACTAGACCTTTAAAAACATAAAAAACAATATTTTCACAAATAGCCTCGTTATCCAAAGTCATTGTCTGGCCTTTCCAAATTCAATTGCACTTAATTCCGTGTTCATGTATTACACTGGATTTCTAAAGGCTTGCTCAAAAAGCCATGTTTTCACTTTTTTATGGAAGGTCAGGAGGGAGGGGGCTGATCTAATATCCCTAGAGAGGGAATTCCGTAGCCGAGGGGCCACCACTGAGAAGGCCTTGTCTCTCGTCCCCAACAGTCACGACTGCAAAGAAGGCGGGACCGAGAGCAGGGCCTCCCCAGATGATCTTAGACTCATAGATGGTTCATAGGAAGAGATATGTTCAGACAGGTAAGCTGGGCCGGAACCATATAGGGCTTTATAGGCTAAAGCCAGCTTTATAGGCTAAAGCCAGCACTTTGAATTATGCAAACTGGCAGCCAGTGGAACTGGCACAACAGAGGAGTTGTGTGCTTCCTGTACACTGCTCCAGTGAGCAATCTGTCTTCTGCCCATTGGAACATTTGAAACTTCTGAACAGTCTTCAAAGGCAACATAAAGTGCATTGCAGTAGTCTAGCCAGGATGTAACCAGAGCATGGACTATCATGGCCAAGTCTGACTTCCCAAGGTATGGGCACAGCTGGTGCACCAATTTTAATTGTGTGAATGTTCCCCTGACCACTGCTGAAACCTGGGGTTCCAGGCTCAACAATGAGTCCAGGAGAACTCCCAAGCTGCGAACCTGCATCTTCAGGAGGAGTGTAATCCTTCCCAACACAGGCTGGAACCCTATGCCCTTGTCAGTCTTATGACTGTCTAGGAATACCTCTGTATTGTCTGGATTCAATTTCAATTTGTTCACCCTCAACCAGACTGTCACAGCTGCCAAGCACTGTTTCAGGACCTTAGTAGCAGGAAGGAGCAATAGAGTTGAACATAATTTGTATACAGATGACATCGACCTCCAAAACTCCGGATGATCTCTCCCAGCGGCTGCATGTAGATGCTAAACAACATGGGAGACCGTATTGGTCCCTGCAGGACCCCACCGGATAATGGCTTTGGCCCCAAGCAAGTGTCCTCTAACAACACTTTTTGGGAATGACCATTCAGGAAGGACTGGAGCCACTGCAGAATGATACCCTCAGGGCCTATTCCCACAAGCCATCCCAGAAGGATACAGTGGTCTAACAGGGACACACTCCCCCGACCAATTCCTGGTGTAAATCATTCACTAAGGCGACCAAGGCTGTTTCAGTTCCATGTCCTGGCCTAAAGCCAGGCTGTGCCGGGTCTAGATAATCCATGTCTTCCAAGAACACCTGGAGTTGTGAGGCCACCACATGTTCCAGAACTTTGCTCAAAAAAGAAAATTGGAAACTGGCCGAATGTTGACAAATTGAGTGGGGTCCAGTGATGGTTTTTTCAAAAGCGGTTTTATTACAGCTTGTTTTACGCTGGCTGGAATCATGCCTTCCCATAGGGAGGCATTCACCACCACCTTCACCCACTCTGCTAAATCCCCTCTGGCTTCCTTTATCAGCCAGGATGGGCAGTGGTCTATGATGCATGTGATTGCCCTCACCTCTCCAAGTATCATGTCCACATCCTTGAGCTGCACCAATTGAAATGAATCCATCAAAACTGGACAAGCAGGTGCTCATGTTACATACTCAGAGACTGTCATTAACATGGTGTCCACCAGGTCAGAACGGATCAAAGTGATTTTGTCTGCAAACAACCAAGCAAATGCTTCACAGCGAGCAGCCAAATGATCAGGGATCCCGTCTTGTGAGATGGGACTTAACCCTCTGACTTTTTGAAACAGCTCAGCTGGACGGTTCTTTGTGGATGCAATGTTGGCCGCAAAGAAAGAATTCTTTGCGGCATCGATTGCCATAGCATTGCCTTTAAATACACAGCTGTGTTTGGTTTGATTCTCTATGTCTAGTATGCTTCACCCGCTCTAGTCTCCTATTCATTCGCTTTGTCACTGCCAGCTCCTCATTGAACCAAGGAGATAGTTTAGCTCTGCTACTCGAGAAGGGACATTCTGGAACAATTGTATCTATTGCCCTGATCATCTACCCATTCCAGAGAGTGACCTGAGCATCAACAGGATCACCTACTGAGGTGGCAGGAAATTCTCCAAGAGCTGTCAGGAATCCTTAAGGATCCATAAGCCTCCTGGGGTGAACCATTTTAATAGGTCCTCCACCCCTGCAGAGGTTAGGGGGTGCAGTAAGCCTAAACCTTATCAGATGATGGTCGGTCCATGGCAATAGAGCAATGGTCAGCTCCTCCAGTTTGCCACCTTATTCCCATCCCTTTTGATTCCTAAAAGATAAGAACAGCTGGAAGTTGGGATTATATTAATCTTCATACATGCCATGGAACCATGTTTTTCACATAGATAAAAAAGTATAAATGGAAATAGAGGACAGGGTAAAACAATAAGCACATCAACAAAGAAGTACGCCCTATAATTCAGTGGGAATTTTTTCCTATTCTCATAGATGAGAGAGAACAGGAATGTAGCCTAAATTCCAGAACCTTCAGCACTTCACAGATAAAAACTGGGATACACGTGGCCAAGCATCATCAGAGTTATTAGTGAGGAAGCACTAATTTTTGGTGACCATAGCAGTTTGTTTTTGTGTGAGTTTACAGGGAATGGCAAGAATCTGCCCCTTTCTATCCTCATTCTCCTGTTCAGTTTATTGTGTATTAACTATCTTTGCACTTTCAACACATGTTGCAGCCACTCAAGTAAGCTCAAGGTAGAGGAGGAAAGCAACAAGAGAAGACAAAAACTCAAAAACATATTAAAGCAATTGAAAAAGTTGCTTTAAATTGATTAATTGGAGCTGCCCTTCCCAAATTGGGACAAATCGGAGAGTATGAAATCTTCATCTGTCCACGATGAATGAATAACAGATTAAGATTTCATACTCTTCATCTGTCATAATCTTAATCTGTCCACAATGGAGCCCCCGGTGGTGCAATGGGTTAAACTTTTTGTTGGCAGGACTGAAGACTGATGGGTTGGAGGTTCAAATCCAGGGAGAGCATGAATGAGCTCCCTCTGTCAGCTCCAGCTCCCCATGTGGGGGCATGAGAGAAGCCCCTCACAAGGATGGTAAAGCATCCAAACATCCAGGTTTCCTGCAAATTGGGAACGTTTCCAAGTCACTCCTGACAGACTATCCAGATTAGCTTGGACACAGAAGCAATGTAATGAACAAAGACCATCCATACATTTAATCCAATATTTAAATGTTTTACATATTTTTTAAAAATATATAAATATATATATAATTTACACCCCAATCTTAAATCTTGTATGACTTCTAGTTAAGGATGGCCCTGATTAATAATATTTCATCAATTACTCTGTGTATGTGTACTGAAGTTTTAAGATATAACAGATACACTTATAAAGTGTCCTTAGCAAGGGCAGTGATTGTTTTTTGTAAGATGGCAATATAGCTATGACTATATTGAATGCTAAACTATGAGGATGCTCAAACACAAACATCCATTTCAAAGTTTTTATGAACTTGAAGAGAAACAAGAAAGGGTAGGAAAGGGTGATACTTGGACCAATTATTGAAATGGTTTCCTCTGTTATCATATAGGCTCTGAAGGAATGTGGGCTGGGAAATGAGGAGATGTGTGCGGCTGTTGTTTGTTTGATTTTATGCCCACAAAGAACCAGGAGCCATTGTTTACCTCCTTGCTGCCCTGCAGTACATGGGTCATAAATTATGTGTGGGAAGAAATCAGTTGGCAGGATGAGAAATAGATGCCTAACTTCCCAATAGAAGGTTTTGCCTTCATGCCAACAGAACAGAATGTTTGGTTCATAATCTGCCCAGACCACAGATCCTGCTGTGGAAAGTGCTCAGAACCACAAAGAGATCTCTCCACTACCTGCAGAAGTGAAAATCTATGAGCATAAACTGTTCTTCCTATAAAGAAAACAAGTTTAGGTTCAAACACACCAAGAACCCTTAATTGCAGGGCACTTTAGATGTAAATAAATCCCCAGTCAGCTTCAGGAAATAGGTTGGGTTTGAGAGCCAGTGCCATAATACTGTGTTCAAGGGGAGTCATTTTTAATAAAAGTACCTCCTGCCATGCTCTGACTTAGGGCATTTTTAGATATGGCTATTTTAGGACACAGATAGGAAATGTCCGAACCTTTAGGTGTTGGACTTCCGTTATGTCTAGCCAACTCCCCTCATCTCCAGTTGATATAAATGTGGAATAATTAGAGCTATAGTGCAGCAGTAACTAGAAAGCTGTATATTTCCCAGACATTTAGTTGCTACTTCTCAGTTTCAGCTTGCAAGTCAAAGAAAAGTTAAGCTGCTTCTATGCTTTGGAGATCGATGAGCATCTTTTTTCTTAATTCCAAAGGAGATAAAGCAATGATTGTTAGGAACAAGGCATGGGATTGGGGGGAAATTAAATATTATCTGATAGTTGCAGTCTTGATTTGAAATTCCTATAGTGACAGTTTGATACCTTTTGTGTGCTGAGGTGAAGGGTGACACATGGACAGGCAATCCCATTTAAAAATGGAAGAGTTAAAGTTATAGAGCAAATTGCACAGGAAACCGCTTTGGACTGGATCAGACTATTGCCCAGTATTGTCAGTTTGATCGGCAGCAGTTCCTTAGGGTTTCTGATATAATTATTTCCTACCTCCACCTGAAGATCTCTGGTATTCTTTAGTAAGTACCCATCTAAGTGCTAGTGAGGCCTGATTTTGCTTAGCTTTTGAAATCAAATGAAATTAATGTGTTCATGACGGCATAATAGTAGTAAAGAACTGATATTTCAATGGGAAGGGGATGGGGAAAGAGACTATAAAAAACGTTTATAGTGACCTCTTCTAAGACGTAACAGAGAATTATTCTTCTTGGCTTTTCTTCACGAACGAAGATTCAGGAAGGACTCATCCCACGCTTTCCACAAGCACGTTGATGATTCGGAGGTTGGATGTGTCTTTTGAGCCTGTGCAACGGATCCTTCAGATGGAGCGCAGCATGCACAGAACTGGCCTCACCCTTTAAACCAAAGGTTCATCTGCCGGGGCCTAGCAAGCTGGGACGGTGGCAGCGAGGTCCTCAGATCATTCCTTCTCTAGATGGTTGACCTTACATGGTTAAACGAACACCATCTGCCCGGGTTTGAAACCAGAGTTTTCCTTCTTCTAGGATGGTTGCCAAAAGGCTAGAGAGCCCATCCTGCCCTTTAACGGTCTTTGTCAAATCCTTCAGTTGTGACCTGTCTGGCATGGGAGGCCCTACCTACCTACAGAGAATAGTATCTTGCAAAAAAAAGTTCTGGGTTAGCAGCCCATATGTATGTGTTCTCTTGTACTCTGAGGAAAGCAAAATAAAATGCCATTTGAAAGATAAATTGGGGTATGGGGCAGGGGGTGGGATCTTGTTGGAAGGTTTGGACATAATGTGAACTGCAGTCTCCTCAAGCATGAATGGAACTGCTTTTCATTGCACGACATCGTCCTATATTCATTTTGAATCAGTCTGTAACTCATCTTTCCATGAAATGGGGAACTCTTGTTGGTAGGCAGCTGAAAGTGCTTTGAATCTGTGTGCAAAGCATTTTTAGCTGTGTGGAAAATCCAAAAATCATTTGAGTCTGGGGACTGTGATGTGTCATTGGGGGCATGTTGAGGCCATCACGTTGAACTGAAGAGTTTGTGCATAGAATCGCACTGGAAGACTTAGAAATTCCTAGAGAGGTATTCTCTCAGGTAAAAACCTCAGGTAAAAATTTTCTTTATTCATGGTTTTTCACTTTCATGGTTTCTGTGGCATTAACCCCAGCAAATCTGGAGGGCTAAGTGTAAATGTGTGTACCCTGAGATGGGAGAGGGAATGGAGGACAAATCCCTAATTGCTAGGATTCTGGAAGACCTGGATATCTGAGGAGCTCAGACAACAAAACAATGTATAACAAAATAATGTTTGATATATAAGACCAGAAAATGGCTTTAATGCCGTTAAATTCAGGTAGAAGTTTGCAATCATGGCTATTGTCCCAGTCCCATTGTCATCTCTCAGCAGCCCTGGAGACAATAAGTTCATGCCTTCCAAATCCTTGCTTAGATTGTGGCCTTAAGAATTTCTGGAATCAATCCTGCTGCTTTGATGGCCTCCCTTACCTGTGGAAGAAAACTCCCAGCAACTTTGTTCCATGAGTTTACCCATCTGGTAAAAGCCTTAACAGCTTGTAAGCTGACATATGAAATCCATAAATTGTGATAACATCTGTGCCTGTCATTACCCCAGAGCCTGTTTATAAGCCCTGATCTTTTTGCAGAAGTGTAGGCTTAGAAATCCTTCTAAGAATTTTCTAACAGCAGAACAAAATTGACCTTTTTATGGAGAACTGTTGCTTTGCTAGAAATAAATGCATACATAACTGCAAGAAACATTGTCTCCTTACCCCCCTTCTTGTATGTACTGTATGTTTGAAAGTTGTATGAAAGTTTGCACAAGAAGTAAATACTGCGCTCATAAAAATATAAATTTGAAATTTAAATTTAAATCTGAAATAAAAATGTCAATATCTAGCTAATTAGTAAATATGTATACTTGCAACATGCCACGGAGGACAAGTGATTGAGTACACTGTAGCATTACCTAATTGCTAAGATGTTTAAATAGTTTTTCAGGTTGCTTATCTCTGGAAGAAAAAAGCTTGTTAGTTGTGGTCTTATGCAGACCTTTTCAGGCTGCTGTAAAACTATTTTAGTTGTATTTAAAAGCAAGTCTTTATTTTCCTTTCATTTTTCTTGCATACCACAAGCAAAGCTGGAGACAGCTTGGTGGCAGAGTGCTGGTTTGCAACACTGGAGATCAAGGTTCAAACCCCCAAGGAAAGCCACTAGGTGGCCTTGGGGAAGGATACTCTCTCAGCCTTGGAAGACTTAGCAACACTTAGGCCCCTTCCACACAGCTGAATAAAATCCCACATTATCTGCTTTGAACTTGGATATATGGCAGTATAGACTCAGACATTACAGTTCAAAGCAGATATTGTGGGTGATTCTGCCTTGATATTCTGGGTTATATGACTGTATGGAAAGGCCCTTAGGCTAACCATAAATTAGAAATGACTTAAAGATGTACATCAACAATAGGCAGTGGCAACAATAGGCAATGATGACTACTTTATGAGCTAACATCTAAGGAACGTTTTGAAATTCAGACTTGGAGAAATATGTTTTATAAGCAATATATTCCTGATGACTAGATACTATAAAACAAATCATTCCTGTCACAAAAGCCAAAATATACACCACTGAAATTCTCATTGTGCTACTACTTATTTTGCTATGATTTTTCATTACTTTAAACAATCTTAAGATTAATGAAACACTGAGAGGGGGGAAGACTCCTGTAAAATGTATCATAACATGCCCTTTAAAAGTAACAAGAAAATACTATATTACACAAACAAAATAATGCCTTCTTCTCATTGCAGTACTTTTGGAATATAAATTCATTTCAGCCAAGAAAAGTAACATCCTAATGGAATTATTAGTTGTTATTATTTGTTAATTCGAAGTTCTGATTACATTAAATGCACAATGGGAAACTGATATTCTAAGTTCAAACGGGAGTTTAGGTGTTCATAAAGTAAAATGCTTATTTTCTTCACTTGAGAAGGAAAGGGCAAAAGGTGGGAAATGCTGTTCAGGACTGAAGAGAGATTTTGAACAAGTGTTTAAATACAGTTTCTGAAGGAGCCAGACAAGCATCTGTTCTAATTGTAGAATCAGGAAGAGAATACGGATGTTTTCAAAGAATGGAAGGTGTAATTTTGAGCTGACACAGAGACAGAAAGATGATTGGGGGGGGGGGGGGGGGGAAAAATAGTTAGGTAGAAAACAGAATAGAAATTATTAAGATATTATATTGACCAAAACAGATAATTAATATGACAATAGAGAAAGTGTGTACTATAGAGAGACAATGTAATGTAGTGTTTGAGTGTTGGACTAGAACATTGGAAGACCAGGGTTCGCTTCCTTTTTTAGCCATGGAAATCCATTTGGTGCTTTTGGGCAACTCACACTCTCTGTTTCCGAGGAAGGCAATACCAAAACTCCTCTAAATAAATATTTCTAGGAAAACTCTGTGATAAGTTCATGTTAGGATCACCATAAATTGGAAATGACTTAATGTCGCATAACAAGAAGAATGAAGACATAGGAAGGCAGAATCGAGAGAAAGAGTGATAAATTGGTATGCATAACTGCATATCAATTGCATCGAAAAGCTGCCTACTCCCAGGAGTGAACTTTACAGATAGTGAATTAATATTACACAATAAAATGAATGTAATATGACAGTAGTGCAACTGCTGTGGCTCAATGCTATGGAATCATGGGAGTTGGAGTGAAGCACCAGTACTATTGGGCCGAGAAAGCTGTTTACTCTGTGAAACTCTAACTTCCATGATTCCATAGCACTAAGTCATGGCAGGTAAAGTGTTGTCAAACTGCATTAATTGTACTGCAGATGAACCCTTAACTCTCCAATCCAAATACTGAACTAGATTGTTTATCTGGTTTAACTATAATTGTTAGTCCCACTAAATTAACAGAAACTTGGTAAGTCAACACAAAATGTAAGTTGCTGTTGGTTCAGTTTGGCCAAAAAAGTATTTCAAAAAGATAAATGAGAGGACTTTTGGGGTGGGGGACAGTTGTATAAGTGCTTTTTTGGGATAAGTTTTGTTTGGATTTATCGTTAACAGAATGTGTTCAGTCTATCTTAAATAGCATTTGAGTCTACAAGAACAAAAACAAACATTTCAGTATATAATTAATTAGATGTAACTTGAGAGTTCTGTGGTTAGGATCCCTCACCATTTTATCAAATACATATGATCCAGAATTGCAACAACATAGCAATTTTATGTTTTCTCTGGAATCAAATAGCAGCCTATATCGTGATATATTCCTAATTTAAACTGCTACAAAGGCTGCTATTTGAGCCTGAAACAGTTAAATATTTCAGGCTCTTCTACAGCTGATGGTTCTTGAAATAATGGGGCAATTTTTCACAGAAGTCATAGTTACCTGCTTGATTTCAAAATGGTTAAGCATGTGTGGGATGGCCCTGAAATTATGACAGTGTGGGATTAAGACATTGCTGATACAGAGTAGCAGTAGCTTTCCATCCACCATCTTAAATTATATAAGCATACTACCCAGAGTGGGCAATTACCGTATTTTGATAAAAGGTATTGGTTTCCCCTTGACATTAAGTGTAGTTGAGTCTGACTCTAGGGGGTGGTGCTCATCTCCATTTCTAAGCTGAAGAGCCAGTGTATTTAGGGCAGTGCTTCTCAACCTGTGGGTCCCCAGATGTTCTGGCCTTCAACTACTAAAAATCCTAACAGCTGATAAACTGGCTGGGATTTCTGGGAGCGCCATTACCTTCATGCCAAAGTGGTACCTATTGATCTACTCACATTTGGATGCTTTCGAACTACTAGTTTGGTAGAAGCTGGGGCTAACAACAGGAGCTCCCCCTGTCCCATGGATTCAAACTGCTGACCATTCAGTCAGCAAGTTCTGCAGCTTATCAGTTTTACCCACTACACCACCACAGCCCCTCTCACTGTATTTTGATACATAGGACAAATATATATATATATATATATATATATATATATATATATATATATTTGTCCGTCCGTACTCCTCTCCACTGTTATTAAAATTTTAACAATAATGACAATGACATAGGCAGACTTCCATGTCTATGGATTCTGCACCCACAAATATAACCATCCATGGCTTGGAAACACTTTTTGAAAATGCCCCAAAGCAAACCTTGATTTTGCCATGTTATAGAAGTGACACCATTTCACTATGCTGATATTTATAAAGGAACTTGAACATCCACAGGGAATCCTGAAACTAAACCCCAGCTTTGCTTCAAGGTGGCCATTTTCCTCAGCCAAATTGTAGGTCCAGCCTTGGGAAATGAAATTTAATTCTCTCTCATTCTCCATTTTTTAATAGGCTTGTTTTAGTTACAGTAATCTAAAGAGGTCTGGGATTCCGATTTGTGCTATCTGGTTCTCTCCCTGGAGAAATATGTATGTGGTACCTAAATTTGGAGTATTTCATCCTGATTCTTATATATAAATTTCATTTCTGGATTTAGAACCACAAAAAGAAAACTAATGAAAAAATATCCCCCTCTTCTGTGAAGTATGCAATCCACTTTTGGTGGATGATGTTGCAAAGCTGCATAGAAACATAAATGGATTTATGATGTCTGCTGCAGAGATGATTGGATCAAGAGAAGACTCTTGGCAGAGCCATAATGTAATGCCATTTCTTGCTTGTGCTCTCTGGTTATTGCAGTGAACATGTAAGGAGGCGGGGTGGGGAGAAAAGGGTAAAGGGATTAAAGCTCATTTTAGAAAATCAATAATTCTAGGTGCCTGAATAAGCTTTGGGAGAGCCTCCCTCCCTTTCTAAAGCCACATGGCATTGCACATCTTTTCCAGCACAACTGTCCCTCTGACTTCACTGGGATGAGTAAAAGCTACTTGCAGCCTCCATTAAATGTTGCTGGTAACTGTGCTTACTCATAAGTAGTAGCCTTCTCTCCTCCCCTTTTTGCCTAGTCACTTTTGTTTCAACATGGGTGTGACTTTTCATCTTACTCCCCTCCCTCTTAAGTCACTCCTTCAGTTACTTTGAATAAGTAGTTTGAATAAGAACTGCAGCAAACTTCAGAGGCTGGCTCTCTGAGCAGACTTGACAAGACCTGGGACCTCCCCCACCCCTCGTCTCTCCTTTGTATAGGCTGCGAGGAGAACTCCTTGTATTTTTGCACATTAACCCGAGGAGCAAACAATGGCCAAGTTCTGGTTGTGTGCAGCTGTTGGACTTTACTTGTTGCAGCTTTGCTCAGCCCAGATAGGTAAGTGGCTTATGAATGAAATCTCTCATACTTGCTGATTAGTCTTCGTATGTTTTGGATAACAAAACAGTGGCAGTTTGGCAGCTGGAGAATTCCTGGCATGTTCAAATTTTTTGACATTTAACTGTTTGTTTCTCCAGTGACCATGACACTGAACTGTAACATGTGCATTGTTTTACTAACGCCTTTGTGTAGAAGCTAGAAAAGTATAGTAATGCAGGTTATAAAAACTGAAGGGAGAATATTGATAGTTAAAGTTAACAGTATATACTAGGGCATGACAGAGCTTCTAACACATCTGGATTGTATTTAGTGATGGAAACCGCAGTTATGTATTTATTTTTTATGCTTCTTTTTGTGAAGCAGACAGTTTAATGTGTGTTTGGGGGGACGGGACAACTTTTGCCTTGCAATCACTGTATTTTCGTGTTCACGTATTTGTGAAAAAGATGTGGTTCCACACAGAAGGCACGCAGAAGCTGTAACTGTGCCTTTTCTTTGTAACAGGGATTAAAATGTGAACATTTCAACTCAAGAGAACAAGTTGAAAATGCTAGCTCACTTTAAAAGCTCTTAATTTGAGCAAGGGCTGTGAGATTTGGAAGCAAACTTTTACTCAGAGGATCACTCATTTTCTCAAACTAGTTTTCTGAAGTCCGGCCGTGAATAATTAAATCAAATGCTTATTTGGAGAATGACAGTGGTCCGTGTGTTCAAGAAAATCACATGTCTATGCCCAAAATGATAAAATGCTCTTAAAGTTTGATGCGATACAGAAGTACGAGTACTTGTGGAGAAATAATTGTGCCTTTAACAGAGACTCATTGTTAATAGAAATTGCCTTGAGCTGCTTTGAAGGGAATCTATTATCCTTTCCCCCTTATTTCCCCTCCCAAACCAGTTCCTGGGAGGCTAACAAAACACTTTTTCATTGCCTTCTTGATACTTTTATATTTAATTGGGCATCTAGAAATAAACTGCAGCATGCTTGTAGCTCTGCAAATGGGTGTGTCAGAGCACACAGTTCCAAACACGTTTTGGAAACATCAGGGGGAAAATTCCAGCATTGCATTTGTCCCAGTGATTTTGTGTGTTTCATTTTAAAATAAGTCAGATACCTGAGTGTGTATTTCTCATATATAAGACAATGTTCTTGCTCTCTTTGAGATATATGATACCTTTGTGTGATTGAAATGTTGGAATACCTGTAGCATACACATGTATTCTGTACATTAGTTATCCTTTTATTTACTTAGCACTGCTCTTCTATGAATTATTAGGTCTTCAGTAAGTAACTATAGCTTGCAATTATGTTGGGCATAAGCTTTCTTTAGCAGATAGAAGAAAGCCACTATCCTCCTCATGCGTTCTACTCTTTGGTGCGGTTAACAAAATGTATCTCAAGCTTCATCTATGCTTCACTGGAAACTTTTTAAAAGCTTAACAAAGTATTATGATATGGCTACAGAATATTTCTGTTGGTATGCAGTACATTCCAGGCAAGCTTTGTAGTCACAAATGGCTTTGCAAATGAAAATCTCTCCCCACCACCCCACACTGAGCTAAGGACTGTGGCTTTTTCATGGAGTTAAGATCATTGGTAGTAA
The DNA here is from genome assembly GCA_030556195.1 of Anolis apletophallus. Taxonomy (NCBI): domain Eukaryota; kingdom Metazoa; phylum Chordata; class Lepidosauria; order Squamata; family Anolidae; genus Anolis; species Anolis apletophallus. Next base: position 66,563,050 of record JARBWK010000002.1, on the reverse strand, counting down.
AAACACTTTCCCCACTTGTGCCTCTGGTAAACCTATTTTTCAGGGACTGTTTTGCGAAGTCATTTTGGCCAAATGCAATATAATAGAATGAAATAAATATATGTGTAGATAACAGGTATGATGTGAAGATTCTCTCAAATCACTTTCAGCTCTCTAGAGAATTGTGCAACATGATTCTTTAGCATTTATATTGCTTTTATGATCGCCAGTTAATGTGATATAGAATTCTAGTCTATAGAGTGTTGATATAGGCTAGTGAGACTTGAAAGTAAAGCTGGATTTGTCAGAGCTTGGGAAAATTACTTTCTGACCACAATTCTAGAAATCTCCAGCTGTTCATTGCTGGCAGAGATTTTATGGACTGTATAGTTCAAAAAGTAACTTGTCCAAGGTTTATTGATTATTCATGAAGCTCACAAGGTTGCAATTGACATTTCATTTTTTCTCAGTTCAACATATGCAGTATGACCCCATTATTCACAGATTCAATACCCATGATTTCTATATTTAACTTACATGAGATTCATAGCTATTCCAATGCCACACTTGAAAATGTTTGAAGGAAACCGTTCACATTGGGAGAGCTGGTGACATCATTACTTTCTATGCTACTTTTGGTCAACCATAGAACCTGCCTTCTCTTCTTGTTAAAATTGCATTACAGTTTCTTCAAAGCAGCCATGCTGCTGGGATTTCAAATAGAAATCCTAGCAGCTCCCAATACTCCATATCACATGACACAATAAGTTGTGGAAGACAGTAGCCCAATTCCTTAGGTACCACTAAGGCAGACCAACTGTTTAGGTAAAACCACTTTGAGTAGCTTTTGTTTCTCTAACTTGGGCATTGTCAAACTGTGACTCTTCAACTGTTCGGGTTTCCAACTCCCAGAAGCCATAGCTAGCTTGTTCAATGGTCAGGAATTCTGGAGTTGGTGGCCTAAATAGTGGGAGGACCACAATTTAAGTATGCTTGCTCTAATGTAATTTTCATGTGCTCTTATTTTTGCCTTTTCCCAAAAGCTTTAAATGAAATGACATTTTCAGTAAGACATTTGAACCAATATAAAAATTTCACAGTGGCAGCTACATGTTTTCCGTTGAATTTCTAATATGTGAATTTCTGAGTCCAGTTCAAAATGTTAATTTTGAATTTTAACACCTTCATGGCATAAGACTGGCTTATCTGAAGGATTGTCTATTTCCATCTCTTTGTCCAGACCTTAAGATTTATGAGATTCTTCTTAGGATGTGCCCAAAAGATAAGGTGTGGCGAGTGGCTATTCTAAGTTTGTCATTTAACACCAAAATGTTAAATGATATGTGCCAGGCAAGCTTAGTTAGGATGGGAATTCCACACCTGAGGACGTACTACTTAAAGGCCCATTTCTAATCTTCCATCCGAATAACATTTCAATGTCACGCGAAGACATTATTTTCCCTGGGTGTTAATCTCCTCTAATTCTATAAAGTTTTAACATGGTTAATTGTTCTTATGTTTTGTTTTGGATTTGCTCCATTATGTGTCTATTGTTCTTCTTGTTGTAAGCTACTTTGCAAAAATGATAATTTGCAAGGGTAATACATACAATCCATAATTTGTTTGTTTGTTTTACTGGATGTAGACCCCACCTTTCTCCCAGAATGAGATACATAAATGTTGGCTGACAAAACTTGTGGATGATTGAGAGTGAATTGTTGGAGGATAGAAGTTTCCTCTCAACAAAGAAAGCAGGTGTGAACTAATTACTACGTTGACAATACTACTAGATATGATCTTCAGTCAGGGCTAACATGTGGGTGAATCTGATATAAATTATCACAACTTGAAGGTCCATATGTGGCCTGCGACCCAACTACATTCCACGTTTGTATTTTTCTCAATAATATGTCAGCAACACTCTTAATTCTTCAGCAATCCCTCTGTTCCCCAAGAGCAGCTTCCAAACATGTCTTGAATGTCCTGGATTGACCTCTCTGATCCACATGACACAGAAGGGAGACAGACTCTGGTTGCAAGTTATGAATCTTTTCCAGGTACCCAATTGTTTTTCACAGGGACTCAAACCCACTCTCAACAGGGCTTCCTTTAATACCTCTATCCTACTATGTAATGCACTATGGACATTATTATCAAGAAGCATGGCAGTGATTATTCCAGATAGTCTTACACAATTGTATTTGGGTGGAGTTACAATCCATATTTAGTGGCAATTATCTGGGCAATGTGAATGAGGGTACAGTAAGAATGCAATCGAAGAAGTCTAATGTCATTGCAACTGCAATTGCCAATTCGTGGGACTGCTTCAGAATGGGAGTGGAAGAAGACATACATTCTGGAAACATATTGGAGAAGATAATTGATGAAGGACTGTAGGTATTATTTTGATTGAGAATTGAATTGGAAATAAGATAGCATCTCTGTTAAGAGCACAGAGAAAAAATATGTAAGTATTTAGGATTTTTAATGGGTTTTACTCAGTTTAGAATCATAGAACAATAGCATTGGAAGAAGTCACATGGACCATCTAGTCTAATCCCCTGGCATGCAGGAAAGGCACAAACAAAGCACTCCTGACAGATGGCCTCTATTTAAAATCCTCCAGGGAAGGAGCTCCCACCAGACTCCAAGGCAGAGAGTTCCACTGATGAACAGCTCTTACAGTCTGAAAGTTCTTCCTAATGTTCAGGTGAAATCTCCTTTCTTGTAATTTGAAACCATTGCTCTGAGGTCTAGTCTCCAGGGCAGCAGAAAACAAGTCTGCTCTCTTTTCCTTATGATAGCCTTTCAAATATTAAAATGTGGTGATCATGTCTCCTCTCAACCTTCTCTTCTGCAGGCTAAACATACCAAGCTCTTTAAGATGCTCCAGTTTGTTATTATTCCTCTTGAATTGTGGTGCCCAGAATTGGACACAGAATTCCAGGTGAAGTCTGACCAAAGCAGAATAGGGAGGATATCTGTTGACATCCCAGGCCCCATTCTTTTGTATTTGTAGACTTTTAGAAATAATATGTGATTCATAGTCTGCCATTTGTATATTTCATAATCACATTCCATAGGAAATTATAGACATCTCAACTACATAGGTTCATAAAAGTAATTGAAGCTAAACATAGATTATAGTTTATTCTGTTTTTATTTTTGGAAGTATCTTTTAAAGCACTGCAATGTTGGAAAAGGTTGAAAAAAGATCACAATACAAATGAAGCTTGACAAGTGTAGCACAGCAGTTCTCGTTTGTGCCTGGGGGCCTGGAAACAGGACCGGGGGTTCCATTGGCATTGGGGCCTGCACCAGCAGAGATAGATTCTGAAGAGGATTTGGAAGGGTTACCTGAAGGAGCGTTTCCCATCACTGGGCCTCTTTCCCCCACTGAAAGCTTGGCTTGGGGTGAAAGTTGGCTTGACCCTTATGCAGACATAGATGATAACCAGGAAAGCAGTGATAGCGAAAGTTATGAGCATCCGGGTGGGAGAGGCTCACAGGAGCTTCTGAGTGAAAACATGGAAGAAAGCGGCTGGGAAGATTCTAGGGAGGAGAGCTCTCATGGAGATAGGGACCCAGGTGCTGGGAGACAAGGCCGAACCTTTGATAGGAGAAGTAACATTGAGTCCAGGAGAAGGGGATGGTACCGCAGCCTAGACAGGCCGAGGTCCGTCAGCAAAGATTGGAGACGACGAAGCCTAGAGCGTCGGGGACCTCGGCCGAAAGATTAAGTATAGGATCCGTGGGAACGAATCCCCAGTGCTTCGGCCACGTCTCTTCTGAGCAGACGTGTAGCGAAGTTGGTCCACGGAGCTAAGTTGGCTAGTGGCCACCAAGTCTTGCCTTGCTTGTACCTTGCCTTGTTCCTGAATCCGCATTGCTGCGCGGAGCCCTGCTTAAGCCTTTGGATTACTTTACCAAGTTGTTTTGGACATTGTTTGCTTCAAGCCTTTGGATTGCATTGCTATTCTTATGGACAATTTACCTTTTGAACTGTTTTATATTCAATAAAGTAGTTAGCCTTCAGTCCGTCTCTGTGTGTGTGATTAAGGGGCCGGTCAAGTCCGTGCATCGTGACAACATATTTCAGATTACTTCCATATTATGAGCCACCTTTTATTTTGGAAGGTGATTGTTGTAGCTTAGCAAACAGCAGAAGAGCAAAAACAGCTGCTTTGGTTGGAAAACAAGAAATGAAGTTAATAAGCCTGGTGTCTGATCACTGAAATAACAAATATCAGAGAAATGAGCAAACAGATGGAAAAGTGATGGATAAGAAGATTGGATCTTGATGGGGAAAAGAAGCTGAAAGGTGTAAAAGCTTTAAGACTTTTTTGTTTTGTTTTTGACATGTATACTCATTTAGACTATATGAGCATAGCACAGTTAACAAAGGCTCTAACCAAGAAGCTCTATCAGCAGGGCCGGACAAAGGTAATTTTAAATGGTAAGCGAACATTATTTTGCCCCCCCAATCTCTGAAAAATAAAAGGTGGAAGGTAGAGGTAAATAAAAGTTACCTTACAAACCAGAAGTTTACTTACAACATTATGTTCATATAGTTACATTACATAGAATTAACAGAAATTAACTTTTTTTAAAGAATGCAAATATTTTATTAAACTTAGCAACAATTTTACTTGAAGGTATTTCCTTAACACAAAAAAAAAACCTTGAACACTTTTAAAATTAGAAAATTCAAGGTGGCCAGTGGCAACATTCCCACTTGCCTCAAGCAGACAAGAGTTCTTTCTCCCACCCTGAACATTATTCCACAGATATATAAACAGGCAGTAAGCAGCCAGACCTTGAAGCTGCAAGGCCATTCAGTGCTAACCAAGGTGGCCAGTGGCAACATTCCCACTTGCCTCAAGCAGACAAGAGTTCTTTCTCCCACCCTGGACATTATTCCACAGATATATAAACCTCACTTGCCTAGTTTCCAACAGACCTCACAACCTCTGAGGATGCTTCCCATAGACGTGGGTGAAATGTCAAGAGAGAATGCTTCTGGAACATGGTCAGACAGCCCAGAAAACTCACAGGAACCCAGAAATAGTCACTATTTCAAAGCTCAAAACAGCAGTTACAGTGAAATTTGCAAATGTTTAAAAGTAACTTCCACATTTCTCAAAAATAAATAAAATAACTAGCTAATTAATTTTTTTTAAACCCACCTGAATGATAAAAGCAGTTGCTCTTTTGCAGAAACCACACTCCTCCTTTCCATCTCCAAATCTCCTACATACTTGCAAAGGGTGCATCTGTATTGTAATGTGGTTTGATACCACTTTCAGTGCCATGGCTCAATGCGATGGAATCCCGAGAATTGTAGTTTGGTGAGGGACCAACCTTCTTTGGCAGAGAACACTAAAGACCAGGGAAAACTACAACTCCCATGATTATATACTGTGTTTCCCCGAAAGTAAGACAGTGTCTTACTTTCTTTTTACCCCCAAAAGCCCCACTATGTCTTACTTTCGGGTATGTCTTACATTGGGCGATGGTAAGCCGTACCCGAAAAGTAAGCCTACCCCGGCCGCCGCGTCACTGGTCCCGCCTCCTCCTCCGCCGCCTCCTCCTCCGCCGCCGCCACCTCCTCCGCCTCCTCCGCCGCCGCACCGCCAGCCCCACAGGCCGGCCGTGGCAAACTTCCCAAAGAACAGCCGTTTCTGCGCCTGTGCCAGGCGCGCTCGGGTCCCAAGCATGGACGTTTCTGCGCATGCGTGAATGTCCACACATGGGCACTAGGTCCCGAGCGCGCCTGGCGCAGGCGTAGAAATGGCTGTTCTTTAGGAGGGGCCGGCTGTGCGGTGGCGGAGGAGGAGGCGGCGGCGGCAGCGGAGGAGGAGGCGGGACCGAGTGACGTGGCGGCCAGGGGTACGGCTTACTTTCGGGGTACGGCTTATATTAGCCGACCCTTCTGACACTCCCGATACATCTTACAATCGGGGGTGTCTTACTATCGGGGAAACACGGTAGCATTGATCTTAAAATGCTTCCAAACTGCATCCATTCTACAGTGTAGATCAGTGGTTCTCAACTTGTAGGTGAACCCTATGGGATAAGGAAAAATACAGTATATATCAGGTCGAGATCCCTGGGAGGGTTGCGAGGGTGGTATCAGAGGGGTCGCCAAAGAGCACCAGAAAACAAGTATTTTCTGTTGTTCATGGGGGTTCTGTGTGGGAAATTTGGTCCAATTCTATCGTTGGTGGGGTTCAGAATGCTCTTTGATTGTAGGTGACCTATAAATCCCCGCAACTACAACTCCCAAATGTCAAGGTCTAATTTCCACTCCACCAGTGCTCACATTTGGGCATATTAAGTATGTGTGCCAAGTTTGGTCCAGACCCATCATTGTCTGAGACCACAATACTCTCTGGATGTAGGTGAACTACAACTCCAAAACTCAAAGTCAATGCCCACCAAACCCTTCTAGTATTTTCTGTTGGTCATGGGAGTTCTGTGTGCCAAGACTGTTTCAATCCCATCGTTGGTGGAATTCAGAATGCTCTTTGATTGTGGGTGAACTATAAATCCCAGCAACTACAACTCCCAAATGACAAAATTAATCTCCCCCAACTCCATCAGTATTCAAATTTGGGTATTGGGTATCTGTAAAGAAGGAGCTTCCAGCACACTCCAGGGCAGAGAGTTCCACTGCTGAACAGCTTGCACAGTTAGGAAGCTTTTCCTAATGTTCAAAGCACCCCCGACAGATGGCCATCCAGCCTCTGTTTAAAAGCCTCCAAAGAAGGCACCTCAACCACACTCCGGGGCAGAGAGTTCCATTGCTGAACAGCTCTCTTTATAGTTAAGTTCTTCCTCACAGGTGGAATCTCCTTTCTTTCTCCTTTCTTGTAGTTTGAAGCCATTGTCCTATTGCGTCCTAGTCTCCAGGGAAGCAGAAAGGAAGCTTGCTCCTCTCACATATTTATACATGGCCCCCACCATGTCTCCTCTCAGAGGCTAGACATGCCCAGCTCTTTAAGCCGCTCCTCATAGGGCTTCTTCTCTAGACCCTTGATCCTTTGAGTCACCCTCCTCTGCACACATTCCATCTTGTCAACATCTCCCTTCAATTGTGGTGCCCAGAATTGGACAAAGTATTCCAGGTGTGGTCTGACCAAGGTAGAATAGAAGACATTGTGAAACTACAGCTCTCAGAATTTGATAGCATTGGGGCATGGCAATCAAAGTGATGCCAAGCTACATTAATTCTGTAGTGTAGATGCGGGCTAGGTTGCACTATGAGATTTTTGGCTGATCATTATAAATGTTCTGTTGCTACCCTACAAATCCCAGGATTGCACAGGATAAGAGCACAAATACAGGATAGCATCACAATTATTATTATTATTATTATAACCCTAGGTTTATCGTAGACCTCTTCTACACTACCATATAAAATCCAGATTATCTGATTTGAACTGGATTATATGGCAGTGTAGACTCATATAATCCAGTTCAAAGCAGACAATGTGGATTATCTGATCTGGTAATCTGGATTACATGGAACCAAGACCAAAAGCAGCTCACAATATTAAAATAGTTTTAAAAACATACAATTAAAAATGCACAAAAGGGTAAACATTGCAAGAGGACCAAACTAGGGCCATAATGAAAACAAATCAGCTAAAATCCGATGTATTTAAATGATAACTACATAATAACTGTTCAAAACAATTCACCAAAACTAGCCAGAGCCCTCCAAGGCTGGATCTACACTGCCCTACATCCTAGGGTCTGATCTAAGATTTGAACCGGATTATATATGTCCCCACCGGCATATAATCTGGGATAAAAAGATATAATCTGGGCTCAGATCCTGGGATATAAAGGCAGTTAGATCCAACTTTAAAACAACACTCTTTGGGACAACTGCTTTGAAAGTTTGCAGTTGTGAGTGCAACACTTGAATTGCCATGGCTTTGTCCTATGGGATTTGTAGTTTTGGTGTGTCAAAGAAAGCTCGAAACCTTTGACTCCCAGGATCCCATAGCCTTGAGCCCTGGCAGTTAAAGTGGTGCCAAGCTGTATTAATTCTACAGTGCAGGTGCAACCTGCAGCTTGGTTGGTACCTACCTACATTTCTGTTAAGAGCAAAGCAAGGAGCGCCTCCTTCACCCAAATCTTTCAAGCCCCGTTGAAATGGCTCATTGCCCCTCAGCAAAACTCTCTCTCTCTCTCTTTATTTTTGCAACAGCACAAAACAAATACAAACCCAGGGAAAGCTGCTTTGCGCCCTTAAAGAGCTGCTGGGGAAATAGCTCCCGAGTGGGAGGCTACTGGGAGGGCCCAGACCTCTCTTAAAGGGCCAGGCCTCTTTTTCTGCTGTTTCTCTTTGGCTTTGCACTGGGCGAGACCAGGACAGCCACGGCAGGACTGAGCGGTAGCCGCCTGCTGTGTGCGAGGGGAGGGGGCGCGCACTCACGCGCTCGTGTTTGGAGGGAGGAAGGGGGTTGTGTGCATGCGTGCGCGCTGGCAGGCTCTCACGTGTATTAAATAGCACGTGTATTGCCAGGAGGAAAGCAGTGCCAAAAGCAGAGACCCGCCCAGGAGCCATGCAAAGCCGGGCGGGCGCTTGTTGGCGACCCCAGCCTTCCGAACCTGGCGGCCACGGCTGGATACGCCCCTGGCCACGCTGGATATGCCCCTGGCCACGCTGGCGCCATGAGGCGGCCGCTTACCTCGTGTAACGCCTAGATCCGCCCCTGTCTATCAGGAAGGTTTTAGTAGCATCAGCATTGGAAGGATTGTGAAAGAGGGTTGGAAAAATAGACTTTTGGTACTGCATTCAGCAGCATGCTTGCAGTAAACAACACAATAAATTTGAGCTGTGAAAAAATGATATATTCCAATTTATCCTACTGTAGCTGAATGTGCCTGCCTACAACAGGCAAGGTAAAAACAGCTTCTCCCTCTAGTATCCCTTACTGAGCATGTATAGATAGTAAAAGAGAGGGGGGGGGGGGAGAAGAGAAAATAAGATGAACCTGCCCCATGAGCAATCCACAACATTGAAAATGGAAACAGCCAAAAAGTGGAAGTTGACGAAAGACCTACACATCTGGTTGCATTTGAGAAGTTTTCAAGTGCCTCAACACCTGAAAACTCAACATGTTTTTGAAGGCTCGTCGTGTTTTTGTTTACATAGGTTGGATCCAGACTGATTCAGTACCCAGATTCCTGCTCCTTCTGATTTTATATTGAATTAAAATACACCAATCTAGGGAGATTGTAGAATAAGTCCCAGATCACACTGGAAGCTGAGCAAAATCACTGCCTATAAACATGTACAGTATTTTAGCAAAATCCAACTTAACAATATACTTAGAAAATGAATACTAATTGACTTTTCCAACCTTGTAATGCACAGATGCTCTGATCGGAGCTATCGTTATCATGCAATTGCAGTGATGCTTTGAATCTCATGGTTTCATCTGCACTCTCTGCCAGCATGCACTGTTGGTTTTGTTGGTGGTAGCCTTTAAAAAGATTTTATTTTATTTTGTAAAGTTTTTTTTGATATTGTGGTCTGTCTGGTACAGGAGAAGGTCCATAATGGGTGACCCCATGAGTTACTGCACTGAGTGACACCAACCCTAGTGAGCCTGAAATTTGAAAACATCTGGAAAGCCAAAGGCTTTACATTCTTTACAAGCATATTCCAACATTTTTTTTGACTTGGAACTGCTTTCTGTGTTTGTAATTTATTATGTAGAGTCTAAATGCATATTATCATTCATATCCTGCCCAGAAAAAATTGGCTAACATTGGTTTATTCTTTGTGAGTCTGAGATGAAACTCTCCAACTTTGTCTAGTGTGGTTGCTCAGGGAATTTCAATCAAATGTTCACATGACCAGCAAATATACAGTATGTTAAAGTTGATGCTGTAGATAGAATCCTAGTTGCAAAAGGGAGAATGCCAAGTCTGACAGCTTGTGAATTCCTTAATCTTCAAACCACAAACAGGCTCTCCTGTAGCATTGTGTCTGCTGAAACATCAGTAGCAGCTGGCTGTGATTTCCCTGCTCCTGCTTTGTAGGACCCCACCCACAGCATGAAAGGGATGTTTGGATGTGGATTTAATGGAGTAGAACAAGAGGAATGAAAAAGATCAGAGAAGAGAGGAGAGAGAGCAGGCGTCTTAAAGGATTTTCTTTATCAAAGTGACATTCCAGCTAATTTTAATTTCATTTAATGAATGAGCTGTTTATATAATCCCCCCTCCCCACCCCTACCAACACACAGAGATGCTTTTGTGGGTGTACCTAGCATGGGCAATTTATGAGGGAATATCTCCACAAAGATATATTAAAAACCAAAAATAAAAATAGGAAATGTTTAGCACTTTGCAAAGTTGATAGTAAGAAAGCTGCAGAACAAAGATGTTCTTGGAGAAAAATGTTCTTGAGCTTTGATCCTGAGCTCAGTCGTTTTACATCATTTTGAACCACATTTCCCTTTTTGATGCACTCAAAAATAAGCTCATTGTGGTGACTGGTTTTGGTGGGAAAGCTAAGCACACGTTCAAATTTGTTGGACTTAAAACTATTAAACATTGACAGGCTCTGTACATTCCTGGGAAACATGAGTCATGGGGGGAAATAACCACTTGAAATAAAATTGATCTGAGTAAGAAATTGAACATTGATATACAAGGTACAAGCCTTTCCCTGAGATAAGAATCTATATACAGGTATACTGTGAGGTGGACTGCAACTCACAGCATGCCTCATTATTAGTTAGGATGGCTAGAGCTGTTGGGACTTGTGATCTAACAATACCTTAAAGACTGCATGAATTTCAGTCAAGTATAGGATTACAGGTTCAGCCTCTGTCTGTCTACCTACCTATCTCTGTTAACTCTCTTGTTGGTTTTCAGTAGATAAGCAAAGATTTCTGTCCCCAAATTGCTTTAACAATGATAAAAATAACAGGCCATATCTTGCTGATATGAAGACATTAGGATGCTATGCAGGAATTAACTTTTGTATAGAAGGAGCATGACCACTGTTTAATTCAGGTATTTAAAACTTGGGCCCAGAATGTGAAGTGTGAGTCTTTTGCACCTGGATTTGATTAGTGAGTCTTAAGGTTCACCTTTTGTTGAAAAAAAGGAAAATGGATCCCTGCTCAGCCCCATAAAATGAATATGAAGAGCCATGAAACACTGGAAATATAAAAGCTACCAAAAAAACTCTTGAAATACCAGTGCATCAAACTATTCTGATCTTTGTATAAAAGAATAATCAACTAATGAAAAGTGATGGTAAGATAATACCCTCTATATCTGGGAATATTATGTATATATGTATGTATGTATGTATGTATTTACTGTAGATATATATCCTACCCTTCTCACCCCAAAGGGGACTCAGAGCGGTCTTACAATCAGCAGGAATTTGATACCATATCAACAGATATATAATAAAATCTATATATAAAGGAAGACCCCGTCATCAAACGACTGCGAGAGGCAGAGAAACCTTCCAAGGCAGAGACACCAAACTTGCCAACAAAAATAGGCCTCAGGCAAGGAAGGTTTTTAGCAAAGAAACTCCCCCCCCCCAACACCTAGAAGGCTCCAAAACAACAATTAAAAACATTTCCCAGCATCCTCTGCGGCCGCCAGCAAATCCCATTGGCCAACATCGGCCCACACAAAATGCAGGGAGGTTGAGTTCCCATAGTAACAGTGGGTGGAGCCAGCCAAGGCTAGGTTAGAATGCTGAGTGATTTGAGTTTAGTCAGTTGGTGTTTGTGGGTTAAACTGTCAAGGCCAAGCTCTAGGAGGGAGCAGGTTCCCACACTCGAGAAACACAATCCAAAAGACCAAGCCAGCACAAAATACCACACATGACAGCCACACAACTCACGATGCCTACCTCTACAGACCCACAACACAACAGACACACAACACACACAACGCATACATACCACTGCTAAACAGAAACCTACACAGTACAACCAACTAACACAGGACATAACTACCAGGAGGACATAACACTAACACAAATAGGGCACCAGGTACACAGGCACCACTGACAAACACATACCCCCAGAATAACACAAACTTGCAAGCCCCCAAACAACAATACTGCAACACAAAAACCCACCCCAACCAAAATTTACAACAATTTACAACAAACACCACTGGCAAAAGCAACACCCCTCCACATCACAACCAGCACAAAGCCATACTGAGACAACTATGTCACCACAACACACACAAAATACACCCCACAAATACCTGATGACTTCCCCAACACAAAACCCAGGATTGCACTCACTACTCACCACCACACACACCTCCAAATACACACACGTCCCAGGCACAATACTCCAGCAATTCCTACCCACACAACACAACACAACTTCCTATCACAACCCATCCCCCCAACCTTACGGGACCCTGCACACACAACACCTACCACCACCACAAACAAAAACCAACTCCACCTATACTCCAACCACAACACAACACTGCACTGAAACTCTACAAACACACACAAATACCCAAAACACCCCACCCACACAAGCATTCCACAACATACTACCACCCACGATGCCACCACGCACCCACTAACTCATCAAAAAAGTAATACCTACACACAACACAATACGCACGTAACACAACCTTGAGTCTACTGCTCAACCCATTTGTATGCCATTCCTTCCTTCAGCACCACACACCGACAACTCCACAGGACTTCAACATCCCACCCACCAGAACAACCCACAACGACACAGCCATGACCCTACCAAGACCATAACTAACATCAATTCCAACTCTTACATACTCAGACTTTCTCGCATCTCCTAAATAGGGCACAGCAATGCGTGCCAGGTACAGCTAGTAAACATATATATATATATATAAAATAAAAAATGTAAAAGCAATGTAAACATTAAAACGCATTCTTAAAATTTTAATTCCAAAGCGATACTAAGAAAACTGACAGCAGACAATGTACCAGTTGATTTTAGATTAATGGATTGTTTGTAAATGCCAACAATCTCAATTAAGAAAGCAGTTGATAGCTTGTTTGGAGACAGAATGCACTTTTGATTTTGGGGAACCGGTGTACAGAGTGGAATGAGTCAAGAGGAAATTCAGTAGCGGCTGATGATTTTCCATTTCTGTTTTTTGTTTGCTTGTTTGCTACTGGGTGGCTACCCTTCAAGCAAAAGGGTGCAGCATGCAGTGGCAGACATGCTAAGCATTGCAAGTACACCTTTCGTGACTAAGCTTCTCATGCTGAAATCTGCATTTCTTCCAAGAGCCTAGAGTTTTTAACTAACCCTCCCTCCCTCCTACCCCCCATGGCATAGACATAGATGGGATCGTGATTAGATGAGAATAGGGAGTGGTGTGGATGTGCCATCTATTTAGGCCAATCATCTTATATATCACCAAACATGACTATGCTGTCTGATGGTGGGAAAAAAGCTTAAAATGCTGCACAATCCCTGTGATTATGTAATGAAAAACATAATACAACCGAAGGTTAGGTCCATTCTCTCAAAATATCTTCCGCCACAAAATCATGGCAAAACTTTCTAATTTTCCCCAGAAGACCTTCTCTGTATCTCGCTGCTTTTTCAGCTTTGGTGGGTAGGAGCTGAACAGAGAGTCTTTCTTAATATTTATGATCTTTTACGTTTAGAATGCCTTCCCCAGAGAAGATTGCCTGATGTCCATGTTGAGGGTATGGTGCCAGAAGAAGAAATGTGCAGGGTACCCTCTAGTAAGTGTCTATGATGATCTGGCTCAACAAGGGTTTTCCACATTGTCTCAGCAAAATAGATAATCTAGATGGAAAGTAAATCAGCCAGAGAATTATCAGGATCCTCCACATCAAATGAGCAAAATGAGCATGTTTATTTATTAAAAAACAGAAAAAGTTCTGAAAACCTTAGTTCGTTGGAGAAATGGGATGCATATTGCTTCCAAGTGTCCCATGCCAATGCTTGTTTGTGAAGGGGAGCTGTCTCACATGATTCCTCTTCACAGGTTTTGTTGTTTTGGTAGTAGTGAGAAATTGCATGAACAGATGTTGGCATAGACCATTTTATGTGGGCACATCTACATAATAGAGAGATGCAGGATATACCATTCCAAGTCGAGAGGGCTTCGGAGAAAAAATGTTTTTCTTCAGATATTACAGATTGAATATCACTTATCCAGAGTTCTTGGGACAATATGTGTCTTGGATTTTGGAATACCTATATTTGCATATACATACATAATGAGATATATTGGAGATGGGACCCAAGTTTAAATATTAAGTTATTTTATAGTATATATACATGGCCTAAAGGTAATTTATCAGCCAGCTCCATTTCAGATTGTGTATTGTGTTGATGAAATAAGAGGCTTGTAGATAGCTTTGTAGATGAACAAAAATTGCACACTCATGTAGCTTGCATATTTGCCATCCTCTTCCGCTATCTCCAACCTACAAATTCCTACTTTTCTGCCCATTGCCACATGGAGAGGGTCATTTTGTGTTTACTCATTTTTATGGTGGTGTTTGTTGGCTCTCTTCCCCTATGCTGTGGTTTGGGAAGATACAAACGTATGTTTTTAAAGTTACTATATTGTGTATAAAATTAACATTTTGATAGAACCTCTAATTGAAAAAAAATCAAAGGGAATTTTTAACCTGGAAAAGAATGACAAATTATTCATTCAAAATGACAACATTGGAAGGAAAACCTGTGCGTTGATTGTTTTTCTCTTTTATTTTGTGTGTCCTCAACTTGATTTAGGCCATTTACTTGAGTGACTTCTTTACTTTTTTGCCCAAACCTATTTATTTACCTAGCAGGTATGGTTGCAATGTTCTCTCTCTGTCTACTGGGATTGCTGAAACTGGACTTTCAACTCCTAATCACTTCTATTTTTATTTATATTCCTATATTACAGTTGGGCTGTTGCAACCCACACAAAAATCTTTTGTCTGATTTTTTTGGGGGGGGGGGATTAAAACATGGAACCAAAGGGCTTTTCTTTATCAGTTGCTGCTTCTTTGGTTCTATAACTGCCTGCTTTGATAGACAATGCACTTATGATCCGGATATCAAATGTCTAAAATTACTTTAAAGAAAGTTCCTTTGAAAACTGTCTGAAAAATATGACAGAAGAAGAATTGGCTGAAAGTATCCAAGGCCTAGAAGGTATGGCATCACAAGACTTCGAAAGAAAGTTATTCTGAGAAACAGTTTCTGCATCTTCCAAGACGAAGGTTGTCCTGGGCTTATTTGAGACTAGTTCATGTGGGAAACAGCCTCAGCCAGGCCAAATACAAAGCTGCCCTCCTTCCTGTGAGAAGGAAGGAAGGAGGGAAGTAAAGAAAGGAAAAAAACAGACCTGTATCATGGTTAACAGGGAGGACACCACTAATGATATTTGAGTGTCCGAGAGAACAATTTATGTGGGGATGGGCAAAGGCGCAAAGTATTTGGAGAATCTCTTCCTTCCTCTCTGACTATACAGTACATTAATGTTACATTATTGTTAGGTCAATATCGTTCTCTTAAAATTAGTTGTTTAGAAAAAGACAGGGGAATACAAAAAAAAATCTTTAATAGACTGGGATTCCAGTTATGTCAACAGGGTCACTATAATAACGAAGGGAAATCAAATTCCAGAGAAAAGTGCTAGAATAGAAACAGCCCTTATTTCAAATTATCAACAATATTGTCAACATAAGTGTTTTGGACCAGCTGCTGCTTACAAACAGTTTGCTCCTCATCAAAACAAATATATATTGATAACAACAACACTGATTTCTCCATGTGTCAGAAGTGGGTGGCAATATGATTTGTAACCAACACAGCAATCAAATGATGGAGTATTTTGTTTTTCCTGATTATCATAGTTGAGTTGTCTGGTCTGTCAGTTTTGTGTAACTTTAGCTGGAAGGCAAATTGTGGCCCAACAGTATTTGGGGAGACCTTTTGCAGGTGTGTCCTCCTGGCACGTAGACACCTGAGAGTTGGGAATTACACCACTTTCCAACTGTGAGTATATTCTTATGTAACACCATGAACTTGGTCAGACAGCTTTATATCTGAAATGGGTGGAACAGCCATGAACCCACTATATTTATCTATGTGGATAGCAGGTATAAAGGTAAGAGATTTGTGCCTTGCTTTTACTGAAACCAGGGCCCCCTGATGGCACAGTGGGTTAAAACACAGAGCTGCTGAAATTGTTGACCAAAGGGTTAATGGTTCAAATCCAGGGAGCGGGTTGAGCTCCCACTGTTAGGCTTTGCTTCTACCAACCTAGCAGTTCAAAAAAATGCAAATATGAGTAGATCAATATGTACCGCTTCTGCGGGAAGGTAACGGAGCTCCATGCAGTCGTACTGGCCACATGACCTTGGTGATGGCTACGGACAAGCCGGCTCTTTGGCTTACAAATGGAGATCAGCACCAGCCCCCAGAGTCAGATATGACTAGACTTAATGTCGGGAGAAACCTTTACCTTTACTGAAATCAAAAGTGAATTTACCCACTGAATGCTGTTTGAAGGTAGATATGACAAAACCTCAGACCAAGAAGAAATGTGGGGAAGGAGCTTAATTACAATTTATGCGTTGTGCTACATAATAAATCTAGCTGATTGTACAGCTGTTGACTTACATCACAGATATTCCTCAGATGACCAGTTTAAACCAGAGTTTTCATTTTCTATTTTATGAATCCACTAACATAAGATAGCTAGAATTGGAAGGCTATAAATTGGTTAATTTCTTTCAAATTTTCCAGGGATTTTAAAAAAAAGATCTAGCTGGTTTTATGTTCATGATGGAATTTTTTAAATGTAAAAACAGAGTTGTCTGTTAGTTCATTAACAGTGATCCAATTTATTTCATTATCAGTGCCGGGCAAGGTAATTCGTAGTTGCTTTTCTTATTCACTGCATACAGTCCTCAAATCTTGCAGATTAGTATTTATTTGGAATAGCACGTTTTCATTGACACAATCCTGTCAGAAAGCTTCCAAGACATTTATCAAGTCACTGTCTGGCATTTAAAGTAGGCATGTGCCTGAGAACTGAGTAGATATAAAGATGAATATCACCTGGCAAATACCCAGCAAAAAACAGACGCACACACACCTGTCCCATCCTTGTTTGGCAATGAAATGTTCTTCTTGAGGAAGTTCATTAGATATTTGGGAGGGGTTACTATTCTACTTTTTTAAAAAAAAAGTCTCTGCAGTTGCTATGGGATGCTCTGAATTTCTCTAAAGAACTTGTCTCTGGTTTCTAAATGCCAGTCACCACCACCACCACGTTTCTTGTTTCAAAGTCATTCAATGTCCTCCATTGCCTTTCACACCAAACTGACATTTATTGTGTTTTCCACGGAGTGTGCCTCCTTAGAAACACTCCATGCCCCAGAAATATCTTCTATTTGACAATTCTTTCATCTCAGTTTCCTTTTCCACTATTCCTTCTCTTTTTGGACTGCTTCCTATATTCTATTACTATAGTCATTTTATGATGTTGTTGAATGCCTTTTTTCAACTACCAGCAGGTTTTCACTAGATTTTGAGCCAGACGCATACCATCATGGGTAGGTGATCCAATGTGGCTGAGTATGATTGCCTTCAAGGGGTAGAGCTTTTGCAGTGGATCTGTAAGTAGCGTTAGATGCCTATTCTGGATCCACATGTTCTTTCGCGGTGAGGACATCGATTTCCAGATGGAAGGTGTTCCCAACAGGGTTTGCTCGATGTGCCTTCCTCTTGGCACGTTTCTCCCTTTTGGCCTCCATTTGTGACTCTTCAAAATCCACAGCACTGTTGGTAACAGCTGACCTCCAGTTAGAATGCTCAAGTGCCAGGGCTTCTCAGTTCTCAATGTTTATTCCACATTTTAAAAAAGATTTGCTTTAAGACCATATTTAAATGTCTTACTGTTAATATCACTTAAAAGTGTTTTTTAAAAAAAACAAAAGTGCCTTCTTCTCTACAAGGGAATGTTGGCACAAATGCTTGGCTGATTTAACCAGTACCCTGTCTTTTGTTTTTCCAGCACTGTTCAGGCATAAGATTCAAATGTGTGTGAGCACTTTTCTTAACAAAGGCATTTTTGCTCTTGCTTCAACTTATCAACTGGATTGTTGCTACTGCTAGGTATAAACGCTGAGACTTGCATGCAGCTTGTTTGTGGCAATTGTACCTTATCAGCATGCTGACTGAGTAACTCTAGGCACTAACTACTCTCTAGTAGTTTCAGTGAACCCACTTGTCAATGTAATAACTGGTGGGTATATTGTTATAGCAGGAGGGTCCCATTACAACCCCACCCAAATGTTTGGATTCAATGTTTGTTTGACCTTATCAAGTTTCAAAGATGACCAGCTTTCTTTGCTTCCTGACTTGGCTTTGTGGTCACTGCAACTTGTTTGTTCATATATTCTGTTCTTTCCCAAAAAATGGAAAACCTAAATGGCACTGGCATTTCTCTTGTTGAGAACCATTGAGAACCATACAGAAGTAAACTTGCATAAAGCTCTGGCTTGTATTGCATTATTCGTACACATACCTAACAAACTAGCTTGATCAAGATGTGACCTTGAAATATGTCTCTGTGTGGATGTTTTCATATTCTCAAACATGTAATATGTCTGTCAGTTGGTTTCCGTGCCTGGACCTAAGTACTATTCTCTTAAACAGTGCAAACTGCAGCTTTCTACATGCTGTTGGACCTCAACTCCATCATCCCAGATTATTGCCCACCCCCGTTTTAAAGTCTGTAAAAGTTTGAGACTGTTTGTTTATAAGGATACCTGCACTATTACCAGTTGCTATATGCATCAGAGTTGATATCTGACCCCCTGATGTCCCTTCAGTAAGAGCTTTAAGTTGGGGACAAGGTCTTTCTATGGTAGCCTCATCATGTTGGGATTTTTTCCCCCAAGAGAATTATGCACACTAGTTTTAATTCTAGTTATTTGAGATGATTTTAGGCTTCCTTTTACAACTATTTTATCTATTGTTGTTGTTTCATATGGTGAGATGTTTTATGTTATTATATGATTATTCTCATGTTTTAGTAATTTCTGAATGGTATTGGTTTTGGAAACTGCTTATGAAATGTAGATGTATGATCAGCCTGTTGTCCTTGGCTGTTCCTCCCCCCCCCCCCCCTGTTTGCTGGGCAGTGAGAGGAAATTATTCATTTGACACTGTCATTAGCAGAGTTGGGAGAGCAGTCTTGGTCAAAATGAATGAGATATAAGCAGCAATGTAACTTTAACGTTACTTTTGTAGTTATAGTTACAGTTGTGTGGTGTTACTAAGTGGGAAATATCAGATAGTCATATGCTGGCTGTGCTGTGCAAAACATCTCATGCAATGACAAAGTGGGTCAATGAAGAATTTGTTTTGTACCATAAGCTCATATATGCATTTTTTAAAAGTACATTTTCATTTACTTTTGGAAACAGACAAGTAAATGGTTTTTAAAAGAAAAGTAACAATAATGGCAACTGCCTACTTTTTCAAGGATGGAACTGTAATTACATTTTATAGTAATTTTCAAGCTCTGAATAGTTCCTGTTGGCAACCTTTCAGCCCTTTCCACAAAAACAAAGAAGACATGGATTTGGATGTCGATGGCATCACACAATGCTTTTTTCCAAGTTCTAACATAACTTCACTAGATTCAAACAAGTATAAATGTAGGCAAGAATAGTTCCTAATATTGTCTAGCAATCAAAGACGCAATTTTTCTCTTAAAAGTTTTGGTATGTGTTAATGTGTGGCTTGTTAGTATTATTAGCAGAGGATCCTCCAAGGACCCTAATAATTGTGCAACTTAAAATGGTTTGGCATCAGCTGTCAGTACATCTGCTGGATAGAAAAAAAATCATGCCTTTTCAAGATAATCTGCCTCAACATCAGTGTGATGCTCAGTACCTTGTAAAATCAAAGTTTGCTTTTTAAATTTTTCTTTCTCAACATTTTTGAGCCATCGTTGGCTATATTTGTGGATGCAAAATCTATAGATACAGAGAACCAATTGTAATTAGACATTATACTGTCCTTGAGCAATGGTTCTCAACAAGTGGGTCCCCTGATGTTTTGGCCTTCAACTCCTAGAAATCCTAACAGCTGGTAAACTGGAAGGGATTTCTGAGAGTTGTAAGCCAAAACACCTGGTTGAGAACCACTGCTGTAGAGTATGGTTGGGAGGCCATGGAAAGAGGGAATGGGGAGAGACAGAGAAACACAGAGACCTTGTTCATTATACCAAATACATGGAGGGTACATGCCTTTCAGGATGATGATGACGACGATGGCATCATCCATATTCTCTGTGCCTTAGTCATTGGGTTATATGTGTAAATAACTCCTATATTCCAAAAGCCAGAGGCAATGAAATTATGCATAATGAAAATGTAAACAAAAACAAAAATGTTGTAAATGAAGACTGTAATACCTAAACATTGTGTTGTGATAATCCAAGTCTTATATACACATCTGTAGGAACTATTTTAATGTGTATGTGTGTTTTGAGTGGATAGAGTTATACAGTACATGTCTCTGACCTCCACACTGTAATTAAAAGGTTTGAAAGAGTCTAACTGCTTTTTCAGAGTTCTCAGTTATAAGAAGAGAACCCTTTGCGATTACAGCTGCATGACCCAAAATTATTTCAGGTTTTGCCATCTATGGATAGTGACTGGGTGTGCATGATCGCCCACTTTCTCATATCGCCTATAGGCATCATTCCAAAATGGGCATAAATGGCATAGGGGCACAGGCTGTAGTAATAACAGTCTGTGTCCCTATGCCAAGCAAAATGAGGACAAAATGGAGGCAATGAGAAGCAAGTAGATTGTATCACAGGCATAGGCAAACTTGGGCCCTCCGAGTATTTTGGACTCCAACTCCCACAATTCTTAACAGCTGGAAGGAACAACTGGAGGGCCCAAGTTTGCCCATGCCTGGTGTATCAACATGCCTACAGCAACACTACACAACAATTTTCCCAAATAGGGCCACCTCTCCCCTTCCTCAAATTTCTCAGTTAAGATCAATTATTCTCTAGGCTTAGACAAAGGAAAATAATGTTTAATATCTCCTAAAAACCAAAATGGAAATCAAATAATTTAGGAATGAATGGGTGTGCTGAAATTCCTTACAGATTAAGGCCCCCTCTACATCTGAATAAAATCCCGCATTTTCTACTTTGAACTGAGATATATGGCAGTATGGACTCAGATAACCCAGTTCAAAGCAGATATTGTAGGATTTTCTGCCTTGATATTCTGGGATATAGGGCTGTGTGGAAGGCCCCTAAGTTTTTTGAAAGAAGCCTTGGCATCCTGGGGCCCTGATCAGGGATTCTATGATACTAAATAGTTATAGCACTACTATTCTACTTCAACTGCCATGACAACAGTTTATGGGATCCTGTAATTTGGAGTGGCACTAAAGCTTTCTGGCTGAGAATTCTAAATCATCTTCTTAGCAGCAAATCCCAAGTTTCCATGGGTGGAACTATGACAGTTAAAACTGAATCATAGTACTAAATTGGTTTAATGTGAAAGGTCCCTGGGTGTATTGTCATTCTGGTTTGATTATATATCACAACTTTTGCAGTAGGCACTATTTATTTGTAATCTATTTGGTTTAATAAATGCAAGTATTTCTTCTTTTTCATTCTGAAGAGCATCTAAAGTAATGCTATCAATTCTCAGTACTTATGTGCGACATATGTTTAGTTCAACAGGTTTAAGAACAGGCAACTCAAGTATCAAGATACTGCAAATTAATGTCTTACTTTTGGGAAATAATAATGAGCATAACTGATTGAACTGGTCTAGTAACTTGGACTAGTTTCTTCCATCAAGACTTCTGATGAAAATGGATATGTCTTGGCCATGCCTTTCAGATAGAAATGAATGCACTTCTTGATAGAAGTTAATGGAATACTTTCTGTCAAATATCAGTTGTGATCTAATATGTCTAAATTGCCAAAACACATTTTTCTAAAACTTCACACTTTCAGAAAAGGTGATAAGATATAAGGGGGAACAGATATCTTTTTAGAGTTTCCAGTTATGCAGATGTGTTTGACTGAAAGTGAAGGAACTCTGCAGAGAAACCACTACATTTCCTGATTGTGACAGGGGAAATCTCATGTGGTATCATGACCAGAATTGCCTTTTATCTACTACTAAACCGCCTCTATTGACTTCTGATATGGAGAGAAGATTTCCATTGTACATGATCTCAAACTTCTATTCTCTAGTCCTCACATCTTCATTGTACACAATTCAGTAGTACTAGTAGTAGTAGTGTTTGACCTTGAAGGAGCTGGGGGTGGTGACGGCCGACAGGGAGCTCCGGTGTCACGAAGAGTCGGAAGCGACTGAACGAATGAACAACAACAGTAGTAGTAGTTCTCATTATTTATACCCAGCCTTTCCTCCCAGAGCTGAGAATCAATCAACTTTGTTTATTTATTTATTTACATCATTTATATTCTGCCCTTCACACCCCACAGGGGACTCAGGGCGGATCAGAATGCACATATACAGGCAAACATTCAATGCCATAGACATACAACATATATAGACAGACAATGAGCTACACAATTGGTCGAGAGCTCACCCTGACCCGGGCAGGCCTCAAACTCATGACCTTCTGGTCAGTAGAGATCTTATGCAGCTGACTTCCAGCCAGCCGCGCCACATTCCCGGTGCATTTACAGACTAGAGGTATTGTAATGTAGAGATACATAAAGTTAACATTAAAACAGAATTCAACTATCACTTTAAAGGATAAAAAGCAGTTTTTAAAACCAGTACTGTCACCTGTCCCTACTGATGGATTCTGTATCCATGTAGCCAACCATCCAAAGACTGGATATATATATTTAAAAATCCCCCAAACAAATCTTGTTTTTGCCATTTTATATAAAATATGCAATTGTATATAATGGGATGAGCATTAATAGATGTTTGTATCTTTGTGTGTTTGTCCGTCCTGGAACCTAACACTAGTGACCATCAAGGGTTTGGTTTAAAACAATACAGTACCCTTTTAAGGCAACTAAAAACCTTCAGTTTTAGAGATCTTACAGAAAAGAATACTAAGTATCCATACTAGCAAAAAGAGATAATTTTGCTGTGACCACCACCAGGATCCCTGTAGAAAGCATTGTTGTCGAATCAGCAATATACCACCTCACCGAGGAAGAAGCAGAAGAGAGGAAACAGCAAGGATCTTGAGAAAGGCAAAACTCCCCCTAGCAACGTAACAATGAAAAGAAAGACAAGCCATCAAGGACCTCAACTCAGATCCAGATATCATCATTCTCCCAGCAGACAAGGGGAATGCCACAGTAATCATGGAAACAGAACCATACAAAGAAAAGATCAGACAACTCCTGGATCCCACAATATATTTAAAAAAACTAAAACAAGACCCAACAACCAAAATAACCAGAAAAACTAACACGCTACCCAGTAATTATTATACCCCTAGCCAGCTTTCATATGTGCTCCCCCTATTTTCTGTTTCTCTCTTTTTCTGCCACTTTTGTCTATCTGTCTAGGGATGGGAGAAAAAGCTAGCTAGCTACACCATGGCCTTCCAGGAAAGATTGCTTTTAAGAACAGACAACCTAAGAAAGGCAGCACTGTGAATTCTTCAATGAACTTGCTTAATTTGGTTTTATTTTTAAATCCTATTCTACTATCCCTTGTTCCTGGGACTTGGTTCCTTTTTTCCTTTTATGGATGTAAGTCTAATTTGTTGCATTCCTTTTGTTAAGGTTGCTAGTGAACATCATGTGTGTTTGTATTCCCTGGCTGGTATTCAAGATGTTTAAAAGGTATCTTGTGTCCTTTCCACTCCCCCTCCTCCTTTGTTGCTGTTTCTGATGCAAAAGCTTTTAGTGACTTGAAAGTCAACAGATGGTTTAGCATTCAGCATGTGCATTTTCTCCCTGTGTTTGGCTACTGCCTACTTTTCCTTCTCTAATGAACTTTCCATTTAAGACAGTTTGGGAACAAAGCAATCAGTGTTTGGTGGCTTCCTCAACATTATATAGAAGCATTTAACAAGTAACATCTGAACATGAATGGATGAAATGTTTAAACATTAATTAAAAGCTATTTATGGATTTTTTTTGGCCTTAGCTAAAGCTGTTTGGTCAATACCATGCCCCTCAGTAGTACATGGCTACTTCTCTGCATTATTGCTTTTTCCATTTTAAAAAACAATATTCTAGTTCCCTGCCTTTCCCAGAAAATGGAGGAAGCACTGTAGCAACTTGGCAAAGTTTTCCTTTAATAGCTGTGTGAGCACCATTCCTTCTGGTAAGCAAAGGGGTGATTTCCTACAAGGAAAACTAAAGCATTCCCAGAATTGTACATCACGATGCCTCTCAATTGCCCTCTTTCTTGCCGAAACACATATTTCTTGCTTTTTAATAGATTTCAATTTTTTCTTTTTCTATAAAATAGAATCAATATTGCAGAAAATCATTCTTTACTTGGGAAAATTATTTATTTATTTGTAACTTACCCAGGATCAAACCCATAGCTGGGAGGGGGACATTAGGGGGTCATACCACCAAATCTATGAGAAATGAAGAGTTCCTCCAGAATTGCAAGCACTACCTCAACCAAATTTTGACAATTTATTCACACTGTCATTACCTACCTTTCCACTGATTTACATTGCAATAGCAGCAACATCAGATATAGTTGTAACAACCACATTCGCTTAAGGCACAGGGATTCGGTGGTTTGACCCCTAACATCCCTCTCCTGGCTATGGGTTTGATCCTGGGTCAGTTAGAAATAAATTCATAAATAATTTTCCAAGTAAATAATGATTTTCTGCAATATTGATTCAATATATTTGGAGGCCTCAGATAATCCACATTATTGCTTTGAACTGGATTATATGAGTCTACATTGCCATATAATCCAATTCAAAGCAGGTAATCTGGGTTTTAAATGGCAGTGTAGATCCAGTGTTAGGCCCATCTCTTAAATCTGTCTTCTTGCTCTTCCCATGAGAGTATAAAAGGAAAGCATGAAAGCATGCAAACACAGCTGTCTTACCATGCAATTGTCTGCTAGCTTGAGTTCCTGTTCTGTTAATTGCTGTTAGTGTTTCCTCTCAACCCCCCAAACCTACTCATTTCATCTACAAGGTGTACTCTGTGAGTACTGTGTGGTCTTTGGGGGAGAAGTTGGGGGTAAAGGTGGTCATCAGAAGCCTGGTGAATTGGTTGCTAAACCATTTGTGTGATGGAAAGATGCAATTCAAGTATTCAATAGGCACACAAAAACAGAGTACTATCAGAGCAACTTGTGCTTGGCTGAAAACTTCTTGCTAATTGACAGTGGAAAACATGTAACACATCACCATGATAAAGGAAAGCAAGCAGAAGAAAACAAAGAAACTTCTGCCAATTGTGGAAACTATTGTCTTTTGTGGCTGACAAGAACTGGGTTTAAGAAGGAGCAATGATTCAGGACCTATTACCGCTGAAGAACCTTTGCACAATGGTGGTAATTTCAGGGTCTCGTTGAGATATCAGGCCAGATCAGGAGACACTGACCTGAAAAGACATCATGAAATTGCAGCTATGAATGCCCATTATACTAGTCATCAAATACAGAATGAACAAATAGACATTTGTGGTGACAAGAAAGACATTGCTGAAAGATGCAGTGCATCACAGTATTTCTCTGATTTGGCAGATGAAACTTTAGATGTGAGTAGTGAGTACCTCAGAACAGTTATTGCTCTCGGTAAGGTACGTGGATGTTGAAGCTGCTGGAAGAAGAGAAGACTGTATAGGCTTTGTGAAGATAAGTGATATGACAGGTGGAGGACTTGGAGGGATTATTTTGAAAACATTGGAAAAAATGGGCTGAATTTGCAATACTTGTGTGGACAAGGTTATGATGGAGCTGCTAATATAAGTGGTCATATTAGTGGTGCCCAGGCAATTATATCACATAAGTATTCAATGGTTGTCTACTCACTCACTAGCCTTAGCAAAGACTTGCAGCATTCCACCTGTCAGAAACTGCCAAGGAACGATATTATCATTGTGCAATTTCTTCAGAGCATCATCCATCAAACTGGAACTGTTGAAGAAAAATATATAAGACTGTTTCCCTGAATCAAGGGCAAATGTCCTGTTGCTGCTTTATGAAACCTGTTGGGTTGAGCAACGTGATGCAGTTGTATGTTTTGTTGAACTGTACAGTGTAGTGATGAAAACACTTGAAGAACTAAAAGAAAGACCTCTCTACAACAGTGAGACATCTTCCAAGGCGGACATATTCTTTTAGCTATTCTGAATGCTGAATTTGTAATGACAATACATAATCTAAGAAAGCTTCTGACATCATGTGTTCAAGGCATCTAATTGTGTCTTTGTTGTGAGCCACCATGAGTACCCTCCAGGGTGAGAAGAGCAGGATATAAAATAAATAAATCATCCCTTCATCTTAGCAAAACATTACAAAGAGCAAATATTGACACTTTTTGTAGTCTGCTGCAACATGTCAACAGTTTCTTAGAAAAAGCCAGGGAGATTCGCACAGAATCTGTGCAAGAATTTCGGTAGATCTTTGACACAGCAAGATCACTGATGGAGTCTATGGGTGAAGAAGTTAAGCAGACTTGTCAAAGCAATATCCAGGCAACTTGTTCAACACCAATGGAATATTATAGGTACATCCCATTTCTGAATGTCGTCTGCAGTAAGCTTCAAGAAAGGTTGTTCAGGAACTGCAAGGGAAGCTGTTCGAGAACTGCAAGTGTTCCTCCTATTAATTGTGGCCATTTAAAATCCAACTTGAACAAGTGCACTGGATTTTACAATGAATGCCTTCGAGATACTGAAACACTAATGGAAGAATTTGACCTGTGGTGTAGAAAATGGAAAAAGATGACCCTGCAGTAAAAACATCAAATGCACTGGAAGCATATCATGGCTGAGATAGACAGTGTTTTTCCCCTAAACATGAAGATTTCTGCAACATTGCTAGTGCCAACAGTTACAAATGAAAGGTTATTAACTCTTAAATGTTTGAAAACATACATAAGAAGCACAATGGGGCAAGAAAGACTGACTAGACTTGTATTATTTAGTCTCCACCAAAGTTTATTGACAGAGTCTGATTTCTGTCAAAGTGTATTGACACAGTTTTCAAGAGTTTCCAACAGGTTTTCTTTTGTAACCACTAAATTACCAATTAAGAGTCAATTTCAGGGGTTTTTTTAAGATTTGAAACTTTGTCACTAAAATAGAGATTTGAATTAATTAAGTCCAGATAAAAATATACAATGTGTTATAGGATTTAAAGATCTAAACCTACTGGAAGTAACCAGCTTTAAAGCCGCTCGCCTAACGTCTACGAGGCATAGAGCTTTTTTTATTGTGGTGCCAACTCTTTGGAATGCCTTACCAACTGAAGTTTGTGCCCTGCGAGACTGCCGGCCTTTCGCAGGGCTTGTAAGACTCATTTGTTTTGGTTGCCATTTGAATTGTGAACTCTGAATTTTAATTTGGTATTATTAATGTTAATCTTTGCTTTTATTGTGTTTTACATTGTACTGTGAGCCGCTCCGAGCCCTCGGGGAGTGGTGGCATACAAGATCGAACAATAAATAAATAAATAAAATTATTTTTGTGTTATGGACCTATTCTTCATGATTACTTTTTTAAAAATTCAACCAGCCCCTTTTTTCTGGCTACAGTACTGCACAGGATTGAGAACCAAAGTGGTTCACAAATTTAAAAACTATACAATTAGAAACACAGAAAAGGTAAACATTTGACAATGATTAAAAGAAGTCAGATAAAGTACTTAAAAAATAAACCAACATAATATTTCTCTCATTGTGTCTGTAGATCTGTTGTTTTCAATATTGTCTGCTTTGAGTCTTAGTTTTTATAGGTTTTCTTTTCTACACTCCTTCTTGCCTGGAGCAGAAAGGGTGGATGTGAGCAAAGAACTCATGCAGTAGCCATGTATCTAACAAGACCTATAATTTTAAGTCTGATTAAGGTATTTTGAACTTAGATTAGTTTATTATGTAATGTATTTGATGTTAATCATTCTGCATTTTGCCTTTTTGCCTAGCCATGCCCTTTTGACCACACACTATTCTCCCATATGGATCCTGATTCCCCCCCCCCCAAATGAAGAGTAAGCAATACTATATGAACAATGGGAATTTTGAAATTAAATAAGTATTTTTATTAAGTCACATGGATAGAATAGTGTCTTTGGGGGCTGAAAATGTATAAAGACTGGATATAATTATTCATGAGCTTTCTTCCGGCTTAGTCATCCAAGGAATTCTTGCTTTGAAAATAAAATCTGAAGCAATTGCTCAGTTGACTTTTCCCAAAAGTTGCTTGAATTTCATAGAGTGCCAAAAGTTCTGCAACATCTATGGCACAGCAATTTTGAGAACATAGCAGAATTTCTCTATTTATGCTGTAAGCTACACTCCAGAAAGAACATTGGTAGCTGCCTTGGTTTCTCAAGGTCTCCACTTCTCCTGGGGCCCCGCCTGATCATTGTCTAAATCGGCAACAATGATTTCACAGCCCAAACGCCTTAGTTTTCTGTTTTAGCATCTGCTGCAAGTGCACAGCTGCACCATAGTCTGAAGTGATCTTAAAGCTCTCGTTCTATTTTTGGGCATGCTATTGTAAAAGACATAATATTTAACATAGCCAGGAAGAAAGTTTAGTAAGCGTTCTGACACTGTATAGACTACCTCGGTGTGTTTACCAAAGCAACAGTTGCCATACAGATAAAGCATATTTGAAACTCCCATTAGCAGCATTTTTTAAAAAAGAAAAAGAAAAGGAAGGGGGAAGGAGGGAGTAAGAAAGAAAGGCAGCTGTTGCAAAGGAAATGAAAGAAATATCTTGTTCTTACTTGTACCTTCACATTGTGCCTGCATTTACTTGGCTCAGTGTTGCTCATTTCATCTCCATATATAATAAGGCTGATTTAATGTAGTCATTAAAAGTACCAGATTAAGCGTCTCTAGCTATCTCCCATTGAAGAGAGAGAACGAGAAAGAGAGGGAGATTTTAATGTAAGCAGTGAGAGTTCTGAACAAGGACTGAGATGTTTTAAATTCAAATGTATACACAGCCATGAAGCTCACTTGGTGAACTTGAGCCTGTCACTGTCCCTTAGCTTGATATACAAGATTTGTGTAAGAATAAAAAGAGGAGCAAATGGAGGAAGAACCATGAATTTCTTGGAAGAAAATTGCATAGACATACGATAGATATTTTTATGTGAAAGTTACCCTAAGGAACAATCATCCTCATTGCTTTCACAATATATATAAGAAATATCAGGTGAAATCAAATATATAGAAATTCATCAATGCAACAAAAATGTCTCATTTTTACCCCTTGTAACTTTCCTGCAAAATCAACTCAAGAGATTCCCTTGGAATAAGGGACTAAAAAGGAGAAGAGGGAATTCTCCACTCCACAATTGTTGATGTAAGCAGTTCAGCCAGAGTGTCCAACTCAATTGGACAGTAACCCCATCTTATTTTGTAGAAAATTCTTGGATTATTTATATCCCACCACCATCTCCAAAAATGTACTCAATGTGACTTACAAGACACTGCAGTGCAGTATATCACATAAATGATACATGAGTATAAAACATCATATAAAAATTATAAAACTCTTTATTTTATAGCTCTTAATTAGATTGTGTGTTTTAGCAATGTTGTAACCCACCTCAGCCATGAGGAGAGGAAGGTAAAAATAAAATTATTATTATTATTTTGCAATGAGGTAATACAGAAATCAATTAATCAATTAATGTAAAGCAATTTTCTGTTTGCTCTGAGACCACCACCACCCTTCTCTCTTTAGGTGATACGCAACACAGAGAAATATTAAACACACAAGTAAAGGCATTATAAAACAACAAAAATGGGTCCAAACCGGTCAGTTATAATAGCCAAAGCACTACCCCCGAACTTAAGGACCAAGGCCATGGGAAACAGCGCAG
This sequence comes from Anolis apletophallus, assembly GCA_030556195.1. Taxonomy (NCBI): domain Eukaryota; kingdom Metazoa; phylum Chordata; class Lepidosauria; order Squamata; family Anolidae; genus Anolis; species Anolis apletophallus. The sequence goes on along the minus strand of JARBWK010000002.1, from coordinate 66,532,980 downwards.
CCTTGGCTGTCTACTGAAGCCCAAAGCCTAAGAAGCCAGTCTTCCCCTGAGAGGGAGTTTTCGTGATACAGGTTGGCATCCCTTATCCAAAACCTGAAAATTGTCCACATGAATGACTAAGATAGTGAAATCTTTGCTCTCTAATGGTTCACTGTATACAGAATTTGTTACCTACACCACATCATTATTAAATAATGTATACAATTACTATCAGCTTATTTAAACGACATACCTAGAAACATAAATTAATGCTGAATTTAGACTTGGGTCCAATCTCCAAGAGATCTCATTATGCACATATAGGCAAATATAAGTATCTGTTTTAGATTAGTTATACTCAATCTGCATCTTTCCTCACTTGAATTCACTAGGATTTCTTAGGCGAATCATTGTGTCCCAGCATAGCTATGCAAAACAAGACATAATTGTCTATAGGTATCTTATACTGTCTTAGTATGGCATAAATGTATGTCAGTATAGATATGCTGGATCCCATGATTAAGAACTCAATTGCATCAAGGCCTTGTTAGGTGGGCAGTTAATTGCAACATCCAGTTAAATTGTTCTACTAGCACACACTCCATCCCCTGGTGGTAGCCAGGGGATGGAGCATGTGCTAATAGAACAATTGACAATTGACCTCATCTGACACATAGCATGATTGTGGAGAAAGTGAAGGAAAGTGGAGGGAACCGTCTTACTCCATTCTCTCCTGCTGAGGTCCATCTTTTGCTATCCCACATCCTTTCCCAGTCAAGTTCCATCTTTCTTTTGCTCGGAGTCAGATAATACTCAACTCCCCAAAAGACCTACAGAGTCCCATCGGAAGTGGCCTTGTGTCATGTGATAATAATGATACACTTTATTTATATTCCGCTCTTCTCACCCCGAAGGGGACTCAGAGCGGATTACAGGTACACATACTTAGCAGACAATCCCTGCCGTTTTCCACGAACAGAGGCAAACTCTGGCCACCAGGGGGAGCTGATGCACTCCTCATCTCTCAGCGTTCCCAGCATCCCTTCTTGTTCCTTCTGCATTCCTCAGCATTCCTGGAGTTCTTTAATGGCCTCGTAATTCAGTCAAAATTTGCCTCCCCACTTAATGTGGTATCTTTATCTCCTACTTGACAGATGCAACTGTCTTTTGGGCTGCAAAGGTCGACAGCAGGCTACACTTAAAGGTCGAGCACCCAACTCGACCTGGACAGGCCTCAAACTCATGACCTATTGGTCAGAGAGATCTTATGCAGTTGACACTTAGCCAGCTGTGCCACATTCCAGGTGCTAGCCTCTGTGGGACTCTGTGATGGTCTCCGTGGGACTCTGTTTTGGCAGCACAAAGAAATTGAGGAAAGACACAGAAAAGATTGTCTCTGATGAGGTCCTGTGAGTCATACCAACATGATGTCTGGGATACCAAAATTGATTGTGCAACTATCCTAACACTAGTGTAGTGACTAACCAGGAATACTTCTGCAGAAAGGAAAGAAAAGCATATGAGAATCTTATGACTTATTCCATCAGTTACACTTTGCTGGAAAAGGCTAATGAAAGATAGGCAAAACAATTCTACACCTACACAGGCTACTATGAGTAATAAGCAGAGCAGACACTGTGTAAGTAGTTACATGATGAAAGACTTGGTTTTATCTGATTTATCCAAGCTTGTTTCCTTCTGGAAAGGAAATTTGTGTCCAGCTCCCAGTGTTAGAATATTTAAGGTTTTGGTTGTCAATACAACCCATTTTACCTCTGTTTCCTCAATTACCTTGTCCCTATTAATATTTCATTGTTTAGAGAATTGCCTGGATAAATCATACACTAGAACAGTAATTTGTCAATTTGTCCACTCTACTTTAATAGAGCTAACAGAATGCTTGGATAGCTTTCAATATCATATGGGAATGGTTTCTTGTCTTAGTGGGATGTAACTCATTTTAATTGGAATATACCTTATTTTATTTACAGTTCTACCTGAACATGCCTAAATAGCATAAAGGCACCCATTTGTCTTTGTCTTTGGAAGCTAAGCAATGACAATTCTGGTTCATAGTTGAATAGGATAACTCAGGTTAGCAGGGGCAACTCTGGTTAGTACTTGGATGCCAGCAAATACCTATTATTATCATTATCATTATCATCATCATCATCATCATTTGAAACACAAGACGAGTCCACAGCAGACAAGATCACTCTGCTGGCTGTTGTATTGGATCACACGTCGGACACTTCCCAAGTGTCTAGGACTGTGTGATGTATTGGCGTATAATGGCCTCACTCAAACCAAGGCTAAGCTTGATAAATACTATGGGGACTCTGCACTATCAATTTCAATGGTAAAAAAAGTGGTTTACTGAATTTTGTTGTTGCCGTACAAGCACGGAAGATGTCGAACATTCTGGACACCCAGTTGAGGTCTCTACACCCGAAACAATTGAAAAAATTCACAATATGGTTTCGGCCAATCGGAGATTGAAAGTGCGAGAGATTGTGGAAGCCATAGGCATCTCACATCGCTCAGTGGTTTCAATTTTAAATCACTTGGGTATGAGAAAGCTTTCAGCAAGATGGGTGCTGCGTTTGCTCACAATCTACCACAAACGCAATCGGGTGACAATTTCGCAGGAGTGTTTGGCGTTGTTCAATCGCAATATGGACGAGTTTTTGCACTGTTTTGTAACCATGGATGAAATGTGGATCCACCACAACACACCAGAGACCAAACAGCAGTCAAAACAGTGGGTTTCTCGGGGTGAATCGGTGCCAAAGAAGGCCAAGGTGGGTTTGTCAGCCAATAAAGTCATGGTGACCATATTTTGGGATGCACGTGGTATAATCCACATTGACTACCTTCAAAAGGGTAAAACAATCAATGGCAAATATTATGCCAACTTATTGGGTCAATTTAATGAGGACTTGGGGGCGACCACATTTGGCCAAGAAAAAAGTTCTTTTGCACCAGGACAATGCAATCTTATTTTTTGTAAGGGATTAAAAAAATTGGAGAAACATTGGACAAAGTGCATAGAGCTCAAAGGAGACTACGTTGAAAATAAAATGATTTTTTATCCAAAAACCTGTGTTTCATTCAAAAAGTCAGACTTATTGACCCGCCCTCGTACACTTGTAGAAGGTAACGGTGAAACAGAACAGGTGGTTGTTATCCTAACAGTGACTGTTTAACAACCAGAAAAATGGAATTCCCAATGGTAGTCCTGGCTGTGACAATCTGTGGAGTTAAAGTTAGGTGATATACAGTTGATCTTCCATCCACAAGTTTGGAGTCCACAAATTCAACCAATTATGGCTCAAAAATATTTGGGGGGAAATTCAAAAGGTGAACCTGAATACACTGATGTATAGGCTACCCTGCCATAGTCTCCCACCAATTCACAGATCCACAGGCTCTCTCCAGCTTGACTCACTTGACTTCTTCACTGTACAGTGTTCCCTTGCTACTTCACGGTTCACTTATTGTGGACTCGGCTGTTTCATGAATTTCAAAAAATATTAATTTTAAATATATATCATGGTATTTTCGCTGTTTTGTGGGGTTTTGCCTCTATCCAAGGCATTTTCCCTCCTCAGTCCTCCCTCCCTCCAGCCTTGAAGGGCCTTTCCTTCACTTTATTTTAAGTTTATAAATACTTAAATTAGTGTATAACTACTAAAATAATGTATAAATATTAAAATAGAGCATCCCTACATCACGGTTTTTCACTTATTGCGGGAGGTCCTGGAACCTATCCCCAGCAATAAGTGAGGGAACACTGTATATATTGGAACTTGAACATCCATGGATTTGGTATTTACATGTGTGTATAGAATAAAACCTCAGAGGATATTGCGGGCCTGCTGTAATCCAATTCACTTTAAATCACAAATGTTCACTGTAGTGAGATTTATTGTATAAACTTATGCATGTTTACCCAGACATAATACTACTTTATTTCAAGACTGCCCTCTCTCTCCGAGGGGACTCAGGGCAGTTTACATAGATATAAAAAAAGAACACTCAATGCCATAACTAGAATCACAGAACATCAAAAATGTGAAATATATATATTAATAAACTTGTTGCAAAAAAATTAAAGTTCAAGTAATAAAATATACAGATACTTAAATAAAGCATAATTACACTAATAAAACGTAATTGCACAAAAAATATATCCTAGACAATTAAATGGCTAAAATATAAACAGTGCCTGACTAGACATCAACCCAATTTAATCCAGTCAGAGTTACTTTGAGTTAAGTGTAATTAGGACTACAATATTCGAAATGGTAAAACTTTCCTTTTTGTCCTACCCAATGTCTTGTCAGAAGCAAGTTGAGAATACAGGTATAATATATTTTTTAAAAAATCACAAAGTTTGAACCTTGGCATTATGCTAAATTTGACATTATTCTAAATTTTCTTTGGCCAAAAGTTGGTCACTTGGAGTATCTCTGCTGTCACTGTAAGAAGGTCCTCCATTGTGCATGTGGCAGGGCTCGGGTTGCATTGAAGTAAGTTGTCTGTGGTTTTGCTCTTCTCCACACGCACATGTTGTGGACTACACTTTGTAGTCCCATTTCTTAAGATTGGCTCTGCATCTCATATGCCTTCCAAGTTGCCCAGTCTTCTGTGTGCCCAGGAGGAAGTTTATCATCTGGTCTCAGCCACTGAGTGAGATTCGGGGTTTTAGCCTGCCACTTTTGGACTCTTGCTTGCTGATGTGTTACTGTGAGTATCTCTGTATATCTTAGGGAGTTCTTTCTTTATTCAAGACATTCGTATGCCGACTGATATCTGATCAGAGGATCAATGTCTTGGTCCTTTCATTGCTAGCTGCTACTTCCCTCCTAATCAACAACAGAGAGCAGGGCTAAGACAACATAGAAACGTAGCACAAAAAGCAGAAAGGCAGTATATATCAAAAGTACAAAATTTTGTACTTTTGATATATACTGCCCTTCTGCCCTACGTTGCTAACTTCCCTACGAATATCAGGTGGTACAATATCAGCTAAACTGTATAATTTCTCCAGTGGTGTAGGGCATAGACTTCCTGGGATAATGCGGCATGTCTCATTAAGAGCCACATTCACTGTTGTAATGTGGTGAGATATATTCCACACCGGGCATGCGTATTCAGCAGCAAAGTAGCAAAAGTGCAAGGGCAGATGTCGGCACTGTCTCTGGTTGTGATCCCTAGATTGTGCCAGTCAGCTTTCGTATGATATTTCTAGCACCCATTTTTTGCGGACTGTGTCGGACTGGATGAGGGCTAGCAAATTGAAACTTAATCCAGACAAGACAGAGGTCCTCCTGGTCAGTTGAAAGGCTGAACAGGGCATAGGGTTACAGCCTGTGTTGGATGGCGTTACACTCCCCCTGAAGACACAGGTTCGCAGTCTGGGAGTGATCCTGGACTCATCGCTGAGTCTGAAACCCCAGGTCTCAGCAGTGGCCAGGGGAGCTTTTGCACAGTTAAGACTTGTGCGCCAGCTGTGTCCGTACCTTGGGAAGTCTGATCTGGCTATGGTCATACACGCTCTGGTCACATTCCGAATAGATTACTGTAACACACTCTATGTGGGGCTGCCTTTGAAGACAGTTTAGAAATTACAATTAGTCCAATGGGCGGCAGCCAGATTACTAACTGGAGCTACATACAGGGGGCATACCATCCACCTGTTTTGTCAGCTCCACTGGCTGCTTGTCCATTTCCGTGCTCAATTCAAAGTGCTGGTTTTGACCTTTAAAACTCTATACGGTTCTGGCCCAGCTTACTTGTCCGAATGCATCAGTCTCTACGTCCCACCTCATAATTTAAGCTCATCCGGGGAGGCCCTGCTCTTGCTCCTGCCAACTTCTCAAATGCAGTTGGTGGGGACGAGAGAGAGGGCCTTCTCGGTGGTGGCTCCCCATCTGTGGAACGCACTTCCAAGCGACATACGATCAACACCATCCCTCCTGGCATCCAGGAAAAAAGTGAAATCTTGGCTGTGGGACCAAGCGTGGGACATTAGCACAATACAGCACTTTGGACTGGATTTGCAGCATTGAGCAATGCAATACAGCACTTTGGACTGGTATGTTTTGGTTTTATTTGTAACAGCAAGTTGATGGATATGGCTCAATGCTCCTGATTATGGAAATTGTGAAGAAATGCTACTTTCGAGTAATACTGTTTTTAACTTAACAGGATGTGTATGATGTGCTAATGTTAATTGTATTTTAATGTGTTTTAATACTGTATGTTTTTGGTTTTATATTGTATTTATTATGTTGGCATCGAGGTAAAATTCAAACCGTGCCTTTGGTTATTAGCCGCTCTGAGTCCCCTTGGGGGAGGGGTGTGATTTGCTGCAGAATCCGGGTAGAGAAGATTCTGCAGGGTATGAAATGTTGAAAATAAATAAATAATAAATAAATATTCAAGCCATGCTTCTTATAAGTCAGAGCTTATAAGTAAGTATCTTGATGGTGATTACACTAAACCAAATAGCATATCCGAGTCAGTAAATGGAAATCAGGTTACGGGATAAGGTCACAGTAATCAAAGGTGAGTCATAGATAGATTTCACACAGCATATATCATGCAAAGATTTGGCTCTTTGTGCTTTGAAATCAAATGTCCTACAGGTAGGACATTTGATTTCAGAATGGTCCCCTCGCTTCTATCCTTCTGGTAGCAGGCTAAAACTTTTTTATTCAGTCAGCCTTTTAAAGAAGGGCTTTAAAAAAAGATTAAGTCAGGGTGGGGTGCTGTAATTTTAGCTTTAAATATGTTTTAATCAGTTTTAAAGGATTTTAACTGTTTACTTTTAAATACCATTAATATTCAATTCTATTTTAATGTTTGCGTATTTTAGGTTTTACATTGTATTTCATTTGGTTTTACTGTAAGCCGCTTTGAATCTCTTTTGTAGAGAGAGAAAGTGGTGTATAAATAAATAAACATAAACATAACAGGAGCTTTGGCTTATCGGTTATTTCCAAGTTGGGAAAACACTGTCCATGCTGGGTGGGAGCTTCTGGAAGCTGTAGTCAAAGAAAGTAACATTTCCAAGCTCTAAGTTTTAGCAGCTGCAGCTTGATCTTATCTCTAGCTCCAGGGAATCACTAAGAGAAAGAGGTAATCATTACAATTAGTTCCATGTCTTTCATACTAGACATATAAATGTAAGCAACTAGAACAGGGTTCCAGAACAAGGTGTGTTTGGGAAAAGCAGTAATGTGGGTGGGTGTGACAAATACTTTTTCAAAGAGTTTGTCTTCTGGCACTTTAATGGAGCCATTGTGGTTGCTGCCTGCCTAGCCCTTATCCTGTATGTACTTAGAAGCCTCACATTTAATAGGAAAGGGTGCTTGAAGTAGGGCTGTCAGACTAAAAGACTGGCAAGAGTACAGCTGTTGATTCTGCTCCTTGCCTTGTCTTGGCATGCAGTCAATTTTGGTGTGTGCCTGAGTGTGGAGAATCATTGTTTAGCAGGCATTTGGCCAGTGGCTGCCTGTCAGAGCAGGTCTTTTAGTCAGATGTCCAGGGCTTCCTTGCCAGGTAGAACAGTACTCTTGGCATTATGAAGGACAGCAGTATAGTTTTTTCCATTTGCTAGTGTTCAACTATGCTTCTACCTATGCTTGCCAATAAGCTCATACATAGATTGAGTATTCCTAGTCTAACATGTCTGGGACAAATGTATTTTGAATTTTTATACATTTTAGAATGCTGCACCTTTTTTAATAGCCTTGTGTCTCATAGAATCATAGAGCTGGAAGAGACCACAAGGGCCATCTAGTTCAACCTCCTGCCATGCAGTAACGTGCAATTAAAACACTTTTGACAGATAGATATCTAGCCCCTTTAAAAAATCTGCAGAGAAGATCATCATACTCTTAGGCAGCTTCTCACAGCACATGACTTCCAGACCTTTTACCATTTCGGACATTCTTCTTTGGAAACATTCCAGTTTGTCAATATTATCCTTGAATCATGCTCTCCAGGACTGTATACAGTATTCCAGGTGAAGTCAGACTGAAGCGAAATATTATTTCCCTTGTTCTAGATATGGTACTCCTATAACTTTGTTACTTGTGTTATATATGATATGCAAGTCTGGAGAGAGACTGAGGATCTATAAAGTGAATGAGGGAATTTAAGTGTAGCACTCTGTGTGAATCCAGACCTTGCACCATTTCACAGATTCCTACCTTTCTCTTTTTGACACCAGCTATCCACGTATTCATCTGAGTTGGTGGCTGTGGCGCTCTTGCTCAGACTCCTGCAGCTGCCATTTTGAAGGTGGAATGATATGACTTGCAGAAAAAAGTGTAGGGGTTTGGAGATTTTCAGATGTTTTATTTCTGGATAAGGAAGTCTCAACCTTCATTATAATAAACCCCGATTCATTTGTGTGGGCTATCTAGGGTCTCTAATTGACACAGAAATTGAGGAAGAGTATTACATAGTGACAGCACCTTAATTGCCATAGTTTAGTGTTATGGAATCATGGGAATTTGTAGAATAATAGAGTTGGAAGAATTGGAAACATGATGGCCATGTATAAATATGTGAGGGGAAGTCATAGGGAGAAGGGAGCAAGCTTGTTTCTGCTGCCCTGGAGACTAGGATGTGGAATAATGGCTTAAACTACAGGAAAAGAGGTTCCACCTGCAGATCAAAAAGAACTTCCTAACCGTGAGAGCTGTTCAACAGCAGAGCTCTCTTCCAACTAAATGATTCTATGAAGAGACCACATGGGCCATCCAGTCCAGTCCTCTGCCATGCAGGAAAAACACAATCAAGGCAACCCTGGCAGATGGCCACCCAGCCTCTGCTTAAAATCTCCAGTAACTTGTTAAAGGTATTCAACTTCGCCAGGAGCCCCGCAATAAGTAAAAATGTACAAAATAGAGATGCTCTGCCCACTAAGAGGTGGCCTCCTCGGCACCTAAGGGGCCTCTGAGGCTGGGAGCAGCACAGGCAGTGAGGAGGAAGGGACCGCCTCTGAGTGGGCGGAGCTTCCTCCTTGCCGCCTCTGCTGTTCTGGCCTCAGAGGCCCCATGGGCACTAGTGATGGCACTGCCAGGCTGGGCTGGGGCCTCTGCACATCCTGGCAGCACCATCAATGGTGCCTGAGGGCCTCTGAAGTGAGGCCTCCGAGGAAGGAGCGAGGAGCAGTGGAGATGGCAAGGAGGAGCGACTGGCTCCCCTTCCCCTCCTTTTCCTCCTCACAGAAGGGGGAGAGGGGAGGAAAAAACCACGATATGGCAAATCCGAATAAAGCGAACCACGAGGCGGTGAGGGAACACTGTAGATGCATTCTAAGTCAGTTACACTCATCAGAAGAGAAACAACCATTATGAGCCCATTTCAACCAAGCTGCATTTCCAGCTGAATATCACTGCAAATACAGTATTCTATTACAACAAAAGGACTTCTAAAAAAAATTACATTCAACCTATGTTTGGCTACATAGAATGAGAAAAGCTTTGTGACATCCTAAATTAGTAAAATGCATGTTTTTTTACCCCTCAAATTAAAGGAGGAAGAAAACAATCCTGCAGTTTCAGTATAAATGCATACCAAACATTTAGAAATGATACAGTTTGCTACACCACCCAAACCTCAATATTTTTTGGGTTTACAGAGTCTCTCCTTTGAGCCACACTAACCAAAAAGGAAAATCCCAAAGTAGATGAGCACTTCCTGGTCCCCATGGCAACAAACTGCAGTTGTTCAAGTTTAAATACCAGCTCGCTCTGCTTTTTTCCGTGAAGCAAAGCACTATTTCTCCAAACTGTGCTCTGCTACACTCACTTTGACGTGCTTCCGAGTCTTCTAATTATATAGCACAATAAACTTTCAAATCTAAATAGTATTCTGCCAGAGTATGAAACCTGTTAGTAAGGTACCTTAAAAAAGAATATGCCAAAGAGAAAAGAATCCCCATTATTACATTCAACATTCCTCATAAGAAGCAAGGCTGGTAGGAATGTGTGCATGTATTTCAAGTAATGGATGCAAGGGCATTCTTCTGTGAATTATTAGCTCCATTTGATTATGCTGGCAGGACCAGAGACATCGGCTCCTAATTTGAGCTTCTGGTTTCTTAAGGGCGCTTTCCTAAACAAATGACACTTTTCCATAAGGAAGTTGAGATTATCATGGGTCAAATGTAGGTTGCACAGCTGGCCCTCCATAGCCATGGATTCTGCAGCTATGGATTTCACTATCCATGGCTTAAAATAACCCTTTCCCCAAAAAGAATTCCAAAATTTCCAAACTTTGATTTTGCCATTTTAAATAAGGGACACCATTTTATTGTGCTCTTTCATATAATAGTGCTTGAACATTCACTAATTTCGATATCCATGGGGAATGGCTTGAACCAAACCCCAGCAGATATTGAGGGTGCATGATATATGCTAATACTGATTTTTACCATTGAGTAGTATATATCAATGCTGATTTTGTGTGGTCATAACCCAAATTATATCTTCCAGACATCTCAAAGACTAAGACCCCCATCTACACAGCCATATAATTCAGTATCTGATCCCTGATTATCTACTTTGAACTTGATTATATGAGTCTACACTGCCATATAATTAAATTCAAAGCATAAAGTCTGGAATCAGAAACTGGATTATATGGAAGTGTAGATGGGATCTTAGTCTTTGAGATGAAGGGACTACTACTAGTAGTGCTTCTTTTTCTTCCTCCTCTACATACCCATATTTTCTCTCTGGATTTGAGACCCCAAGTGGCTCACAACCCTAAAAGCTATACAATTTAAAACTACAAATACAAATATTAAAATAGAATCAAACATTACAGTTATTAAAACAATTCAGTTAAAATCTCAGAAAACAAATAAACCTACTAAAACTTAAAGAGGTGAAAACACATCCTTAATAAATCAATGGTATAGAATGTTGAATTAGTAAGACAAAAGTAAAGCTGACAGTCAGGTGTGAGAGCACAACAGAAGAGAGTGGCTGGAAGAAGAAGCTCTAGAGTCGAGTAAAGCAACCAAACAGCTATGTTTTCAGGAAGCCATTCACACAACACAATTACAGCACTGCATTCCACTTTAACTGCCATGGTTTCATCTTATGGAATCCTAGGGTCTGTCGTCTGGTGAAGCATTGGAACTCTGTGGCTTTAGAAGTCTAAATGCCTCTCCCTAAACTACCAATCTCAAAACCAATCCCTAAACTACCAATCTCAAAAGGATTAAATACAAAAACCTGAAAATCTCCAGAAGTCCACATCTGTTTCTGTTTTGAGAGTAGGTGGTGATGCAGGGAAGGAATAGGGAGATATGGGTCTCTTAATGATAAAACCATGATTCTTTGAGGAATTAAAAATTACATATTTTGGTGTGGTTTTCCCTGGCAGTAGGACATGGGAGGGTGGTATCTGAGCCCCCACTCCCCAAAGGAGACTTGGGGTTATGTGTTGCATGCCCTTACTTCAGAACAAAGCAGAAGATTATAGAATCATAGCATTAGAAGAGACCTCATGGGCCATCCAGTCCAACCCCCTGCCAAGAAGTAGGAAAATCTCATGAAAGCAGCCCTGTTAGATGGCCATCTAGCATCTATTTAAAAGCCTCCAATAGAGGAGTAGCATGACTTCCCTGGATTTAAACACTATACTCCTATTTATGCAGGCCAAAATCCCATTGGCTTTTTAGCTGCTGCATCACATTGTTGGCTTATGTTTAGCTTGCTGTTCACGAGGACTCCCAAGATCTTTTTGTTTTGTTTTGTGTTACAAAGATGGTAACTCACAAAAGATTAAAATGCATGAAACACAATCTTTCTCAAAACAGTGATTGATACAGAAAACATTATACAGCATTTGTGATTGAGTGTGACGGTGATTTTAACAGTCCATTTCTCCACTTAGAAGGAATTGTTTCAGAAAATCTGAGTCCCCTTCGGGGTGAGAAGAGTGGAATATAAATAATAATAATAATATCTTTCTAGATAGAGGGGTGCTATAGAGACAGTGAGGTTTCTTGAGTGAAGCTGATTGATCATGATGCCAGAAACCATTTTTTCACCTCCCAAGTTACTCTTGCAAGCCTTCTCCCCCTGGATATATGCAGGGCTAAAGAGGGTGAGGTGGAAACAAAACTGAAATTACTCTCTGGTTCTTCCAGGATTGGTGTTTCTCAATCTGTTATACTAGAGAGAAGTGAGGAGTATTTCATACAAGGGGCGTGATAGCTGGTAATCCTCCATTTCACCTCCAGCTTTTCCTGTCTTCTATCCACTGTGGTTTCTAACAAACATGTAAACGCAAAGGAAGAAAACAAGGGAATATCCTTGGTGACAGATTATTGAAAATGTTTGTTTTCAAGGGATCAGTGTTGTCATAGAAACTGGATTAAAGTAATGAATATATAGGATTTATGGTACATCTACACTGTAGAATTGATCAGTTTAACACTACTTGAACTATCAGTGGTCAATTCTGTGGAATCATGGAAGTTGTCATGATTTCATAGCATTGAGCTATGGCAGTTAAAGTGGTATCAGACTACAATTATTGAGCATGACTCAATCATCACATCTCAAATAGTAAGCAATGTTGGTGACTCTAAGGACTTCATCACAAGGGCGGTGGCGACAGTGGCAATGCTGTTCTTAATGGCAAAGCATGGAAGGGGTCATTTTGCCCCACCTAATTTCGTTCTACTTCACTGGACAGCGATCATATGAAAGGAAGCGAGGTGCCGCCCAGACCTGGAGCTGGCAACACGAAAAGCCCATGTTGCCTGGGTGGTGGAGGAAAACTGTGCTCACTGTGCACACAACTTGCTTCTGTTTATGTGATCGCTGACCAGCTGGCAGCAAAGCAGATCAAAATGAGGCAAGGTGAAATGACCACCTCCATGCCTTGCCCTTAAGAGCAGCACTTCAGCTGGCCATCTGATGAGGTTATCCTCTCTCTGTAGAGAAATAGCCATTGCCCTTAAGCCATCTCCTGTTTCTCACTCAGTTTACCAGCCTGGGGTCTGCTCAGATGACTAGCAAAGGTCTTCACAGGAGACTCTGCTGGAGAGACTGCTGCATCCAATGTGCAGAGAATAAGAAAAAGAAGAAAGGAAGGGCTAGGATAAGCAAATAGCTTGTGATTGTGGGTTAAATATTTCCATCCTGATTCAAATCTGAAACATGCTCAGGGGCATGCTTCATGACTTCACATTGAATCACTGAAGTCTCATGGTCTGGATGAGATTAATGATTAGGACAATTACAGTATGTTGTGCATGTTTTGCCTCTCTTAGAAGCCATTATTAAACAATATTGGCTTTCAGCTGTAGAACATCACATGGTGTCAGAAAAATAACACTGACACTGCCTGCCAGCTCTGAAGGGCAGAGCAAACAGAAAACTGCTGCAACACAGTTTCAGCCTTAATGCAAATGAAATTTCACCAACACTTTGGAACACCAGTCAATGATTTTTGAAGGATCGGTAAAACCAGTGAAAGAGAGCCAGAATACTCTAGCTTACCAGCATTGAGATTTGAGCATTGGACTATGACCTTTGAAAGCCAATTGGTGACATTGGATGAGTCACACACTCTCAGTCCTAGAAAACACTGTGATAGGGTCACCTATGATTGCCACAATGCAGAAAATACTTGAAGGTACACTAATGATGAAACTGATCAGGGAGGGAGGAGTAATGGTCTACTCCTCAAGTGCGATTTTTTTTTACTTCTCAGAAATTGAAAGTGTACTTACAACTGGTATTCTAAGGTCAATTGTAGAGTGCACTATTGTTAAATTGCAAAAATTGCAGGCCCTGTGTCAAAGACTTGTAAAACAGTCTTATCTGAGTCTGTCAAATGGTCTTGATAGAAATCTTTAAGGAAAGAGTAAAGCAACTACATCAAGTATAGATATTCTCAGTAGCAGTTCTTTAGAACTAATGATTGGAGCTTGTGGACTACCAGTGCAGGCCATGAGCCACAATTCAAGAACCTCTGACCGATTGAAACTTGAAATTGTGTTCCTGCCCAGGCATGAATTGCATATGGCCCAGTGTGGAATAACATATGTTGACACCATAACCTATGTCAGTTTTAAAAGGCTACACCACATTAGCCCACACTGTGCATTATTGCTATTATTTGTCATTAAGTTGTCTTGACTTGTGATGACCATATTTTCATATCTGGGAGTGGCAGTCTTCAAATCCAAATAAATAAATAAATTTAAGAAATATTTCAAAAAGGCCTAGTCATCAACAGAACTACTCAGCTCTTGCACACTTAGGGCTGTGGCTCCCTTGATTAATTAGGCCTATCTATTTGCAACCAAGTCTCTCCATTTTCCTACTGCCTTCTACCTTGAAAAGCATTGTTGGGCTTTTCTAATGAGTCATGTCTTCTGATATTTCCAAAGCATGACAGTCTCAGATTGGTAATTCTTTGTTCCAGAAGAGATAAGACTTTATTTGTTCTTGGAATCATATATTTGCATTTTGACAGTAGGACTTGAGCACAACATTTCAAATCAGCTTTCTTTCTGTCAGCTCCCTCCACGGTCCAGTTTTCATTACGGTACTATACACAGCAAAAGAAAATACTATGGTGTGGATGATTGCATATATATATTTGTCCTAGAGGGCCCTCATAATCTGAGGCTCTGGTCTATAACTTTCTTGTGTTTGGACATTGATCAAGAGAGGAGTAAATGAATTTAGCTTGGACACAGTGCATGATATAGCAACATGCGTGACATCTGCTGACTCTGAGGGCCCTTGGTAGGATGCAAGGCAATAAGCAAACTTTTTAACAAAATCAATCAATCTCCACTCAGTTGTAACAATATTATCTTTGGAACAGCATCATTGGAGTCAAGGTTTTTAACAGAGACAGTGTAATGTAATATAAGTTTATTGCTCAGTGATCACAAAATATGTTGCTTCAAACATGCTTCCTTCTTTTAAAAAAGCTTGAAGACAAAAAGCCTTTTCCAAGGTACTCTTCTTAATCTTCTGTATTCATTTCTTCATGTATCTGACTAGAAGTAGAATTAAGGTCTCATTTGTATTTTGTGGTTGCAAACATAATGTCGGGATTACTGTTTATATCCCTACTATTTACTGGCCATCTGGGTCCAGTAGGGACATTTTAGTCTCCTGTGTGAATTTAGTCTGAAGAAATCCCTAGGGAATTCATAGGATGTACACCTAGGTTGCATAAAACTACAACCACTGTCAAATGCAAATAAAGAAATCACTAAATTTCTATCAGTTAGAAATTCCAGTACATACATTTAGGCACATGTGGAGTAAAATGTAGAGGGGAAATTTTGATCAGAAACTCATTTTTAAATACTCTGGAGGTTGGACAAATTTGCCACACTTCTTGCATTGTTGCATTTTGGCTGCCCAGGTGAATTTAAGTCCAGGGTAGGTTTTTTAAAAATTAGAAAATGGCTTCAACTCACTTTCTGTTGTTAAAGGGATATAAATTGGTCCTGAGGTGGGAAGGTGGGCTAAAAACATGTCAAAACTGCCTCCATTTACTCTAGAAGAGCAATTTTTCAAATGGGGGCAGGGATACAGTGCATGTTTTAGCACTCCAAATAGGATACTATAGGTCCTGTTTACACTGACCATTCAATGCAGTTTCAAACCTGTACCGAGGTTTGATTGTGCAGCTGACTACATAGGAAATCCTGAAACACAACCTCCGAGGATGCCTGCCATAGATGTGAGCAAAACATCAGCAGAGAATGCTTCTGGAACATGGCCATACAGCCCGAAAAACTCACAGCAATCCAATCCTGGAACAGTTTACATTCCAGATGGTGATTACACAAACCACAAAGCACTGATGCACAATTCATGCACTTTCCTGAGCATTTATTATCTAGCTATCACAGATTGAAGCATCACAGATTAAATTATCAGTATAGATGGTGTTGGATCCTTCCACAATTGCAGAAAAACTGTAGACAACTATTCCAGGTATAGAAATCAAGTAGTTCCACCAGACAACTTAGAAGCATGCCTCCCCCTCAAGAAAAGCTACCACTAATATATTTTAAATTGTTTATTTAATTTTATTTTTTTACAATCTCCCTGTGCTTTCTTGAGGCCATGGAGAAAGAATTTTGCCAGATGTTGAGGGGGAACCCACTTGTTTTAGGGCTAGGAAACACTCTTTTTTCTAACAGGAAATGAGAAAGCTAATGGTAATAATAATAATAATAATACTTTAATATTTGTGAGTCGCCCTCCACCAGAGGTGCTCCGGGCGACTTACATCATTTAAAAACCCTAAAACAACAGTGTACAGCAGTTTAAAACAGATACAAGTCTGAGGAAGGCTCAGACATTCAGAGGTACCGATCAGGCCCCAACGCTAGGCGGAAGAGCCAGGTCTTTAGGTCTGACCGGAATCTAGTTAGGGTCAGAGTGGCTCTGAGGGCAGGTGGCAATGAGTTCCAGATCCTGGGGGCCGCCACGGAAAAGGCTCTCCGCTGGGTTTCCATCAGCCGAGCCTCTCGAACCCCGGGGATGGTCATGCAATCGCCATTTATGGCACGTGCTGGCCTCACGCTGCGTTGGGCCGTCAGCCGGCCCAATATTGTGCCGAGCTTTAGAAGTGAGCACCAGGAGTTTGTAGAGCACTCTGAACTCTAAGGGCAGCCAGTGGAGATCTTTTAAGATAGGAGAGATGTGGTCCCTCACTGATGACCCCGAGATGAGTCTGGCCGCTGCGTTGTGGATGAGTTTCAGCCTCTTGGTTGTGGAGAGGGGAGGCCCACATATAGGCGTTGCAATAATCCAGGCGCGAGACAACGGTGGCATGTACCACGGTTCTCAGCGCCTCAGGTGGTAGGTAGGGGGCCAGCCGTCGGGCCCTACGGAGGTGGAAGAAGGCGCCTTTTGCTGCCGCCTGGATCTGGGCCTCCATCGTTAGTTTTAGTCCAGGATCACTCCCAGGCTTTTCACTGCCGGGCCGGGAATAAGGGCTCGTCCTCGAAGGGTGGCAGTGATGGGTGAGGCGGGTCGGCCAGGCCAGAGGATCTCCGTTTTGGCTGGGTTGATTTTGAGTCTATGCGCTCTGAGCCAGCTCGTCACCGCTCTCAGTCCTTGGTAGGGATTCTCCAAGCATGGGGCTGCAATGGGTTTTACATAAGAAGTCCATTCTTCCCATGGTAGTAGCTATTGCCATTTTGTATTTTATGTGCCTTCAAGTAAACTCTAACTTCTAGTGGTACTACTATAGGATTTTCTTGTCAAACTGTATTTGGAGGGGGTTTCTCATTGCTGTTCTTTGAAGCAAAACAGTGTGGTTTGCCCACTTTACCCAGTACTAGGTATCCATACAGATATATAGAAGTATGGCCCTATCTGTGCTGACCATTTAATGCAATTTCAAACTGGTATTGAAAAAAGTGGTTTTGCTGGGCAGATGATTACACAGGAAATATTGGAAACAGTTTGAGGCCTAGATGGTGATTACACAAAAGCCAGAGCTCTGATGTTTTTTGTTGGAGTCTGTTGTCTGGCTGATGCAGTTTGAAGCTAGTTTCCAACATCCCCTGCACTTTAACACGGTCCCTGGCTGGCACTTCTAACACCTTAATAGTCTAAGGACAATAGCCTCCTAGCTCAGCCCTCCGATTGTTGCACTTTCCCTGGGCTCTACATAGGAATTGCTGTGCTTAGCAATTTGAGCTGTATCCAGCATTTTGTTGTTCAGCCATATTGTTTTTAATTGTTTTTTAAAACGTTTGATTTTATGTTTATTGATACTTGATATTGACTGTTTTTTGGTGCATGTTTTAACCTGTATCTGTTTGGGCATGTCCCTTTGTAAGCTGCCCCGAGTCCCTTCGGGGAGATGGTGGCGGGTTATAAAAATAAAGTTGTTGTTGTTATTTAATAGGGCCTTACTGTGTTTAAGTGTTGGAATGTGATTTCTGGAGACTGGGGTTTGATTTCTTATTCAGCCATTGAAATCTATTGGGTTACCATGGACAGGTCACATACTCTTAGCCCCAGAATGCCTTGCCTTATGGTCACCATAATTTGGAAATGACTTGAAGATCATTAGCAATGACATGTGTCATCGTTTTAACAACTTTATATGTATACAAATCTGTTTTCTGCTAAAGCCTTTTCTTGCCTGCTGATTTATGTCTGAGTCCCCCCTCGGGGGTTGAGAAGGGCGGGTTAGAAATACAGTAAATCAATAATAAACAACGGTATCAAAAGCTTGGTACAATCTAAAAAGTACCCCCTCTCAATTAATCTGCACACAGTAGTCTATTTCAGATGCACTTTTTGTCATATTATGTACTTGGAGTCTTAACATAATGACCAGAGACTGGAAAGAACTCCAGGAAATGTACTAGCAGCAATCAAAACCCTGCCAGGACTCTTGTTTGGTGAAGCCTTTTTGACATGGTTTCTAAATCAACTCCCACTCTTGTATCTTTACAAACAGCCTGGTCTGTGGCAAGAAGCTGTTGATACTCCATCCTCTTAAACTGCTTCACCTCTTGTTATAGATCAAACTGTGGTTAGAGAGTGGCACAGAGCTGTCTTTGTAATCAGTAGCTTGCTTCCCTTTTCTTTCATTTTTTTTACTTCTGCTTCTGCTTCTGCATATCATAACACCACCAAGGTAACAGTCTCATAATCTATCTCCTTTGTCAGGAAGGAAGCCGTATCTAGCAGGGTGCCAAGAGTCTAGCATGGCACCATTTCCTCCATTATATGGGTTCTGCTTTATTTAATTCTCTGACACAACAGACTAATATGAAATAATGCCAGTGTACTCTTATAGGTAAATCTTATAATACTGATTCTGAAGATTTGGCAGTACAAATAATACAACAAACATATATCAGTACATATTGGAACAATGATAAGTGTTCTCCTTCCTCAGACAAAGGGATAGTAGACAGTAATATGATTATTTTTAAAGGCAGTGAATGTTAGTGACTTTCATGCCAGTATGGCAGAAAAACTGTTGCTGGTTTTCATTCAAATTTTTAAAAACACAGTACAAGCTGCTGAAATATGGGTTGTCAACCCCTAAAGTGGGTTGACTTCCAGGTTATTTGAAGGATCAGATCTTGCTACCGGTCTATGGGCTACAAGCCTGTCTAAGGAGTCTCTTTTCACTATCCCACCTCCTTGAAAAGTAGATCTGATTATAGGGTTCACAGAGTGAAAATATGAGAGTGTTCTTGTGTCTTTAATGATCGGTAAAGGTATTACTTGTTACTTGGTTGCATTACAAGCAGTGATCGTGGCTTCTCCAGTTTTTACTGTGATTACATTATTTGGTGGGAACACATGAGAGGACCTTCTTAGTGGCTGCTTCCAGGCTCTGCAATTCCCTTCCTAGAGATATTAGACTGCATCCTCCTTGCTATACTTTCATGGGCAAGAAGACATTTTTTTGTTTTTGCTGGTCTCTGAGTCCTAAGTGCTCAGAGGGTGTGGCTTTTTGTATTATAATTATTCTTATTACCTTGTAAGTAAAATACCTAGCCCACTCCTTTAAAATACAGATTACAATCCAGAGTGTAGTAATACCCCTATTGACATGGAAAACCCAACTGACATTAATAAAGGTACAGAATAAAAATGAAAGGCAGAAAAGGGAGGTGGTAGAAGAAGGCAAGACTTAAGTTTTCCATATAATATCACCTTCAGACAATTTTGTCCTGTCTGTGACAAGTCATTAGCTCATTTCTTAATTTTTTAATTTTTCTAAACTGATTTTTGGAACTAAGGCCAGCTTGGCTGATGTGAGAACATGTGCAACCTCACTTACACAACCTTACTTGTGTTTTTGCAAGCAATTTGCTAGAAAACCATAATTTTCAAGCCAAAATTTCAATTTGTTGAATGTTGTTTTGCATTTTCTGTGCAGTAAGCAGCATTTTCTGTACAAAACATATTTTTCCTATGCAGAAATATTTTCTCAGAATAACTCCCTTATTGCAGTTTTTTCTGTGTAGAAAATAATATTACTGAGTAGAAATGCTTTTTGTGCAGAAAAATCTATTTTCTGCACACAAAAACTGGGGGGTTTTGTGCAAAAGAATTCTGTGTTAATTTTGTACAAAATAAGTTCCAACTTGTGAAAATTATCTCCAGTGTATCTTTTGTTCTTAAAGTTTGCTACCACTAGAAAAAAGTTTTTAAAACCAAATTTCAATTTTATTAAAGTATTATTTCAATTCTTAAAGCCAAAATACCTATGGTAGTGAACAAAATACAAACCAGATCAATCTAATGGTTATGGTGATGGGATGGGATTTATGAGATCTAGATTCAAGTCACCATAGAAGTCACTGGTTAAATTTGGACCAGTTCCTTCCTTTTTAGCCTGACTTACCTCAAAACGTTGCCATTGCTGTGATGCTAAATGGAGAAGAAGAGAACCATACTGATCTCATTGGAAGCATTCAAGTGAAAAATAGTAATGTAAGAATAAAAATGTTTCAATATGATAAAATGTAAACATTCAGAAATCCGCATCGATTGCAATGGACAACAGCAGACTCCGAATTAGTGTCTTCCCTCTTAGCTGCAGTGGGATTCCATCATATGACTATCCATACTGCAGAATTGTAACAGTTTGACACCACATCAACTTCCATGGCTCAATGCTATGGAATTCTTGGATTTGTATTTTTGTGAAATATTTACCCTTGTCTGCTATAGAGCTAAGGTGCCAAAGCAAACTATAAATTTCAGAATGCCATACAGTGTAGTCAAGATGTCAAAGTGCTATATCATTATGAAGTGTGCGTGATCCCTAAGTGTGCAATACTACGATCAAACTATTGTCAGAACAATTTGTTCTTGGGAGCAAGAAAAGAGCCTTTCTTCCTTTCATTCATAATACAATTGGTTTATAAGATCCATAGCCTAGATGGAAACAATTCACAATATTCTAGGAAAGCTTAACAGATGTTGTGGACATCTGCCTACTCGGCATGTGGAATATTCTTTAACGGCAGTAATGAGTCTACTGCCCACTGTAAGTGCAAACAGAAATACATATATCTCTCTTCCTCTGCAGTTTTGCCTTAGAGGAAGCAGAAAAATAAGCTTAAGCCAGCTGAGCAAGAAATCCCAACTTGCTACTGTGCTGGAATACAGGAATAGTTTTGATTCATTTTCTTGAGTCACTGGGCGGCTCTTGGTCTCATGGGCATTTTCTGCTTATGAACCTAGGGAGGATGTGACCTCTACTCATTTCTCCTCCCTCCCCTTCTCCCTGACAAATCCTCTGCCAATTGGGGAAACTTTTAGCTTAATAGGAGATGGAGATTGACAGAGAAAGCCCCTGTCCATTTACCACTGGTGGAAGCATTTGAGTGCAGTTCTGCCCAAAGACACTCCCATCAATGGAATTAACAATTATAGAACGAACCCATTGAACCCATAGCCTTTCTTCCCAGTGAACCTCTACACCATGCTGGGATTCAGCATTTTGAAAAGTGCCTTTAATGCAGGGATTCTTAACCACCCCCCTTGGGCTTTTAATGGCAAAAAACCACCCCAGGTTATTATCTTTATTTTTTCTGATCTTTAAGAGAAATTTTACATTTTGTTCACTTATGAATGTATGCAGTAAACCCTCACTGTTTATCCCTAGTTAAGCCCTTTTTAGTTAGAGAGATTATTATTTTATGTACAGTTTCTGGGGGGTCAGTCTGGACAGCCTCTTTGAATTTGACGCCTCCATTGCCCTGCCCCTTTAAGAATCCCCTCAAGGGTGGAGCCTCAGAAAAGGCACTTCTGGTTCTTGGAAGAGTCAGCCTTTTCATGACTTAAAAGTGAAGAGAGAGGAAAACTGGAAAGTCCACAAAATACCACGCCCAGTCAGAGCTGTATTCAAATCCACCCAGAGTTAAATTTTGAGACCATCTTAGAGACAGTTGAACACCATACAAGAAAGAGACAATAAGAAGAAATAAAGATTCAAGATCCTCAGTTCGGCCATAACTGTGTCTATCTCTCAAGTTTTGCAGTGAGACTCAGGAGGAGATAAAATCTAAAATTCTTGTCAGTTAGTAAATTCTTGTTTGATTCAACTGTATAGTCTCAGATCTGTTCCCTGCATAGCCAGTCCACCTTCCAAGTAGTTAAGATAGTTTTGGGGCAAAAGAAGTACTATTCATATCATATTACTGGTTGCATATCTAAATAAATAAATAAATAGAATTTCTAGCCAGAGCGGTCTTGTGCCTCAATAAACTACAAAAGCAGGAGTCCATGGGATTTAACCATGGCTCTCAGAATTTGAACCATTGTGCTATAACTCTGTGGTGTGAAAGGACCTCAGGGAACCATTAGCTGCCAAGAGTTTCAACCATTATAAACCTTCAAACACTTCACTTATAAACCAAACACTTTCCAATTTACAAGAGCTTGTTCCATCATGAAGCTTATCACTTTGCAGACACAGTCTCTTCATAATGTTTGCTTTAAGTTCAGTAATTTTTATTAAGTTCTTTTAATTAAACAATGATCCAGTGATTTCACTAACCTTTTAATTACAATTTTGGCACAGCCAAATATCTGAAGTAAGTGTTTAATACTGCATTATAACAAGCTGTCTCATATCTTTCCTTTGTCCTCTCATAAACAGGTTTGAATATAAGTTGCAGATATGCGGGGGTTTTCCATGTTGAGAAAAATCATCGCTACAGCCTCACAAGAGAAGATGCCATTGCACTTTGCAAAGCTCTCAACAGCACCATCCCAACATTAGAGCAGATGAAGAAGGCATATGACCTTGGGTTTGAAACCTGCAGGTAGGAAATGTTTTGGGGAAAAATGAGTACAAACAATCTTTGTTGTGATGTATTCATTTTTGGTGGTTGTTTTAGCTGTTGTTCTGTATCATACTGTATTTTTAAAGCATTCCTCAGACAACAATTATACATTCCATAAGATGTAGAGGTGGATGGTCTATCATGGTCTACCTCCCAGGGTTGTTGCAGTAAGAAGGATAGCAAGCTAGATTAATATTTGGTTTTAAATGTAACTAATAAATAAGTCTCTCTCGGCATTACTTCGCGAACGAAGATTC
The DNA here is from genome assembly GCA_030556195.1 of Anolis apletophallus. Lineage (NCBI taxonomy): Eukaryota > Metazoa > Chordata > Lepidosauria > Squamata > Anolidae > Anolis > Anolis apletophallus. The sequence goes on along the minus strand of JARBWK010000002.1, from coordinate 66,509,880 downwards.
TTAGGAAGAACTCATCCCACGCTTTTACAAGCACGTTGATGTCTAAAAAGGCCAATCTGAGATAGGCAAATTTGGTTGCAGAAAGCACTGCAGAAAGTCTCCTTGAGTGATGTTGTTTCCAAGTTGCGGTTCTTTCTGCATTGTTGTTTCTCTTCGAGACCGGTTCTGCGTGTCTTCTCGAAAGAGGCCGCAGCATTGTGGATAGTGCGTCTCCATGCCTTTCGATGTGAGGCCAGTGTGGACCATTGTTGGTGATCAATCTGGCCAAGCCTGAAATGTTGTTTCAGGGAGTACTTATATCTCTTTGTGGGGGCGCCTCTCTTGCACTGACCCATGGCGAGTTCAACATAGAGTAGTATCTTTGGGAGGCGGTGGTCCTCCATCCTAGAGATGTGCCCTGCCCAGCGCAGCTGTGTTCTCAATAGCATGGCCTCAGCGCTGGTGATCCCTGCTTGCTCAAGGGCAGCAACATTAGTCACATATTCAGTCCAGTGTATATTTAGGATTGTGCGAAGACAGCGCTGATGAAAGCGTTTGAGGAGTCGTAGGTGTTGGCGATAGGTGAACCATGTTTCAGACCCATTAAGGAGAATAGACAGCACGATAGCTCTGTACACACTGATTTTGGTGCTTTGCCTCAGGTGCTTGTTGCTCCAGACTCTTTTGTGAAGCCTTCCAAATGCACTATATGCCTTTGCTAATCTGTGATCTATCTCTTTGTCAATCTTGGTATCTGAAGAGATGATGCTTCCCAGGTAGATGAACTGCTGAACGGAATTAAGCACAGATTTGCCTATGCTGACGTGGGGATGATGGTGTTCTTCCTGTGGTGTGGACTGGTAGAGAACTTCCGTTTTCTTCAGGCTGACTTCCAGCCCAAACAGCTCTGCAGCTGTTGCAAAGCAGGATGTTAGGCACTGCAGGGCTGCTTCTGTGTGGGCGACAAGGGTACATAAATAAGTACATTGGTGGAAAAGTACATGCTTTCAAATGAGTCTACTTTAATTCTACTTCTAATTGTGTTATAGCCTCCAATATGGGTGACACTTTTTAAACAAAAAAACCCTCTCTTTGTATACAAGCATTTTTTTTGGAAATGCTTAGAACAGATTTGCAAACTAAATCAGTATAATTATACCTGAATTTTAAGTGGTAGAACAGTGACCAGCCCTAAAACCATCCAGCAACTATAAAGCTGAGTCAAAACATCAGCCAGATCTCAGCTCATAGAGGTTATTATGGCATTTATTACTTTCTGTATCCAGTTCTCCTTGGCAGCAGTATAGATAAGTACAATAAATATTTGCAAACCTTCTGCCCATCCTCATAGACTTCTGTGCAACAGAGCAAGTTGAACAATGGTTTGGCAACTTCCTTATCTGGAAGCAATTGTTATGTGCCCTAAACCCAAACGTAGCATGTGCCTAAGGTGATTAGCATATGTAATTATCTGTAGATTGCTTTCCCCATGAGTATTTGGGTACATTATTTAGTCACTTTGATAATCCACATAACACTAAATAGATTTTTCAAAACGATGCACCTTCACAGTCCGTAGAGTAAAACAAATACACCGACTACTGTCAGAAGGCTGAACTACTGTTGCCTTTGAATTTTAAGTAATAGGAATATTATTTAAAAGGACTATCTCCTTTTCCAAACCATTATTGGACTTTATTTAGTGTACTTTCAATATATCTGTCCAAATTCCCTAAAGGCACCAGATCCCATCTAATTTTGAAGCTAAGCAAGGTCAGCCCTAGTTAGTAGTTGGATAGGAGACCACCAATGAACACCAGGTGATGTAGGCTATAATATAGAGGAAGGAATAGGAAAGACAACTTCAGAGTATTCCTTGTCTCCAAAAACCCTGTGAAATTCATGGGGTCACCATAAGTCCAGGCGATTACAACAGAGGCAAATGCAACTTCATTGGTATGGAAAGTAATTAGCTTAATTAGTATGGAAAATAATTGGATTAGCTAGTTAGCACTGAGGCAAAAATATCTGAACAGCACAAAATAAATGTCAACTGCATTTATTATTAGTTACACTGTTTCCAGGAGGCATTCTCAGAAGGTCTCATACAGTCCCATTTGCCCATAAGGCCAATCTTTCATTACACTTCCTTTCTCAGAAGAGATCGCGAGAAAAAAATCTCTTTGAGAATGGTCCAGTGAAGCATGACTTTTCATCATATAGCTCTTTGGATTTAGCCCCTTATTGGGCTAAGATGGGTTTGGACCACTATCAATGTCTTTGTGTCCATTTGTTTGATTATTTGCTGGGAGCAGGGCCGTAGCCAGGATTTTGTTTCGGAGGGGGCTGAGTTTAGTTCGGGGGGGGGGCTGAGACTGGGTGGAAGAGGGTCTACCCTAGCAAATCTTTTGTATTGTTATCCCAATAACCCCATTAATGTGGGATATAATGAGCATGGTGATCAGATCATGATATGAATAAACATAACAGTTTAAATAATGTACCAGTAAGGCCTTTTCGCGGACCACCCTGAGAATTTCAGGGGGGGGACTGAAGCCCCCTTAGCCCCCCCCCCTGGCTACATGCCTGGCTGGGAGGGCTGCCTGTAGCTATCTCTTAAATCTGCAGTATGTCTTTTCCAGCATCATTGTAGTGCATATATGTTTAAATGTTATGCCCTCTCAATTACTCCAAAGAGAACATCACTTGTGGCTTACATATTGATACTCAGGACTATGAAAGAAAGAGCTGTAATGGATTTGATCTAGATTTATGCACATGTAACTAAGCACATAGGAGTGGATATCACAATCTTCTTAACCATAGTCAGCTGTCAGCTGCTATCAGAGTTTATAAAAACTTTTTTCATGTTGTCTTACAGTTGATTAAAAACCATATTAAAAATAAGACAAAAATTAGTAAGAAGAGCATACATATAAATGTTGTTTTAAAAACAAGTAATTGTAAGGTACCAAATCCTATCTGATTTTGGAACCTAAGTAAGGTCAATCCTGCTAGCATGTGGAGGAGAAGACATGAATACCAGGTGCTGTAGGCTATATTTCAGAGGTAGGAACTGCAACACACCTCTGAATATTCCTTGCCTCAGAAAATCCTATGAAATTCACGGAGTCATTATTAGTCAACAGGCAACAGGCATATACATATAAAGTTAAAATTATTAAAATTCATTAAAGAACTTAATTATAAAAACCAACAGAACAACACAGCACAGCATTAAAAGCCCAACTTGGTAATTTTATAAAAGCCTGATAAAATCCCAGTGTTTTTATTTGACAATGTTATGCATCATTGCAGAAGCAAGTAACCTAGTTTTATTCTTATTGACTTGGAAATCAGCTCCACTCAGTTTGGTTCTAAGTAATATATATAGTATTCATTTGGATTTTTAAAAAAAAAATGAATGTGAATAGGAGCCTCCTGGGATATAACCATTTTCCTAGATTATAGGGAAGGAATACAATTTTTCTCATTGCCATTATGCAGGCAAAGTTAATAGGAAACAGAAACTTGTTCACTAAAGTAGCCATATGTTCCACCCATGACTAACATTTAATGTTGTAAGTCAGTCTGTGATGTGAACCAGGTGGACATGAATCACATAAGTGGATTACAGCTTTCTGGACTTCACTTAAGAGTGAACTGAAGTTCCCACAGTGACCATATCTGTTGACCAGGCCCAAAGTAGAAGCAGCTCTTTAAAATGTTGGGTTGGGGTGGATAGGGATACTATTTCACATTAAACTTTCTCAAGCAAGATGTCAAGGAAACCAGTAAATGAGGACGAATTATACATTTAACTTTTATAAATTAGACTGCAAAATAGTCCAAAGTCAAATGTATAATTCATGTATGATTTATGAGATCCCGCATGTGATGAAATGCTCTGTGCTGAATGTAGAATAACAAGGAGAGTGTTCAGTATTTTAGCTTGCATTCCATTGGCAAATTATTGCTGTATTTCAAGCTTATTTTAAAGCTTTGCCAATTTTGAGAGTGGTATGTTTTCTGTATTTCCACCACATATACTATAATTTGATCCATGCCTTGCCTTCATAACTATACTCAGTTGTTCTTGCATATAATAGTACTGTCAGTTTGTTATCCTGATAAGTTAATAAAATTTAGGGGATGTGGATTCTCAGAGTTGAAACAGATTGTATAATGACACCTAGTGAAACTGTTAATGTAAGAGGGCATCGTTCAATTAGGCCAGTTTTGGGAATTCAGAACATAGAGCATGCATATTAAAAAGGCTTCAGAGCAGCTTTTAAACTGATTCCTAGGGGAAAGTCGACAGGAGCTGGGCAGCTTCCGGTTCGAGAGGGTGAAACGCCAAGTATGTAGGATGAAATTTACACACAAATGGCCGAGTCAACAGAAAAGATAGAAAGTAGTCAAGAGGTAGGACATGGTAGGCCTTCTACAAATTCTCATAAACAGCCAAAGTTGAAAGGGCATCAGAGCAATAAATATAAATGTCTGTACGCAAACGCTAGAAGCCTTCGAACAAAAATAGGGGAGTTGGAATGTTTGGCAAAAGAAAAAAAATATTGATATTATTGGCATAACAGAAACCTGGTGGACAGAGGAAAACAATTGGGACACAAAAATTCCAGGTTATAAACTGTACAGGAAAGACAGGAGAGGGAAAAACGGTGGTGGTGTGGCCTTGTACATAAATGAAGAGCTAGAATCTCATGAATTAGAACTTCAAGAAAATTCAAACTCACCTACAGAAACATTGTGGGTAAAAATCCCAGGACAAAAAACTAATCTAGCATTAGGGATCTGCTATCGCCCTCCCAACCAAACTCCAGAGGCAGACTGCTATCTGGAAAATGAAATTAAACAGGCCTCAAAAAGCAATAAATTAGTCATAATGGGGGACTTCAACTATCCCCGAATAGATTGGCTAAATTCTTGTTCTACGCATGAAAGAGAGATAAGGTTCCTCGACATGCTAGCTGATTATTCCCTTGAGCAGATGGTTATGGAACCAACCAGGGGAAAGGGGATCCTGGACTTGGTGCTAACTAATGAACAAGATCTCGTTCAAGATGTCCTTGTAACTGAGCCCATAGGTACCAGTGACCACAACACAATAACCTTCAACTTAAGTTTGGATAGCAAACTGTCAGTGAAAAACTAACACGGAGACATTAAACTTTCACAAAGGGAATTTCACCAAAATGAGAAAAATAGTAAAGAACAAACTAAAAGGAACAAATCCCTCCAAAATGCTTGGAAACTGTTTAAAAATACTTTAAAACAAGCCGAACTAAAATGCATTCCTAAAATAAGAAAGAGGCCGGAAAGTCCAAGAGGACATTGGTATGGCTTACAAATGAAGTAAAAGATGTGATTGGAAAGAAGAAAAACTCATTTAAGAAATGGAAGGCTCTTCCTACTGAAGAGAACAGAAAGGAACACAAGCTCTGGCAAACTAAGTGCAAAGCAACCGTCAGGAAAGCCAAGAGAGATTTTGAGGCACATATAGCTAAGAATATTTTAAAAAATAGCAAAACTTCTTTAAGTACATCAGAAGCAGAAACCCAACTAGAAAAGCAGTTGGGCCACTTGACGAAAATGGTAAGAAAGGGACAATAAGTGAAGACAAGGAGATTGCCGAGCGGCTAAACGACTTCTTTGCCTCCGTGTTCACACAGGACGACAGACAACATATGCCTGCAGCTGAGTCAGTTTGTTCAGGGAGGGAATTAAATGAATTAAACCAGATAGAGATAAACAAGGAAGATGTTCTCACATGCCTTACTAAACTAAATGTCAACAAATCACCAGGGCCAGATGGCATCCACCCCAGAGTTCTTAAGGAACTCAAGTGTGAAATTGCTGAAATTCTAGCCAAAATATATAACCTTTCTCTAAGATCAGGCACTGTACCCGAGGACTGGAGGGAGGCAAATGTAACTCCGATCTTCAAGAAAGGATCCAGGGGTGATCCAGGAAATTATAGGCCAGTTAGTCTAACCTCAGTTCCAGGCAAAGTGATGGAAACCATTATTCAAGAAAAAATACTAAGCACATAGAAGAACAGGCATTGCTGAAGGAAAATCAACATGGTTTCTGCAAAGGCAAATCATGTCTTACTAACTTGTTAGAATTCTTTGAGGGTGTAAATAAACACATAGATAAAGGGGACCCAGTCGATATTGTTTACCTTGACTTTCAAAAGGCTTTTGACAAAGTCCCTCACCAAAGGCTCCTAAATAAGCTCTTCAGCCATGGAATCAGAGGACAGGTCTTGTCCTGGATTGGAACCTGGCTAAACTGTAGGAAACAAAGGGTGGTAATAAACAGACATTTCTCTGGGTGGAAAGAGGTGAGAAGTGGCGTACCCCAAGGTTCAGTTTTGGGTCTGTTACTTTTTAATTTATTCATTAATGACCTGGATGTAGGAGTAAATTCTGAGGTAGCAAAGTTTGCAGATGACACTAAATTGTTCAGGGTAGTTAAAAATGAAACTGATTGTAAAGAGCTCCAGAAAGATCTCTCGAAATTGAGTGAATGGGCAACAAAGTGGCAAATGCATTTTAACCTAAACAAGTGTAAAGTCATGCACATCGGGGCAAAGAACCCCAACTACACCTACCAATTGATGGGGTCAAAGCTTTCCGAGACAAACCAGGAAAGGGATCTTGGGGTTTTGGTGGACAGCTCAATGAAGATGTCAACCCAGTGCGCAGCAGCAGTAAAAACAGCAAATTCTATGCTTGGCATGATCAGGAAGGGAATCAAAAATAGGTCGTCAAATGTTGTATTGCCTCTCTACAAATCCATGGTGAGGCCACATCTGGAGTACTGTGTACAATTCTGGTCACCACACCTCAAGAAGGATATAACGGAACTGGAAAAGGTACAGAAAAGGGCAACAAGAATGATCCAAGGGATGGAGCAGCTCCCTTACGAAATCAGGTTGCAACGCCTTGGTCTTTTCAGCCTTGAAAGACGGCGTTTAAGAGGTGACTTGATCGAAGTGTATAAAATCATGCATGGGATAGAAAAGGTGAACAGAGAAAATATTTTTTCTGTCACACAACACTAGGACTAGGGGCACTCCCTAAAGCTCCAAGGTAGGAAAGTTAGGACTAATAAAGGGAAATATTTCTTCACCCAGAGGGTCATTGGGTTATGGAACTCACTTCCAGAGGAGGTTGTGACAGCGGTCAGCCTGGACAGCTTCAAGGCAGGATTAGACGGATTCATGGATACCAAGGGAATCAGTAGCTACTGAAATGGACATCCAAGTGCCACCTCTGTGTTGATGGAGGCAGGCAGGATTTCCCCGGGTACTGGTTGTGGGGGGTCGGGAGCAGGTGAGGGTTTTGCCCTCCTTTCTGCTAGAGATCCCTGTGTACAACTAGTGGGCCACTGTGTGACACAGAATGCTGGACTAGATGGGCTGAGGCCCGATTCAGCATGGCTCTTCTTATGTTCTTATGTTCAGTGCAAGTGTTTCTGAATCTTCCAAACACTGCTCAAAATTCTATTCATTCCCTTTGCTACATCCTAATGCAATTCTTATATGAACAATCCCTGAACATATAAAGTTCTGTGAATCAGAATGGACAAAGTGTAGCCCTGTACTTATATGTAGCCAGCCAAGGATGCTTCTGTGATCCTCAAGAATCCCATATTCCTTAAAACAGCTCAAAATGCTTTTCCACCTGCAGTAATGTACCTTTTAAAGGTAAACTGGCTGGACTGTTTCATGTCAAATATACACATGGTTGAGAACCAAAACTGATCTTCAAGCCACTTTAGGCTTTTGTTTTATTTTTCTTCAGTCCATGCAGCCCTGGGGGGTCCTATATATAGTTCATACATCCTTAGAGGGTCAAAATTGCCTTGGAGGATCCTTAGTTGATTTTTGAGCTGCCACTTCCCCACTCATTCCCTTACCTAATACTCTGTATGTTAACTACAGTGATTTTGTAGGATTTTAATGACAGATCTTTTGCAGGAGTCAGGATGTAGAGTCTATCTCAGGTAATAGAGCATGATTGTCACATATAGAGCTTCTTGCTTAGCTGCAGATACCCTCACTGGCTGCTCTCATGATGTGACAAATGTTATGGCTGTCACAACTGTACAAGGGAATTGGTAGGTTCTGTATAATATGCCAGCTGATCTCCAGCTGCAGAAGGGCTGTTGAAGATTTTGAATGGGTGCCAATACAGGCTGTCTTCCCCGCAATGCCTGGCTCTAAGGAAGAAGTTCTCAAAGCAATGCATTTCATCTAACCCATGGTAAGGAGGGGCTCTAATAGAACTGCAAGACTGCTTATTTCAGTTCAGAGTGGGAAGGAGGAACCTTAGGGCATGAAATGTGTGCTAGACTTTTGTTTTTTTTGAATGATATACTTCAGATATCTTTAATGCTTAATTTGTCCTACTGAAGGACCTCACTAGGGATCATCCCTAGGTCTCTGGTATTGATCTCAAAGATCTTAACAATAGTCCTGATCTGACAGCCCTAGGTAATAATGATGTGGGATACACGTAGTGAATTTTAATGGGCATGTCAATGCTTGTAACGCACTGCAGGTAGCAGCTGATCCAAGCTTTCGAGCATAGAATTTCTATAATTTATTTACAATTGCTGTATTTGTACTGTACCTAGTTCTTAATGGTTGTTAGGAAGTAGGACAAATAATGGAGTGTAACATTTGTGCAAATTGTGTGTCTATGTATAGCACAAATACAACTAGATACATAATGGAAGATTAAGGCTGTAGGAAATGAAGTTTCATCAAAGGTGCTTTGTGGTAATATACACATGTTCTAAGATGCACTGATACCATTCTCTTTCCCTCTCTAGATATGGTTATATAGAAGACAAAGTTGTAGTTCCACGGCATACTCCTTATCATCTTTGTGCAGCTAATAATACTGGGATTTATATACTTTCTTCTAATGTATCTGACCGATATGATACATATTGCTTCAATTCATCAGGTATGTCTTGGTTAATTCACATGTTTTCCTATACTGACCTAAGAATTTCCTTATTACAGTTCACGAAACAGTAGAAATAAGAGTTGAGAGAGGACAGGAACTAGTAGACTGCATGCCGGCATACCTTGTGACCTATGAATTGTCCATAAATAGTACCCATATAGTAGGTGTTTCAAAGCTCTTTTCACATCTTGTTTTTGCCTCAAGCTGATAAACACATAAATAGAAGAGGATGGTGGGGGTGGAGAGCTTTCCCCTGCTCATGGCTTAGGTCATCAGTACTTTTCTCAACTGAATTCTATGTGAGTTCACTTATGATAAAAGTACTTAAGAGAAAAGCCTACAGACTGGTAAGTTGTAACAATCCTCAACCAATGTTGCTTTTTCTGTAAAACATGGACTGTTTTGATTCTATGTCAAATGGATTTGTAGGCATCTGGCCTTAGTGAATGGGCTCTGTTCCCATCTTGTTTAGTTTGGATTAGGCATGGCAACAGTATGATGGAGTTAAGCAACTGGAGCAGTAGAACAGAGAAAGAGCTGAATTGTAGTCCAGTCAGCAGCTCAATAAAAACTTTCTTTATGGTGCTGTCTGAAAGATCAGGAAGTTTCCAGCTACAACCATCTTGACTTCGTATGATAGTTAGAATATAGATGCTGTTTCAACACACAAATGGTGTGGGATGCCTTTTCTTAATGCAAACTTTAGCCTTTAACAGTTGTATTTGCTTTTGGTTATAATAAGGTATTAAAGCTTTGTGTGTGCATGGGTGGCACACCTTCTGCCAGCGAATAGAGATGACACATACACAGGATTGGGATGAAAACTAGCCACAACTTATTTGTTGATTACAGGAACAAGGGTTGGCTGCCATGCATGGGTTCTGGATCACATATTGGACAGCCCGCTGCTGACCAATACCAATTTTCACACCAGGGTGCTGCTGGCACAATACCAGGCAAATGCTTACGTAGCACCTCCTGCTCCACTGGTATGACCGAGTTAAGCAACTGGAGCAGTAAAACAGAGAAAGAGCTGAATTGTATTCCAGTCAGCAGCTTAATAAAAGCTTTATTTATGGTGTGGTCTGAAAGATCAGAAAATTTCCAGTTACAACCATCTTGACTTCCTATGATAGTTAGAATGTAGATGCTGCTTTCAACACACAAATGGTACGGGATGCCTTTTCTTCTAATGCAAACTTTAGTATTTAACTTTTACAGATGTATGTGCTTTTTGTTATAATAAGGTATTAAAGCTCTTTCAAACTCTAGCCCACATTCAACATTGAAAGAGTATCATGTCCATGATCATTCCAAATTCTAACAGGTGAATTAGTATTGAATGATGGTTGAATTCTCATTGAAACTGTTTTATTTTCACTTTTTTTAAGAAACAAGAGATACAGTCTGTGACCCAGTGATAAAGTTATATTCTGCTTGGCCAAATAATGGAAGTACAATAGGTAAGAAGGGAGTTTAATTCATTTCATTTTGAAATATACTTTATATGTAAGTATATAAGGATATATAAGGATATAAGACTTGCAAATTTGTTGCTGGTGTTATGTTACTATTACCAAAGCTCACCTCTCTTCCAATCTGCTTACAATATTACAGAAGCATGAACATAGAACTGCAGCTAAATACACACAGAGAAGGACAGAGAAGGGATGTTTTTACATGAGAGTTTGAGGTGTACATTTGTGGCTGTTTAACAGCACAAGTTCAGGCTGTTTATTGCACAATGTTGTTGCAAAGCAGTAGTATGTCAGTTTCCCACATAGTTCAATTTTAAGTCACAGGGGAAACCTATGAATAGGTTCTTAAAAGTTAGTCATTCCAGTGTTATCAGTGATGTTATAAGTAACTAGTTCTGCAGCAGCGGTGGGCAAGTTATGAATATATACTTTCTTCGCTCCACTTTCCTATGCCCGTGCTGCAGCCCTTCAACTTCTGGCAAGCAGATAGCGAGGTCCTCCAGCTGCATTTCCATTACTTCTCCTTTTGCCTCCCTTTAAAAACGTGTTATTTTTATTTAAATTAACTGTGCAGTTTTGCAGATGCTTCCTGGTGCTGTTGTGGTTTCCTGTTGCTTGTATAAACATTCGCTACTGGGATATACTACAGAGATATTTTGAGAAAAAAATACTGCTTTGTGTATTCAGTTACATTCACACATGTACTAACAGCATTGATTTGTTAGCAAGGATTCCCTTTTAATGTGGAAACATACTTTTAATTGTGATGTAGTATGCTGGATTCAACTGGATAAACATTGTCACCGGTTGAAACCCTAGGTGTTATAATGTTGTGGCCCCAGCAACCAAACCCAGTCTTGGGATAACTCCATGGCAGCGTAAACTAATGTCTATATGACAGAATAAAAACCCTTATTATTTTTATTCAGGCATCTCCAGTACTAAATGTGTTGGAAAACATGTTTCTTTGCTTTACTAGTGGGTTATGCTATTTTATGCACAGTACATTCTGCAAACCATAGAGCAAAACAGTACTGAATATGTGGAATACATTATTGCCGTTGATATACCAAGGATGGTTAGTTCCTTAGAGAAGAGTTATCACAGTGTAGGATTACAATACAAGCCTCATATCCATGGATCTATTCCCTGCTGTTTCATTTATAAACTTGCAACAAAATTCGTAATATCTAGGCACACTAGGTCCTCCAGTGTGACTATGACATTATTAAGCCAGAGATCTTTCATTTTAATAGAGTTTTGTTGTTATCTTTCATTTTCCCCCAAAATTAGAGAACATATACTTTGTATATACAGGGATCTTACTGTATTGTGTTTTGTATATAATTCATCTGTAACATTTTAATAAGTGATCTAGAGAATCACATGGTTCATGGTTCTAAGATCTTTGGTGAACCATGGAGAGCAACGCTTGCGGGGTTTGAGAGGGCGCTTAGGGGCAATCTCGTCGAGAGCCGTGGATAACTTACAGTTCCAGGTGGTGACTAGCTCCTCGAGCGAGATGCTGACAGGCTCCAAATCCCTCAGGGCATTCAGGAACCTGGTTGGTTCCATAAGTCCCTTCGGGCGAACCCAAATTGGTTCGGCACCCTTGCCGGGGGGGGTGGTGCCATCTCAACCCGGACTCTTAGAGCACAGTGATCCGACCATGGCACCTCGGTTACAGAGGTGACGGACACTGGACACCTGCAGAGAAGATCAGATCGAGAGTGTGTCCAGCCCGATGTGTGGGGCCCGAGTTTAAGAGGAGAGGCCCAGTGCCGCCATGGTCGACACAAGGTCCCCCTGCAGATGGAAGGGAGGCTGTGTCGCGTGGACATTGAAGTCCCCCAGAACTATAAGTCTGGGGAACCTCAATGCCCACTCAGCCACAGTCTCCAGCAGCAGGAGAGACTCTCCTCGCTGGTGCGCTAGGTGCTCGGTACACCAGCAAGAAGGCTACACTCTCCGGCTCCCCACATCAGGCCGACACTTTCAATCCGTCTGTTTCCAGTGCAGGGACCGCTCTAAGATGTAACAGGTCACGGGAGAGGATAGCCACTCCCCCGCCCCTCCCATTCCTATTCTGGTGAGTAACAACATAATCAGGGTATGCTAGCTCGTGCAGGCAGGTTTCATCGCCATCGTTGATCCAGGTTTCGGTTATGCAGCAGAGATCCACTCGCTGCTCTAAAAAGAAATCCTTGAGAGTAGCAGTTTTGTTCCTAAGTAGCAGTTAACTAACACCAGAGAGGAAGGGGAGGAAATTGGAAGCCTGTCACCAGCGTACTTCAGGATAGGACGCAGGTCAGAGGTACGTCGAGTCTCACAGCAACTTAGCGTACCTCTCGCTTTTGGCCTGCGCCTAATGCTGTATTTCCCCATCCCAGAGATCACTGCAATGGGGGCTTCTACTGTGTCAGTAGAAGGTCTTGCGGGCTTAATTTGCGGCACACACCCCGAAAAGGGAGATCAGGGGGGGCCGATAAACCACTGGAGCTTGGCGCACATGGCGCACGTGGTTGATTTGCAGCTTTCACATTTCCTCTGGCCAAAAAGGCCGCCCCCCAAAAGGTCCTGGACTTATAGCCCTGTTTCTGTCTGTGAGGACCTTGCTGGCTCTTTCTTAACGGTTTAGCATCCGTTGTGGTAAGTCTTAGGCCCTCCTTAGGCTTATCGTTGTTGGTTGATGGTGGGGCTGCCAAGCCACCATCAGAGATTCTCTCAGGGACTGAGTGGTCCAGTGCGAGAGAATCAGACATCGGCCTTAGTCCTAGTGAGTTCTGGTTGGGATCTTGCCTCCTGAGATTCCATCAGCTCAGGACCCCTCTTGCTGTGTTTAAAATAATTGTAATGTTGTAATGTAATTGTTGTTTTTTTCAGTTTGTTGTAAGCCGCTCCGGCAATATTGTTATATGTACACTGTAAGCCATATCTGGCAATATTGTTGTTTGCTGTAAGCCACTCTGAGTCCCCTTCGGGGTTGAGAAGGGTGGCATATAAAAATAGAAAATAAATAAATAAATAAATAAATTATTACAACACACTCTATGTGGGGCTGCCTTTGAAGATGGCTCGGAAACAACTAGTGCAAAAGTTGGCAGCCAGCCTTCAAATGAGCCAATTACAGGGAGCGCATGACGCCCTATTAGAGCAGCTCCACTGGCTGCAGATAAATTTCAGGTCCCAATTCAAGGTGCAGGTTATGACCTACAAAGTCCTAAACAGTTCGGGCCATGCCTATGTTTGTGATCGCATCTTCCCCTCTGAACAGGTGTGGGCTCTAAGATCATCTGGGAGAAGGCCCTCCTCTCGCTTCCACTACTGTCACAGGAAGCAAAGGACCTTCACTGTGGTAGCCCCTCGACATTGGAACACCCTCCCCAGAGAGATTAGGCAGGCTCCCACACTGTCCTCCTTTCACAAGGATCTGAAAACCTGGATGTTCCGGCAAACATTTGAAAACGACTAGTCCCTAGTTATAAATGCCCAGTTAGCAGGTCACCAGATAGTACCTTGTTCTCTGCACCTCATCTCATTCCCCAGCCCCATGGTATGCTGTTTTGCACTATCCCATGCCCGACCATTTTATAGCTTAGTCATGCCCATTTTAGTCATTCTGGTCATTGCTTTTTGTTGAACATTGTCTGATGGAGCCCCAATGCTGCTGTTTTGGTATTTTATGTTTAATTGTGTTTTATCTGGATTGTATTTTATGATGATGCCTCTCCATTGGCGCCCCCTTGCAGTGGGGGAGAGGCTTGCGTACCCTAGTGAAGTTGTGAGCTATGCTGGCGGTGGCATAATAGCCGGCGGTAGGGCCTCCCATACCAGACAGGTCACAACCGAAGGGTCTGACAAAGAGTGTCAATGGGCAGGATGGGCTCTCTAGCCTTTTGGCAACCATCCTAAGAGAAGGAAAACTCTGATTTCAAACCCGGGCAGATGGTGCTCGTCTAACCCTGTAAGGTCAACCATCTAAGAGAAGGAAACTCGAACCAAACCTACGACCTGAGGACCTCGCTGCCACCGTCCAAGCTTGCTAGGCCCTGGCAGATGAACCTTTGGTTTAAAGGGTGAGGCCAGTTCTGTGCACGCTGCGCTCCACCAGAAAAATCCATTGCACAGGCTCGAAGGACACATCCAACTTCCGAAAAAGCCCTGTAGCGATAGGCGAGGGACGAAACGGTAGGTGTAAAGATGCACTGGAAGCCGCAGACCCAACCCTGCATGCAGGCGGTTCAGGACTTTGGTCGCTCGAGACTGACCCGGGAGATGACAGTCTTGTTCGGCAGCATCCTGAACGACCAAGCAGCCTTTTTAAGGAGAGCACTGCTTTCTCCGTATGGAGAGGGGCGTAGAAAAGGTGGCCTATCGAAAGCTCATCCCCGTCTACCTGGTTGGCTAGCTGCGAACGGGGCATCTTCCGATGCGGCCGAACAAAGACAAAGAAACAAAGGCCAACACCTGCCTGCAAAGGTGCAAATAGACTGACACTTGCATGCTGGAACATCAGAACCATGCAAGATTCTGCAGATAGTGGACGTCCTGAGCGTCGTTCTGCTCTAATAGCCCATGAACTATCACGGCTTAACATTGACATCACTGCTCTTAGTGAAGTTCGTCTCCATGAGGAAGGCAGCCTTAAAGAACACGGTGCCGGCTACACTCTCTACTGGTCTGGCAAACCCAAAACTGAGAAACATCTTTCAGGAGTAGGCTTTATGATTAAAAACTCCATCGCCTCTAAACTCGAGATGTTGCCGACAGGTCACTCTGATCGCATTATCTCCTTACGCCTCCCACATGCTGTTCTCTTCAGTATATATGCCCCAACTATGCAAGCTGACTCTGTGGAGAAAGACAAATTCTACTCAGACCTACGCCACCTCATACAAAAGGTCCCTGCAGAAGATAAAATCATTATCCTTGGTGATTTCAATGCCAGAGTAGGAAAAAACTTTGAAGCCTGGAAAGGTGTATTAGGCAAGCACGGTGTTGGAAACTGTAATGATAATGGGCGCCTTCTGCTAGAGTTTTGTGCAGAACAGCAGCTGACTATTACAAACACCATCTTTCAGCAGAAAGATAGCTTGAAGACCACCTGGATGCATCCCCGATCCAAGCAGTGGCACCTCATTGACTATGTTTTAGTGCGCCAGAGAAACATTCGTGATGTCCGTCATACTCGAGTGATGCCCAGTGCAGAATGTCAAACAGACCATCGCCTTGTAAGATGTAAACTAAATCTACACCTTAAGCTCAAACCTCAGAGGGTGGCATCTTAAAGAGGAGACTCAAGTCAACAGTCTTCAACAGGCTGTTGTGAGAGACAACTTCCAGGTAAATCTGCAAGCAAAACTTGAAGTCCACCCTACAGATTCTTCTCCTACAGCGCTCTGGCAACACATCAAAAACAGTATCCTGCAGTCTGCTGAAGAATCCCTAGGATTCTCCCTTAAGAAAAACCAAGACTGGTTTGATGAAAATAACCAAGAGATCCAGGAGCTGTTGGCAAAGAAGAGAACCACTCACCAGGCATTCCTCGCCCAGCCATCTTGCCATGTAAGAAAAGCAGCCTTTCGTCTCGCATGTAGTAAACTCCAACAAAAACTCAGAGACATCCAGAACAAGTGGTGGATTGATTTATCAGAAAAGACACAACGCTGTGCAGATCTCGGTGATCACAGAGGTTTTTATGAAGCTCTCAAAGCAGTGTTTGGACCTACTTATCAGGTCCAAAGCCCCTTATACAGTACAGATGGTCAAACACTAATTACTGATAAAACCTCCATCCTGAACCGATGGGCTGAACATTTTCAGGGTCTCTTTAATGCCAGCCGAGTAGTCCAAGGTTCAGCTATCCAACACATGATACAACAACCAATGAAAAATGAACTGGACACAGCTCCCACTCTGGAAGAGACCATTGAGGCCATACAGCAGTTGAAAAATGGCAAGGCAGCCGGGATCGATGGAATCCCACCTGAAGCTTGGAAACAGGGAGGTCATGTACTGCATGCTAAATTCCACGAGCTCCTTGTGAGTTGCTGGGAAAAAGGTGAACTGCCATCAGATCTCCGAGATGCAGTTATCATCACCCTGTATAAGAAAAAGGAACAAAATCCGATTGCTCAAACTATCGAGGTATAACACTGCTCTCCATTGCTGGAAAAATCCTTGCAAGGATACTCCTGAACAGATTAGTTCCGGCTATTGCAGAAGAACTTCTCCCTGAAAGCCAATGCGGCTTCAGAGCAAATAGGAGCACCACAGATATGGTTTTTGCCCTTAGACAACTGCAAGAGAAATGTAGAGAGCAGAACAAAGGACTCTATGTAACATTTGTCGACCTCACCAAAGCCTTCGACACTGTGAGCAGGAAAGGTCTGTGGCAGATCCTGGAACGTCTAGGATGTCCCCCAAGTTCCTCAAAATGATTGTCCTGTTACATGAGGGCCAGCACGGTCAAGTCAGATATGGCGATGCTCTCTCGGAGCCCTTTCTCATAACTAATGGAGTGAAACAAGGTTGTGTTCTTGCACCAACCCTATTTACAATCTTCTTCAGCATGATGCTCCAAAGGGCTATGGCAGACCTACAAGAAGAAGACGGCATATATATACGCTATCGTACTGATGGTAGCTTGTTCAACTTAAGCCGTCTGAGGGCTCGCACTAAGACTCTAAACTATCTAGTCCGTGAGCTACTTTTTGCTGACGATGCTGCCCTTGTCGCCCATTCAGAAGCAGCCCTGCAGCGCCTCATCCCTGCTTTGCAACAGCTGCAGAGCTGTTTGGGCTGGAAGTCAGCCTGAAGAAAACAGAAGTCCTCTACCAGCCCGCACCACAGGAAGAACACCACCATCCTCACGTCAGCATAGGCACATCTGTGCTTAAGTCCGTTCAGCAGTTCACCTACCTGGGAAGCATCATCTCTTCAGACGCCAAGATTGACAAAGAGATAGATCACAGATTATCAAAGGCATATAGTGCATTCGGAAGGCTTCACAAAAGAGTCTGGAGCAACAAGCACCTGAGACAAAGCACCAAAATCAGTGTGTACAGAGCTATCATACTGTCCATTCTCCTCTATGGGTCTGAAACATGGGTCACCTATCGCCAACACCTACGACTCCTCGGCGCTTTCATCAGCGCTGTCTTCGCAAATCCTAAATATACACTGGACCGACTATGTGACGAATGTTGCTGTCCTTGAGCAAGCAGGGATCACCAGCATTGAGGCCATGCTATTGAGAACACAGCTGCGCTGGGCAGGACACGTCTCTAGGATGGAGGACCACCGCCTCCCAAAGATACTACTCTACGGTGAACTCGCCACGGGTCAGCGCAAGAGAGCCCCCAAAAGAGATATAAGGACTCCCTGAAACAACATCTCAGGCTTGGCCAGATTGATCACCAACAATGGTCCACCCTGGCCTCACATCGGGAGGCATGGAGAAGCACTATCCACAATGCTGCGGCCTCTTTCGAGAAGACACGCCGAATGGGTCTCGAAGAGAAACGACAACGCAGAAAGAACCGCAACTTAGAAAAACATCACCTAAGGAGACTTTCTCCTGCGCTTTCTGCAACCGAACTTGCCTATCTCAGATTGGCCCTTTTTAGTCATCAACGCGCTTGTAAAAAGCGTGGGATGAGTCCTTCCTGAATCTTCGTTCGCGAAGTAATGCCGAGAGAGAGAGAGAATCACAATTGGATATGAATATATGGAAAGTAAAGATTCCTTGTCCTCATTTGGCAAGACCTTTTAACCCACTGATTCGATTAGCCCAGTGTGAATGTAGTTGAATACTACAGAAACAAGCTGAAGACTAGAATATTCTCCTATCACCTCCTTTCTCATGGGTAGGAGAATGTCAGTACAAAAGCATCCTTGACTTTTAAAAGTCTTTTTAAATGGAAAAAAATCCAATGTATTTTTATTAAGGCATTATTTCTTTAATACATCCTTTTATTCACATCATTTACAAGCATTTCCATGTATCTACTATTGTAATGGAAGGAGTGATGTTGTCACCAAACAATAAGTCCACTACCATACCTTCTTCCAAAGCATTCTTGGCTTTTTTTTATTAAAAAAAATCAGTGCAGTTTATTTCTATGCCTTGTCTTAGATAAACCAGTTATTAACTTAAGCTGTAATTCAATGACATAAGCGATGATCAAATCAGAGTATTAACAATGAGTGGAAACTGTAATCCGCCTAATGTATTAATTCAACTCTTGTTGCCATTGCCTATGCTGGCGAAGGCCCTTATCAAATGGCTAGGGGTAAAGCAGGGAACAGGGGGGAATTGCAGGGCAGTGAAGGGAACCATTACACTCTGTTCCCTACCATTGGGGTCTGTCCTCTGCCTTCCCACCACATTTCCCTGTCTGTCCCTGCTTCCTCTTCCACTCCCCTTGCCTTGTTCAGTGCATTCCCAAATCCTCTTGGTTCCTCTGCTGCAATGCTGCCAGCACATAGCCCCCCCCCCCCCGAATCCTGCCAGAAGTATCATGTGTTGAGCTCCAGGGGACTCCATGCTGGCAGCAGAGAGAAGTGGGGAGAAAACACCTCTCTCACTGAATCTGATGAGGTCCTTAGGCTCCTGGGAGTTTAGCAATATGTAGCGGATACATAATTCCCATCACTGGCCTAACGTTTAAAAAGGATGTCCTCATAAAGGGAAAAGGTGCACATGAGGATTACTGTTGCTAGTCCATATACCATCAAAATAGGCATGGGGAACCTTTGATCCACTAGATGGTTTGGACTCCATTCTCTGAAATGTCTTATCTTCAGGTGTACTTCTAGGAGTTAAACTCCACATGTGGAGAGCCAAAGGTTTCCTACTCCTTTACCAAAACATGCTCCATCCTTGGTGTAACGAAGTTCAAAGCCTAGTACTGGAATCACTGTGGACGACTGACCACTGCCACCAATTATCAAGGCTTTTCTTCTCTTTAATTTGCTGCCACCATTTATCCTGTCCTGACCACTAGATGTGAGGGTCTTTATTAACAAACGACTTCCCCAGATGTTGTGTTGAAAGTGTTTAACAATTTATTTCACAAACAGGTACAATGCTTAGGTAGTTTCAGAAAGCTCCGAAGAGGTACAGACTTGAAGTTCCAAACAATTTAACACTGGGGTTTTAACTTCCCCTGATACAGTTACTAGCACAAGTACCAGCAGTTCTACTACTTAACTGCTTACTACTGGGTTACTCTCAACCCTAACTAGGACTAAACTTGTCCCACACTTGGGTTTCCGTAAACCCCCCACACAGAACTGAACTGCACACTTGCAGCTCTAACAGACAGCTGGCTGCTCCCCCAACTGCCAAATCCCAACTGTCATTTCAAACTGCGAACATTCTAAAGCTTGAGTGGCTTTCGTTGTCATGGCAACAGCTTCTGTTTGGGGCTTGCTGCCACGAGCATTCTACTGCCTACTCTTTGTGGCCTTTAAAGACTGCCCTTTTAAAACACATAGACCAACATGTGATTAACATATAACACATGTATTAACACATAAATAACACACCTCATCACACTTGGTTACTTAAGTTGTTATATGAACACTTTCCACTCTTAAATTAAGGTTTGATAAATATCTCCTTCACTGCCATTGATTATCCTGTTGCAAATATTAAACTATATTTATGCTAAGAGTTGTGTAAAATGATTTGTTTGTTTGTTTTTTCAAACAGAAATTTTCAATGCAGATGGATCACGCTATATTGAGGGACAGAAGTTCACAGAACGGCCACCAATTACTGACGATGAAATTACTGCAGGCAGTGGTTCTGCAAATGACAGACCGACAACAGATCCCAATTTCATCAGACACGGTATCTCCGATTATGCAGGTATTACTGGAATTGAACAGAATGGAATTAAGTAGTAATGTGAAGAACTATGAGCTAGAGTTGACGTCTTCTCCATTAATTTCCTGTAGCAATGAATTAAAACAATACTCTATGTGTACCACCACAGACATGTCACTATGAGCATGTTGTTAGTCTTAGTACCTACTCCTTTTTACTGGCCCTTTTCTGAATCTTCTTTCGGCAGATTTAGTTAATACAACAATTCCTCCAACAGATTTGTCTGTTAGATTTCCAAGATCTGCTGGCAGATGAGTATTTCTACCAGCAGAAGTGAGTTTCACTAAAGAAAGCTTATGCCCATCACTAACCTCCAACACCCATAATACCGAAATTTGAATTGCTCTTTGAAAGTAATTACTTTTATTGCTTATGAATAAGCAGAGAGGAGGAATGTCTTGTTTTAAAAATGAAGCTATAACAATAACAATATATTGGCGAAACCTTGAAATGGTAAATGTCATACCTAGTTTTGTATGTAACCATGAGTTTGGACATAACACTAAATTATGGTGAATCTGTTCCAGAGCCTGACAAACTTTAAAGAAGCCATTGAAGTTTCTGAATTCTCTTCCCCAAATACCCCAAATAGATTCAGCACCTTGAACAGCTCCTTTAAAACCTGGGTAACACCTGCATTACATGGTGGTGTAGATGGGGCCTGATTAACAAGTGTGACTCTCTGCCAAAGGGTTCCTGAAATATGAAGTGGTGGCTGGCTCATGAAAAAGAAAGAATTAAAGTGATGTTGATTTATCAGAAAAAGTAGCAATTTACGTATAAACAGTGGTTATCTATAATAATTTGCAACTCGTTCATTTGTTTTAACACAGATCGTGTTACTCCGCCATATCATGCTGGTGCAGGTGATGAAGTAGAAGACCATTCGAATGATCAGCACACACAACATCCTAGTAAGTCTAATAAATTGTATGGGGGATTTTTTGTGGACTCTTTATGAAAGCTCTCTTTTAACTGCTGATGAGACACTACTCTTGTGGCTATGAATCACACATCGAATGCTCAACCTCCAAAGATATGTGTTCCTGGCAGATATGAAGGGAAGATAGGTGTGGTAGAACTTGGACAGAATAAGGTTCATTTTGTGAAAATTTGCTGTTTTGTGGTATTTATACATGTTATATTATAGTGACCTGAGGAGTTGTGTTTTCTTCACATCTAGCATGGAACTATACCTACTTTCCTGATCAGCATGCCTGAGCAAAAGGGAATGGTGGATTATATGGGTTGGGTGCACACTCTGATCACACTTCATGCTCTGCATATGGTGGTGGTGCATTGTGCATGTGTCTTGAATTTCACTTCAGAAACTATTCCTATAAACTCTTACCTAATCTGTGATTAAAAATAGGATTAATTAAACTATGATATTCATATCTCCAATGTGCTGTTCTGTTAAATGCCCCGGCGCCAGCATGTCCTTTTGGGAAGTAATTGTCTTAATAGGAGTTATCGGGGTTGTTTTTTCCCTTTAAAGAGCTTTCTTCCATTTGTGAAAGAGATTTTTCTTTTTGTTTTATACTTCATGAGCATGTGGTTGCAATATGTTTCCAAATACTAAACAAGAGCAATGATCATGGTCTGACTGAGTGGGCAGTCTAAATGACCAATAAAAAGACGCAGAATACTGCTTGAGGATCTCTTTCCTCCACTGGTGTGTAGTAGAGAGAAATCAATCAAAATACCGGATTTATATGACTCCACCTTTCTTCCATTTTAGATTTTGCAAACTATATGTTCCTGGTGGGATATAAAATTTTGCATTCATCTTGGTTTTTTTTAAAAAAAACACATCTCTTGAAAAAAAGTTTATGAACTCCCAGGATTAGTGGCAAATGGATTTTGACATTCCTCCCGATTGAAATGACTAAGAAATCATTTCTCCTTCTTCTATATTTATACCTAAATGTTTTCCAGTACAACCACTTACATGGGCCTCTTTGATCCTTCGCTAAAACATGTTTCTGTTTAGCTTTTGCTGATTTGGTGGTAATTCCAGCTTTCCCAATAAACCTCCTTAGGGTTACTTTTGAATTTCTTAGACAAGTAATGAGGTAAACTCTGCAAACCTAATCCTGGCTGGAAGAAGTGTAGAGTTAGGCACAATCCTTTTCTGCCAGCAGAAACATCCTTGGGTTGTTGGGGGTGGGGTGGGGCTGTATGGCCATGTTCCACTAGCATTCTCTCCTTATGTTTTGCATGCATCTATGGCTGGTATCTTCAAAGGTTTTGTTGGTGGTGAAGTAAGTGGAGTGTGTGTGTGTGTGCATGTGTGTGTCTGTGGAATGTCCAGGATGGGAGGAAGAACCCTTGTCTGTTTAAAGAAAATGTGAATGTTTCAGTTAGCAAGCTTGAATAGCCTTGAGTAGCCATGAATTTGCACTATCAATCAATGAGGGTATCTGCATAGAGATAGCCTGGAGGCATCCTATGTTTCGGAGATGTTAACTGCTGCTTGATTGCTTGCTGTCTGGAGTTCTCTTTCTTCTGATTGGTGTTCATTATTTACTGTCTTGATTCTGAAGGTTTTTTTAAAATATTGGTAACTAGATTCGGTTCATCTTCATGGTTTCCTTCTTTCTGTTGAAGTTATTCATGTGCTTGTGGATTTCAATGGATTCTCTGCGTAGTCTAATATAATGGTTATCAGAGTGGTCCAGAATTTCTGTGTTCTCAAATTATATTCTGTGTCTGGGTTGGTTCATCAAGTGCTCTGCTATAGCTGACTTCTCTGGTTGAATTAGTCTGCAGTGTCTTTCATGTTCTTTGATTCGTATCTGGGTGCTGTGTCTGTTGGCTCCTGTTGTAAACTTGTCCACAGATACATGGTATATAATAATAATAATAATAATGTATTGCCAAAGGCTTTCAGGGCCAGAATTTCTGGGTTGCTGTAAGTTTTTCAGGCTGTATGGCCATTCTCCATAACAACAACAACGCTTTATTTATATTCTGCTCTATCTCCCCGAGGGGACTCAGAGTGGATTACAACATACACAGATAGGCAAACATTCAATGCCTTTAATACAGTGGAAATAAGAATGACACACAAATACACAGAACAAAGGTAAAGGCTGCCCCTTTCATCTCTGGCTTCTTGATTATATAGTAGACTCCTGCCAGTGGTTAGAGGATCCCTCTTATCCTTTGCTGACTGTAACATTGTTGAAATTTATTGATGGGTCTGTAGATTGTTTATAGGACGTGTTTCATCATCAGCTTCCCTATGCAGTCAGTGGTAAGAACAGTTTTCCTCTAGGTGGATCTTTGTATTTACTCTTGTGGCTTGTTTTTGGTCTTGCAGCTCTTCTGATGTTTGCCATAGATTACATAGAAACACCCTTGTCTTGGAAGAATCCTTTTCTGTTAACTGATTTCAGAGACCTGCTGGCAGAACAATCTTCTGGCTGAAAAGTTCTGCTGACTAAGATTTGACAGCAGAAGCTCCAGAATAGGAATGGAGAATGGAGTTACACCCACCCAAAGCATTTTCAGCCCAGGGCCACAATGCTGGCATAAAGTTAGACCAGGCTAAAGGTAGTCCAAATAATTTCCAGCACCAGTCTGGTGTTTACTCAGCTGGCTGGCCTTTGTCTTCTTAGATGCCTTGGATCCAACATCATTAGCAGAGGATATCTCATGGGTTACAGTAAGAGAAGTGTAATCTTACAAACTAAAACAATAGATTTCAAAGGGATAACCATGTAAACATGTTTCAGTTTGAAAGGAAAGGATAAGGATCTAGTGACACCTTTAAGGCTACGAAATTTATTTTACAATGATTTTTTTTTATTTCAAGGCACTTTAGACCTCATCACATTGAGGTCAGTAAGCCAGATGATAGCAAGGGGATTCGCCATGAATCGTGGTAAACCGGCATGGGGAAGCTGTTGCCCCATGCCCCGCATCACCCCTCATCTCATTCTATGGGGGAAGTGTCACCTCAGTGGAACATGGCAAGCATCTTGCGTTCCCAGGGTTGCCTCTTATGACAGTTTGACTTCATTTCAGGCACGTAACCCAACCAGAAGTAGATCTATGTCATGTGATAGGATCCGGCAGGATCTGTGTCTAAAGTGAGGTTGAACTGTTGTAGGGCAGGCAGTTTTGCCCATGTGATGAGGTAGGCAGTTAAATGTTTTAGTTGTGGAATCAGACTGACAGGCTCATCAAAATAGCAAATTTTGACATAAACCTTCAAAAGCTTATCTGGTCTCTCAGGTACATGTTAACCTAGAAGTGTCAAGGGAGTACATTCCATCCCCAAATCAGCTGCTTTTAAGTAAATCACTTATCTTCAGAAGGTACTTTCACTACATATGTATATGTAATGTACATATATAGTGAAAGTAATGTACATATGTAGTGCAATTAATGTAATGTAATTTATGTATACATGTATGTGACATATTTTGTTTCACAACACACACTGCAAGATTTTCCCGTTTCCCTTTTAATAGCAAAAAACCTCAAAATACATTTTACCCTGCTTCTTAATTTTTTATTTATTTGCCTCTTAACAGTTTCTGATATTGAACAACATGTGCAATTGGCAGCAAGTACAAAGGGATTGTGTAGCAACTCTAAAAACGAGAGAAAGTTTGTAGCATAAGCTTTCATAGACTGAGCTTACTTCATCAGATGAAAATGAGTTTGCCAAAGCTTATGCTACAAACATATTTCTAAGTCTTAAAGATCCCCTCACTGGCCTGGACAAACTGAATTGGCAGCAGAATACTTGATGTTGATAATCATATTTTAATCTGAGAATATGTGATACTGTGATACAGGGAAATGGTGTGTTATTCCTGTTAAATTAAGGACAGTGTAGAAACGTACTGAAAGAAAGTTTGATATTAAAGATGAGAAAGAACAGTATTTCAGACATTTGAACAAATATTGGAGACATTTTTTCTGTAAAAGGGGAAGAAGTGGGTTTGAATTGTTGTGTATTTCATGTCTATCATTACTATCATTCACATAGGGGAATTTCCCCACAGAGAAGCATAGATATCACAAGTTTAAATACTGTTTGCCCTAAACAGGTGCAATTGGCTTTTGTGCAGAAAAAATTGTGCAATTTATGACACAGTCTTGTCTCTTCAATAATTTCAAAGCTACTCCATCTTTGTGACGCTTTGATTTGGTTTTCTCTTTTGTCTCCAACAGCTTTGAGAATAGAAATTGCACAGATTAAAGAGCTGAACTAGTTTTCAGAGGAAGGCTCATAGCTTAACAAGGTTCATGGAAAGGCAAACTCAAAATAATTATCAAAGACCTGTCCAATAATAGCACTTAGACTAATCTAATTTTTATTTTGGAGCCTTTCCGTAAATGCAGACAACAAATCAATTCCTCCAATTTATAAGCGACTAATTAAAGCTCTTCCAAATGCAACATGGCTGCAAACTGTTTGATCTGAAACATGTTTTGCCTGTATGA
Organism: Anolis apletophallus; assembly: GCA_030556195.1. Taxonomy (NCBI): domain Eukaryota; kingdom Metazoa; phylum Chordata; class Lepidosauria; order Squamata; family Anolidae; genus Anolis; species Anolis apletophallus. The sequence continues at coordinate 66,484,063 of JARBWK010000002.1, read as the reverse complement.
TTGTCTGTGTTGATACTATCACTAGGACGGCATCTGTTAAATACGTATCTCTTGATTTCAGTTTACTGGGAATGCTGAAGCCAGAAAATAACACAATGGTCTTCTCTCTTCTCAGTTCCTCTCAGTAATTCATTTGAAGGTCATCCCGGTTTTTTGGAACTATGCAACAGTGTGGTTCAAGGGTGGGGATAGAGCAAGGGTGGGCAATTACCGGCCCTCCAGGTGTTTTGGACTTCAACTCCCAGAAATCCCAGTCAGTTAACCAGCGGTTAGGATTTCTGGGAGTTGAAGTCCAAAACACCTGGAGGGCCGGTAATTGCCCACCCCTGGGCTAGAGTGTCCTCCTGAGCCATTTCATGCTACCAGACACCCTTATTGTTTTGTGTGTATATGTGCATAGAAATTTGATCCTTGGATGATGGGATGGAACCTCTCTGGCTTAAAATTACTGCTTTGGCAATTGTCATATTGCCAAATGCTTAGATTTCAACTGAGCATTGGGTGCTTCCCATCTGACATTGCCTAGAGAAGGCATTCAAACCAAATACATCTTTCACATGAGATATTGATTATAATGTGACCAGTGAGGCTGATTGGGGGGCGGGATTCTGAACTGCATTCTTGCATTTTGCAGTGTGGACCTGGATTGAAAAGATAGTTGGATTCAACAACCTTAAAATGTGACACAGATACTTAGTGCTTGTAAACCTGGGAAGTGTGGTTGATTGATAGACAATAATATATACTGTTTCAGCTAATACAACAAAATTGTTAATGTTTCAATCCATATGTGTCAATTCCATTCCTTGTGAATGTTTTGGAAACTTAGAGCTGTCCTTATAACGAGGCCCTCTGTTGAATATAGTCAACTGCTCCCTTGAGCAAGGAGCTTTTCCAGAGGAGTTAAAAGAGGCGGTGGTTAGTCCATTGCTGAAGAAGCCCGGTTAGATCCGCGGCTCCCTCCACCCGCCCAGTGTCCAATTTACCGTACCTGGGCAAGGTAATTGAGAGGGCAGCAATGGACCAGCTGCAGACATTCCTGGATGATGCAACCTGGCTTGACCCCTTCCAGTCCGGCTTCCGTTCAGGCCATGGGACAGAGACCGTCCTGGTCTCCATCACAGACCTACTCCGTTGCCACTTGGATCGAGGCGGATCGGCGCTGCTCGTGTTATTGGACCTCACGGCAGCGTTTGATACTGTCGATTACAACTTTTGACACACCGCCTGGCGGTGGCGGGGTGAGGGGGACAGCCCTCAACTGGCTGTCCTCCTTCCTCCAAAACCGCCTGCAGCGAGTGAAGTGGGGAGGGGTGGCCTCCGAGGGCTCCCCTCTTACTTTGTGGGGTCCCTCAGGGGGCCATTCTCTCCCCGCTGTTATTTAACATCTACATGCGACCACTCGCCCAATTGGTACGGAGTTTTGGGCTGGATGTCACCAGTACGCTGATGACACCCAGCTCATTCTGAGGATGGACCCCGGGTGGAATCTGTACCCGATAATTTCCATCTCTGCCTAGAAGCCGAACTGGATGGCTGCGAGCCAGTAAGTTGAAGGTGAACCCGACGAAGACGGAGATCTTGTGGCTGGGCCGCCCGGAGGGGTAGAGACCCAGTTGCCGACGTTTGATGGTGTGGCACTTCGCCCACAGCCCCTAGTTAAGAGCCTTGGGGTCCAGCTAGACACCCAACTGTCGATGGAAGCGCAGATTGCCTGCGCTTGCAAGACAGCGTTCTACCATCTGCGGCAGGCGAAACGTCTGGCTCCTTACCTCTCCCGCTGCGACCTGGCCACGGTGATCCAAGCCACGGTCATCTCGAGGCTTGATTACTGTAATGCGCTGTACATTGGCCTACCCTTGTCGGCGATCCGAAACTTAAGCTGGTGCAGAACGCAGCAGCGCCTGCTGTCGGGAGCCCCAAGATCTGCGCATGTGACCCCACTCCTGCGTGCACTGCACTGGCTTCCCATCGAATTCCGGGTCTCCTTCAAGGTGTTAGTTCTAACTTTCAAGGCCTTATATGGTTTGGGGCCAGTGTACTTGAGGGAGCGTCTTACCCCATACAAACCCAGAAGATCACTGCGCTCAGAGGGGCTTAATCTACTAGGAGGTCCCTAGTATTAAGATCTGTAGGCTGTCGAGCACCCGGCAGAGAGCATTTACAGTGGCCGCTCCGACCCTCTGGAATTCTCTGCCGGAGGAGATACGAGCACTACGGGGTTTGTTGGCCTTCTGCAAGTCTGTGAAGACTTGGCTATATAGGCAGGCATTTGGTCCCAACTGATGCCTCCTTAGTTGCCAGCTGCCAACATACCGTCCTGCCATGTATTGCCTCTGCGTATTATTGCTTGCCGGGATCATTTGTGGGGAGGGGGCTTTTGGGTATACGTCTTTTATCTGTTTATTGATGTTTTATTGATTTTATGCTGTAAATCGCTCTGGGCTCCAGAGAGAGCGGTCTACCAAATCGAATTTATAAATAAATAAATAAATAATAAGTGTAGAAACAACAATGTCATTTGGAAACATACATGATGGGATTTCTGGCAAGAATTTCTTTGCTATCCTTATTCTTTCCATTGCATTGCAATGGAAATTTGCTATTTTTTTCTCTTCTTTGCTATTTTTTTTTCTTTTCTCCCTCTTCTCATTTAATATTTCCTCTTCTCAAAGTCTTTCTTTCTTTGGAATGCTGCAGCTTTTCTTCATATCATTGAGAATGCTCTCCATCAGATTTACATCCCTACATTTTCTGTAATGTAAATGAATGGATGAGGAAATGATAAGACATTGCTCTTTTGCTGCACTTCTATCATAAGCAGAAGAACAAGACCCTACTCAGGAAGAGAAGTAAATAACTCTAGGAAAAGCTCATAGTTCCTCTTTGAATTATCCTTGCACCAGAAGATTGAAAAATATCTGCACTGCTTGAGGCAAAACTTTAAACCTTCAACTCCAATGTACTACATATGTTTTTGTTTAATTTTTTTGCTCTATCACAGATGAATATTCAGATTTGTTAATGATTAAAAAATACCATCCTTTCACTTAATTATGATAGAATTTGACTTGGATGAGAAGCAAGAAGATTCAGTACAAGGGCATAACATATCTGAACTTGAAGATGATAAATATGGTAACAAGATTCATCTTTCTGTTTTCTTGATTTGACAGATTGTTGATTCGTTGTACATATCCTACAAGTAGATTCAGCCTTCATGTCATTTTTGAACTGATAGTGTACATATCCACTTGGTTGTTACTCTTGCTTTTTTCTTGTGCAGTACAATAAAATACATATTCCCTCATATTGGTATATTCTCAAACTCAGGAATATTTGGCTATGCTTGTTAAAATACGAATAACAAAAATGCAGCTTGTGACTCTTTACTCTCCACTAGAAGGAAATACTGGCGGGGGGGTTGAAGATAAATTAATGGAGTTAGTAGCATAGTATATATTCAGTGTATTAGTTGTTCTGGCATCATTACAGCTGATGAAGTGTCCAACAACAGAAAGCATCATGAAAACTCTACTGAAGGCCAGCATATTCCTCAGGAGTTCCCTCTGTGGTGGCCACCAGAAGAAAATGAAAGAAGGCTGACCACAACCTTTGGCAAGGGTAATACACTGCAACCTTTATGCTTGGTGTTTCTTTTAGACATAAGACTTCACGTGCAATTTTTATATACAGTACATGTACGATGGGTTACTTTTCTTCATGAGAAAATGCTTCTAGTTTGTTTTACATATTTGGCTTGCTCTGTTTGTAAGCTTCAAACAAGCATTTTTGCCAGCTTCAACATGGCTTCTGTTGTGCTTATGTAGCGGTGCCATGAACTGAGGAAGTCATGTGACTATCAGTGACATGTAGAACTTTGTGCAGATTGGCTTTTGGCACATTGCTACATCTGCGGTGGCACGCAGGAAAGCTCAGCAGCATATCTCTTGTACACTCAACAAGTAGCCACATGATGTCCATCTCAGCTCATGGAGTCAAGGTATATGTGTACAGTGATTACACACCAACCAGCTATAGCTAAGCACATACCAATCAGCTATAGCTAAACGGACCCAATATTCTTCTTTCTGTGTAGACCAATAGCTCTGAAAAAGAATGTCAAGATTTCCCATGCTTGCCTATGAAACAGATGTGGTTATGCAAAGGGCAAATATTTAATATGTGACTGTGTGAATCCTTTGTGTGTGGCTTCCACAAAACTGTATTTAGCCAAAATCCTTTTTGAAAATTATAATATGGCTTATCATTTTTAAAAACAACAGTGATTTCATTACTAAATAAAGTCATTGTTGTGTAAGGTTTTTTAAAAGGTGTTCGTTATGCTTTTCTAATGTAATTGGAAGAGAGCAAATAGTGCTATAGTGCTGGAATTTGAGTTTTTTCATCATTTTCAGTCATTAAGATTTAGTCATGGCTTCCTTCTTTCTAACTCTCTTTATCTAGGTTTTTAAGGTTCCAGGCAAATCTAATCATATATTTCTGAGAACTTCTACAAAGACTTGTTGACAGGAAAAAAATTATCTTGTTAAATATTTGTCATTAGAATTCCTAAGCCTCATTGAATCCAGAATGGTGTTGTTTTGACATTCTTCATTACAATAGCTATTTTCCCCACAATGATTGTTTTTATCCTAGTTTTGTTTGGATGGCTTTCTGAAAATATCCAATGGTGAACAACTACTATCACAGTGGTTCTCAACCTCTGAGTCCCCTGATGTTTTGGCCTTCAACCTCCAGAAATCCTAATAGCTGGTAAACTGGCTGGGATTTCTGGAAGTTGTAGGCCAAAATACCTGGGGACCCACAGGTTGAGAACCATTGACTATCAAATTATGAATCATTTTCTAACCCCCTCAACCCTCTTTTAAATAAGAAATCGTATGATAGCATTTTCTCAAACTCAGGAGCACTTTTTATGTGTGCCAAGTTCTCCATGCAACAGAAAACAAATCTAAATTTTCTAGGTGTTCTGCCAAATGACTTCCCATAGCAACATCTGTGTAACTAGAGGTTGCAGATGATGAGATTTTGAACCGCACCATTTTCTTTGAACTTGAAAACAGTAGTTATAATAGTCATTCAGAAGTCTCCAAGTAAAGCACAATGCTTTGTATTTATCATTCCTTTTTAAAGGATTCTACACCATATAAAGTTTGCACTGGCACACAAAACAAACCAAAGCTTCAGCCAGGCATAAAACTTTTTAAAATGAGCTCTCTTTCTTTGGCTAATTAGGAGTGGGAAAGAGAAAGAGCGAGAATGGGACAAAATACTATTATGGACCTAGTTCTGTTGGAGATTCTTTCCAAGTCTACTTTTGTCAGCAAAGGTTTTGGCCTCATTCTTGTTCCCATTTTACCTCTCCATATGCAAAAGCCTGACATGGAACCAGTAAATAAACATTTTGACAATAAGAGTATTTAAAGGGAAAACCTTTCACATAAAAATTTTCCTACCCTCTTTTTTTATGTGCACATAGCAGTAATGGATATTACAAACCCCAAAATAATAGAAGTGGAAATGTAATAGGAATCAAATTTCATCCAAAATTATATGAACTCAGAAACTAGTAATGCAGAAGAAGGAGCGTTGCGTCTTTGTTAGACACTGCAGGAGGGGTATTATGATCCTGTTTTCTGGCTCAAGTGGATTCTGTTGTTGTCAACGGTCGTCATCATCTTTCCCCTCTCATAGTTTTATAAGTGTTGTAATCAGAATCTTTCAGAAGCATGTAAGTGCAGTTATTATTATTATTATTATTATTTACATCATTTATATTCCGCCCTTCTCACCCCGCAGGAGACTCAGGGCAGATCACAATGCACATATATAGGCAAACATGCAATGCCATAGACATACAACATATATAGACAGACAACGAGCTAAACAATTGATCGAGAGCTCACCCCGACCCGGGCAGGCCTCAAACTCATGACCTTCTGGTCAGTAGAGATCTTATGCAGCTGACTCCCAGCCAGCTGGCCACATTCCCGGTTAAAGTGTTCCCTTAATACCAGCAGGAAAATAAGAATATATTGGTCTTTCTCAGTCCTCTTCTGAAAGATTCTGCATAAAAGGTTTTTCAACAGTCAGGCAATCCATGAAGGATTTAAAACATTATTTTCAATGTTAAAGAGCTACAGTTTTAGGAATGATGGTTTGAATTTTGACATGCCAAAGAGATGTGCATGTTTCTAGTAGTGTTTTATAATAGATTTTATGTCCAGGCAGTGGTGGGTTCCAGATGAGTAGGATTGTTATTCTGTTTTGTGTTTTATTCTGAATGTTAAGGGCATGATCCAAAGTGCTGAGCTTTATTCCCCAAACTGCTAGCCATTACTGCATTCAGATAAGTGCCCTTCCTTAAAACTGAGAAGCATTTTGTCAAATCAAAGTTTATTTTTCTTGCTATAAGAGAATACCCAATGCATTCAATACAATATCCAAACAAACAAATAAGAAAATGCAGGAAACTATACCTTGGGTCCCATGCACAGAGAAAAGTTGGATATAAAAATAATAAATAAATGTCAATGTAAATAGCTGTACAATTTTTCATCAGCAAGGTGACGATTATTTATTTATTTATTTATTTATTTATTCGATTTTGTATTCCGCTCCTCCCCACAGGCTCAGGGCGGATAACAACAATGTATATGGGCATCATGTCACAGACATGCAGCCCTACAATAAAAAGCATAAAACACATTAAAAACACAATCCAACACATTACGAGGTGCAGGGTGACATACATAGGTTTCTTGAGGTATAATCCTTCTATGCCTAATTAAAGGCTAGTTCAAAGAGGGCGGTCTTTTTATACTGTGATGTTATGCTTTTTATACTGTGATGTGAAAAGATGGGCAAGTAGGACAGACATGAAATAGTACTTACATCTGTTACTGGTCCTTATTCTGCTTGAAAGCACGGCCACAGAAGCTCAACTGCAATCTTCATAATTTAAGAAGAAACCATTCATATTTTATGTACTTCTCATGCAATTTGTACCTGAGTATGCCCTGAAATGCCTTGTAGAAACTAGAGCAGGCAACACATTAACATAGAAGGGGGAGCCAGATAGGCTTTATGTTTATTTGGTTTTCTCACCATTGACTTTTCTTTATTATTTACTTTATTAATGGCGCCACCGATGACATAGTGGGTTGAACCCCTGTGCTGGCAGGACTGAAGACAAACAGGTCAGGGAGAGAGTGGATGAGCTCTCTCTATCAGCTCCAGCTCTCCATGTGGGGGGGACATGAGAGAAGTCTCCCCACAAGGGTGGTAAAACATCAAAGCATCCGGGCGTCCCTGGGGTAACATCCTTGCAGACGGCCAATTCTCTCACACAAGAAGGGACTTGCAGTTTCTCAAGTCGCTCCTGATATGACCAAAAAACCCCGAAACTTTATTAATGTTGAACTCCTGGTTTCCCAATAGATCCCTATACCTTTATACTGATTTCTCCTTGGTGTATACATACATTTCACAAATTGTGCTGATTCTTCTGAGTCTTGTTAGCTACATGAGGTGTTTATGCCAGGAAAATTGGAAGAAACTCTGCTTTCTCAGATGAAGCAGCATAGTAATCACTTATCCTTTCTTACGGTTGGTTAAATTCAAAAAGGCATTGATGGAAAATAGCTTACTTAGGGCGCTTCCAGATGGTTTAAACCTACAACAAAATGGGTTTAAGTTTCCTTGTGCTCCCAAAAGACCCAGGCTTTCCTGGGGGGTTGTTCCCATTCCAGTGTGAAATGGGGCCCCTCCTCAAGAAACCTTAAAATAACATAAAAACTTACCAGGCCACCATGCCTCCTCCCTCCACCTCCTGGCACATCATTTCTATGCACCAGGAGGCCTCTGGAGAGGAGGCATGGCAACCCAATACTATTTTATTTTATTTTAAGTCTTTTGGGGTGAGGCAAAAGGTGCAAAATGGTGTGGGGAGTGGCCCCCAGATAGCCCCAGGACTACCCAGTAGTCAGTCCCCACGGGCCCAATACCCCATTTGTCCTGGGCTTTTCAGGAAGTCTGGACCTAACGGGGTATCAAATTAATTTGGGACAAAGCAGGGTTTTCCTCTTTTACCTGTAGTGTCATTTGGATGTCTCAGGTAAAAATCCAATAGGGCACACATTTTGTGCTCTGTCTTTAAGGGTCCTTAGAAAATGTTTGCTTAACATTTTTTTTAAAAAGGCATGGATCATATAGCTATTGTCTGAACAGCACCGGGAATATGGTGCAGCTGGCTGGGTGTCAGCTGCATAAGATCTCTAATGACCAGAAGGTCATGAGTTCGATGCCTGCCCGGGTCGGGGTGAGCTCTTGACCAATTTGTGTAGCTCGTTGTCAACCTTTGCAACCTGAAAGACAGTTGCATCTGTCAAGTAGGAAATGTAGGTACCACTTTGTGGAGAGGCTAAATTTAACTGATTTCTGGAATGTTAAATTGCCTCTATGTCTATATATTTTGTATGTCAATGGCATTGAATGTTTGCCTGTATATGTGCATTGTGATCCGCCCTGAGTCCCCTGCGGGGTGAGAAGGGCGGAATATAAATGACATAAATAAATAAAATAAATAAATTTTCATCCCTCTTCAACATTTGAAGGACAAAAAAAATCCATCCAACAACAATGAAATTGCTCACTGTTCTTGCCCAGTGTTGATTGCTATATCCCATTCTAAAAATCTGGAGGAAAAAACCTCATATATACTTCATAGTGATATCGGAAGGCATAGTATTTATGTATGAGAGCGGATCATACATAAAATTAAATTTTATTTATTCAGATATCGTAGAAACTATGCATTTGGACTGACCTTGTATTTTGTCTTGCTTTTAAGTATACTGTATATTTCTGATGTCCATTGTTCTCATAATGTGATGCATTGTGAATCATCAGATTTCTTTCTATCTGTTGGTTACTCATATTCTTATTGTTGGTGACATCATGTAGTCTTCTGGCTGGACATCTGTTGGTAACTCTTACTGTTGCTTATTATTGCTAGTAACAGTTTTCTGGCAGGCTATCCTCAATCTTTTGGCCCAGTACTACAGTGTGATGTGAGAATATAACAGGATATTGTGGGTCAAATGCTATTGAGATGTTATTTAAAAGTCTTACTCCCCCCACCACCTCAAGAATGAAAAATAATATTACAAGTGTCCCTTACCAGTGTCACTCATTGTCTTTTTCATGACAATTTATGTGCAAGATGTACAAAAGCCTCGGGGAGTCGGCGGCATAGAAGCCCGAATAATAAATAAATAAATAAAAGATATCCACAGTTGAAGCAAAAATACAATAACTTTGTTACTATACTACTACTTAGCTGAAAATGCTCTTGCATCATCTGTACTAGGTTGAAGCCATAGACCACCATCCCAGGTTCTCCCTTGCTCTGGAAGACTTCTAATAATTTTTGGTCTAAATTCTATAGTTAGTTCTGACTTCTAATTGACTGACTCAATTAGATATACCTATGCATTGTCTCTCAATTAAACAATAGATTCAATTAATCCACTATAATTGGGACTAACTAACAGAATTTGAAACCTTGGAACATATCTATCCTTCCTTTGCAAGGAAAAAATGTCTGTTTCTTGTTCTTCATTGAGACTCAGCTTTGGAAATGGTACAGCAGATATAGGAAGACAATGAAAAAATGATAGTATTTAATTAGATGAGGGGAAAATTGATAAAAAGATCAAAAGCTTACAGTTGGTTTACATCAATAAATCATTAGATGAGAGTTCTGAAGAAAACGATGATGATGGTGGAGGTGACGATGATGATGGTGATAGTGAAGAAGGGTCTGGACATATAAATCCTGAAACAGTTATTGAGTGGGACAACAGTGGTGATCAGGAACTACAGCCATCAAATACCAGTAAGAACTAATTCTGCAAATGTATGCCATGTGAGATGGTGAAAGTCAATACACTTTTCTCAGTAATACCTTATACTTTGCAATACAATTGTAGAAACATTTTAACTGAATTCTGTGAACTGTTTTGCTGTATGAGTGTTCCAGCTCCATATGCTAAATGGGGAGAAGGGCTATACCTGGAAACTGGTTGCTGGTACTGTTCTTTTGGCATATAGTGGAATTGGATCCTCAGAAAGGCTTATGAATTGTGAATCCTTCATTTTCCTGCTTTATATTTGAGCCTGGTTGCAATGCATTGAGACCTAGCTTGGAATGCATTCTGGTCTTTTTTCTAATATTTGTGCTGCGAATTTGCATTATAAACATTCACTTGAACCTTTCCATATTTCGGTTTTTAAACTATGGAAAGAAAATATTGATGAACATATTTTATCAAACTTTCTTTCTGCTATCACTCTGTTGCCTTTAACATGTTCGTTTTGGAAATGTGCAGTTTCTATCTGTCATATTTAATCATTGGTCTCTGACTTTTTTGAATTAATCCTATGAGTAGCACTCCATAGCAGAACAGCTTCATACTTTGCTATCACTGAAATAAGGTGGTGGTTGGCTTTTGGTCTTCTTTTTAATGCTGGTGATGGTAACTAATCTGTTTGCTCTGTTTCTGACACTTTGTATGATTCTCCTTGCTTACAGGTTAATATGTAGTTTAGTAGATTGATCAAAGTGTTGTTATTCATCTGTCATTGTTTTTCCTTTAGCTGATAGTGCTGCGATTACACACTGACTGAGTCATACACATTATTCTGAGGGGAGTAATATCAAGCCATAAGTTAAAAGACATCTTCTGAAGATGATTGTGTATATTCACGCAGGGTTTCATATTTTCTGAGATAACTTTATACAGCATTCCAATTCAGGCTCCATAAGATTAGGACTGCCAACTTTTAAATTGACCTAGATCTTGTGCCTTTAGCAGAAGTCCAATAAAGAAGTTTATCCTAATTTCCACATCTCCAGCTCACAAAAATCTCAGATTCATTTTTTGCAATGCAGTTTGCTATTCAAAGTCCAGAAACAAAACCCACAAAGCATTTATGACAAACTTGTGTTATATGTGGAAATATTAGTACACATAATACTTCAGGTTTAATGTGGATGTTATCTGAAATTGATTAGTGTTCACCATGACTACAGTTTTGCAAGGTACTGGTATGGAATGTGGCACCATTATCTCTCTGAAAACAGAAGTAGATGGAATTCTTCTCTTCCACACACTTTTGATGGTGAGTGGATAAGTAAGGCACTTTCTCCACTGCACAAAAACAAAAGAACTTGCATTGCACAGCATAGAAATGAGGATCTTGGGACAGACATTATATCGTAAGGTGGGAAAACATTAATTTAGTGGCCATGTTGTTGCTATGGCTTGAATTAAAATACTCTGGGAGAACAGGGTCAGATAAATAGGACTAGCATCTCTAAAGGGAATCAAAACTGTGGTTCTCAACCCCTCCTTTCTGCTAGAGATCAATGTGTACAACTAGTGGGCCACTGACAAAGAATGCTGGACTTGGGCTGAGGCCTTCAGCAATGTTCTTATGTTCTGTGGTTCTCAACCTGTGGGTTCCCAGATGTTTTGTCCTTCAACTCTTAGAAATCCTTACAGTTGGTAAACTGGCTGGGATTTCTGGGAGTTGTAGGATAAAACACTTGGTTGAGAACCACTGCTCTAAAGATTGTCTTATAGATGGAAAGCTTGACAGGTTTGCATGAATTTGTGTATGTCCTTGAACAGTGATTTTAAATATCTGTACTTCACAAATACCAATACATATAATCCCTTTATGCTAACAACAGTATTGAACCCATGAAATAAAATGGGAGCAATGCTAGTTGTTGGTGGTTTATGAGATATTCCAAACAATATACCTATAATCATTGTCACAACAGCTGTGGTCTCAAGCAAGGATGTCAAATATGAAGAGATAACCCATGAACCATTGCTCCATGGTGTATACGCTGGAAAGAAAAATGATGTCAAATATTCAACGAATGGCACACAGACGGCTGTGTCACATGGACATCCACTTCTAGCTGATCATGAACATTATTCCACAACTACTGGTATGAGTAATTAAGCACAATCTGATTTATATTGGTATGAAATGAAATCTATTTTTGTAATATAAACATCTAGAATTAGGTAATGGGAATGCTAGCTACTTTTTGCTAATACTTCATATGACAATCATATTCTGTGATTACTTTAAAAAAGAAAGCAGGCATTTCTTGTCCTATATGTTGTACTTCATGTATCAAAACCATGAAACCAAAAGCTCAAGTAATAATTAACTTTGGGTAACTAAGAGTGAGTCAGAAGTGCCAGCCTGAATTTATTTCAGTCCCAGAAGTTCCCTAAAATTTGTAGAAATTCCAAATGGGTGTATCATCCATGTATGACCATAAATTAAGGCAGTACTTTCTGTGCAACAAAGCCACATTCCTAGCTCAAAACAGCTTTGTATTGGGCCAATTTTCCACAGATTTGCCATTCCATCGCTTAAAGTTTTGTTGGAAAAAAAATGACATCTGCTCAGAGTAAATGAGTTGCTACTCTTAGCCAACTAGTTCGTTGTTTCTAAGGAGTGGAAATCTCACTAGCACTGAGCTTTGAGTGGCAGAGATTGCTGTGGGTGCAGGAGAGAAATTATATTATGCTAGCAGTTGTTTGCTACTATGGCACTGGTTTGGCTCATAGCTATCCGAGCTCATAGCTGTTAGAAAATCTGCTTAAGTCAGCTCAGTATGTGACAGTGGAAAATGAACATTTTGTGATATTCATTCTCCTTGATTTAAATAGACAGTTATTTAAACCACTATATTGGCATATTATTATACAGATGTTTTAAACCTGAGTGCATAGCCCTGTCAGCATTAACACGTGAACAAATTTGTGTACATATACTTTGCTTTTCTGAGTTGGTATTGACATATTTTCTGGCATATGATGGGCTACTTTTCTGTTGTTCTGCACAGCACTATCACTGGCTTTGGTGGTTTGCCTTCATCTGTTTGTGGTTACTTCGTAATAGCTACAGCATGCACTTTGACTCAAATCAGACCATTATTTTTGATGCATAACGTCTTCTGCAATTTGTGATGCATCATGTTTACTGCTGAATGTTGGGGAAAAAATCTAATGATGTGGTGCTGGTGTTGGTATTGGTGGCGGCTCAAGATATTTCTGAATTGATCTCCTTGGATTTAAACAGCCACACCCTTACAATAAGGAAACCTACCTATCGAACTGATTGAACTTCATCAAAACTGCAAATCTGCATTAGCTAACCAAACCATGGAGGCTTAGTGTATGGAACAAAGTCCAAGAACTGCAATATCAAAATGATAAGAAGAAAAAGAATATCACAACAGAGGAGTTTTGTGGACTGGAGATGGTACAAAGTTTTGACAACCATCGGAATACAAGATGGAACAAATAAAAAAGCAGTCGATAGATCAGTTAAGAGTGTGAGCTGTTGTCATTTTTTTCTTGCCACTGTCATGGTTACATCCATCCTGCACTTGCTCTTGGTTTCTGGGGCACTGTCTAAAATCAACAACTTGTTGAAATTATGGCGATGACAATTGGTGGCTCTAAATTCACCCATATTTCCTAAACTTTTATCTACTCTCCTCCTCCTCTTGCTTATGCATATAAATAAAAACACAAGGCTTGTGGGTTTTTGTTTTTTTAAATATGGGACAAAGAGAACAATCTGGATGGTTGTTCAGCAAGTGTAATACTGGAACTGATCCCAAACATCATCATAACAGCTGTGTCTCCCAGCAATGATTTCTTCAAGCAGGAAGATTCAAATGAGTTTTCACAAGATGGCAATCATTCTGGATTGGAAACCAAAGATACAGTACTTACAACAACTAACTCTTCACATCTATTGCATCCTGGACTTGTTCCATCAAAGGAAAGAGAGAGTACCCTGGAAAATGAATCTTTTCATCATACAGGTATCAGTATGAATAATGAATTGTCACAGTCTAATTAGAACTCATTTTCTATCTGAATAATTCCATTTCCTGAATTAGGTTTCTGGACATGAGGCCATATAATTTAAATTAAAAATACACCTTTTAGTTATGAAGGTCAGAATTTTTTCAGAAATTATTTTTTACAGAGAGGTGATATTACAGATAAGCTTTTGGATTTTTCTAAATAGAACTCCTAAGCACGGAGGCCACTTTCCTGCCAGCTTCTGTCATAATTGTTGAGTGGAATTTTTTTCCTTTCAAGAAGGATGGAAAAAATGTTGGGTAAAAACATGGGTGTAAATTAAAGACAAAAACCACTGGAGGTCCCACAAAATTTCAGTTTATTAACACTAATTTGTGGAGGTTCAAGAAAATCCTCTTTTGGTATGGTCCTTACTTTTCCTTCCATTTGTAACCATTCATTTAGAATTATTTACTAAATTACAATTTAGAACTTTAAACAACATAAGCATAAGAAGGAAAGGGAAAGCACAAGCATGGATAGATTATGCTTCTTATTTTTCAAAGTCATGGAACCCAAATTATTAAGGAACCATCAGAGTGATGGGGTTGGGCCATAGAAAAACTTCTGTGAAAGCTACTAAAATCCTTGATTTCTGTAGCATTCATATCCATATTCATGTCAATTTGCATGTCAACCACAGATAGGCCAACGTTCTCAGAGCAAGCCTTGAGAGTAGTACCTTCTTTGCCAGAGCTGGCTTATGTCATTTTGCGTGAGTCAAATGAAGCTCCTTCTCACACATAATATATTATCTATAAAGAAACTGATTAGTTGAGAAGTTACATTTTAATTGCTAGCTAACAGTGCTTCATGGTGGAAGCAGGCTACTTTTGAGATACAGAGCAGTGCAGTACATTGCATGTACAGTTATATTGCCTAATACCTCTTCACTTCCCCACATTATATGGGATCTGCTGCCTGAACCATCTAACTTATTCTGCTTAATAGTAGAACAATCTGTGGTCTGACTCAGTTACAAGGTGAAGCCTTCACAGTCACAAGGCCCCAGGTCTGATACCTGGGATCTACTAGTCACAGATCAGATAACAAGGTGTCAAAAATTATTTATTTGACAGCCTATTTCAATTTAAACCAAGTGATTCTGGGCCAGTCATATGAACCCAACCCTCTTTATTATTTGATCGTTTTAAAGTTGTTTGTTTTAAAATTTTACTTTGTTATGGTTCTGGTAATCCAGCAATTCAAATCCCATTGACTGCCATATTCTTTTACACATAATATGATTGGCTAAACTGGATAGCTTGCCACCTTGAATCCCTATATTGGGAGAAAGTCGAAATTAAAATAAATAAATAATACATAAAACTTGATGTCAACGTTTTGTAATCAGTAGAGCTTTCTAATTCTATCAAGGGAGTGTTGATTCTATAAAAAGACTGTTTTCCATCCAAGTGCTTTGCAACCATTATTCTGAGAATTAGTCATTCTATATCTTTCCATGTAAGAAGAAAAATTATACCTTTTCTTGGTCCAAATGGTGATTAAAAAGCTATGTGCCTAGAAACTTTTGAATGATGCTGATCTGCACAGGCCTCATGTAATGTCCCTGCTTACCAAAGCAGAAATTATGGTTGGAACTCCTGAATACCTCCTGAATGCATAGGATCCCCTAAAAGCAGAAGCAAAGCTCTACATCAAGGCCATTATCTATTGATCATCTGAATAGGCAAAGTAGGGAGGTATTTACTTTTACTTTTATCATAATCACGACAGTTATATTCTTCAATGAAAGTTCTCAACACGATCAAGACCACTTGCAACCTGTGGATACACCTGGACAGAAAAATGAAATTAGTTCTGCCACAAACAGTACAATCAGTGGTGTCCTAGAGATACTTCTTCCTCCAGATGAGAGTGAAGATGAAAATGCATCTTCTCAGACAGGTACTGCCAGAAAGAGTATAATTCATTCATGTGTTCTGACTGCCCAGTATAAAGGAAATAAAATTATTTCTTTTATAACTAGAACTATTGTAGTATAAAAACATTCTTTTTCTCTTACTTTTACAAATTAGAGTGTCAGAACAAATAGTGTTTAAGTAGTTGAAAGATGAGACTGTATTAAAATATTGCCAAATAATCTTATATGTTTTCCCTGTCAATGGCAATTTGGAAAGAAAGAAGGAACAATTTTCATTGAGAACATTGTATAGGAGATAATAGATAACCTTTCTAATGCCATAGTCCCAAATTAGATCCCCTGCACCTGTGGCTAGTATTTGCATTAAAATAAATACATGCATAAAATTGTTAATGTATTCACACATCTGCATCAGTCAACCATGTCTGTTAGGCCAACAGTACCTAGTTTAAAATATCCTAATGTTCAAATATCACAAAATTAGTCTCAATGTCATTGGATAATAAGACAAAATGTCAATTTAATAGTGGAGTGAATTGTGTCACTATTCTTATTATGCTTTAAGACGGCGGACCGTCTAGGAGTATTCTCCCCTCAAAATATTTTATGACATTCATGGGATCATCATAAGTTGGTAGAAGTCTTTACATTTTGTGCCTGCCCTTAACTCTTTCTAGTGCATAACGTGTGTCACTTTCACATTTCCTTTCTATAAGCCATAAATAATTACACACATACACACACAAATCCAATTTAATAAATTCCAAACATTCACTTGATATGCTTCACATATGTATAAATACTATATAGGGAAACACATTTTTTCTTTTTATATGCTTGCTCTTGTAATCCATTTTAACTAGGTTATCAATGAGTCACACAACCTTGAGGATTACAGCAATTCTGTTGACATTAAAAGGCCTTTAAAATGGTTGGTTATGTTGGCACTTAAAGTGCTTATCCAATAAAGTAGTGGGTGAGATACTTGACCTAGTTATAGATATAAGAAAGTCTTAAGACATTTTCTTTTTGCTCATTTTGAGTGCTTATGCCACTAAGAAAAAGTGCAGGGCTGAAAATATAACCCAAATTATATTTTAAAGAGCAGCGCTGCAAATATTAAAATGCTTCATTATTAAAGCAGATGTGATGTCTAACAATGGAATAAAACATGAAGAATCTACTGAAAATCCATTTTCTCATGGTGTGCATTCTGAATGGACCACTGAAGAAATATACACTACAGACACGTCAATCAAAGCTATGCTCCCTGGAATTTTGCATCATCCAAGTGAAAATGAGCATAAAAATGAATCCGTTTATACAGGTACCTGTCTGAAAAGCAACTTTCTTTTACCCATAAATCAGTTTATTATCATTCACTACTAAATAAATCAACAGTAATTGGGATTGCAGCCTTAATTAGTGGTATATTGCAATAGATATATAAATACAATTGTGAAAATGTGCCATTTATGCGTCCATTACTATAACAGTTGTGGATGCCAAAGGTGATACTAACCACGAAGATTCTTCAAACAATACGCTGATCCATGGAATCCATTCCAGCTGGAGTCAGGAAGACAGTTTTCCTGAAAACACATCTAGAGATGATGCTCTCCCTGACATCATTTCTCCAAATGAAAGCATGATTGAAGGAGATTCAGAAACATCTCATACAGGTACAAAGAAGAAAGTTTGATTCCACATCATTCAAAGGCTCTATATGTGTTTGATTAAATTATACTCGCCCTCATAGGACACAAAAACTGCCAATGGTATTGTGTAAATATTTTAAACTAGTCGTCCCCTGCCACACGTTGCTGTGGCCCATTCTGGTGATCTGCATCTATGGCAGGCATCCTCAGAGGTTATGAGGTATTTGTTGTTGTTTCTTTGTCAGTGTTGATGGAGAGATTGTGTGGTTTGCCTACTCTGAAACATGCAATATATAATTGTCCTTCTTTAGAGGTCCCTTTCAATTCTATGATACTATATCTGTCATATAAATATATGTGTGTGAATCATATATATCTATATTTATGGCTGGGTGGCTCTTTGTCAGGAGGATTATGTTTTATTACCCTGGTAAGGGAGTTAAACTGGATGGCCTTAAGGCAGCATTTCTCGACCTGTGGTTGGGGACTCCTGTGGAATCATGAATGGGATGCCAGAGGGGTCACCAAAGACCACCAGAACTCACATTATTTTCTGTTGGTCATAGGGGTTCTGTGTGGGAAGTTAGACCCAATTCTATTATTAGGGTTCTGAATGCTCTTTGATTGTAGGTGAACTATACATCCCAGCAACTACAACTTCCAAATGTCAAGGTCTATTCCCCCCCCCCCCAACTCCATCTGTGTTCATATTTGGGCATATGGAGTATCCATGTCAAGTTTGGTCCAGATCCTTCATTATTTGAGTCCACAATGCTCTTTGGATGTAGATGAACTATAACCCAAAACTCAAGGTTCAATGCCCACCAAACCCTTCCAGTATTTTCTGTTGGTTGTGGGAGTTCTGTGTGCCAAGTTTGGTTCAGTTAAAATGAAACCTCAGTGCTATAATTGTGTAGTGTGAAAAGACTCCAGATTTTGTTTTAAACTTCTAAAGCAATTAAAGCATTGGTGGAGTTCAGAATGATCTTTGATTGTACGTTATCTATAAATCCCAGCAACTACAAATTCCCAAATGACAAAGTCAACTTTTTTGAGTGATGGCCATGCTTTGGGTTAGTTGGTGTCTTGTGGCCGAATTTGGTGTCAATTCATCCAGTGGTTTTGAGTTGCGTTAATCCCACAAACGAACATTACATTTTATTTCTATAGACAAGATAAAATTATAATCAATTAAACAACTCCCGCAACTGATTAAAAATACCAACAATTCACAGCTAACATGCTCGACATAGAAAATAAGCAGAACAAGTTGTTCTGCAGATGTTGTTGGACTACATTTCCTATCAACCCCACCAACCTAGCCAATGGTAAAAGAGGATGAGTGTGATCATTCATTAGTATCTGAAAGGCCACAGATTCTCCAACTCTTTCATATGTGCCTCTCTATGAAGAGAATTCATGTGTAATCTTAGATTGCGTACTGATATTTCTACAGATGAAATTCATTTCCCCTTGTAATGTTGAGCACAATTCTAACTTTAAGTCAAATTTCTACTTGCATCACCTACAATTAAAATTGTCTCCATAAAGCTAGATTTCTGGACCTCAGAAAATTAGGAAGAAAATTGTTTCATGTATCTGAGTTTAGTTTCAATGCAGGGCACAGTTTGGAACTACGCAATGATAATATTATAAACCTTCACTTTGCTTTATCTTCTTAGCTTTCTTAATATAAAATCAACTATTTCTAATCAAATTTTATAATCTTTATTTCTGTGATAATTTGTCCTTAACATGCCTATGGTTTCATATGAGTTTTAGAAAGTTCCAGTTTCTTTATAGACAACAGATCTTATTTCATCACTGATGACAGATGTTTTAAAACTCAATCATGTCAGTTATGTACTTGTGCTTTGTTTCTTGTGCTTTACTTTTCCTTGGTAGACTGGCACCCTTTCACATGACAATGATAGTGCTGCGATTCCACTTTAACTGCCATGGTAGCTAGCTGCCTTCAGATTGCTGGAGTTTGTAGTCCGATAACTATAAACTGAAAAGTCTGCCCTACCTGAAAAGTCCTTAAACTAATCTGCAGGATGCAATGGGATGGAAACATTGCAGTTAAAATGAAACCTCGGTGCTATAGTTGTGTAGTGTGAAAAGATTCCAGATTTTGTTTTAAACTTCTAAAACAATTAAAATTATTTTACTGGATAATAAATTATATAACTAGAGAAGCCTAAATCCAAGTATCCCAATTAGAGTAGACCTACTAAATCCATGGAACTTGTATAGATATATTTATTTTACCAAGTTTTTATTGATTCATTAGTTCTTACCTAATCAGGATTACAGATGTAGGGTAGAGTATCTTCAGATACTGTAAAATTCTTTCAATTGAAATTGGTGTCTAAGGTGTTACTCACTCCCTCTTGCCAAGTTAACCCCAGTAAAATAAAACTAAGTCTTAAAAAAGCTGTGAAAGCACCATTGACCCAGTCATTTTTGTAACAGCAATAGTTCCCAGTGATAGTGCTCCCTATGAAGACTCTGCCCATGAAACAATTTTGCACAAAGAACACTCTGAATGGGAAAGTGAAGAAAAATATTTCACTAACACATCTGGAATTCATTTGGGGCCTGGTATTGTTCATCCAACAGAGAGTGAGCATGGAAAGGAGCCGTCACTTACAGGTATTTAGTCAAGAAGAAATATACAAATATTTAAATCCTTTTTAGTTTTATCTTACTAGAAATAATCAGTCCTGTTTTTGCTTTAATCAATGGGCTTTCACTAAAACACAGATTCTATGTATTATAGATACTTTATGAATAATGAGAGAAGAAATCATATAGCCTTTAAATATATCCAATCATAACTTTGATCTCAAGAATGACCCAGTTATGATGTTTCTGTTTGTGATCCACTTTGTCTATAAATTAATTATAAATTATGTGTCAAGCAAACATGTGTTCATTAGCTGCTTTTTAAAACTATAAAGGTTCTCAAAGAAATTCCTGTGAATTTATCTTGAGATACTTTCCTGCCTGTAATTTTTTTTTGCCAAATGGAAGGAATCTCAAAAAGGAAACAATTCCCTAGATACCAGTCAAATAAAGAAATTCCAAGCAATTTGATTTTTCTCATATTAGATGAGAGGTTAATGAATCTCCAACTTTAAGTTATAGGTAACATAAAACTAGAAACTAGATGACAGCTAATTCAATAGTTAGAACATTTTTTTGAGAAAGAACCATGCAAATGTAGCATTTGAAAATATTCAACTCATCATTGCAACAGCTGTTGCCTCCAGTGATAATGGCAAGCGTGAAAACTCTACAGAAGACCCCCTACTTCATGGCATGCATCCTGAATGGGAGAGTAAAAGTGACGTTCCTATGAACATAACAAGGGACCATGAAATTCCACCTGAAATTATTCCTTCAAATGAAAGGATGCATGAAAATGAAATATCTCATACAGGTACTCTACAGCAAATGGAATTTTAATCAATTTGTACTTTCATGAAGTATTTCTCCAAATGTGCTATATTGTTATAATGTTCCATGCTTTAACATTTGTTCAGTTATTAACAATTATAGTTTGAATTTGGAAAACTTAATTTTTGAGGCCAGATCTACTAAAATCCTACAGCCGACATGAATCAGGGCACGACGCCGATGATGATGACGTCAGAGTCCTGCGTCTCTTCGGAGACGGGGGTCTCGAGGCTCCGGCCTCCAGAGACTTGCCCAGAGTCACAGGAACCAGGCCTCTGGTCTGGGCTCTACGGGCTTCCTCACTCGACCTCCGGAATGCTATTTCCATAGCTCTGTTGGAGGAAGTCTTCGAAATGGCCGACCTCTGGGAGAGGCCCGACGCCATTGAGCTTGTCGACGAGCGGCGAGGTGGAGGCAGCTGAACCGTTTCTGTCATCACGGTGCAGGGCCTCTTTGGCGCCGAAGTCTTCGATGAGACAGACTTCGTGCTCTTCTCCTTCCGTGGGCGCTTCTTCCCGGCCGGGTGAGCGGTCGACACCGGAGCAGCCGCCCCGGTCCCCAAGGAGGTAGATGGGACAGCCGTCGCCATCTCTGGAGGGCAGAGAGCACGCTCTGTCAGGTAGGCCTGAAGCCTCCGAGCTCTCGCTCTTCTGGTGTGCGACGAGAAGGCCTGGCAGTGTCGGCAGATAGGAACAACGTGTCCCTCTCCGAGACACCGAAGGCACTTCGAGTGACCGTCGCAGTCCGGGATCTTGCCACCGCAGGATGAACACTTTTGAAACTGGTTGTGGACATACTATGCTCACACAACCAGCCGTATTCGATGTTGCCCAAGTGACGGAAAACAAAGGAATGGGGTGGGCGTGCATGGAGGCGCCTTTTATGCCCTCCGGGCCGGCTGGGCGGAGCTACCGCCAAAACTTTTCAAACTGGGAAAGTTTCCGTTGGAAGCCCGCGCTGGTGCGCAAACTTCATAAGTGTGCATTCACAGAGCCCTCGAAGAAGATATATATATATATATATATATAGAGCGAGAGAGAGAGAGAGAGAGAGAGAGAGAGAGAGAGAGAGAGAGAGAGAAGTGTCTCCTTCTTGAAAATAGGGACAATATTTACCTTATTCCTATCTGCAGGGATTTCACCCATTCTCCAAGAATTCTCAAAGGTTATTGCCAGTGTTTCTGTAATTATTTATGTTAGTTCCGTCAATACTCTTGGGTATAGTTCATCTAGCCTTGGAGACTTGAAATCGTTTAGAGTAGTCAGGTATTCCTTTGCCTATTTTGAGTTGCATATATCTCCTATTGCCTCGTTCATCCCATATTGCTCAGATTGAATACTGATTTTCTTTTGGGAAAGGACTGAGGCAAAGAGAGTGTTGAGTAATTCTTCCTTTTCTCCATCTCCTATCAGCATTTCACCATCTTCTCCACACAGAGGCCCTGCAGTTTCTTTGTTCTTTCTTTTTCTACTGACATAACAAAAGAGCAATTGTTTGTGGTTTTTAATTTATCTGACAAGCTTGAGCACATTTTGTGCTGTAACCTTTCAGACGTTTTCCCTACACGTGTTGGTTATTTGTTTAAATTCCTATTTGGTGATTTCCCTGGTTTTCAATTTCTTGTACATGCCTACTTTAAATACATTTCTCTTATTCCCTTATTCTTCTTCTTGCTTTCACTGTTTACAATTGTGCCTCTAGTATCTCACTTTTAAGAAACTCCTATCCATCATTAAATCTCTTCTCTTTCCTGTTCATGGAATCATGCTCAGTATTTCCTTATCAGCATTTGGCTATCTTTAACAGTAGTGCCTACACCCAATTACTGCATTGCAAGCTGCTCTTTAAACGAACCCATAAAATGGTTTCTAAAAAAGGTTTTTAAAGTTATATAGCAATAAAGATTCCCCCTTGTCCTCTGTATATATTGAATTGAGCAAAAATAAAGAATTACATGATTGCGGTAAATAAGATGGCAAAATAGAAATTATCAGCATAATACATCATTCCATAAATTAACATGCTTTTCTTTGGGGATACATTTTGCCAATGTACTTATTTGGTTTACAGTATAGTGGACTGTTCAGAAAATCAGAAGCTGTACAAGCTATGTAATCAAACTAGGCCAAGCTTGTCTCAATAAAATGTTTAGTGGAAAGATTACATACAACTAATCCAACAACTATGGTGAGGAATATGAAGATTCTATGCAGGATTCACTAACTGCCAAAACACATACTGCTGGACCAGTGAGTCCAGGCATCCAGCAAATCAGGCAAAAGATTATTGGATGCCTGGAATTATTCTCCCAACTGAAGTGCTTGGGAAGGAAACTCCACATAAAGGTACTAGTCAGAAAAGAGAATTCAGACATTCTCTGTCATCACAAGTTAGATCAATTAATATCATGGTCTAATTCAAAGCTATCCAAATTGTGTGTCGTGTCACATTAATGTGTTGCATGGATTCATGAAAAACCTCTGAGCCAATATGAAATAAAAAATCATATTTTTTAAAAAAAAAATAAATGAAAGGTTTGCATGAAATATGTTAAATCTCCATACATTTCATGATTACAATTTATGTATGTGTACATATATTTTATAAGGGATTGATTTAACATCTGGTATGTTAGTAAAGTTGAATTACTGTGTCACAAAATGACGCATGTCTAAAAAGAATGTCACCAACTAGAAATGTTTGGAAAGCTGTGGTCTAGTACTTCTAACATGAATCCTGCAGGCATCCATGAGTAAAGTCTGATTATTCTCTCTTAGAAGCTGGTTATGTAATAGTTGCGGATAATAGATTACAAATGTTATGAAAAAGAGTTTTCAAATCTATGTTTTGTGTTTTATTTATGCTTTCAATAACAATGTTTCTAGTGGTGAAAATGTAAGACTCTATAAAAATTCTAATCATTGAAACATGGTTAAAGCTTTGTGGAGCATTGAAAGCTAAGGAAAAAAATCTGGAGATAAATTGGTACCTTTAGCTTTCCTAAAGAAAATCTGGTATGAAAAAGAAAACATCTCACACAGATCTGAACAGCACAGATGTGTCCTTACCTATTCTACTGCTTAATTTCCTTTTTCTCACATTTTATATCAACTTATTTTGATGGAAATCTAAATATTGATGATGAATGTTCATTAGGAATATTTAGAAAGTTCAAAGAAAATTGTGGTGGGAAGTTTGCTATGCAAGTGTTATAGAACATTGAAAATTTATCCAGCTATCAATTACAGGTTGGAGTGAAGTTTCCAAACCTAAAGACACTTCTCATAATCTGCATCATGGAATAGTTAGAGAAGACAAATGTCCAACGGATAGCACAGAGAATAAAATGTCTGTAGAAATTATTCCTTCAAGCGCAAAGAATAATAGAAAATCTTCCCTATAAGTCATAATATCAAAATATTTTTAATTACATGGGGTCTGAGAAAAAAATTTAAATTGTCCTATCATTGTACATCACTGGACTATTCTTTTGGGCAATATACCAAGTACATCTGCATACAATCTATATAAAAGGAAAGATCTGATGTTGAAAATAAGAATAAGACTGAGAATATTGTACAAGGATTTGTGGGGAGGGGATTTTCTTGGACACCAATGTGTATTTTAAATATCCAAAGCTAAGTTCATCATTGATTCAACAATCAGTTGTCATTCACAATAATCTTGCAGACTCAACTCAACCTCCTATTCATCAGCCAGGCTCGGAGACTGAAGAAGTCTATCCCACTAGTATTTCTAGCGACGGGGTACTGGTGGGAAATTATAGTGAAAGTGAAAACCATCCATTATCTACAGGTATTGCTTTTTCAAAAAGCTCATTTCCCTATTCTACATGAAATGAAATACAACTGCTGAAATGCAACTTCTATTTCATTGTCATACTCAGAATAACGTCCAGATCCATAGGATAGAATAGCATCATACTGTGGTCCAGTTTCATATTAATTAATAAAACATTTCTATGGTGATGATTTCTCTTTTTCTTAAAGTGAACAGTAGGGTATGAATTATACAATATTTTCTATTAATGCACGATCATGCAAATAATGTGTTAATTAATGATGTTTTGGTTCTGCATTTCACTATTCTTTGTTTACAAATGTCCAAATTCATGTAATGCTGTCTCTGATGACATTCAGTTGGTAACTGTGTTGATGCATAATGAAATTAACATGAAATAAAATCTGTAGAAAACTTGAGATAAATATGTGGGGAGGACAATCTCGACGGAAATTGATATAATTACCCAAAAGGCATTGAGTCACATCTAGCAGGGTGTTGGAGGATAACACCCAAATTGTTTTCACATTTGTTGAATGTATAGGACAGAAATGTCATGATTAAGCCACTGGACTCCCTAGCATATTAAATCTATTGCAAGTATCATACAGTAATCACAAGTGGTTCAAAGATTAAACAAGACAGCTGTTGGATGGGTGGGATCGGACTTGTGAACAAAATAAAAAATGTACTTTCTAAAAACTGCATATTATAGCATGTCCTTTCATGTGAAAATCTCAGTATTGACATGTCTTTCAGTGTTTTGTTTGGATAGTAGCGTAGCAGCGTATTGAACCATTCATCAGGGAAAACAGAAAGTGGACCAAAAAGAAATGTGGTTAATAGTGTTGCAAATTTTACATTCTGAATTATTTTGCCATTGTCCTAGATGTGGTCTATGATGGGACCAAAGAAGATACAACTCTAGAACCTGTGAGGCAATGGGTTAGTGAAGACAAATACACTACAAAATCTCCAACAGATGTCATAATTCCAGGAATTGTTCCTCGAAGAGGGATAAATCAAAAAAATAAAACTGAACATACAGGTATCCAGTAGAATGGGGTGGGATATTTTTTTACCCTGTTCATATTAGGTGAGCTAACCTTCTTGTCCAGGGCCGTCCTATGGATCTATGGTTCACTGGGGCCACAAACCCCAAGCTAAATTCTATTGATCACAACTTGCTTGTTTTCAAATACAGTAGAGTCTCGCTTATCCAACCTTTGCTCATCCAACATTCTGTTTTGTCCAACACAGTCTGCCTCCTGCCCGGATCCACAACTGCTTCAATACATGGCAATATTTTGGTGCTAAATTCGTAAATACAGTAATTACTACATAACGTTACTGTGGATTGAACTCCTTTTTCTGTTGATTTGTTATAAACCATGATGTTTAGATGCTTAACTTGTAAAATCATAATGTAATTTAACATTTAATAGGATTTTCCTTAATCCCTCCTTATTATCCAACATTTTCGCTTATCCATCATTCTGCTGGCCTGTTTATGTTGGATAAGCGAGACTCTACTGTATATAATCATACAAAGGCTTATTATTACAACAGATTTTTACTGGAGGGGAAATCAGGATATATTAGCACATGGTGTTAAATAATGTGTTGATGGTAATCAACATAAACAACTGATCAGCCTTTGTAAAATGTAGACTTTGAAACCACTTAGAAAATATCCCTATCTTAATATTATTCAATCCTGTAGGTAGTAATATAATGCATGACTTTATCTTATCTGAGAGCATTTGCTAATGTTTGTATAGAAGAAGTAGCATGTGAATAGGAAGTGCGGTCATGAGTAAATCTATGTGATTGAGGTTCTTGCAATAGGTTCTTTCAGTAGTTTTTGGTCACCAAATCTAGAATTTGAATAATACATATTTCCATTAATCCTGTGTCTGTGCATTTAATAGAATGACACTTCACAAAGTTATTCTACTTCATGTTATTATTTTGCATTCCACAATTCTGAGAGTCTAGTGATGTCTTCAAATACTGTTTTTCTGTTTGCATCTGTATTGTGAATGTTTGAAACTGCCAGTGTTGTAAAGAGACAAGTCTTTTTGGTGATATTGTTCTAGAGTAGATTGCTTCTTAGGATGCAGTTGTTGTGCTTTCTTCAAGGTGAAATGATATCTCTGCTACTAAAACAACTGTAATATTGTAGGAAATGACATTAGACTAATTATTCCTATAATTATTTGTTCGTGACATGTCGATAGAAATACGTGCTATGGAAGGTATAGCTCTACAATAATAAAGCTTTGTATTTCTATGAAAAAAGAAATACAAACCAAATACAAATATTATAGGCTAGCTCTTTTGCTCCATTTCATAAAGGATCGTCACCTGGTGGGATTGTTGGGGTGGCGTGCATCTTTCTCCTATGACATTTCCATATATATGCAGTCTTGAGCATGACATTGTTTACCAAATGTAAAATAGGAAGTGTTCTCATTTTCAGAGCTGATGATATCTGAACTTTACAGGTGCTTATTGTTTTTGCTTTTTAGCCTTTAATCTCATTCTTAGACCATAACTATTGGAGGTAGTCTAAAAAAACCACAGTTTTCAGCGAGAAGATGCTTTTGTTTAAACAGATTAGAATCCATGGTTAGTATGGATTTAGAAGAGATTTTGGTTTTATAAATGTCTAGCTCATGCTTGGTTCAACCATCATACAACAGCTGTGGCGGCCACTGATGGGTCCAAAAAGGAAGAACCAACACAAATGCCATCATTGCATGGAATGAATCCTGGACAAAGCAATGGAAGTGAACATCTTCTAAATAACACTCAGGAATATATGCTACCTGGAGTTTTTTCTGCAGTTGACAGTGGTTCTGACAGACAACCATCAAATTCTGACAGTAAGGGTTACATGTTCCATGACTTTCACTTAACTATTTCCTTTGCTTATAAATCACAATGCTGGGAATATGGTGATTCCATCTTGAATCTAGATGGAAATACATGCAATCTCTTGTCTCATGTGATTCCTTATAAATTTGTAAAACTGGAATGTTATTTCAATGAATGCTTTTGCACTGGGAGCTATGTGATTATTTCTAAACACTCCACTTGGCGTTCTTGGGTTCTTTGGGTGAAAGACTGGGTTTCTTCAACCTTTTCTCAACTTCAGCAAGGATCTTTTCAACATTTGTGTAAATCTTATTACTTCAGTGGATCTACTTTATGTATGACTAGCAATAGTGTTTTGGCCTCTGGTTTGAACTGGCAGAATAGGTTATTGTCATCAGAAAAGGTTTCTACCAATCCCAGTCCTCTGCAGTTGGCAGATTTTTAATTGGACTGCCTATTCCTCAAGGAGGGATGTTTTCCATTAAAAATATGTTTTTCACATTCGGTTTCAATATACAGTACCTGGAAGTATGTATCATATTGTGAGTTCAGGGCAAAGATAGGTTGAAAATTGAGATGTTTCTTCAGCTATTTAATTGGGTCTTTGGAGATAGAAGATATGGTAGTGGAACAGTGGACTGCTCAGAATTGAGGCTTGTTCCTGTTTGGCATTCTAAATTTTTATTCAAAGCTTCCCTTAAGCCTAGGCATTCATGACTTGGGGACATCTGCCTTGCAAAACAGGGAGTGGTCTAGCCCCACTTCCCCTAGTTCCAGTGCCTTTTTTCTCCTTATGGTGGACAGCTGGTCTGAACAACTGAGATTCTCCTATGTATGGACACTCTCCACTTAGCTGGGGATCATGTTTGTTTACATGACGAAGAAGGGCTCCTACTCCAGTTTGGTCTCTTTATGAGGAAAAATGATGGAATTTGAGGTGAAAGGCTGAGGCTAGTGCACTCTCCTCTCATCATGCTGACAGAATACAGTTAGATATTGACTACATGGGAATTGGTTGTAAGACTTGGGGAAATCTTTATTGTAGCCCATTTCTGATACAATCTCCCAGTACCGTAAATGTTCAGTATTAGAATACATTCTATGAAAATAGAAATGACTAGGGTTTGCCTACACATCATATTCATATTATTCAGGATTATGTGGTGGCACATAATCAACCCCATATCCATGGTACCAATATCTGCTGTTTAATTTATTAACAGCCAACAAAACATGTCCTTTGTAAGCATTTTATAGGTTCTCCAGCACAACTCTATGGTACTTTTTAGCCAAAAAACTATTTAAGAGCATGTATGTGTGGTAAGGGGGAAATCACATGCATGATCCATTGCTATGAACTCCTCACTGGTGACATGATTTCTATGGGGCTCTGGTACTGTTTACCTATTCTAGTCTTCATGTAGAATAACAACATATCAGCTTGCTATCAAAGTAATCTCTGGTAATTTCTCATATTTCTTTCAACAATGCATTATATTTCTCTGTGAAAATGCATAGTCAAAGTTTTTCAGAGTAACATAAGTTCTTGCACTTCTTTCATATAGGTTCCAGCCCAGGTGGACATGGAAGGGGAGTGTCCCATTCAGGAAATGTCACACCTCTGCCAGGAGGATCACCCAATAGCTACAAACGAAGGGCTGTCATACCAGGTTGGTTTTCAAAATTCTCTATTTCTGACTTGAATTTAGATGGAATGTGTCAGTATTTCCTATGCCCAGGCTGGAATGTGTGGGTTTGCAGATAGTTGATGTACATATGATGATAGTGAAGAGTTTCCAGTCCTTTGGAGATCCTCCACAACTCCAGGGAGGACTGTCACCCTGTTTATTGCAGCCTTTTCAAATGCAGCTAGGGATGTGATGTTGGATCAAGGAGGGGGTTCCTGTAACTTTAAGCCTGAGCAGATAGTTCCATTGTGAAGGTCATAGATAAAATACTGATTTTACCTTACCTCCCAACCCCCAACTTTCAGCCATAGTGTGAAAGTTGGGGTGCTCTTCTGTGACTCTGGGAGCTCTTCTGTGACTCTGACCCTGCTCTGGGGAGAATATAGATCTTTTAAGAGGGGAATGCTGAATCTGAAAAGTCAAGATTTGGAAGGTTTTGACAAAACTTTTTAGTAGCTCCTCCTATTCCAGGATGTATTTAGGATTAAAATTACGAGTGCTCTGACAGTCCTAAACACAGGAAGGTGTGGGATGGAAAAGGACAAGTGCTCACATCTTCATTTCCTGTCCATACTTCACATTTCCTCATTCCTGAAGAGAGCATTTTTTCTAGCCATCTTGTTCACAGCAATAGCTATGCAATTAACTCTTTTACAGAGTAGTGTATCCCTATTCAAAATTTTAGGTGGATAAAGGGTCAGGAAGTTTTATTTTGGTTTGAACCAGTCCTGTGTCATATATTGTTTAAAAAAATACTCATGAATATTTTAAGGCAGTAAAGTGGGATGTTAAAGACTGTGATATGAATGCATTTGATAAATCTACATAGCATAGATTCATTGCATCAAATGCTGAAGGGTGAGTCAATAGTAATGTAAATTCTACTGATTCAATAGGAGTACTCTAGTGGGAACTAAGTTGGATTTGGGCCACTGTGTTAGTTGTCTAGTCATCTGACAGGTAAACTAATGTTTAATTTTCTTTTTAAAATAAACTTCTGCCAACAGATTGGCTTATTGTAGTTGCTTCACTCTTGGCGCTGGCACTGATACTTGGTGTTTGCATTGCTGTGAACAGTCGAAGGAGGTAAGGAAGGTCTTTTGTAATTTTCCATGTCTTGTTGTCAGCTATTTCTGTTGCTGCCATATTCTAAGGCCTAATATTTTTAGTGCATGCTTTATGCAAAGGCTTCATGGGAAAGACCCAATAAGACAGACAAGTAATGAAACTGAGCTGTACTCTTAAAGCAGTTAGTACATATAATACCATTAACTAGTCCTGTATGGCTACTATCCATCCATCCATCACTTTTCTGGCTAAACTGTAGGAAACAAAGGGTGGTAATAAACGGACATTTCTCTGGGTGGAAAGAGGTGAGAAGTGACAAAGACTTTGGGTCCGTTAAATTTATTCATTAATGACCTGGAAAGTAAATTCTGAGGTAGCAAAGTTTGCAGACGAAAAATTGTTCAGGTAGTTAAAATGAAACTGATTGTAAAGAGCTCCAGAAAGATCTGAAATTGAAATGGGCAACAAAAGTAAAATGCATTTTAACCTAAACAAGTGTAAAGTCATGCAAGAAAGAACCCCAACTACACCTACCAATTGATGGGGTCAAAGCTTTCGAGACAAACCAGGAAAGGGATCTTGGGGTTTTGGTGGACAGCTCAATGAAGATGTCAACCCAGCTTTTCAAATTCTATGCTTGGCATGATCAGGAAGGGAATCGAAAATAGGTCATCAAATGTTGTATTGCCTCTCTACAAATCTATGGTGAGGCCACATTTGGAGTACTGTGTACAATTCTGGTCTCCGCACCTCAAGAAGGATATAACGGAACTGGAAAAGGTACAGAAAAGGGCAACAAGAATGATCCAAGGGATGGAGCAGCTCCCTTACGAATCAGGTTGCAACGCCTTGGTCTTTTCAGCCTTGAAAGACGGCGTTTAAGAGGTGACTTGATCGAAGTGTATAAAATCATGCATGGAATAGAAAAGGTGAATAGAGAAAAATATTTTCTCTGTCACACAACACTAGGACTAGGGGCACTCCTAAAGCTCCAAGGTAGGAAAGTTAGGACTAATAAAGGGAAATATTTCTTCACCCAGAGGGTCATTGGGTTATGGAACTCACTTCCAGAGGAGGTTGTGACAGCGGTCAGCCTGGACAGCTTCAAGGCAGGATTAGACAGATTCATGGATACCAAGGGAATCAGTAGTTACTGAAATGGACATCCAAGTGCCACCTCTGTGTTGATGGAGGCAGGCAGGATTTCCCCGGGTACTGGTTGTGGGGGGTCGGGAGCAGGTGAGGGTTTTGCCCTCCCTTCTGCTAGAGATCCCTGTGTACAACTAGTGGGCCACTGTGTGACACAGAATGCTGGACTAGATGGGCTGAGGCCCGATTCAGCATGGCTCTTCTTATGTTCTTATGTTCTTTTCCCCTGGCTGGGATTAAATGATGCTCATAAAAGACAGAAAATTATGACAAAGACTTAGATAGTTAAACATTTACAAAATTTGAAATTAAAGCTGTGTAAAACTAACAGAGGAATTGAAACCATTAAAATATTCCTTTAAGACAAAGAATAAAAGCAGCTTAGGCGGCCGAGAAGTCCCAATAAATAAATAAATAAATAAATTATCACCCTAAAAAGCTCTTCTCTTGTTAACATTCATTTCCCAAAGGCTTGCTGGAATAAAAAGGTTTTCATCTGTCATCAAAAAGACAGAACCTAACCTCTCTAGGAAGATAGTTCCAAATCTGAGAGTAGCCACAGAAAAGGTTACTTCTATGTTTTCAGCTAACATGCACAAAGGTGGTGGAGCAAAGAGAAGTGCCTCCCAAAAGGTTTTAGAGCACCCAGTGCTTTAAATAACATGGGCCTGGCCTATATAGTGCTTTATAGATCTTAACCAGTACTTTGCGCTTGGAAACAAATGACAGACCTATTAACATGGTTGTAGTTTGAGTGTTAGGCTAGGATTCTGGAAGAGCTGAATCCTTGCTCTGCATGGGAAACGCACTTGGGCCAGTCACACTCTCCAAGCTTCCGAGGATAATAAAAACAAACCCCATTCTGAACGAATCTCCACAAATTGAAAACAACTTGAATGCACACAGCAAGAGTGTGCATGGTGCATCTTCAAGTAAAGCCAAAATATGCAACATGATTGTTTTTGGACTAAATCTCACAGAAGGCCCCAGTCATCTTGTCTTCTGGCTTGATAATATGTGTTCAACATTAAAACAGCAGCTTTTCCAGCAGAACAAGTCTCTGTCCTGAAGAGTTTACAATCTAAGACACAATGAGATGCCCCGGCTGATGTTGGACTTAAATTCCCATAATCCTTCACCATTAGCTGCACTAATTGGGTTCTGTAGAGTTGCAGCCCAAGAATATCTGGATGGCTACACCTTGCTTAGCCTACCTAAGATTTGACACAGGGAAGACAGAAGTCAGAGTGAAGTGGTGCAGAGGGAAGAAAACAGGAAAATCACATGTGTAGTTTATGACTGTATGGATAAACTTTTCAAGCAATCCTTCATATGTGCTTATTAAGGAAAAAGTCTCAACACTCTGTGACGGCTCAAAGATATCCTATATGTATTGTCGAAACCTTCCACAGCTGGAATCACTGTGGTGTTGTATGATTTCTCCTGATGTTTCGCTTGCATCTGTGACTGATATCTTCAGAGGATCATATTCTATATGAATCGCCATATCTTATAATGTGATTCAGTGACAGTTGCCTCTCTGCTTATGACTCCACCACATCCAGGGATGTGCTAGGAACATGAACCAGGTCATCTGTCTCTGATCTGTATATATTACTTGGTCAGCCTTATGACTGTTTCTTTCTTCCCTGTCTACACTCACTCACATACCATCATAGCTTCTGTTTGTCCTGTAACTTTAGAGCTCAAATTAGAAAGCAATGCTTTGCATTAAAAAACAACAAAAAAAACCCCACTTTCTTCCTGTTAAAATGTGCATGTACTTGACATTTCCAAAGGAAATGGGTTACTCTTCAGTACCCAGTATGCAAGAGTGCAGATTGCAGAAGTTTCACACTAGTATACACACTACTGGCAGAATCTACATTGATAAAACTACAATCCACAGGAAGGAAGTGCGTTGTACTTTTCTAGGAAGAAAATGCAACCACATTTATCTGGGCTTAAAGCCTAATAGCAGAAGCAAGACAGTGTGTATGCAGACCCAAACCATCTGTTCTTCAGGAATGGGGGACGAGTTCAAAAATGAAGTGAAGCCAGCCCTTTAGCTGATCATCAGAGATGATAATTGGGGCACTTAAATGCTTGCTATCTGATGTTCCATTTTCCTCTTTATTACCAGCTATCTCACGCCAAGGCTGCTGCTATAGTTTTGTGCCTCTGACTTTTATGGCAGCCCTAAAGTGAACCTATCTCAGGAATTCCTTTGTAAATCTTGTTCAGAGGGGGTTTGCCTTTGCTAGGCTCAGAGCACTATACTATGCTGGCAAGGTATCAGCGGCATAACTATGGTGATGGGACAGGATTGAGAATTATGCTTCATAATATGAAATTTTCATCCAGAAAATTCAAACATGGTATAGAATTCGCATTTGCACTGACAAGTGTTCATGGTTAGGACTTTTCTATTTATTGTGTTCTCATTCTCTTGGTTATTTTGCTTGCTGCTTGTCCTCGGATGCCTAAACTACATTCCTAAAACCAAACAGAATTTTTAATTTATTGTTATCCTAGGAATTTACTAGAAAATTTCATTTGTAGAGGGGAAATATTACTTGGAGGCAATTACCTTATTTAGTCCCCTCGCCACCGGTAGTCACTCTTTATTCCTTTTCCATCAAAGAGCCATTCTGCTTATGCAGAGTAAGGCACCTGCTTTTCACTAATTTCCACTGTGCCTACCTACACCTCTCTTTCTGAAGAAAAATTCACTTGAAGGTTGAGAGTCTTTCATATCTTCCTGGTGCAGAAACTTCTTTTGGAATGATTCCTTTGTTTTTAGATGCAAATGCAAAGCATTAAAAACAAAGTGGGTTATTTCAAGAGTAATAAGATCACCATTGATTTGATAACTTTATTATAATAATTTTAATAATATTTATTAGAAAGATAAAGTATTTAAAAATTTGTTACTTTAAAAATGTCAAATGAATAGCAGAAATGTAGATTAATGATATAGAATAAGATAGAGAAGCCTAATGAGAAAATAGGGGGGTTTAAAAAGGAGACAGCCGGGGAGGGTAGCTGAAAGTAGTGCGGTGGTTGGGGGTCTTTAGATAGAAAGAAGTGATTTAAAAGAGGGGGAAAAGTATTAGAAAATATCTTGACTTCCAGGCATCTTCTGAGAGGTTTCCTACCTTTTCATTCTTCTCCTTTGTTTTCTTTCTCTTTTTCTTCCGCTCTTCTTTTTACATGTGGCTTTCTCCTTTTGCAACGGAGTATTTTCATTTTATGTTTTGTCAAAATATTGTAACTTTGTTCTAGTCAGTCTCTTCTCTAGGTATTCCCTTGTTTTTAATAATAAATATGTAAGTTGGTCCATATTCCTCAAATCTTGTATTTTTATCAGCCAGTCTTCTTCTTCTAGGATTTTGTCTATTTTCCTTTTTTTTTTGCCTATGTGATTCTTGCTGCTGTTGTCAGGAGGGATAATAATTTGTCCTTGTTTCTATCTAGTTTTAGGTTATGGATTCCTAGGAGAGAAATTTCTGTTTTTGGGGGGATTTCTGTTTCTAAAATTTCTATTTTTTCTGAATTGTTCTCCAATAAAGTTTTGCCTTACTACATGTCCACCACATATGGAAATAAGTACCTTTTATTTCACCACACTTCCAACATTTCAAATTTGTATTTTTATAATATTTCCCTAATTTGTGTGGGGTCATGTACCATCTATGAGCCACCTTTAGCCAATTTTCTTTTAGTTCCATGGCACTGGTGTACTTTATTTTTTTAATTCCATATTTTTTCCCATTCTTATTTTTACATTTTCCTTCTAATATTTTAATTCTATAATTTCATATATTCTTTTTCTTCTTCCTTCTCTTTTGCCCATTCCAGTAGTTTCTTGTAAACTTTGGTAATTAGTTTCTTTTCCATTTGCATTATTCTATCCTAAAAATTCCCCTGCTCTGCTAATCCAATTTCTTTATCTTTTTTGAAGTATTCTTTTAATTGCCAATATTGATACCATGATACCATTCTATTAATTGTGTTTACTTCTTGTTGAGTTTTCATATTTAATTCACCTTCTTCCCTTTTAAAAATATCTCTATAATTTGGCCATTTGTTCCATCCCAGTAGTCTTCTTTGGGAAGCTTCAAGAGGAAATATCCATCTTGGAATTTTTTCATATTTTTTTTCCTTATATTTCTCCCAAATTTCCAATAATGAGGCTCTTATAAGTGATTTCCAATTTATTTTTCCATTCTGGCCTTCATGTACCAAAGGTATGAATGCCACCCTGTTCTTAATTCCACACCTTCTAATTTATTTATTTTTTCATTTTCTATTTTTGCCCAATCTCTTACCCAGGTTAATGTGCAAGCTTCAAAATAAGTCTTCAGGTCTGGGGTTGCTAATTCACCTTTCTTTTTTTCTTCTGTCATATTCTTAAAACTTATTCTTGGTCTTTTTCTTTTCCCAAATACATTTCATAATGTCCCTATTCCAATCATCCAGTAATTTTTGATTTCTGATTATTGGAATGTTTTGAAATTTTTTAAAAATCATTTTTGGGAGGATATTTATCTTTACACTTGCTATTTTCCCTAGAAAAGATAATTTCAGATTTTTCAATTTTTCTTAATCCCTCTTTATTTTTTTCCAATTTTCTATATAATTATTCTGTAACAGTTGCAGATTCTTGGTGGTTAGTACAATTCCTAAATATTTTAAGTTTGAAACTATATGTATTTTCCATCTTTCCTTTATGCTTTCTTGTTATTTCTTTGTTATATTTTTGTTATCGCTTTTGTCTTTTCCATGTTTATCTTGAATCTTGATGCCTCTCCATATTTTTCTATTGTTCTTACCCATATTTTATTATAATAATTATATATATTATAATAGCCTTGATGTTCCGATTTTCATTGGTGGAGTAACTTTCACATAAATTTCAGGAGAAACATCAAAGGAATTGTAAGAAAAAAATGAGTGTGATAAAAAATACATTTTCTAGATAACCATGTAACCCAGTAATTTCGAAATTGCATCACACAGGACTTGATAAACCAAGTAAAATATATTTAAAATTAAAATACTTCTGCCCTTAATCATCATGGTTTGCTTCCAGCTCTTAAAGTTGGATCGTAATGAAATCTTGTTATCCCAGACCGAATCTGGGATTTTCTTCATTTTATTCCCTAATGCTTTGATTTCCCATATTTTTCCTTTCCCTTAGATGTGGGCAGAAGAAGAAGCTTATGATCAACAATGGCAAAGGAGGCATCAATGAGAAAAACACTGGGGGGTTGAATGGAGAAGCCAGTAAATCTCAGGAAATGGTGAATCTGGTACAGAAAGAGAAGCTGGATGACCAAACAGGCCCACGGGATGAGTTCCTGGCAATTGATGAGACACAGAACCAACAAGAGGTGGCCTTGAAAAGTGGGGTGTAAACAAGCTATGCCCACCCAACTGAGTCAGAGTTGGGGAAACAAAAGAAAAGTTGCATGGAACTGGGACTAGAACTCACATTGCAATGAGCTACTGATGTCTTTGAAGCATAATTAAGCATACATTTTTTTCTTTTTCTGATTTTTTAATGGTCAGGTTGTTTTTTGTTGTGTGCCTTTGAGCTAGGTACAAGATCTGAAATACCACTTCCAACCTCTGCCCCATGTTGCATAATTTTTCCCAGTCCAAATTGTGTTACCAACATCAACTGTTTCCCAGTTTCAGTCTTTTATCTCATCAGGCCAACTGACCCTGACCCTCTCTTGCACCACTTTCCCTTGTTCTCTCTTTGTGCAGTCACCAAAATCTATATCCCTTAAGGCATCGAGGCACCAAATATGAGCCAACAAATTCAGAAAGGCAAGCTGCCAACAAAGCCAACATTATATCAGAATAAATACAACAAGATTGCTTTCTTGTTGTCACTGAGGAGTTTGCTGTACTTTTCACTCATTTTTTTAAAAAAACATTGCAATTATGATCTGCAGTGATTGAGGAAAGACAGACTTCTGTCCAAACATTCCACAATGTTCAGTAACATTTTTAAAACAAAGGATGGAAAGACAAGAAATAATTAAATTGATTTTATAGCAAATAAAATTTTATTCTCAACAATCTGAACTACCTGTGATGTTTATGTTTCAAAGTTAACTGCTTCCACTACTTGCTATAGAGGTGGAGTATTCCTTATAACATTACATTCAAAAATATTGATGTATGATAGTCCTGAAACCAAGATCTCAACCCTTATGTATAGCAGTTATTTCCCATACAGAGTTTTGTACATGGAAGAGAAGACATAGCTGCCATTGTAACCAGCAACAGCTGGCATCCTCATGTTTTTAAGGGGGTCTTAAGTGCCCATATAACCCAGTTTTGAGTCATTTCAGAGGTCAGAATACTTTCATTTGGGCAGCTTAGGGACAGTTTTCTGGCAGAAATGGCTGGTATTCAGTGGCCACCCTTAGCAGTCTAAAGAGCTACAGGTGATGTGTGGGCTGTGGTCTACCCATCTCGAGATTGGCTGAAAGCACAGCAATAATCTCCTCTGGAACCGGTGGTGGACCACTGGCAGAACACCTATCTGTCACATCGCAGGATGTTTGTCTTCTGCTACCGCCTTTTCTATACCAACTGGTACATGTATTTGAGGCCTTTATTAGCTTAAAAGGTGGGCAGAGGAAGAGACATGCCCACCTCTGTGTATATTGACATTATGGTGGGAATTCTATTGTCCTGGAAATATGGCAGTTGGGAAACTCAACAGTGTTTGTTCACCTGTGAGTTGGACATCTATGGGAGAGTGACTCCTTGAAGCACATGGTGCCAAGACTCAGTGGCCAATGGAAGGCAAGGGAGAATGATTCCTTTTATGCCAGCAGGTGATGAAATGTCACCCATTATCTTTTCCTGAATCAAGCCTGTTGTCCCAGAGGAAAAAAATTCCCATCTAGACTTGCTTCTAGGCACTGTCCATCACATCAAACCTTCCAGAAGGGTCTGGTACACCTATAAGCCAGGCTTACATCCAATATGTATGTTTTAATCAAATTCACACATTCATATTACCGTTAAAGCCATAAATGATGAAAATGATAATGTAATTTTACTAGTTTCTGAAACACATGTGAAATAGTTTGTCTGTTTTGGTGATTATAAATTTTATCCAGGGCAAAAAGTAGCATCTATCCATAATAGTAAGCATTTGGAAATGCTCACTGCCTTTTATCTAGTGTAATAACTTGCCTTTTTGAGTATGTATTATACAAATAACCTATTAATATATGTATCACCAATACTATGAAAAATATACATTGTTTGTTAAATTAAAAAGAAACATCAAAAACCTTAGAAAAATTCAAAAGTGAATATTGTAATGCTGAATGTAAAATAGGCAAGAATGTGTTACCAATTTCTTTATGTGTCCAATTTACTTAAATGCTAGAACTGTTATATGATTAGCAAGAACTGATACCTGCCACAAATGTCTGTTTAGCAAAGGAGACCTTCTCATGAAATGAGACTTCTATATGTCCCCATGTATATCACAGGACTCATTTGGACTCTTTCAATTGGACTTTTGTGGAATTATGGATGTGAATGTACAGTTGGGTTAGCATTTCTCAGAGCCTGGCCTTTAGTCTCCAGTTTTGAATATCAAGTCCAAGTGAGAGACAAGGGTTCAGTGCTCCAGTTTTGGTGGGCTAAACACCAGACAAGAGCTGTGTAAAACCTAAACCTCTGCTAGTAGGCAGTGGTTTTCTGCAATTTGCATGATTTTATTCACGTGTCAGGTTAATGCCCCCGTGGTGTTTGTTCTGCCATCTGTCCCCATGTTCAGATTTTACATCACTTCCTGTCCCTGTGATCATTGGATATTGAAAAAATTGGCTTGTTGTGGAAGCAAGGCTTGAAGAGAAAGCTTCAGTGGAGACACCTTTTCCCCATTGTAAATCTTTCAGGAGTGAATTCTCCTTCCTAGGGATTGAGTTCTGTCACTTCCTGATGTCTCACACCTGTTCTTAACTATTTGTAAATTGGATGTTTGTGACTCAACAACTGCCTGTAATTCAACTTAAGCCAATAATTCAGACCACAGAGCACCATCATGGTTCACATCACACTCGGTTACTAAAGAAGTTTATAATTTTCCTAAACATAGTCTGAAGTGGTTTAACTCAGGAAGTGAAATATATTTGAAATGCTCTAGTGAGCGTAACCCAGTGGGGAAGTTCTGCTATTCAAGTTCCTGTAAAATGAACAGAAACTACACTATGAAATACGTAATATTGTACTCTTTTGTATGGTTGAATTCCCAAAAGGCTGTTGCTGGCATCCTTTTCCCTAAGCAGTGGAACACCGCAGATTCGCCCTTCTGAGATGTAGAGTAATTTCTGCTTCACTCTCTAATATGAATATTTAACCTAATAGAGACACTATTAGGCTAAATGCCCCATGTAAAGAATAATCATTTCCTTAGTTGTCTTTACAAGTATTACTTTTCACTCAGACTGTTGCATAAACATTGAACTAGTGGTTGTAAAGGTATTTACATCTAGATTAAGGGGCATTTTATGAGTACTTCAATCTGGATACAGAGCTATAGCCATCCAGTATGGATATTTTTGGGGGAAGCCTAAGCAAAATGTAGCAATTTTATGGATTCAGTGTATTACTGTCACAACATATTCATTTGGTTTTTTTTTAAAAAAAATCCTATTACAGAAAATATATGCTCTTAACTATGGGTCAGAAGATCTGATGTATTTTCTGGTGTGTGTAAAAAGTTGCTTAGGCTGGATGCATGCTGCCAAATAATACCAGTTTCAGGGTGCAGTGTATATGGCACTATAGACTTATATAATCCAGTTCAATGCAGTTAATTACATTCTGAAACTGCATTACATGGCAGTGTGGATGCGGCCTAAAAGACAAAATGCAACAGTATCAACAAAGTTAATTTAAACAGCGGTAGAAGAGAAATTGAAGTGTTCAAGTCTTCAATAAAGCAAACCTTGACTGGTGTCGTTAGGAACTTATGCATGGTATATCACATTACACGTGCAGAGACAAAAGGTCACTGTTGTGGAAGAGATATATTTTACCAATAGTGGTGGATGCAGAGACAACATGTTCCTTTGTAATTTGTGTACAAATTGTGATTGTACTTTGTGTACAGTGTGGTGTGGTTCACTTGCATTGTGCATTTCAGCTGCACTCATACACTGCATATGTTGATTACATATTGTGCATTCTGGTTGTTCATTAGTTGTGTACTATACATTGTGAAATAGTACCTGGTCACTGAATTGTGTTACATCATGTTTCTATCCTGTATGAGGATTGTGTAATGCACTGCTCACATCACATTCTGGCAGATATTTATGATGCACTGTGGGGAAGTGGAATTGAAGTCTCTGTTACTTACCTCTTTTTATCGTGTCACAAGCAAATTGAGAATGCAGTTATAATGTATAAAAAAAACCCCACAAAGTTAAAAAGTTGACATTGTACTAAATGGTTTTTGACCAGCAGCTGGCCAATTACCTCTTGAAATGGTCAGATTCCAATGTACAGAGTAAACATTTTGCTTTTCCCCTTTATGTGGATACAAAGTGACTGAAGCTACCTGCCAAATCTGTGGATCCATGGCACAAGGCACGTGAATGTTACAGTACCTGTTACAAATAATATAGTATATAACTGCTCTCTGTGGCCACAGACAAACCCACCAAGCCTTACCTAAGAATAAAAAGATTTTTATTTAAATACATATTTGGCCTTCAGCATGCAATTGAACTTTTTCATTGGTTTGCTAGTAAGAGGAAGATGTATGCATTCATTTTCTTAAACTTCCTACCTTTCTAGAGTGGATATGG
This sequence comes from Anolis apletophallus, assembly GCA_030556195.1. Lineage (NCBI taxonomy): Eukaryota > Metazoa > Chordata > Lepidosauria > Squamata > Anolidae > Anolis > Anolis apletophallus. Next base: position 66,442,621 of record JARBWK010000002.1, on the reverse strand, counting down.
GGACCATGTGGTTCTCTCGGTTTTCAGATTCCCATAAGTCCTATACAGCATAATAGTGACCTGGAGTGATGCAAGCCGAAGTGTAACTAACTACATCCAAAGGGCACACTTGCCCCTTGTCATAGACATTTCACTTTCTTGTGCATTGCCACCAATGTTTTTTTGTATGCCTTCAAGTGATTTCTGACTTATGGTGACTCCCTGACTCAGAGAACATGAATTGCCCAAGGTTACCCAGTAGGTTTCCATGGCTGAGCATAGATTCAAACCCTGGTCCCCACATTTTAAGTTCATACCTCTACACACCGTTCAAATTACTGCACTGTGTTTGTACTCCCCCACACACATTTGGAGACAACTGATACTCTCCAAAAGTGATAAATTGCTTTACAAATGCATATGCAAATTAATGCTGGCAAATGCCTTTTCAAATTATTGGTACAGATAAATACCATTTTAACCCTTCTGAAAATGCTGGGGAAAGAAGCTAAAATCTAACATGATAAGAATAATACAGTTGGAAAAGAACATAAGAGCCATTCAAATCTAGCCCCGTCATATAGGAACACAAATCAATGAACTCCTGGCATATGACAATTAGCCTTTGCTTACAAATCGCCAGAGAAGGAGACTCCACCACACTCCAAGGCAGCATATTCCACTGCCAAACAGCTCTTACCATCAAGAGGTTCTTCCTAATGTTTAGGTGGAAACTTTTTTCCTGCAATTTGAATCCATTGCTCAATGCCCTAGTCTCTAGAGCAGCAGAAAACAAGTTTGCCCCCTCCTCAATGTGACATATTTTCAAATATTTAAACATGGCCATCACATAGGGTTGCCATATGAATAAGGGACAGGCACCTAAAAATAGGGAAATTTTCACAAAAAGAAGGGACACTACATAAATACTTGAAAAACAAATGGTGATTTTCAAGTTTTTATGAAGTGTTCCTTATTTTTGTGAAAAAAATCCCTATTTTTAGGTGCCTGTCCCTTATTCATATGGCAACCCTACCATCACATCCCATTTCAGCCTTCTTTTCTCTAAGCTAAACATACCCAGCTGCCTCAGATGTTCCTCACAGGGATTGGTTTCCAAACCTTTGCCCATTTTGGTCACCTTCTTGGACATATTCAAACTTGACAATATCCTTCTTGAATCATGCTCAGAACTGGATACTGTATTCCAGGTGAGGTCCGACTTCCCTCGGTTTTCTAGACACTGTAGTCCTATTAATACAGTCTAGAATTACATTGGCTTTTTTAGTTGGATCATCAGACTGTTGACTCAAATTCAGCTTGTCTACTAAGACTCCTAGATGCTTTTCACATGTACTGTTTTCAGGCCATGTCACCCATCGTATATTGGAACATTTTTCTGCATAAGTGTAGCATCTCACTTTTGTCTCTGTTGAAATTCATTATGTTAGTTTCAGCTCAGCTCTCTAATCTGTGAAGGTCATTATGAATTTACCTCCTATCCTCTGGGATGTTAGCTACCCTCCTAATTTTGTGTGAACTGCTAATTTGAAAATGATGCTCTCTATTCCATAATCCAAGTCATTTATAAAATGTTGAAAAGTACTGGGCTCAGGACATAACGCTGTGGCACCTGACTCCATACCAATAAGAATAATTGGCCCAGAAAGCTATTTGACTTGAAACAACAGTAAAGACTTTAACATTATGTACTCCATAAGTATGATTACTACACTATACATGACAGAAATTATATTACATTTGTAGACAGCATATTGATAATGCATTTGAGTGGTTTTTAATTCTTTTGACAGGGAGAGATTCTAACTGCACCTAAAGAATGGTGCAGAAAAAATTTGTAATCTCTACGTATCCTATACAAATACAGAACCCATGTCATAACATAACTGTGGCTGGGAAGGTAAATAGAAATTTACATATGCTAAACTGAAAACCCGTCATCTTTTTCTTTAACAATCAAAACCAGATGTGAAATCATTTTTTTAAAAAGTAATACACGCTTACACTCACACTGGTTCTAACCATGAAAATTATGAATTCACATTTATTTATGATATGTACATAAAAAGTACAACACTTAGTGAAATATTTTTTTCACTTATTATTTCCATTATATAAAGAATGTCCAGTTTTGTTTTATACATAAGTTACATAAATCAGTTCACACAGTAAGAAAATTTTAAAAGCAAATACTTGCTAAGGGTATAGATAAAGAATATTTCACCTATGGAAAAATATGCTCAATAAAATGAGGCATTCCTAATACAGTATACAAGGAGGAAATCAGAGTTAATATAAAGTTTTAGTCTGCATTCATTAGTCTTTACACAAAGTGTAGTACAGGTACTGTACATGACATCATTTCAGCTCCCTGATGAACATTTTCAATCAAAGTCACAATAAAAGTTTATTTTTCTTTGAAAGAAATTCTTAATGAGTGGATCTAGCCTCAAAGACATCACACAATTCCTAAGGTTAGACAAAGAATAGACATGGCCATATGTACATTAAGAGCTCTGTACAGCGGGTCACAATTCCAAAGTCCATGAGTACAACAGTTTCCCTTGGATGGATAAGAAAAGGACATGTATCTGCAGAACTTGGATCTCTGTGGATTTCACTTTTCCATTCCTGATTGTGGGGAAACTATGCACATCTAGTCTTTGGGAATAAATATACATTATCAGCAATGACTTGAGGCAATTCAAAACAAGAATGACGGAACTGAACAAAAAGTAGTTGACAGTTGACTTTTAAAACTAATAGTTTCTCCCTAGGATAATTTATCTCCTGGAATACAACCCTAAAATGGTGATGGATTTCTTGAATTAAAATTCTGCACACAACTACACTTTGCTTTATGAGATGTAGCCTTGTACAGTATTTTATGTTTACTATATAAGTGAAATAATCTTTTTTGTCCAGATTAGCTAATGCAAAATATCTTTTCATTAATTTATGAAAATTTGGTTCTTATCTTCTTACATTTTACCAAATATTTACTGGATACATTTATCTCTTTTAACCTGATACTCGCAGAGAGATCTTCTGTGTGCATGCTTCTGTATGTATGTATATATCATAGACATTTGACTTCATTATAAGTATAAAATATAAATATGGAAAAATTATGAGAAAGGGTTTTTATTAATGTGGACACTACCAGTATAAAGAATATATGAAAAACACCGTATTTTATATTTTCCCAAAGTGATATGAATTTGAATTTCTCAATGCAGTCAGTGAACAAGTGAAAGCAAATGAACACCAGGGGAATCTTGAAATGTTGTCAGATGACCGAGGCTTCCATGTTGCTAAGCAAAGGATAGAATTGCAATTTCAAAAGAAAAACATGGCATCCAAAGAGTACAGCATGGTTGGTTTTACTTGTGATCAGTGGACTAACTGATGCAGCAACTTACTAATTTCACATTTCTACATTTCCAACATATCAAGTATACAGAGGGAAATACATTAATACTATCAACTCAATAATTATCATAATATAACTACATTAATTCATTAATGTAGCGGTGATATTGCATTCACAGTGCAGCAAATCCAGACAGTCTGCCACATCCACTAAGTGCTTGGGGTTTACACACTTAACACCCACACTCATACCCACACTCATGCTGCTGGTTACATATATAAAAACAAAGACTAGCATATTTACAATGAGTTGGCTGCGAGAAAGGTTTTGACAAATATCCAAACACAACATGCATCAATACATTTATATTATTAACATATATAAAATGGTTATCAGACTAGGAAAAGTTTGCTGTTAACAGCTTGGGAATAGAAATACCAAGAGAGCAGCCTAACCCAGCCAACCCAACAAAAACACATTATAAACTCTCTAGTCCAGCTCAATTGATGTTAAATTAAATTCAAATCAAGTAACAACTATTAATACTGTATACACAATTTCACTGAAATTACACCAAGATAAACTACATTATCTACACAAAGTGCTGAGAGGCACTGTTCTTCATGCGGTAAACAACGCATCAAAACTGGTATTTATAAGAGCTTCATACTCTGACAGCTATTTTTAGTATTTTATCTGACTACTAGACCATGTACAATTTTAATGAGAATACATGAAAATTCTGCTTTGAGATATAAGAGGATTACAAAATAATATTACATTAACATACGTCTACTGTACAAGTTACCCAAACGCAAGGCATGTACAACAGGCTTCAAAAGTTAAATATACCTGTTTTGTGAATTGTTTCATGGTTCAATGTACCATATCCTCTATTGCTTACTATGCAATTAGCATACAATTTAAATTGAATGTAATTTAAACCAAGTAATTTGGACTCTAAGAACCTTTGTGTGCTCATTCAGTATGATTAAGTAAGAGGAGTACAGTATTTTGCAATTAATGGCTAATAAAGAAAGGAAAACAAACCTCACTCACCCGTGTGGAAAAAAAATGCTTCAATTTGTTATAAATGATTTAAAGTAGGAGAGATAGGAGGTATTTTTAAGTGCTGGTCAATTGACTTGGTCCCTTAAGTATGTCATTTGGTCGTTTTTTTAAAAGGCAAAAATGTGGAAACAATCTGCAGTTCCTTGTACAATTAATTTTGATAACATCTCATTTTTACTTCAATTACATTTCATTGGGCATTTGCACCTTATTTTTCAACCCAAAAAGAGTTGGCTGCATTAAAAAAAGTAAATGCATATGTCTTATCAAAAGAAGATCCAATGAATGAATAACTTATCTGATGTACAAATTTCTCTTTAAAAGATTAATCATACAAATTAACACTGGTACTGTGCATTAGCTAGTTAAGAAAATGTAACTATGCATTATCTCCTGACTTGATCTCGCTCCCAACCTACCTTAAGAGCCAGTTGCCAAACTGAGCCAAAAAGATGCTGCGTGGGAATGTCATTTCCAGTCCTATCACCACCAGCAACCAAAGCTGCAACAATGAATAGCTGAACAAATCTTTACTCAATCTGATTTCTGGCTATTAAGGTGTCTTGAGAGGGCACTTATGATCATGGCAATAGGGCCACCATTATGCTCACACAGTCTACTTAATAAGTTACAGGTTTTTGACTATGTTGTGAATTCTTAGCTACAATACAGAATGTCAGCCTGTGGATTTTTTTTAAAAAAATGCATCCATTGCATCCTTTTTTAAGCAGCCAAAACTCCTTTCAAAGTGAACTGCAAAGGTACTTGGCCCAAGAACCCTTTCACTCTGATCCAGTGAAAAACATCTGTGCACATAGCAAATGCAAATGTCCAGCTCTGGCTACATTGTGGTTCTCATTCAAACCACAATGATGTGGTTGATACAAATTCTGTGCCATCTTTTGTTACACCTGATCACTACATAAAACCACTGCCTTGGAAAATTCCACTGAAAACAATGGAACATGCAAGTAGTATAAAATTACAGAGCAAAATAGACAGATGGATCAGAAGGTTTGTAAGTTGCCATTTGTATTTCCCGGTTAAAAGACAACCAGGTTAAGGCTGCAGTTCTGAACAAATTTACTAAAAAGTAAATACCACTGTCTGCAATGGAACTTACTTTAGAGTAAACATTCACAGACATGCACTGTAAGTATCAAAAATAATAGATCAGCTATGTGTTCATCTGATCAGTCTAAGATTTCTATATGATATAGTATTCAATAATGAACTGCAGCATTTTAATACATCTTTCATTCCTATTTGTGCTTCACAGAGAGGTTATAAATAAAATATATAAGGTTACATTAATTTAACCCAATACAGGTTATTTTAATATTATCTATATATGTTATAATAAAATCTTCCTCTTTTCCTTTAACATAGATTCCCTGGAGGTTTTGTAGGCTTTTCTTTCTCTGTCTTATACGGTTGCATAAGAAAAATATCTGCATGTCCGTAAATAGTATAAGAAAATATCTGTATGTCTGTAAATTACAGATACTACATAAGTTAATTCAGTTTACACAGTGGTTTGCAGCTGCTGGACAAAGGTATTTTATACACATGGTAAGAATAAGTGGCAGTATCAGTATTGAAAATATATTAAGAAGCAGAAATAGATCTCATGCATTCCATAAATTACAGTTCACACACTAGGAAGGAAGGAAAGTAAGCAGGTAGCAAGGCAGGCAGAAATGATGTTTTTGTTGTAATTAGCCTAAGAAAGTTTTAAAAGGCTTGGAAGAAATATTGTAAAAGAATTGCTGGAATCTACAGCACTAATTGGGAGAAAATAGTTTTCAAATTTTGTTCTCAAGAAATGAAATTATATATGTGTATGTACCTTTAAAAATATCTCAGTGAAATACTCTAGAATGAATTAAGCAGCGTATTAATGAGAAAGATTCACAGTATGGATCAAGTTAAATGGTATAGAAGTGTAGTAACCCTGACCCTATTAACATTGTGTGGGGGTGGGGGTAGACGAGGGAGGTCACTAAGTTCTTGTTCCAAAAATATTTCAGCTTTGAATGAATTAGCCAGCTTGTTTCATTCAAAAGCAGAAAAGAAATCTCAACATTCGCAGGGGCTCCAAGGATAGAGACATCTGCTTTTTGTTTTTGTGTGTGCTTTTATTTTAAGGAACTAGCAGCAGGTGAGATGCAATGTTAAAGCTGGGGTGGAGGCAAATAGGTCAGTTAACACCAGAATCTATGGCCAGAAAGGGAGAATCTGATGGTCAAAAAGACAAGAGTTCATTTTTCCTGTGTCATGCTAATCTTGTGCCAGTAGGGCACAAGATAAGGAAAAATTACCTCCTCCTCCCCACTTTTTCTGTTTTCTTTTTCTTTCTTTAACCGCATTCTCTTGATTCCAATGTGAAATAAATAAACCTTCCCAGCTCAAGAGAAACTGTATCTTTCACTCATTCCAAGACCTTACAACAGTGGTTTTCAGCCTGTGGGTCCCCCAGATGTTTTAGCTTTCAACTCCCAGAAATCCTAACATCTGGTAAAATGGCTGGGATTTCTGGGACTTGTAGGCCAAAACATTTGGGGACCCACAGGTTGAGAACCAGTGCCTTACAGGAATCCAGGAGGGGTTGAGATACTATGAATCTCCAAGCTTCCCCTGCCTCACCTCCTTTTGACCCTCTCTCATATCAGAACTCCACAATCACAGAATCATGGGGTGTGGAGATTTCTGGAACCTCTCAAGAACATTTATCATGCCAGATTTTCTACTCCAAGAGTTGTTTCCTCTCTCTGCCCTCAGACAGGGCAATCTGACATATACTACAATTCAATTAATCACCTGTAGAGCCACAGGATCACATTCAAAATCCCTTTTGTGATGTTCCAAAGCAATTTAATGATTGTGTAGCAGCTTCTTACATGTTTACATTTAGTGAAAAATGATCCTTTTATTCCAATTCCTTACCAATATAATTATGGTCCATTTCAAGATTGAGTTGAAATATGGGTTTAATGGCTTGTATTATAGCTCATTCTAGGTATGACATATCAGCTTGCAGTTATAGGAAACAAAGTCAATGTTCAAATGTACAACATCTGAATCAATAATCATTTAATAGTATTAGGCTGGGACTCAAGCCTGTTTAAGCCAAACAGACAGTAAATGTGTGAAAATGCAACTCCAGTAGCAAACTATACATGTTGAATTCAGGTTCTAAAAGAGGGGGGATGAACTGGAGCTTTGAGAGCCATATTGCCCAATTGTCACCTCCTCCAGGAGGTTATCTGATATACTTGTGTCCACATTTAGGAAGTAACAGCACATCATGTCCCATTGCCTATTGGGCTCTTCCAGTTGTGGGATTATTGTCTGGAGTATGGTTTTTTTTGTGGCAGTTGTTTTTATTTTTAGCTGTTTCTAGGAAGGAGTCAACTTGTCTGGAACAGGATTGTACAGGTCCATATAGGGATTTAAATGTATTTCTGGTCATTTTCTACTGAAGAAGATTTTTTCTGACAATTGGAGCTTGATGATCTGAATTGGCGGCCTGCCATTTTGTTCTAATTAGTATTCTTCAAACAACAAGGATATACTAAATGGTGGCAGCTCAATGCAGTCTATCTGTAAGGTATTCCAGAGCAGAATCTTTCCTTGATTAAAACATGAGGCAATTGATTAAGTGCTCAAATTTGTTTTTAATCAAGTTTTTAAAAAGAGGATCTCGTCATTATTCAGATTAACAATTTGGACTTGGATGGAGACATTCTTGTGTCCAAAGTGCCAGTGCACTGGTGCAGTAGTCAAGTGGGTGGGATCCATTGGAAGCATCTTCTTATTTGCTCCTATAGCATTTATTGCAAGGAAGTACATGAGATAGAAATGAAGGTATATGAATTTGGGGGACTACTAGAACAAGCACATCCTTTCACAGGAACAAAGCTTTAACTGGTGCTAAATTTTTACTGTCTTCAATATTACTTTCTACATGTGATAATTTTTCCTGCTATGGATTCTCTTGATAGCAAGAAGAAAGTAAATGATGGCACATGAGAAATAATATTGTAGAGATAATTACAGTTGGTTTTATGTTCTACTTGTTAAATGCCTAATAAGAGAGAAATTAAATGTGGAGCAGTGGGACATCTCAGGTTGGAAGAATGAACAGCATGGAGTTCATAATTAGTACGCGTGACTGGCAATTTCACATAAAAATGCTGTCCAACCAAATGGCAAATGTTCCAACTTCCAGACTCATCTGCCTTGTGTTGCATGTTTTCAGCAACCCAGATAAGCAAATTCTGAGATAATAGCTACGGAATATCAGTCTTCCACAACAGAAAGAGTTTTGAGTTGAAAAAAACCATATGACAGAGTTATATAGTATATGAAAGTATCTAGCAAATATGTGCAAGTCTGCAGCAGAATTGTTGCTTTCTCCTCTTCCTGTTTTTATATTTTAGGAAGAGAAATATAATTGGAATGAAATTCCCTGAGTTATGGAACATACAGACGTGTTCTCCAAATATTCTGCAAAGAGTCTTCTTTCAATTCATGGAATCTAATCCCACACACATATTTAAAATGATGGGAGTATTAATATCCCAGCTGGAAGAATAATTTGGAAGAAACAAAGTAAAATTTCAAATAAATACTTCTCAAAGTGCTAACACAGAGCATGGTAGTCAGGTTTCTGGTTCAGCAGCTTCCATTTCTCAGCTTTCTTTGTTCATTTGATGGGGAGATGACACAGCAAATATTGTACAATCACCTGATTTTTCATTTCTAGGAAGCTAGAATGAATGGGCGCAAAGTAGAGCTAGATGGTTGAACTCTAACATAATGTCATCCACCAAAAGTTTCCCAGATTGGAAAATCATGTTCCTTTCCCACAAGACAATAGCTGATATTCCAGGAAGCAACTGAGTTCTGTTTCTCATTTAATTCTTATTGTGTACTCAGACTATCTATTGGAGTAGTCTGGAAATGAGATATTTGAACATATCTTTCATTTACATCTCACACCTTTTCACTACATTGAATTAGACATCTTCCCATGCAAGGGAAAGTGAAAGCCTCTCAATTTGACTTTCTCTAATGTTCACATTTCCAGTTCTAATATTCATTAATTTTAATATATTCCCCTCAAAATGAAGGGGAACAAAATTGTCATCAATTCAGAGCAGCCAAATTCAATTGGTTTCTAGCCTAAATAGGGACTTGTTGGACCTGCCTGCTTTTCAGAAGTCTCTTGAAAAAATGTAGCAACCTTCATTCAGCACTAACATGCTAAATACAAGGGAATTAAGCCCAGACGTTGAAGATTTAAGCAATCAAAACCCTATGCCTAGGTAGAAGAATCTATATCCCTTGTTCCAATTTTTGAATACTCAAAATTTATTATCAGGCCAAACATGAAGAAATGTCTTCATTTTGGTAAAGACTTATTTTAAAGTAGTGCGAATGAAGTTCTTGCCCTTCCTAATACAGGAGCAATATCCAAAATGGTTACTCTCACTACAGATTTGTCATGCTTGCTGGAAGCATAAAGGGAGAAGCATGGCTTTGCTGGGACAATGTGTATACCATCAAAATACTGGCAACCCCCCCCCCCCCTATCACTTTGCAAGCTAGATGTAACTGAAAAAGACCTACTAATGAGAAATAAATCTTCAAATAAATGGAGATATTTTGTGATGGGTTTTCTACCAAAAAAATCCAAAATGGGTAAAATGGCAGTTAATAAAAAGAATTTTGTAATTCCAAATGTGTGTTATAGATCTACAGTTATTTTTTGAAAGACAGAAAAATATATCTAGTACTTTTAAATAAATTATCTACTCAATATTAAATAATATTAAAATTGCTAAACGTACAAGTTTCTTATTTTTAAAAAGGAAGGTTGCATCTTCCTGACAAACATCTTATTCTTAAAATATAGCACCTTATCCCTCCTCAGGTCTCAAGAAATACATTTGCTGAGAGCTGAGAGTTGTTCTACTGTACTAGCTGCACAGGTATCAACAGTACTGGTAACAATACACATTTCTATGGGATCTTGCTGCTGCTGAATGCAGACAAATATATGCCTGGTTTTTCCTATTGTGCAAAATTAGAATTCTGCCGATTGTTGTGCAGCTCTACTGATATGGAGATCATGATTCCTGAAATAGATTATAATCTGCGATTATCACATGACATTTGTTTATCTCCCCAACCCCAGATTCACATGAAATTCCATGGCAATCACTAAGGCTGAGAGCTATGGACCCAATAAATTCAAACTGGTTAAATATGCTGCCCAGGATGTTCATTAATTTCAGAGAGCTGTGTGAAAAGAAGCACATTATCCAAAATGGGAATTGCTTTTTCATGTTTTGGCATTTTTTACATTTACATTTTAAAATGTCTATGGTTCATAAAGGTGGGGTCAAATTGGGAGCTTTTGAGGGAAATTTTCTCTCTGTGTGTCTCTGTGTCCATATAAAGCTGGAATGCATGGGGCTTTGTATTGCAAGTCTATACCTTTTGCATTGGCAAGTGAGATCGTCAGGCTGAAGTTAACTTGAACAGGGAAGCAAGAGGTGCATATGTCAAGGATTAATAAAGCGCATGTAAAACTTTTACAGTGAGCACACAGTATATTAATGTCTGTAGTGCTTACCGTATTAAAAGCGTGCCAAAGTGCTGGTTGGGTATATTCAGCATGAGAAGAGACAATGCAAACATTGCATGGTTTTTACACAATACTTAATGCTTATTACTTAGCCTGAATCCCTGAAGCAAGCCATCAATATTATGGCACTTTGAGCTTTCCCCTTTGCAGAATCTACATTCTCTATGTCTGGAGTGAAAAGAGGAAGCCCAACAAAACATGTATCTTGAACCAGCTGACTGCCTTCCAGTCACATCCATTCAAAGGGTAACACAAGTGAGATAGATTGTTATGATATATTTGGCTAGGATGCTAAAAGAACACTGATTTATGAGAATGTTTCTAAGTTGCTGTTAACACAAGTAAGAAAGCAATTGGTTTTATTCTAAATGGAAACAGTTTGGGATTTTCTTGAATCTTGATACCAGCATTTACCATAAGACAACATCTGGGGCTTATTAAAGACAGAGCTGGATTGTTCTTCCTTTATTTCTCCTGTTTCCAAGGTTCTTCTTCAGCAGCACTGAAGTCTGCAGATTTGCCATTAGTTGCCAAGGTTACCTGCAAACAATTATCACCAACACCTAACTTTAACATCAAGGCACTTCTTCAAAAGAAAGATTTGAACAACAAATCTCAATATTTACAAGATTTACATTAAACTATTCATACATGTATTGAATCAATTCTTCCCTTTCAATTTTTCTGTTGGAATTTAGGTCTATAGGCTTAATAGAGACATACACATATATGTGAATCTACACACATATATGCACATATACTGCAAGAAAGCTGAATAACTTAATAAGCTAAGTTGCAGAAATGGTTCTTAAAGGGAATGTCAAACAAAAATCACCATTCACTACTCTGTCTCACTGCATATGTTAAAGTTTTGAGCTTGGGAAAGTTAGATTTTGGAATACACCTTCCAAAATTCCCCAGGTACCACCAACTTTGGCTCGGGATTTTGGTATTTTAGCCAAAAAAGGGGAAAAAAGAATTTCCCAAGGTTTGTTAAAGGTGCAGTTACAGTCAAAACAAACATTCCCAAACCCGACTGCTGTTAGCATATAAAAATCACAATCTGATATAAAGTGTGGCCTTCAACATTAGCTTGATTAAAATTGTGGATGAAGTAAGAAAGGTCAAACATTCCATTGGAAATACTGGCTAATGAGCAACATCTCAGCAGTCAATAATTATTATAGAAAGGACCTATTTGACTGAACAGAAATGAACTGGACCTTTACATAGTAAGGGACCTTTCATCTAATTCTAAATGGAATCCCATTATTTCCTAGCTTACCTTCCATGTTACTGTCCTCAGCTTCACATGAAAACTTAAAAACAGGACTGATATTCCACATGATGGACAAACTGGGTGCATGGAAGCATTGTGACATGAAAACATGAAAAATGCATCCATGTTTGAAACAAAGCCAGTCTTTTTCTTAAATAATTAAAAGGGAGAGAGATGCATTATAAAGCATACAATATACAACATATTTGGAGCTGAAATTGTAGGTTAGTTTACAAACCACATTATGTGAAATATGGTAACAAAAGATTTAAATAAAATCCATGCAGTGATAGTCAACGTAGCTTGCCAGTTAACTAACATTAGATGCGCAAATTAGGAAGCCATTGAGAACACAAAGAAGTAGAAATAACATGAGATTGTGTTACTAACAGGGACAAACAAGCAATAAAAAAGCAACATTTATCTCTTCTGAAGTTATTTATTTGCTCTCAGTGTTATCTCCTGTGTTTAAAACCCATTGCAAGTGATGTAGTCAATTGCAATTCATTTAAAAATCTTTCAGTTTCACTGACAATGTCTCAAGTATATGTTTGAATATGTGTTTATTGATTTTAAATGATTTTTAAAATACAAATTATATTTAATTCTGTTTTAATGTTTACATATTTTTAGGTTTTAAATTGTACTGAAATGCTTTTAATATAAGCTGCTTTGAGTCTCTTTGTGGAGAGAAAAAGCAGGACATAAATAAACATAATAATAATAAAGTATATATGTTTATCTCTTCTGTTAAACCACTGGAACTTAAAGGTGAGTAAATCTGTCGGCATCACAGGTATTATTTTTACATCATGGAATTGATGTGATGTGGGTGATATTGAATACATGTATTAACACATGTATTTCATATTTAAATTAAGAGATTTGTCAGTGTCCCTGTAATAATTCATATCTTTGAAATGTATCAATATCAGTAAACATTTTTCAGTTACAGGCATAACCTCACTTGAGTGAGGCCCTTCCACACAGCTATATGACTCAGAATGTCAAATTAGCATAACCCACAATATCTGCTTTGAACTGGAATATCTGAGTCCACACTACCATGTATCCCAGTTCAAAGCAGATAATGTGAGATTTTATTCATCTGTGTGGAAGGGGCCTGATTTAAAAAACAAACATGGGGAGGGGCTGTTGGTAGTCAATTTTCCAGTTCTCTCCACTGGGATTTAGAAATAGTAGAATCACATCAAAATCAGAGCTGGCGGTGTCACTCATTTGATAACAGAACATTAGGTAAATTTACCCCATTAGAGCTGCCTAAACAAAACATTAATACACATAAATTCCTCACTCAGATCCTACCTCAGATCCTACTTCTTACATTTAGAAATAATAATAGTTTATTCAACATACTTTATGTGGATGTGAACAAACCAAAACAAGCTCGATGCTAATCTGTCCCCTCAGCTTCTCTAGTATTGTCATAAGGAAGAAACTGAAATTGTCATTTTCATGGGTGTTGAGTTGAAACAAGCCAGCTTTGTGGTTTCAAACTGGCATATTTGAAACAAACCATAGTGAAAGTTAGTCACAATTTTCAGTGACTGTTGAAACTCTCCCAGTACTGAAGACATGCTGAGATATACAGCTATCCTTTCTCTGTCTTTGAGGACAATGTATATTTCTCTAATCAATTGGTGACCTTCACAAAACTGCTTGGGTTTCCTGAACCCTTTCTCAAAGATGTGTATTTGGCCAGACAAGCTCTAAAAATCAGCAGTGCCAGAGATTCAAGTGTGTGTGTGTGTGTGAGAGAGAGAGACGTTCTGGCACTTAATATCTCACCCTGATGATAGGACCAGCCCTGAAAGTTTGTTTAATTTAGTCAAAATAGCAATCTGTTTTTTTAAAAAACAAAAATTGGAAACAAATGCTGAACACGCAGCTTCCCAGAGGAAAGAAGGGGGGTGGGGGTGAGGGAGGGCACACTCTTGGTTGTGATGCCCAAACCTACCACAATTAACCAGGCGAATTTTAAATCCAAAATATCCAAGATAATTTCTTTCTCACTCATCCCATGGAGTTTTACTTCATTGTATTCTTGGTAAATCAATTCTTGTTATAGCTTTTTTTTCCTAATTCAAATTACTGGTTTCAGACAGAATTAGACAGAATTTAGAAAGCATAAAACTAGCATAGCAATCATGACAATGAAAAAAAAGATAGACATGCTGGGTGAGTGCAAGAATGCACAGACATTGAGGAAGAGTAATAGTTGTGTATGCACGGTGCATCATGGAAAACATTGATCTAGGAAATAAATCCCTTAGATTTACATTTTACTCGGATACACTGTATTTTTTTTTGCTCATTTCAGCCAAAGGAAATGCTCTGTATTTTTCCCCATTGTCTCCTAAACAGATCTACTTGGAAGTATTTCTCACTGACTTCAAAAGGACCAATTTCTATTGATGTGAATGTGAACACAATATTTCAGTCCATATACATATACATATTTTAGAAAAACTGTAAACTCCTTGAATTTACTAAGAAATTGCCCTGTATAGTGAGCTTTCACAAAAAAGCATTTGCCTGTGTTGTGCCTTTTTTGTTTCTGAATTGTTAGTTACCTTAATTTTTGAATGATCATACAAATAGCTTTCTTTTTTTCTCTTTCTTTCTTTCTTTCTTTCTTTCTTTCTTTCTTTCTTAGTGGGCTGGAGGGAAAACAACTTCTTTTTCAGACTGAGTTTTGGGAAGAGAGCATCTGGAGGTAATTATAATTATTCCTTTTGCCACAAATTCTGCTTTCTTACTTAATGATGGACCCAACCTCATTTACACAGAGCTCCTTTGTCACAGGAATTTAGATGAAAGCCAACATAGGATATAATACCACATTTTCCCTGCTTCATACTGCCTTCCATAACACACTGTGGAGCACAATGTTATATGCAAACATTGCATGCAGTTACTGTTTAAAAAGTTTCCAAAAAGAAAGCAAATAAAATATGAACCCACATTTTTAAGCTGAGTAACATTCAGTATTGTCACCTTGTTATTAGCAATATTTTTTTTAAAAAAAAATACATGCAAGTTATAAAAGAAAAACAAAGGAAGATGAGGTATGTGGCTAGATGCAAGTCTCAATATCCATAAATGTGAAAGGTACCTTGCACTCATCTATTATGACAGAGTTGTGAGCTGTATAAACACATTGGTTTGAGTTGTTCTCCCTATGGTTTTTCAGGTCATCATAAATTGACTGAGTCTTTGTCATTTCAATATCTTCGTGTCCTTTGTGATGGGCATCAATGTCCTCCAACTCTGCCTTGGAGAGGTGATACACAATGCCAGCTCCAAAGGAATCTCCCACTACATTAACAGACGTTCTCATTCTGTCTCTGTAAAACAAAGACACAAACAGAGTAAGAATAATGGTTTTAAGCAATATGAAATCATTCTCTCCATGAATGGAGATTTCCCAAAGGAAGCTGTTGTTTTACATAATTAGCTAATGAGATCTGAACGTCTTATCCTTTAAACTGTTTTTTCTGAATAGTAAAGTATGGAGCTGTATTTATACTAATACCCTGTTACTTTGAAAACCTTTCCAGAGACTGTGAAATGGGTGTTCATGTGGAAGGTCAGAACTATATCTGTATCTACACTGACAAAGAGTCATGCATTGGGAATGGTACATTACTGTAAATTTCATGGGGAGTGAGCAATCTACACTGACTGTTTAATGCAGTTTCAAACCTGTATTGAAGAAAGTGGTTTCGCTGTGCAGATAAGATTATTACATAGAAAATCCTGGAAGCAGTTTGAGGCTCAGATGGTCATTACTAGCCATGGGCTCTGAGTTATGAAAATTAACTGATATCGGAAGAGATTCGTAAGAAATGGGACTTTATCGTTTTTACGCAACTCACCGGCAAACCAGGAAGTAGCCTTTCTTTTTCGACACTGGGCGGCACCATTTTTGTATCTGGTGCGTAAGTGTCATAAGGACGTAGGGTGGCTTCTTTGCCCTTAGTCAACGCGGTTTCTGATTGGCTAATGGAGACCAGGTGGTACCATAAAACCACCTTCTTTCCTTTAGCCAACTAGCGAGCGAGGGCCTCCTCCTCCTCTCTCGCCTATGGGAGGGCGGTGAGAGAGGAGGAGGATGCCCCCCGCACCCCTCGCTGCCTCTCTCTAGCCCCGATCCATGGATCAGGGTGAAAGAGAGGTGAGGGGGGCGAGCGAGGGCCTCCTCCTCCTCTCCCGCCTATGGCAGGGCGGCGAGAGAGGAGGAGGATGCCCCCCGCGCCCCTCGCTGCCTCTCTCTAGCCCCGATCCATGGATCCATGGATCGGGGCGAAAGAGAGGCGAGGGGGGCGAGCGAGGGCCTCCTCCTCCTCTCTCGCCTATGGCAGGCGGAGAGAGGAGGAGGATGGACCCCTCGCTGCCTCTCTCTAGCCCCGATCCATGGATCAGGGTGAAAGAGAGGTGAGGGGGGCAGCGAGCCTCCTCCTCCTCTCCCGCCTATGGCAGGGGCGGCGAGCCCCAATGCCTCTCTGGCCCCAATCCATGGATCCATGGATCGCTAGAGAGAGGCAGGAGGGGCGTGGGGGCATCTTCCTCCTCTCTCGCCCCTCCTCCTTTCCCTGCCAATAAACTGGAGTATTGGCAAGGAAAGGAGGGGGAGGAAGCGAATCGCCTCCTCCTTCCCTCCTTTCCTTGCCAATACTTGGTTTATTGGCAGGGAAAGGAGGGGAATGCATGCCCTCCTTTCCTTGCCAATAAACCCGAAGTATTGGCAAGGAAAGGAGGGAAAGAGGAAGCGAATCGCCTCCTCCTTCCCCTCCTTTCCTTGCCAATACTCCGGTTTATTGGCAAGGAAAGGGGGGAAGTGAATGCCCCCTTCTTTCCTTGCCAATAAACCGAAGTATTGGCAAGGAAAGGAGGGAGGGAGGAAATGAATCGCCTCCTCCTTCCCCTCCTTTCCTTGCCAATACTTCGGTTTATTCGCAAGGAAAGGAGGGGAAGGAAGAGGCGGTTTGCTTCCCCCTCCTTTTCTTGCTCATCCCACGCTTTTTACAAGCACGTAGATGAATAAAAAAGCCAATCTGAGATAGGCAAGTTCGGTTGCAGAAAGCACAGAAGAAAGTCTCCTTGGGTGATGTTGTTTCCAAGTTGCAGTTCTTTCTGCGTTGTCGTTTCTCTTCGAGAGTCACTCGGCGTGTCTTCTCAAAAGAGGCCGCAGCATTGTGGATAATGTGAGGCCAGGGTGGACCATTGTTGGTGATCAATCTGGCTGAGCTTGAGATGTTGTTTCAGGGAGTCCTTATATCTCTTTTTGGGGGCGCCTCTCTTGCGCTGACCTGTGGCAAGTTCACCATAGAGTAGTATCTTTGGGAGGCGGTGGTCCTCCAACCTAGAGATGTGCCCTGCCCAGCGCAGCTGTGTTCTCAATAGCATGGCCTCAATGCTGGTGATCCCTGCTTGCTCAAGGACAGCAACATTCGTCACATAGTCGGTCCAGTGTATATTTAGGATTGTGCGAAGACAGCGCTGATGAAAGCTTTCGAGGAGTCGTAGGTATTGGCGATAGGTGACCCATGTTTCAGACCCATAAAGGAGAACAGACAGTATGATAGCTCTGTACACACTGATTTTGGTACTTTGCCTCAGGTTCTTGTTGCTCCAGACTCTTTTGTGACTTCGGTTTATTGGCAAGGAAAGGAGGGGGGAGGCGATTCGCTTCCCCCCCTCCTTTGCCTTAAGAATAGAGGTGAGCTGACATAATCCCATAAAATATTAAATACACACATAGAATACAGTTAGGGGAGAACTGACCGGAAGGAAAGGTGGAAGGAAGGAGAGAAGAAGGCAAGGACAGAAAGAGATAGCATAGCGAAGGAAGGAAGGAAGGAAGGAAGGAAGGAAGGAAGGAAGGAAGGAAAATAAAAAGTGAACAAAGGAAGGAAGGAGAGAGACAAAGGAGAAGTAGAGAAAGGGAGAGGGAAGGAAGGAAAGAGAAAAGGAGGGATGGAACCAAAGAGCAAAGGAAGGAATGAAAAAAGGGGTGGAGAAGGAAGAAAGGAGGAAGAAGAAAGGGGAAGGGGAAAAATAAAGGGGGAGGAATATGTACTACATCTCCAGTCATTTGCACTCCAGAGGTGAAGGGAAATGTTGCCCCTTGATTTGCCTGTGCTTTTAACAGTGTCAGTCCTGTTTCCCTGCTATGCCTAATTTAGAACTAATTAAGAATTTCGTTAGTGATTACGTTACATTTTAGAACTTTTTGGAAATTTTTTTGTAAGTCTTTCTATTACTAATTAAACCCCCCCCCTTTAGATTTTAGAATCGCGGTTTTTGGGTTCTAAACCAAGCCTAGTCATTACACATAATACAGAGCACAGTTGTTTTTTATTTGCCAGTTGGAGGTGACATAGTGAAACTTTTTCCTTTATGAGTGCAGCACAATACACTGAAATTATGCCATATGGAGAAAGCTGCAACAAAGAGTAATTTGAAACAATCTTTATGAGTTTCTCATTCCATATACATAGGTCCTCAATCCCCCTCACATTACTCTAGAGATCTTAATGCCCCAGGTGATCTGGGTTCCAAAATTTAAAACTTTACATTTGGACAGCATTAAATGGGAATTGAAAGCAGTTGCAAATCTGCAGAAATAGCAAAGCAATTCAGCAAGGATTTCAAAGTCTGAATCTGACCTGTTTGTCCAAGACTGTTCTTTCAACTTTCCTGTTTCTTAGGGCATTTCATCTCTGTACTGGAGACCTTTCTTTGACATTTGCTAAGCTTGTCAATTTCCCCTTTGGAAAGTTACAGTTCTTGGCTTTCACTAATGACACTGGATTAATTCCATCCATGGACAAATAGCAATGTTCTGTAAAGGCCTTTTTGTTCAGGTGGAAGTAGAGTAAAGGCAGAGATTTGAAAATCTGAGTAGGTGTGCCTTGGGAAATCCTTTTTTTTACACCTCTTATTCTGCTATAAGTACATGAGTATATTTTATATATTTTCACAGAACAACCCAGGGCGAACAGTACTTTTGAATGATCTGTGCGGGACAATAATATAGCAGAAGTCTGTGCCCTTACAAACTGCCATTGTGCTTTTTACAGGTTCTAACACAAGGTATTTTATTGATTTTGAAAAGTCACAAAACTTTTCATCTTTCCAAATTTTATCTGCCTCAGTCCAAGCTCCATTTTTTTCAGACTGTTTTGAAATTGTATGATTGGTTTCCCCTCAGTTACAAAATTACATACTGGTATTTTAATGTTTTTCTTCACCTTTTTATATAAAAAAGATGTTGCCATTATAATGTCAAGACACAATTCATGTAATCTTTGTGGATAGTGAAATGTTGACTTCATCAGTCTATTTTAAGGTGTTGTTACTAGTTGTGGGCTTACATTTAACATGTGATCACAAATCTTTTCTATTTCAAGGTTTTCTAATTTTATCCAATTTGCCAAATATGGTTTTGATTAAACCTCTGTTGTCTCACTTCTTCAGCTGCTTTAAAAGTGTTCCAGGTCCGCCCCCCCCCCCCCCACCACACACACACACACTTTCCCCTTTTGTCTTTAAGCTTTATTACTGGGACTATCTTACACAGACCAAGGCAGGGCAGGGATGAGTGGACTTTGGGATGTCCATATGACACATAAAATTGATTTGCAATGCTCATACTGCATTACCCAAAGTCTGGAGCTCACCTACACTTTGGAGATGTATAAACAGTGTGTCTAGTACTGATTTAGAACAGGCTGCCACTGTGTACATAGCAATCTCTCCTTTCTGCCCTGCCGACTTCAAGTTGTTCTAGTGCTCTAATCAATGTCAACACTTGCAACGAGTGGTAACCACCAGCAGTTCCAAACTCCCTGGTCATCACTATAATGTAGACAAGATGGTAAGAGTTCATCACCACAGGGCCATGGACACTCCTTCCCACTATCAGAGTGAGTTGGTGCATGTTTGTTGGACATGTTCCACCACTGGAACAGCTCAGAGGCTACTGTGTGGACTCCCTAAAGCCAGGGGTGGTCTATCCATTACGCCAAGTACGTGGCCGTGTAGGGTGCCACCTGCGCATGCACGAAAATCTCTGCGCGTGCGAAGCGCGGCTGGCGCAGCAGGGCGGCATGGCCTGCCCTGCCGCGCCACCTGCACCGCCCCGCCGCCTGCGCCCCGCCGCCAGTGCGCATGTGCAGAGATTTTCGCACATGCACAGAAGCTCCACGCATGCGCACTGGCTCCTGAGTGCGCCTCCAGCTTTGGAACCAGTGCGAATGCGCAGAGCTTCTGCGCATGCGCACTGGCTTCAAAGCTGGAGGTGCGCTCGGGAGCCAGTGCGCATGCGTGGAGATTCGCGCATGCGCAGAAGCTTCAAAGCTGGACGCGTGCTCAGGAGCCACTGGGGGGGGGGGGAAATAATATTCGTTTACCTCTCCGGGATAGGTAGGACCGCCTCTGCCTAAAGCAGTGGTTCTCAACCTGTGGGTCCCCAGGTGTTTTGGCCTACAATTCCCAGAAATCCCAGCTAGTTTACCAACTGTTAGGATTTCTGGGAGTTGAAGGCCAAAACATCTGGTGACCCACAGGTTGAGAACCACTGCCCTAAAGGCTGGTTCAGGTACCCCACTATGGATCAGTCCCAGCATAAGTGACATGTGTATATGTGATCTCAGTAGTTACAAACCAAATTCAAAGTATAAAATAAATAAATAAATAATTTTATTTCTACCCTGCCACCATCTCCCCAAAGGAACTCGGGGTGGCTCACAGAAGCACTTCAAGGTGTTGCATATAAAACAAACAATACATAAGCATATACAACAACACATAGGTCTATAGACATCTAACATATATAAAACTCCATCTAATAAAGTTATAAAATTCATAAAATGCAGTAAAACTTGTGAATAAGACTGGCTGTCTATCATTAACAAACTAAAGTATCAGAGTGTGGTCATCGCTAAGTCCTCAAATCTGACCATAAATGACACAGGGTCAAAGGCCTATATAAAAAGTCATGTTTTTAAATTGGCTCAAAGGCCTGGAGAGTGGGAGCTAACAGTTACTCTTGAGAAGGTCTATCAGAACTTGTCTTTCTTTTAGTGGTCAACAACTTCCAGAATTTCCTAGCTAGCATGGGTTACAATTCCAAATAAACAATTTCAAAGATGCCACATGATTCCTTCAATTTCATCCTCTTTCCATTCTAAATAAGTACCTTTTTCTGAGATGCCTCTCCAGTACCTTTTCTGTCTGTTATTACAACCTCTGTGGACTGTGTGGCTTTAAGATCTCAGTCTTTTATGTCTGACCTTTTCTACAGAAGCAATGTCATCACTGAGAGGAAATGCTTCAGGGAACTGGGATTTTTACCCAAACCTTTCACTGGAAAGGATCAAATAACACAATAGTGAACCTGCCCAGCCTGCAGCTTGTTACTGCCAGTGAATTATGGCTCTAAGCTAGGGCTTCTGTGTTAAGAGACATATTTTAAAATGACATTTCCCTAAAACAACAAACCACGACACATACCAATTTAACATCCTCCTCCTGACTACAAGTCTTTGTTCATTTTTTCTCCAACATAAACAGGTATTTAAAATATGAATATATTCCTGTGTTGACTCATGATTTTATATAAATAAGCTCACAGCCATGGATATAATCTTTTCTTTCCGCTGGCTCTCTGCTCACTGTTGAGCCACAGCCTGTTTTCTCAATACAAAGATGTTTTCTGTCTGTCTGTCTAAAATTCTGAGTTCCAACTAATTTTATTTTGGAGAGACGGCACAGGTCTGATGGACGTGTTGTAACAGCACCTGTCATGAAATCTGCCAACTTTCTGTACTTCATCAGAGGCTCACACTGGAATTGTTCTAACTTCTTAAATTCACCAGTGACAGTGTGAGGGGGGATTTTTTCATTAAGCATCTTGCATATGGAATGCTTTTTCAAGATAGGCTTTCCTGACATCAACTTTGATATTGTTTTATTGAAAGACATGTTTTTAATGTTAATTTTTAAAAGTGTGACTGTTGGAGATGAGAGACAGGGCCTTCTTAGTGGTGGCCCCTCGCCTGTGGAACTCTCTATCCAGTGACATTAGATTGGCCTCTTCCCTCTTGTCCTTTAGATTGAAACTTAAAACCTGGTTATGGGACCAAGCGTTCTAACATTAGAGGCAGAAATTTAGAATGAGACCCGATTTGTGTGAATGACAGCAGACTGACCTGGACTTTGATTTCAAACCTGCATGATTTAAACAATGTTTTAGTATTTTTTAGCATTAACTAATTGTTTTAATTGCTTTTATCACTTATTACTGTTGTTGGCATTGAATGAATGCCTGTTGCGAAGCCTCCCTGAGTCCCCCACTGGGGGTGAGAAGGACAGGATACAAATATGCAAGATAGATAGATTCTCTCCCTATGAACCATTCAGGTGTTTAAGATCGTCTGGAGAGGCCCTGCTCTCGGTCCCGCCTTCTTCGCAGACCCGATTGGCAGGGACAAGAGACAGGGTCTTCTCAGCGGTGGCCCCTCGGCTATGGAACGCCCTACCTAGGGACATTAGATCAGCCTCCTCCCTCCTAACATTTTGAAAAAAAGTTAAGACCTGGTTGTTCGAGCAGGCTTTTGCAGATGAAATATAACTATTGAATTGTGATCATGGAATGATATGATAATGCGATGGAAAATGATTTTAATGATGAGACGCTGAGAACTGTATTTTCTGATTTTAATTGCTAATTGTTTATTGTTTTATCTGTTAATATATAACTGTTTTAAATTGTATTTTATATTGTGGGCACTAGTTGCCACATGTAAATTGCCTCGAGTCGCCTTCGGGCTGAGAGGGACGGTATAGAAATATAGTAAAATAAATAAACAAACAAATAAATAAATATGAGCTTCCAGTATGAACTACAGTGATTTTCAAGTGGTGACCTGGCTATTTTTCTCCATTTTAATTTTCTTTGTACTTTATTGTATCAGTGCATTTAACACATTAATTGTTGTGATTGTGTGCCTTGAAGTAGTTTCTGACCCTAAGGCAACCCTATCATAGGGTCTTACATCATGGCAAGATTTATTCAGAGGGGGTTTGATATTGCCTTCTTTGAGTTTTTGTCACCAAATGAAGATTTGAACCATGATCTCATGGTCTAGCACTTAAACAACATAGGCTTCCAATAATATTTGAATATTGTGCTTTAATAATGTAATTCTCATGTTTTCTTGTCCCACTATAAAAGTTTTCTTCCTACCAGATGCAATTACAAGAGATTTTGTGTTTTCTTGCCTCATGTATAAACTGTAGACATTGTCCAGCTGCCATAAAACATTCAATAACTCTTAACAATTCAACTTTGTATTTTAGTTTGTATGTACAGTGTATAGATGAGGCAAGGAACTAGAACTAAATAATAAAGAATGAAACAAATGGCAAATGCTGTCTCACTGTTCAGTGTGTGCAAACCTATCTTATATTTTGTTCCACTAGATAAAACAGGAGTAGATCCAACAATCTATGGAAAGACTTTGTGCAAGCAAACAAGCAACAAGTACATCATATTACTATATCAAGGAATGTGTATAATGCACTGCTTATAGGTCTGTATACTCTGAGTAAGGATGCACTTGCTTAAAATTCAAATATAAATGTGAATGCATTCATATTATTTTCTTTGTAAAAAAAGAGGCGTATGCTTTAGGGACTTGGGGAGGGGGAATCACTGTCAATTTTCCACATTTCCATGATCAATAAAAAGTTTTAAAATGAGAGATTTTCCACATTTCAGAATAAGTTGTGCACAGGATTAATAACTAGCTACAGGATGAGAGCCAGTTTGGTGCAGTAGTTTAAGTGTTGGTTTATGACTCTGGAGACAGGGTTTGAACCCCACTTAGCCATGGAAACCCACAACATAATCTTGGAAAAATTATACTCTCTCCAGGGCCCCTCTACACAGGCTATACAATCCAATAGAAACCAGGATAAAATGGGGGGGTGTCTAGATCACGTTAGCTGAAAATGCACACTGAATTGTACCATTGGTTGAAAAATGCGGGTTAAAAAGATGTGCTTAAAAGTCAAGAACAGCCAAAAATGCACATATTCGTATCACTGAATATCTCTGCACTCATGAAACACACAGAACTGCATTGTGATACACTGGTGTGAACTGCACATTTAAAAATCCCAAAACAGCTGATGAGGGCTGTAAATAGATAGAGCAACAGATACACAGGTGGCTAAATGGAAGTACAAAAGGAAAACAATTCTTAGCAACCATTCCTTTGTTCTTATATTTATGAATTAAACAGAGTTTGAATTTATACAGTGGGCACCAACATGGCAGGCAAATGACCCCAAAGGGAAATAGGATTTAAGAGGGCAAACATAAAGGCAGCAGGAGGGTGAGGAGAGATAATAACAAGAAATTTGCTTGTATGCACATTTGTATATCCACACCAGTGCTTAAGAGGTCCAGCGCATCATCAGAGTCAATTTAAAAAAGAAAATGAAACTTCCGGTGGAAGTCCCACATCTGTTTTGTGGATTTCTAAAGTCTGCTATAAACAAACCTTTCAGGATGCCAGGGGACTATTTGTCAGGACTGAGAACTCTGTGTTTGGACTTGCTTTCAGGTACTCCAATTGTTTTTGCCCCACCTCTTTGTCCCAGATTGTGAGGGTGTCGGGAAGGGCCCAAAGAAGGCAAGAGCAAACTGCTATGAACAAATCTTATCAAGAAAACCCTGCAATAAGTTTTTCTAAGGTAGCGATAATTCAGAAATGACTCAGACCTCAAAACAGAGTGATGCTCATATTAAGCATCAGTCATAATGAAGGAAATGATACCTGACTGAGTAGTTAACAATTCAATAAGTAGATAATCACTAGGCATGGGAAAAAAGTTATGAAAATTAAAAGATTCGTAAGAAATTCGTAAGAAATGCTACTTTCGAGCTTTTCCGCACCTGGAACGCCAACCAGGAAGTGGACTTTCTTTTTAGAACCTCGGGGGCCAGGATTTTCTTAAGTGTCGTTATTAGGTCGTATGGGGGGGGGCACCCTCCTTCTCTCTCACCACCCTCCCGCCTCCCTTGCCAATATTATGGCAAGGCAAGCCCTAAACTCGCTCCTTCCTCGGCTGGAAGGAAGCCTGGAAAAATGTAAACAGAGAGGATTACTCAGAGTAAATCTGCAAAGGAGGGCACTTTGGATGAAGGGCCCTCCTTGCAGATTTACTTCTGAGTAATCCTCTCTGTTTACATTTTTCCAGACTTTCCTGCCTCTCCTGCCCTGCCAGGATCTAAGGCATCAAAGAGTATTGGGGTGAGAAACCAACCTAATGTATAATAGAATGAATGCTACTGTAAGTGCCACTGCCTAATATTATAAGTAATCCAACTGGTCATACCTAATTCCATGCACATGCAATAATACAGCAGTAATAACAATAACAAGAGGTAAAATTCAAACCGAAGTATTCTGAGTGGTCCCTGCCTCATGCAAACGGGCTCATGCGGTGCAAGCGGTGCAAACGGAAATTAGCCCGGGGAAAAGCCAGCTTGGGAGCACACACATACATATTCTTGGGAGGGGGATTTGTTGAAGAATCCCGGCCTCATAGAGAAGATTCTGCAGCAAACCCCCAAAAGAATATGTATGTGTGTGCACCCTGTCTTTTCCCGGGCTAATTTCCGGGCTCACAAAGAAGAGCCCGTTTGCACCGCATGAAGCAGGGACCACTCAGAACACTTCGGTTTGAATTTTACCTCTTCTTATTCCCATTGCTATTACTGCTGTATTATTACATGTGCATAGAATGTAGGTATATGACCAGCCTGGGCAAACTTGGGCCCTCGCTCCCTCGGGATCGGGGTGAGAGAGAGGCAGTGAGGAGCGAGGGGGGGGGTTCCTCCTCCTTTTCTTTTGCTGCTTCCAAGAATAGAATACCCCCTCCCTCCCTCCTTCCTATTTGGAGAGTCCCATCTAGAATTCAGTGTGGTTTATTCAAGTTTTGGCCTACAACTCCCAGAAATCCCAGCCAATTTACCAGCTGTTAGGATTTCTGGGAGTTGTAGGCCAAAACCATCTGGAATGCGCATGCTCTGGCATATGAATTTCTAACGAATTTCGTTAGTACTTAAGTCACATTTCCGAAATTTTTGGGAATTTTTTTGTAAGTCTTTGATATACTAATCCAAAAAAAATCCCCCCCCCCCATTTGATTTTAGAATCCCGATTTTAGGATTCTAAACCAAGCCTAATAATCACTGTTCTGGGAGAGGATGCAAAATCAATGTCTTTCATATTACTTACAAGAGCCAGTCTACAGCAACAAGCAAGCTGATGTCCTGGGTTGGAAGACCAACTGCTGTGAGGATGAGAAGCATGGTCACCAGTCCTGCGCTGGGTATACTCGCAGCTCCAACACTGGCAAGAGTAGCTGTTAGACTGAAAAATCAAATACATCTGCTTGGTCAAATAAAGCTTTTTTTAGTGCAGAAGTGAGCAAAGTATGGCCCATAGGTTGCATGCACCCCTTGAAACGGCAAAGAACGCCCTCTGTAATGGTCCACCAAATTACCAGATTTTACGCCAATGTGGGCATTTTGTTATAGTTTACTTCCCCATGAAGCCTCACCCCAAAAAAAGGAGGAGGGAAGCTTAAAATGGGCCAAAGCACCAGATGGAAGTGATGTACCATCACTTCTAGCATGCTGAAACGCAAGGGAGTCACCTCTCAGCTCCTTTCCCTTCCATAGTCACCCAACCTTATCCTATATTTCTATTGATAATATGAGGACCTTCACTAATTTGATATAGTCTTTGTAACAATGATGTATGTCTTCACTTATTTCATTCTTGTATGCAAAAATTTCAAAAGATTTTGCCTCAGATCATGGGATTATGAAGAATTTTGCCCATTTTATTTCTTTCAGAGCAGGGCTTTAAAAATATTTGCATTAAAAATTGTGTGTGCATTGGCAGGTGATGGTGGCCCCCCATTGTCATAGCTATTTCTGTGAACACTGCCCTCTAAACAAATCCTACCTTCAGTCAACTAATGAAGACTTTCTGAGACACTGTAAATTGTGAAGCTGGGAAATATTAATAACATATACATAACTTTTCCAGTTGTTGAGACAGACAGTTGGGGAAACCCCTGATAATTTTCTGTTTTAAAAATCCCAAAATGCATTTCATTGGAAATTCTGGTTGAGCTGCTTCCTGGCATAAGAAGTAGGCTTTTGGGGGGAGGGGGGGGGAGGGGATTTCCATCATTAACCAGTATAAACATGAGTTCCATATGTTACAAAACCATAAGTCCAACTTACAATTTCATAGATATTGAAAGGGTGCCAAATAATTTTTACAGAAAAGTTATTTTGCACCACATTTTCAGAACTGCACAAAGGTCGTTGTTTAAAAGTTATTAACTGGCTCTGATACACACAAAAAATAAATAAATCTACAACTGTCCTGCTGTCTTCTGCTGAGGAGATTCTTCATTGGTAGTGGGATATTGTCTAACTAAATGCATGAAGGCAAAGTTAGGATTTACACACCTGGTGGTGAAGATGAATAATGGTTTATAATTATTTAGAAACGTGATCTCCTTTGGTACAGTCAGGCTCTGGGCTATCAGTGTTTTTGTCCTCTCGTGCCAGAGAAGAAACATACCTGACAGTGACTATCTGTCCACCATCCAGCTGAATTCCATTCATTTGTGCTATGAAGATGGCTGCTACAGCTTCATAAAGGGCAGTCCCATCCATATTAATAGTGGCTCCAACAGGTAAGACAAATCTTGTCACACGCTTGTCAATACCCAAATTTTCTTCAAGGCAGCGAAAGGTTACTGGCAATGTGCCCGCACTAGGATGCAAGTGAAATAAAAGAAAGAACTGACAGGTTATGAATTCATTTCTGACTTAATAGGGCAATTAGCTATCTCTGCTTATCCTATGTAATGCCAGGCAATCACCTGAAATATCAATAAAAATGTATTTCCCAGGCCACCACTGAATTTTTATTTCTTCAGATGAAGTGGAAATGAAGACAGGTTAGGAATTCAATAGTTTTAAAACTGAGATATATTGTTCTGTGTCAGGGGGAAAAAATCTTTCACTGGAATTACATTTACTTTGATTTTTGTACAATACTAAATATGATACTCCTGCCAAATGGCACTAGCTTTACATGGTGGTGGGACTACATGCTGCTTGTAGTGTCTCTGTAACAAGGCATTTCCAGGCAGCAGGAAATTGTGGCCACCCATATTGGAGTGAGCACCACCCACCAGAGTTGGACACGACTAGACTTAATGATGTCGAAATAGTTGTAGAAACCTTTACCTTTAGAGCCTGAAAAACTGTGTGGATTGGTCTCAGGGATTGTGTGTTGAGGTCCCCGGGCCCAATCCACACATGACCCACATAAGGTGGCTGAGAAAATGACATCTTTCAGTGTAACTGACATAGGATTGGAACAATTGGACTACGAGATTGGATTATGTTTTATCTAGGAGACGTAATGTTATTATTATTGTCATTGTTTTAATTTATTTGCTAATGTTTTTAACTGTTTTAAATGCTGTTTTTATGATGCTGTTGGCATTCAATTTGTTGCCTTGTGAACCACCCCAAGTCGACTTCGGGCTGAGAGGGAGTGGTATACAAATGTGCTAAATAAATAAATAAAATAAATCTTTGCAAATCAGTCTCTGTGGATAAGTTGCATATAAAATATAGATGAATCTTATATGTATATTTTGATCCAGTGTCCAAGATACCTCATGATGTACAGGTATGCAAATATAGATATTCTCTTTTAAAAAAAACAACCAAATAAACCCCACAAAATTGAAAACAGCATTTCAGATAAGGAATACTCAACATGTATTTAAAAAATCTACAGTAAAATCCAAAAAGATGTGACACATCTTTAGTTCACATAAGTGTTTTATATCAAATACCTTGAAGCAGTGCCTAAAGCAGTAATCCATGCTTGGAAGATGCCAGCAAAGAACGAAAAGGGGTTTTTCCTTGTTATTATAAAGTACAACGAAGGCAAGAAGATCCCTCCATGGATGAGAAGACCTATTATGACAGTCACCATGTACATGCCCAGTTGCCTAGCAACTACTTCTAAGTCATTGATGGCAATGATTTTTCCACAGATGAGACAGGCAATGCCCAGTGGAGAATACCTGGAAAACAACACAACAAATCTCTGGTTACAGATACTTCTATAAACAAACAAACAAAATTGTTATCTGTATATTCCTGTAAAATAAATAAATAAATAAATAATGTCTTGAAAGAAAATTGCAATCAGCCCTCTGGTTCCACAATTTCCAGCAAATCATCATGTCCCATATTAGTAAATGAGAACAATATAAATGAAAATATGCTAGAGCAGTTGCATTCACATCAAACATGTTTAATAACATGGAATGTGATCATTCTAGAACTAAACCCCTACAGATATGGTGGGTCCACTGTAGAGCTATGTAGACCAATGTTTCTTTAAATCTTCTTTAAATAACAGAGCAAACACCTGGAGACACATGAAGCAGTGAACACAAGTATATCAAGGCACTCAGCATCTGAAGCTTTTTTTTTCCCATGCTGCCAACAAATAGCAGATTGAGTGGGTGCTGGTGGTTTCCATGCTATTTAGTTGGTAAATCATGTCTTCTCTCAATCATCTCTTCTGCAGGCTAAACATCCCCAGCTTTTAAGTCACTACTCACAGGGTATGGTTGAAGGAGATTCATTGAGTTGCAGAAGAAACGTCAGGAGAGAATGCTACCCAAGCATAGGCATAGGCATAGAGAAGAAGGCAGAGTTAGCAAGCACATTAGGGAACAGCAGTGATTGGTTTAGAAGGGACGCCACCTCATTGGTTGTCCTGGTGCATTACAATTAGTTTAGAGAAACACCATGTGCTCTTTGTTTACTAGTCAGTGATTGGTCTAGGAGACATCACCTATGTTAGCCTAATGAAACACCCATTTGGCTGCTCCGTGGGAACGCTTATCAGAAAAGTAACAATATAGGGACAATCTACGCACATAGACAAAGCTTTAATAACTGGTCAGGAAAATAAACTGCGCAATGTCTGTTAGCCAATGGATTATTAGATTACCTAATGCATTGTTAATTGGTTAGAATCAGAGCACATCATAAGTGTTAGCCAGTGAAATGAATGAACGAGGCGGTGCTTAAACCGACTCCATTGATTGTATAAAACTGAATGACTGGAAGGAGGAGGGGTTCTGTCCCTTGCGTCTTGTTGCGCCATAGGGCAGACCTCTACAGCTGTGGTTTCAAATAAACTGTGTTTTCTGAGAAGTAACCCAGTTGTCACGTCTTCTAGTTCCTGCGCCCGCACGAAAGCAGCCTTAGGGGAAAAGGGTATTGCTGAGAAGGATTTCTCCTGCTTCATGGTCTCTAGACCTTTAGTCATTTTAGTTGCCCTCCTCTGGACACTTTCCAGCTTGCTTGTCACTATCTCTCTTAAATTGCAGGGCCTAGAATTGGACACAGTATTCCAGGTGAGGTCTAACCAAAGCCAAATAGAGAGGCACCATGACTTCCCTCGATCTAGACACTATACCCCTTTTGATACAACTCTGTTGTTGTTGTTGTTGTTGTTGTTGATACAACTCAAAATCCCATTGACTTTTAGCTACTATGTCACATTGTTGGCTCATGCTGACTTGTTGCCCACAAAGACTCCAAGATCTTTTTCGCATGTACTGTTGTCAAACCAGGCATCACCCATCATGTATGCATTTCATTTTTATTGCCTAAGAGTAGTACCATACATTGTTCCCTGTTGGAATTAATTTTGTTAGTTTTGCCCCAGCTCTCTAATCTATGAAGGTCTTTTTTAAAAAAATTCCAATCCTGTCTTCCAGAGTATTAGCTATTCTCCCAAATTCATGTCATCTATAAACTTGAAAAGCATGCCCTCTAAACCTTCATTCAAGTCACTAATAACAGAATGGGTTGAGGACAGAACTGAACTGAACTGAACTTTATTATTTACTAGCTTGGGGACCCGGCGGTGCCCGGGTCATTTGAGAAGTGCAGCAGGATGTAGAGTGGGTCATGGGGGCTCTGTGTGCCAAGTTTGGGCTTGATCCATCATTATTGTGAGTTGCAGTGGTATCATGAAATTACTGAAGGTAGTGGAAGTCCCATCATCTGTGGTCCACCCTCCCCCAAAGTGTAGTAGGATGTAGATTGGGTCATGGGGGCTCTGTGTGCTAAGTTTGGTCTGTATTGGTGAATGGATGAGGGTTGCATTGTTTTTAGGAAGTGAGTGAAGGTACTTCAAGTCCCATCATCTGTGGTCCGTCTCACACAAAACAGCACCAGGATGTAGAGTGGGTCATGAGGGCTCTGTGTGCCAGGTTTGGTGTTGATCAGTCATTGGATTAGGTTTGTAGCAGTCTTGGAAAGTGAGTGAAGGTACTGCAAGTCCCATCATCCATGTTCTGGCCCCCTCCAAACTTCAGTAGGATGTAGAGTGGGTCACTGGGGCTCTGTGTGCCAAGTGTGGTCTTTCTGGGTGTTTGTTGGGGGCCGCAGTTGTCTGTGGGAACAGAAGGGTGTGAAAGTACTACAAATCCCATCATCCATTGTCAGTCCTCCCCCGAACCTCACCAGGACGTGAAGGCAGTCATGGGGGTTATGTATGGCAAGTTTGGTCTCGATCAGTGATTGGATGAGGTTTGCAGCGAACTTGGGAAGTGAGTAGAGGTACTTCAAGTCCCATCATCCATGGTCCACCCTCCTCCAATCTGCACCAGGATGCAGAGTGGGTCATGAGGGCTCTGTGTGGCAGGTTTCGTGTTGATCAGTCATATGATTAGGTTTGTAGCAGTCTTGGAAAGTGAGGGAAGGTACTGCAAGTCCCATCATCCATGTTCTGGCCCCCTCCAAACTTCAGTAGTATGTAGAGTGGGTCACTGGGGCTCTGTGTGCCAAGTGTGGTCTTTATCAGTGTTTGTTGGGGGCCACAGTGGTCTGTGGGAACAGAGGGGTGTGAAAGTACTACAAATCCCATCATCCATTGTCAGTCCTCCCCCAAACCTCACCAGGATGTGAAGGCAGTCATAGGGGTTATGTATGCCAAGATTGGTCTCGATCAGTGATTTGATGAGGTTTGCAGCGAACTTGGGAAGTGAGTAGAGGTACTTCAAGTCCCATCATCCATGGTCTACCCTCCTCCGAACTGCACCAGGACGTAGAGTGGGTCATGGGGGATGTGTGTGCTAAGTGTGGTCTGTATTGGTCCTTTTTGGTGGCCACAGTGGTCTGTGGGAACCAAAGTGTTTGAAAGTACTACAAATCCCATAATCCGTGGGTCATGTCCCCCGAACCGCACCAGGACGTAAAGGGGGTTAGGGGGGTTATGTGTACCAAGTTTGGTGCAGGTCCATCACCCGCGCTGGTTGCTGTGGCCTGTGAAAGTGGCTGCCACATATCCGCCCTCCCGCCCTCCCGCCCTCCGCACACATACATACATACAAACATTCCATTTTATAAAGGGATACAGATGAGTCGCCCTCCACAAGTGTGCTCCGCGCAACTTACACAGCTAGCAATGCAGTACTAGAGTATTAAAACATTTAAATATTAAAATGGCTAAAAATATCGGACTCGGAAGGTTCCGGGTCGCTGGTTGTCGTATTATGCATAGGCTTTCCTAAATAGCCATGTCTTAAGTGCCGCCAAGAATTGGGACAGGTCAGGGCTGGCTCTTTGGTCTGGCGGTAGAGAGTTCCACAGGACGGGGGCCGCAACAGAGAAAGATCTCTGTCTCGTGGACTCCAGATGAGCCTCTCTTGGACCCGGGATACAAAGGAGGTTCTCGTTTGCTGGCCGTGGTGCTCTTGGCTGGGTGGGTAGGGTCAAGCGGTCTTTTAAGTATGAGGGACCCTGGGCCCACAGGGCCTTGAATGTCAGGGTCAGAGTCTTATAAAGGACTTTGTGTTCAACCGGCAGCCAGTGCAGACGCTGCAAGGATGGTGTGATGTGACATCTCATTGGTGTTTTTGTGAGGAGCCTGGCGGCAGCATTCTACACAATCTGAATCTTATGGGTTAATGACCGAGGAAGGCCCACATATAAGGCGTTGCAGTAATCCAGCCTT
The DNA here is from genome assembly GCA_030556195.1 of Anolis apletophallus. NCBI lineage: Eukaryota > Metazoa > Chordata > Lepidosauria > Squamata > Anolidae > Anolis > Anolis apletophallus. The sequence goes on along the minus strand of JARBWK010000002.1, from coordinate 66,409,052 downwards.
GATGTAACCGTGGCGTGGATTACTGTAGCTAATGCCTCCATTGGTAGGTAGGGCGCCAGTTGCCTCGCTTGCCATAGGTGGAAGAAGGCCCTTTTGCTCGTAGAGGCAATTTGGGCCTCCATCGTCATCTTAGAGTCCAGGATGACACCGAGGCTCCTCACAGAGGGGGATGGGGTCAGCGGTTCCCCTTCGAAGGGGGGCAGTGGGTTGACTAGCTCTAACGGACGGCCCGGCCATAAGATCTTGGTCTTTGCTGGGTTTATTTTCAGCTTATGGGCCCAGAACCATTTCGTCACTGCTCCTAGGCACTGGGTGAAGTTTTCCGGCACCGAGGTTACTCCAGCTTTAGGAGGAGCTGAGTGTCGTCGGCATACTGGTAACATCCCAGCCCAAAGCTCCGGGCTAGACCAGTGAGAGGCCGGACATAGATATTGAACAGCATTGGCGACAGTACGGCACCTTGGGGTACTCCACACTCAAGGAAAGCTTTCCCAGTTGTTTGGCCTAGCCATTCTACTCGCTGGCTATGTCCTCGCAGAAACGAGTTGAACCAGGTTAAGGCCAATCCTTGGATCCCTACGGCGGCTAGTTGTTGTATCAGCAGACCGTGGTCTACCGTATCAAATGCGGCGGTGAGATCTAGCAGCACCAGAACTACTGAGCCTCCCTTGTCTAGTTGACGGCGGATGTCGTCCGAGATGGCCACCAGGACGGTCTCGGTCCCGTGCCCGGGGCGGAAGCCTGATTGAAAAGGGTCCAGGCGATCTGAGTCCTCAAGGAATTTTTGAAGCTGGGCCGCTGCCGCACGTTCAATCAGCTTGCTGTGGAACGGGAGGTTTGAGCCCGGGCGGGAGTTAGCTGGCGTCGCAGGGTCCAGGCTGGGTTTTTTAGGAGGGGGGCGAACCATGGTTTCTTTTAAAAGCGTCGGGAAGACTCCCTGCTCCAGGGAGTTGTTTATTATGTGCATCAGAGGAATCAGAAACTCCTCTGAGCAGTCCTTAACCAGCCAAGAGGGGCAAGGAACTGTGGAACAGGTAGTTGGTCGTGCTGCAGAGAGGATTTTGTTAACTGCCTCCAGATCCAACAGTTCGAAACGAGCGAATATCTGGTTGGTTGGAGTATGTATTTCTTCTTCTCTCTCACGCACAGCCTCGGACATAGATGGTAGTTCTTGCCAAAGGGCAAGAACCCTGTGGAACCCCAGTAATCACTTCTTCCCTGTGTGGCATCTACTTAAGGGTCAGTGTAAAATTTAAACATTGAATTCAAACTGCAGGAAAAGAGATTCCACATAATTATTAGAAAGAACATTCTAATAGTAATGTAGAATACACTGCTATTGGCCAGGAGAGCTTTGATTTTATTTTATGTTCCTGTATAGCAAGGGGTTGGACTGGATGGATGGCCCTTGTGGTCTCTTCCAACTCTATGATTCTAATACAGATGATAATTTAGAATGATTTGCCATGCTCTGCAGTCACGACAGTACAAGTGGAATCACAGTGCTCTAACTGTGTGGTTTGAAATAGCTTCCTCTTTATACTTCATTGTCCAGTTGCAGGTCCAAGCATTTAAAAATACTTTTCCCACTGGTATCTCTTTGTTCACTTCCTGAAAGATTGACTGAAGATAATCCTTCAATATGGGTTAGAAAGCAACCTCAACAAAAGCTCAGATTTATTTTATGTTCTCATGGTGCTCACAAGAGTTTCATGAATCAATGAAGCTGTTGGCAAGATGGATCTTTTTCTCAGAATACAGTCATAAATATTTGGACAGAATGTCCCTTTGGATATGAAAGAAATAAAGAGTATCTCCATAGACTACACATTCTCTTCTATGTAAATGAGCAAGTTCTAGTTGGAGGGCAAGCCCTGGTGGAATTATGTTACTGGATCCTGAGGCGAAAGTATTGGGAACTAGAAATGGATCCAAGCAGTTTGCAAAAACAGTGCTACGCATGTACTTGGGAAAGTAGAAAAAAATGCTTGATTCATGTTTAATATGATTTTACACAATTTTCCTAATTTAAACCATATGCTGGCCAAACCTCAGCTGCCTTTCAAAATTCATATTTTCTCATATATATTTTTTTCAAATAATGTTTGATAATATAAAAATGTGTACAATGTTTTCTATTGCTAGGAAAATGGTGCACGGAAAATGTGTATATAGTAACATTGACAAATATTGCATCAGAATGCAAGCATAAGTATATATCAAAATGTGTAAACTATGGAAAAGGCAAATCAAATTTGCATTCTGCTCAGTAAGCCCAAGTTGGAAGCCCTATGTTCAACATCATAATTATACATAACCACTTTTAAATTCATTGCACCATTGCCATTAAAGTGTGCCAATGGATATAGTGGTCATATTTGTAAGTGCTTGGTTGGCTCCTGTATAAAAAATGCAATAAACCAAACAGATTTAGGCCAGAACTGAAAAGATATATAAGTATACAATAGATCAGACCTGGGCAATTGCCGGCCCTCCAGGTGTTTTGGACTTCAAATCCCAGAAATCCTAACAGCTGGTAAACTGGCTAGGATTTCTGGGAGTTGAAGCCCAAAACACCTGGAGGGCCAGCAATTGCCCAAGTCTGCAATAGAGGTTGGCATGTTTCATTGGGTAATGTCAACTTACCACATGATCATGATTACTAGCTTCATTACAATCTCATTCAAGATATTGAAGAAATCTACCATCATCTTGGCTTGTTCTCCCATTTTGCCCATTGCAATACCAAAAGCAATGAAGAACCCAATGAGACCTGTTGAATACATGTTAGAATATTAACACTGCTGGGTTAAAATATTGTTTCAGTTCGTTTTAAAAACCAGAATGTAACAAAATTAGAACTTTGGACAGATTTATTCTAGATATAAAAAGCTGATGATTAAAGGCAGAATGGTATAATTTCATTTCTAATCAAAATATCCTGGCAATCAGACTATAAGAGTTTTGGATTTGTGATACTGCAGTTGACTCTCCACATTTGAAGGATTTGTGGATATGATTAATACGCATATTATCTCTAGGAATCTCTGGCTCTTCCAGTGATATGTTATGGCGAATTTCCAGCAAAAAGATGACCACAAAGTTATGCAGTGGTGCACAATTTGTGGCCCTTCAGGTGTTTGGGACTCCTAGAAGCTCTAGCCAGCCAGTCCAATGGTCATGAATTCTGTGAGGCGCAGTCCACAACACCTGGAGGGGTGACAGGACATGCACCACTGCATTAGAGGATCCCGAGATTCAAGGAGATATTCTCTCAGGCAAACAATTTTTATTCACTTTTTTAAACAGATTGTGGGAGTTTTTTGCCCCTAAATTCTGCAAATGTGGAAGGCTGGCTGTATTTATGAAATCAGCTTCCAAACAAACTATTTGAAGTGCTCTTACATTGTAGGAAAACCAATACTTGTGCAAGTGAAACTCCTCATCACTTCGAACCCACCTTTCTCCCTGGAAAAGTTCTGAAATATGGGGATGTGGTTGGAAGGTAAACAGGAGAGAAAATGGAGATTTAATATAAGAGAAGGATTTATCTGGATTTCCTCCTCAGTTTGGCAAGTCAACTAGCAGTGGGTTTTTAGAGTGCTGATACTATGAAATGGAAATTTCAGAAATAGCACACTGTTTATAATGCTGACTACTTGAAATAGTAAACAAACGTATTTCTAGGCACAGCAGTGCAGTATTATACAATGCTACATGCACTTTGAATTGGAGCATAACAAACTAGACTGTTGTTAAAATTCCTTTTAAAACATCCAAGCAATTCCACAGACACAGAGGAAACAATTCTTAATTCTTTCCCTTGTATATACATTAATTTAAAAGCTTCCATAGCCCTTGATTCTTTTTAATTCTATTAGAGTTTATTTAGATGTTATTGCAATATTGATCGGTTCCTAAAATAACTATGCAATGCCATCTATATTTGATAGACGATTCACAAACACAGATAATAAAATTTTAAAATAAAATAAATACCTAAGACGTTCATTCCATCTTTAAACTCAAGGCCCTTCTTAATTACCATCTGTGGTTCTGGAGTCACTTCTGTTTCATTCAACATTGCAAAGATAGAGTCTGTGACATTGTCTGGTTCTTCAATCTCTTGAGGGACAATCACTTTCTTGGTAACTGTTTGGATCTAAGGAATCAAAAGAAGCTGCAAATGCAAGTTGCAATGTATCTTTTACACAAGACACTAATTAAAGTTGAACTTCCCTTCTAAATATCTGTTTCTACAAGAAAAACCCATCAAGTATTTATTTGATATCAGAGCAGAACTTTTACAGAGTTAATTGTTGGATTATTTGTTGTCATTGTTATTTCCAAATGTATCACAGGAGTTTCTTCACAAGATTATTCTGGAGAGATATGCTTTTACCTTTCTCTGAGGGCGCTTCCAGACAGGCCCTATATCCCAGGATCTGATTCCGGGTTTTCTGCTTTAAACTGGATTATATGAGAGCACAGTGCCAGGTAATCTAGGATAAACAGAAAACCTGGGATCAGATCCTGGGACATAGGGCCTGTCTGGAAGGGCCCTGAGTATGAAAGAGGGTGATTTGCCTAAATTCATGCATGGTTGAGTGATAATTTGAACCCTGGTCTCTAAGAGCACATCCAGACAGCTCCTTGAATGTGGGAGTTCCCGCAAATAAAAGGAGGCTGTCCAGATGATGTCCTAGAGAACCCTGAATTAATTTGCCACAAATCAGGAACTCTGGTTTGTGGTGAATTATTTTGTCAGTGGGTTTATTCTGTACCTTCTTGGAAGGCACAGGATAAACCCACTACTTCTACTATCTGGACTGCTCCTCAAAAGTTCTGGGCTTTTGAGGAGGCAGTCCAAACAGTAGTCCTGCAGTTTTCCAGACAAAATTAGCCCAGGAAACTGTGAGGACACCAACCCCCTTCCCCAAAGCCCCCAAACACCCTTTAAATGTAAAATAACAGAATGCCAAATACCCCAGCATTTCTAGTATCCTCAGAAAGGAAAATGTCTAAGCCTTGCTTTGAAGTAAACATAATTTCTTCTCTCACTGATGTGTCTGTATAAATAGGGTCTGTGGCAAAATTAAGATTGGGTTAAGATTTTTGGTTTAGTTTTAGAAGTTTAATATTTTGGCTGGAAATGCCATTTTAAAAACTGAAAGAGAAGCTAACATGGACAGATCTGATCCAGGCCAGGGATGAGAAACTGTGGGCCCTTTCACAAAGCCATATAACCCAGACTATCAAGGCAGAAAATACCACAATATCTGTTTTGAAATGGGTTGTCTGAGTTCACACTCCCATATATTCCAGTTCAAAGCAGAACATGTGGAATTTTATTCAGCTGTGTGAAAGGGGCCTGTGTGTGGCTGGAATGCTCCAGTTAAGCAGGCCACATCCTCACTGTTTCTTCTCAGGGAAAAAGGCATTTGTTTATGTGGTTTCATTTATTGTCCAATAATAGGCATTGGACAACTTGTTGGAGTTCACCTAGCAGACTTCTATGGCTGTGGTGAGATTTGAACCCTGGTTTCCAGCAGTCACAGGGTTCATCAACACAGACCAGATAATGATGGCTACACAATGCCGGACACTAAATCAGGCTCCAGTGCTCATTAAGGAGGTGAACGTGCTTCATGCAAAAGCTTGAAATAACTCACTGAGTGCATGGCAGCACCATCACAATGTAGACCATAGCATATTGTAAACACTAAAAAAATATTGTGCTGATGTGTGTTAAAAAATTCATAATGGAGGGCTGATGAAAATTCCCAAAAGTGGTTGGGTAGTATGTGGCTAACTGACCCCCTTCGATAGGTGACTGAATGCTTCAATTGCTGCCACTTTCTGCATCTTTTTTCCACCTTATATGCCTCTGAATTACATATGCACATGTCTCCTGGAAATGGAAAAAACTGTGATTATCTGTGGCAAGCCACAGATAATGTAACTTCCAGAACTACTTCAAAACCACCCTCTGTGGTTAACGTTATCATCATCCTGTCCACAACGTTTTTTAAGAAATGGCAATCTAATAATTGCACAGGAATTAGATCAAATCTGTTCCAGAAATGGCAATCTAATAATATGCATCACTTTCTGTCAAACCAGTTCTGAAATTACCTAAGTAGTCAGTGTATTTGAGCTTCTTGTCTAGCACTGAAATAATAGTTACTTTCTAACTAACCATCATTTTACTATTGCCAACTAGTGCATACAAAATATTTATACTGTTAGGAGAAATATGTTATCTACTTCAAGCTTATCAAAACAGCTTGCAATGGTACAAAGCAAAAGTATTTAGATTTTTTTCATGAGCTACTACATATGTTTATTCTGTGTGAGATACATAAATAAAGAAATATATAATCCATTGGGAGGACAGCACAGATGGCGATCGAATCCAGGCAGGATTTTTAAAGCCAATTAAAAAACCAAAGGTTACCAATCCCAGAAAATGCCTATTGCCTTCTATGAATGAAAATGGAAGTATGTTGATGTCTGTAGTAAATAAATGCCTAAAGTATTTGTACAAATACATCTGACCTCAATGAAATCAATGAGCCATTTTAATTGAGTTAAGGGAAAACTGAATTCATTACAAATAAAAATAGTTCCTGAATATATGTATGTGTGCTTCCTGCTAATCCAGCAACCTTAACTGTATTATGGACAATGGGAAAAACGCATTTAACCACTGGCTGTAAAAAGACTGAGGGCCTATTTATGCCAAAGCATAGTACCTTCAGAAGAAACATACATGAATTGACATCTGGACATTTCAGTACCTTCAGGGCTAATCCCAAACACCTGTGATCATAAATACTTTTGATTTTAACTCTGATATCACACTGTTCCTTGGCAGAGATGTCTAAAGACTGTGTAAAACTAGAATTTCCAGTACTGTCAACTACATTAATTCTACAGTGTAGATGCACTCTTACATAACCTTAAAATGTGTGATAAACTCATCAAAATAGTTGAAGACTTTGAAAGAGGCTATGGTAAGACCGCTGCTGAAGAAGCCGAATTTAGATCTTTTGGCTCCCTCCAATTACCGACCTGTGTCTAATTTGCCTTTTTCAGGCAAGGTAATTGAGAGGGCAGCAGCGGATCAGCTGCAGCGGTTCTTAGAAGACACAGCTGGACTTGATCCCTTCCAGTCCGGCTTCCATATTGGGCATGGGACGGAGACCGTGCTTGTCACCATTACAGACCAACTTCGCCGCCAGCTGGACCAGGGCGGGTCAGCCCTGCTTGTCTTGTTAGATCTGACAGCAGCGTTTGATACCGTAGATCATGCACTGTTAGCCCACCGCTTAGCCATGACTGGAGTCAGGGGACTGCCCTAAATGGGTGGCCTCTTTCTCTGGGATCGGGGACAGCGGGTGGAGAGGGGGGGAGGTCTCCGGGAGGCTCCCATTAAGTTGTGGGGTCCCCAGGGGCCATCCTCTCGCCCTTATTATTCAACATCTACATGCACCCCTGGCCCAGCTGGCCCGCGACTTTGGTCTGGAGTGTTATCAGTACGCTGATGACACCCAGCTTCTGCTGAGAATGGACGGCAGGCCGGATACCGCACCGATTGTTTCCATCAATGCATTGAAGCCGTGACTGGATGGCTGCGTGCCAGCCGGCTGAAGGTGAACCCGTCGAAGACGGAGATCTTGTGGCCCGGTCGCCCTGGGCTGGATGAGTGCCGGTTGCCTACCCTGGATGGCGAGCAACTTAGCCCGTCACCTTTGGTTAAGAGCTTGGGTGTTAAACTGGACTCCCAGCTGACCATGGAGGCCCAGGTCTCCGTGGTCAGCGGGGTGTCGTTTTTCCACTTACGGCAGGCTAGGCGACTGGCACCCTACCTGTCCAGGGATGACCTGGCCACGGTGATCCAAGCGACGGTCATCTCTAGACTGGACTACTGTAACGCCCTCTACATTGGCCTTCCCTGTCGAAACCGGAAACTCAAGCTGGTGCAGAATGCCGCTGCTCGCTGCTGGTGGGAGCACCAGTGAGGAGCATATCACTCCCATCCTCCGGCAACTGCACTGGCTTCCTATTGAGTACCGGATTGCCTTCAAGGTGCTGGTTTTAACCTTTAGGGCCTTGCACGGTCTGGGGCCTGTGTACCTGAGGGACCTCCTTACCCCGTACATCCCCCCGAGATCACTGCGCTCGGAAGAGCAAAACCTGTTGGTGATTCCATCGTCCCGCTCCTGCCATCTATCCAGTACTAGACAGAGAGCTTTCTCTGCTGTGGCTCCAGTACTTGGAATTCCCCTGAGCATATCCGAGCGACTCCTTCCTGGAAGGGAATGTAAGACCAAGGTAATATAGCAAATTGGAGAGAGTAGCCCAGAAATCAGAAAAGGATTATCACTTAGAAAGGCATGCGGTGCCAAAAGAGAGATGTAGAAAGCCAATCTCCTTCTATGAACCGGTGTGGGCTCTGAAATCTGCTGGGGAGGCCTTCTTCTCAGTCCCACCTCCATCCCAAGTATGATTGGTGGGGATGAGAGAGAGGGCCTTTCAGTGGTGGCACCCCAGCTCTGGAATCTCTCTCCATAGAGAGATCAGGTTAGCCCCTACTCCCCAGACTTTTTGGTTTAGTCTAAAAACTTGGCTTTTTAGACAGGCCTTTGACCTTGAGTAGATTTTAATGGTTAGACAAGAGGACTTAGTAACTACTCCACTCTGGCACTTGGACTGTTAATTGTAAAACTACCAGATTTATCCCCAGGCATCACTGCATTTCATAAATGTTATGAATGTGTAAAAATGTTATTATGTTTCATTTTATGTATGTTTGCTGTTGTAAATTTATGTTGATATAGTCGATATGTTTATGTATTGTTTATTTTATGTTCAGCACTTTTGCTTCTGTGAGCCACCCTGAGTCCCTTTGGCGAGATGGTGGTGGGTTATAAGTACAGTTTATTATTATTTATCAGAAAAGATGAAAATATTTCGTAAAGCGGCATGCAGGTGCAGAAAAGACAGACCGCATTACAAACAGATTGTTACAGAAAAGAAGCCGCAGTCTTGAGGTTGCAGAGCTGTTGATTGCAAGTGCTCTTGCCTTTCATTCAGTCACTGTAGGTCAAAGCTAACTTGATGGCAAAAGTAATGGCAACAATCTGGAGTGGGGCAAGTTCACCATTTCAGTTTAAAAGGCTCTCTTTGAGCACCCTATACAAATATATGGCTTTGAAAGGCAGCAAACAACAATAACAAAAAGATCAGACGAGCCAGATCACATGCTTTGAAGCAGGCCAACATTCCTGAAATTTTTTCCTCAGAGTTAGATATTATCTCAAGAACTTTGTCATCTATTAAGCATTATGAGGACCCTGAGAACATCATAAAGTTATCACTCACTGAAGAACATTTGCTGCCGTTCTTAATAAATATAAAACAACAAGCCTAAATTTTGGCATTCTTGATACGACTGGGCTGTCATTACCAGGAAATGTCAACTGGGGATTATTCTCATAACTAAATCCATATGCAATGCTTCTTGGAAAAACTGAGGGTGTGCTGACTTCCAGACATTTCACAGATCTTGGGAAATTTACTTTTGTTGTACTACATGCCTGAGAAGAATTTGGTAAGCTTGAAACACCTGCAGATGGAACTGCTTCTATCAGTGGAATCAGGAGGGAATAATACAGTACCTTGAAGTTGGTACTGTGATTATGATGTCAAATTATGACATATTGCACCTCCCTCTTTTCCTCCATGGGCATCCAACTCTGGATCTCCAGATGTTTTAGAGTTCAGCTCCCAGAATCCCTGACCATTGCTCAGTGGCTGCTTGGAACTAGGCTCAAAAATATCTGAAGGACGAATTTGAAAATCACTGCTCTACAATAATATCGAATGTTCCAAGAACAGTTCAACTCCCTTGTAAGCTTTGCCTAATCATTTCTCCTCAATTAAGATAACTTGTCTTCTAAAGGAGATGCTAATTTATATAGTACATCCTAGGTCTTACAGACAAACCTAGAAAAAGTTTTGATTTTGTTATGGACTTTATTATGTTATGTTAAATGTTTTTAATGGTATTTATGACTGGTTGTGGCATCGAATTGTTCCCAATTTTGTAAGCTGCCTTGAGTCACCTTCAGGCTGAGAAAGGCGGGATAGAAATACAGTAAATAAATAAATAAATAAAACAATCAATCAATCTTCTTCATTTAATGAGATTTTTCTCAATTTCCTTGGTTTATAAATGAAGAAGGAGAGGCAACGTTTAGAATTAAACTCCATAACCCATTTAAACCCAATATTCATTGATGGAGGCAGCTCTAACTATCATGTAAATGCAACTATGTACTGGGAAAGTTAAGGCATGCTATTTGGACCCTTCTATCATGTTACTGTTGCCTTGTGCTAGTTTTTCGCACTGGATGGCAAAAGTCTTCACCTAAGTGTTGCTTCAGTGTCTCAGATCACAAAATCATTTCAGTTTATGGACATGGATGTAATGACAAGGCAGCATGTGACAAAATGGGTATGGAATACATTGTGAGACCATGAAGAAACTACGCAGAGCCATCCAAAACAAACATTGTGGGATGCTGACATCGGGAGTCTGTCTCATTCATGACAATGCGCGTCTACACACCGCTCATGCAACATAAGAGCTGTTGACTTCATTTGGTTGGGGTATTTTAAACCAACCCTCTCACAACTCCAATCTTGCATCCAGTGACTATCATCTGTTCACTAAATTGAAGGAACACCTTGATGGGAAACACTTTTCTAAGGATGACATGAAAATCAAAGTGACAAACTGGCTGAAAAAGGCAGCGGGAAACTGCTATGACTCAGACATCAAAAATGTGTCCCATGGATGACAAAATGTATTGAACTGAACGGTGATTATGTGGAAAAATAATGCAATACCTATGCTACAATCCATGTAAGTTTTATTAAAATATATTCATTCTTTGGGTTTAAAAAAATGTAACCTTGCTTTCTGGATAGCCCTCATATGTTAGACCAGATAGGGTAATCACTACAACCTAGGACAGTGATATCTATAACAAAGGAGAAAGATTGTGTAAATATATGGAAAGATTGGATTATCAGTCTCCTTTTGAGATGATGCAATTTGGTCATCATCCAATCCAGAAAACTGGTCCATTGAGCTGATGTTCTGTTCATCGTGAGAACTCTGGTGGACAGGAACAGTAATGAAGGACTGTTTCATTAGCTGAGGGATGTAAGCTAACTTTGCCTTAACCTTGAGTTTTATTGCTGCATCTCATCCGATGTCTAGTAAAAGGTAAAGGTTTTCCCCTGACATTAAGTCCAGTCATGTCTGACTCTGGGGGTTGGTACTCATCTCCATGTCTAAACCAAAGAGCCAGCATTGTCCATAGACACCTCCACGGTCATATGGCCAGCATGACTTCACGGTGCACTGTGATGTCTGCATGCAATCAATAAACCACTGTAACTTTTGACGGCATTTCATTTTGTCAGATCCTCACATCTGGTTTGGTCAAGTAATAAAAATGGAGCCCCTGGTGGCGCAATGGGTTAAACCATTGTGCCAGCAGAATTCTAAGACTAGAGTTTTTTGGACTTTGATTCTAAATAGCTCTGGAGAAGAATATACAAAAACTGAAACAGATCAGGCTTTTTGACTAAGAAAACAATGATCTTTTAAACATGTTCAGACATGGCTCTGCTCTTTCTGTGACTTTTCTAGTGAAACATGACCCATCCTAAATTATTTAGCCACTGAGTAACAGCACAACAAACATCAGCAGGATCCCTCCAGTATCTGATCCAAAGGCATGCTATGGTCATAATGAAGTGGATATGCCCACAAAAACTGCCCAGTAATCTGGTGCCAGTTACCTTGGCACTTCTGTTGTAGACTTCCAATTGATATGGCTTATACAGGAGTAGTCATGGTAGCATTTCTACATTACTCTACACATATGGGACTGTAGGAAACTAACAGACTAATGTCTGGTTTTCCAAATACCGTCATAAAGAAGAATTATAATGTATTTCAAGTCAAAGTAGCGAACACACAAACAAGCAAAGCAAAGAAAACCAAATGATATTGTAGTAATGAAATATCAAGCCTAATTGCTTCCGATTGGAATTGGACATATGCTTTTACTGTTTTAATATTTGCGTGAAACCTGCATGTCAGTTTTGAGCAATTTCCCATCAAATAGCTAAAAAAAGAATGAGAATAGAATGTGTTTATTTTTTCCAGTTTCAAGCCCATGTCCATCGATGGCCACCTCTCTAGAACAGACGAAAGCAAGAAGGACCTATCTCCTGGGCTTGTAAGGAAAAAAAGAGGATGCATTATTTGATTGTTACCTTCCTCTCCTCATGAAAGGAAGAATTTCTTTTTCACTATTTAATGGCAGTGGTGTATATGTGGCCTCTTGCCGGGTCCACCTTCGACCGGTTCACACCACTGGATGCAGAAGCTGTCGATAGGATTGTTACTGCAGCTAGACCGACCACCTGCTCCCTCGATCCATGCCCCTCCTGGCTGGTGAAAGCTAGCCTGGAGGGGTTGCGTGACCCTCTGTTGAGCATAATCAATACCTCCCTTGAGCTAGGAGTGTTTCCAGAGGGTTTAAAAGAGGCGGTGGTCTCTCCATTGCTGAAGAATCTGGGATTAGATCCTACGGTCCCTTCCAACTACCGCCCAGTTTTGAATTTACCGTTTCTGGGCAAGGTGGTTGAGAAGGCAGCAATGACGCAACTTGGCTAGACCCCTTCCAGTCCGGCTTCCGTTCCGGGCATGGGATGGAGATGGTCCTGGTGTCCATCTCGGATGAGCTACGTTGCCAGCTGGACCAAGGCGGATCGGCGCTGCTCATGTTATTGGACCTCACAGCAGCGTTTGATACAGTTGATTATGATCTATTGACTCACCGCCTGGCCCGGGCTGGGGTTAGGGGGACAGCCCTTAACTGGGTGTCCTCCTTCCTTTGGAACCGGCTACAATGTGTGAGGAGGGGCGAGGATGTCTCCGGGGGATCCCCGCTCCACTGCGGGGTCCCCCAGGGGCAACTCTCTCCCCTCTGTTATTTAACATCTATATGCGACCACTTGCCCAGCTGGTGCGTAGCTTATCCTGAAGATGGAGGGCAGTCCCGAATCCGTACCCAATAATTTCCATCGCTGCCTTGAGGCCATCACTGGATGGCTGCGAGCCAGTAGGTTGAAGGTGAATCCGGCAAAGACGGAGATCCTGTGGCTGGGTCGCCCGGACTGTAGGGATGTTCAGCTTCCGACCCTGGACGGCATGACACTATGTCCATTGTCTTCTGTTAAGAGCTTAGGAGTAACTTTAGACCCCCTGTTGTCGATGGAGGCTCATGTCTCCACCGTCAGCAGGGTGGCATTTTTCCATCTTCGCCAGGCGAGGAAGCTGGCCCCCTACTTGTCCCGGCATGACTTAGCCACAGTGGTCCAAGCCACGGTCATCTCGAGGCTAGACTACTGTAACGCTCTGTATATTGGCCTTCCTTTGTTGGTAATCTGGAAACTCAAGCTGGTGCAGAATGCTGCAGCCCGACTCCAGGCAGGGGTCCCGATTGGCTGCCACATCATGCCAATTCTGCGCAAACTGCACTGGCTTCCAGTAGAATGCCGGATTGCTTTCAAAGTGTACCTGTGGGACTGCCTCATCCTATACTACCCCACTAGATCTTTGTGCTCGGAAGAACAAAACCTCCTGGTCGTTCCTAGCGTTAAGACTCACCGTTTGGCTGCAACTCGTTGGTGCGCTTTTTCCGTTGTGGCCCCAACACTTTGGAACGCTCTGCCCGCCGACATTCATGCCACCCAAAGCCTTCTCCCATTTAGGAAAGCATGTAAGACTCTGCTATTTCAGCAGGCCTTCGGAGTTGGCTGAATTGCAGTCCCTTTTACGCTTGCCATCTTGCACTATGTGTTCACTGCCGCAATTGTTTAACATGCGGTCTATTGTGATTTTATCTGGTGTTTTTAATTGTGGTTCAACTTTTTAACTGTGTTTTTGTTGCAGTTTCATGATATGTTTGTTTTGCTGTGTTTTAATGGATTGCAGTTTGAGGGGGGCAGCAGACAAGTATGAAATAATAAATAAATAATAAATAAATAAATATGTATATATGTGTGAGAGAGAGCAGATTCCAGATCAATATGAAATACGTTCCATTTACAACTAAAAATCTAATTTACGATATATATATATATATATATATATATACACACACACACACACACACACACACACACACTCTTATAATGTTCACACTGCAGGACAACAAAGCAATGTTATTCACCTGCTGGAAGCATGCTTGCACAAGGTTTTCAGGGAACAGGTTTCTGATAAGATCCAAGAAAGCATCCAGGCTGGATACTTCATCATTCTTCTTTCCTTCTCCAAGCTGCTTCTTCAGCTTTGGATTGCCTGGATGAATGGCCAAGACCAGAATAACTCCCAATACAGCAGCAATGATAGTCGTGGACATATAGTACACCATAGCTCTTGTACCTAATCGCCCACTAGCTTTGGCATCCAAGCCAGACAAACCTGCATAAAAGAGCATGGAAGGAGTTAGTACACACATAGTTCCTTATTCAGTGTCACAACTCTCTATAACTTCACAAGGACCATAATGATCATTCCCATTAAAAATATCTACTTACCTGCTGGGTCTGTGTTATATTGGTCTGCAGGTTTTTACAGTTAATTTCATAGTGGTTTATTTTCTATGCACATTGTTAGTATTCCACACAAATTAAATATCATTTCACACATACACGCTACATCTGCAATTTTTATAGAGAAGATGCCCTGAACTAAAATGAGCTAGAAAGATTCTTTCCAATTTAGTTCGTATATCCCTAATTCAAAATGCATGGGACCAGAACTGAAATAAAGTTTGGATGCTTTTCAGATTTGGAATACCTGATTTTGTCTATATATACATAATGAGATATCTCCAGATGGGACCCAAGTCTAAACACGAAATCTTTTATGATTCATATATATCTTTTCAGATTTGGAATACCTGATTTTGTCTATATATACATAGTGAGATATCTCCAGATGGGGCCCAAGTCTAAACACGAAATCTTTTATGATTCATATATATCTTATCTGTTTCCAAAACAACCCAAAATTTTCAAAATCCCATTGTCTCAGGGACAGAAAGTAAGGTGAAATCTTCTGAATAGGGGCAAAGATAGCAAAACCGATGTTACAGTGCTTTTAACTCTTCCCCATGTAATCCAAAACTAAAAAAAAAAGTCTGGAGTTACACTATAAAATGTACCAGTTTCAACTTGCATGCTAATTCAACTTACAAACAAGAACTTATCTTGTTTGTAACACGGAGAAGAGAAGGGCAAAACACAAATACTATCCAACATTATTATTGACCTGAAGAGCTACCCGCAAAGCTCTTTAGGTCTTCCTCTCTCTCAAAAGATTAACCTTCTAATTGTTTATAATATATCTTACCTGTGATTAAACTTGAGATAATTAAAGGGAGAATCAACATTTTCAGCATCCGCATCAGGATATCTCCTGGAAAGGCTATCAACATGACGATATCAGGATTAATAGGTGTTGCCATGCGAAGGAGAGCGCCACATACTGCACCCATAATGACTCCTGCATAAATAAGGGGAGGGGGGAACCCAAAAGCATAAAAATGTGGGGTTGCAACTGAGGGAAGAAAAGAAAGAAATAACATTGTGCGTGTGTAGCCCTAATATTTTGGTCAGATCTCCAGCACTTTACTCGCAGCCTCGGCCCTACAGTTTACGTTTGCACAAGCCCTATTTGACTCAAATCTGCACATGCCCACTACTGCTTCTTTGATGTTTAGTTTATGTTTTATAATGTCTTTCATTTTATTGGTTTTACTGTTTTAATATATTTTACTGTTACATGTTTTTAATTGTGTTACTTTGTAACCTTTGTTTATATTGTGCTTGTTCCCCATGTAAACCACCCCAAGTCCCTTCGGGGAGATGGAGGCGGAATATAAGAATAAAGGTATCATGGAAAAAAGTGTCTCCAATGAAACCAAACTTTGTTTTCAAAACAACTCAAAATTTTCAAAATCCCATTGTCTCAGGGACAGAAAGTATGATGAAATTTTCTGAATAGGGGTGAAGATAGCGAAACAGATGTTACAGTACTGTTAACACTTCCTCGTGTTTTCCAAAACTGTTTCACAGACTTAGAATGCAACATCTTCTGAATATAAAATTGATTTTTTTCCTGGCTGCTCCTGAAAACCAATGCTGTGAAGATCTCCTGGGAACTCAGAGCTTTCCAATATTACATTTGGGGGAGTTTTAAAAAAATACAACTGTGGAGAAAACCCCCAATTTTACCAAGTGCTGAAAAAAAACCATGGTCATTTATGAATGATTCACTCAGAGCCAACACCCTATGTCCACATACATTCAAAATATTTCAGAATGTATGGATATATTCAGCAAAGACTATGTGTACAGTTTTCACCACCCACTAGAAGTGCAGCTGTCCATTCAAACTCAAGAAAGACAGGCTGTGTGAAGGCCACACATTTGGCTCTTAGGTTCACAGTACTGTAACAGTATAAAAAAAGAACATAAACTAAAGTAGTAAGCCTGGGCAGGAAGCCAGCGAACCACAGTAAAATGTCAAACTGCTCCATATTTGGAAGCTGCTATACCCAAAGGCAATTGAGAAAAGTAGATCACTGTATCATTGGCTTAGTGTTCAGTGAGGGAGAGAGTGGAAAAATATCAGCAGCTTGTGAGAAAAGACAAGGGAAACACAGCTTTCACTGCCCTGCCTTCCAGTCTCCCAATGAGAAATTTAAAAAATCATTTTTAATGTTGGCAAAATGAACCAGATTTTCTTTCACTCTCATGAATTTGGGTCCCACCCCCACACTGCACTTGTGAATGGAAAACCCCCAAAGTTTATATACAAAATGCATACTCAACAGTGTAGACCAGGGATCCTCAAACTTTTTAAACAGAGGGCCAGGTCACAGTCCCTCAAACTGTTGGAGGGCCAAATTATAATTTGAAAAAAAATGAATGAATTCCTATGCACACTGCACATTTTTTATTTGTAGTGCAAAAAACACTTTAAAATAATACAATAATTAAAATGAAGAACAATTTTAACAAATATAAACTTATTAGCATTTCAATGGGAAGTGTGGGCCTGCTTTTGGCTGATGAGATAGGATTGTTGTTGTTGTGTGCTTTCAAGTCGTTTCAGACTTAGGTTGACCCTGAGTGAGGGTTGGGTAAATTACCATGGAGGGCCGTATCTGGCCCCCGGGCCTTAGTTTGAGGACCCCTGGTGTAGACTTATATTTTGTAAGAGGGGTGAGAAACGTCATGAGTCACTTTCATAATACACAATTAAAATAATTTGATACTATTTTAAGTTTTGTGAGATATTTAGAACTCTCTGCCAAAGAAGTTGAGGGTCCTGTCAAACTACAATAATGGAATTCTACGGGAAACACAACTTGTTGTCTAAATGCTATTGAAATTCAATAATTGGGCAGTGTGGAAGGGAACCTAGTAGTCAGGAATTATCTTTGAGTCTTTTCTTGCTCCTGGCAAAACATTAATACCCAAATACAGCAGCCAGCCACCACAGGGCTCCCTATGGCTGCCACAGTTGCCTCTGCAACTGCAGCAGTGCAAGATGGTCCCAGAACACTCTCGTCCACAATACGGTCATTCATTTTTCCTAAAAGCACCTCCTCACTTTCTATAAGAAACATGAAATGATAGTGGGAGGATTCTTTTGTGTCACCGCCAAATTTCAACTTCCCATATCTAGCGATGGCAGTGGAAACACTGCAGATTTTGGTGGCCATAGTAACAACTGATGGAGGAGGATCGACAATATTTACAAATAACCAGATCTAAACCTTCAGTTTAGAGTTTATTGCCCCTTTACTCTGTGATGTCAAGGAGATGTTTTCTTCCCATGAGAATATAGACCACTGTTATGATTTTGGGAACAGTGTGGAATAGATGGTTCGTGGTGTGATTTAGATAAGTGCCCTATATTTTCAGCCATATATTTCTGTTGTTTAAAAACAACCATATCTATTATTATTATTATTATGAGAGATTTTAGAAAAGAATGATAACTGCTCTTAAAAGGTGTTGTTTTTTCCCAATTTTAATCTTCAACATGTCAAAGAACAGATCTGTGAAACTTGGTCGCCCACTGAAATCTGTTCCCTCCTATTGACTGACATTGATACCCAGTCCTGTTCCTCATTTTCTAAATTATTGACCCTGAACTAAGTGAAGGCTATGCACGACTGGGAGGACCAACAGTAAGAAAGAAATCCCATTTTAAATAAATTCCCTGTAAATAAATACGACTATATCCTTATTAGTATTGAGAATGAGGTTTGTGCTGAGAGATGTAGATCCTATTCTGAAACAGGGCAGACTGTAGCAATTTCCACACCTGCATCTGCACAAGCTGACAGCATTAGCTATTTTGCCTGGTTGTATCAAATTGACAACATCATTATCTGTTGCAGTTAGCTCTTTGGGTTTGGTGAGAAAACAAGTACCATTAGAATACAAAATTCAGATTACAAACAGTCTTCTTTTCAGAGATGCTGATGAACTACCACATTTCAGAAAGAAAAAAAATGTGTGAAAGAAAGAAAAAACATGAACAGAGAAACAATCGAGTAGAAGCCGACCTGAATATAAGCCGAGACACCTAATTTTACCACAAAAAACTAGGAAAACTTATTGACTCGAGTAGTAAGCCTAGGGTGGGAAATGCAGCAGATATTGGAAAATTTCAAAATAAAATAGATACCAATAAAATTACATTAATTGAGGCATCAATAGGTTAAATGTTTTTAAATATTTACTGTATTTCAAAGAAAAACAGTAAACTAGCTCTGTAAGTGGCAAAAACAATATGGTATCAACAATAACTTAATAATAATATAAACTTCATTTGTATCCTACCCTATCTCCCCATGGGGACTCAAGCCAGCTTCCAACAAGCAAACATTCGATGCCTATATATGTAAACAATGCAGAGTTGGATATAGATCTATAATTTTATATATACTAATTTCACATATGCATTTTCCCCTGAAATGCTTGCAAATCCTTCCTCTTTCTATATATATATATGCATTTCCCAGCTGCAATATTTGCAAGCCCTATATGTTTATATCTATCTAGAAATCTCTACCTATATGTGTGTGTGTGTGCAGTTCCCCTGCAATATTTGCAAAACCTATATATGTATATCTATCTATACATGTCTATGTGCGTGCGTGTGCATTTTCCCCTGTAATATTTGCAAATCCTATATATCTATATTCATATCTATCTTGACATGTTATATACTTGTGTGTGCATTTTCCCCTGTAATATTTGCAAGCCCTATATAGCTATATTCATATATAGATAGATAATTATTTCTATATAGTATTTGCAAAAACTTGCAAACATGTGAGAGGAAAATTCATATATAATGTTATATATATATATATATATATATATATACACACACACACAGAGAGAGAGATACATAGATGCCTATATACAGATATATATATAGATATAGTGTGTTTGCAAACATGTGTTATATATATATATATATATATATAGATATCTATATCTATATAGGATTTGCAGAGACTTGCAAACACATGAAAATACAAGGCAAAAAATACAAGGCAATCAATATACAGTATAAAATTAATTGTAAACAATGAGTGTTCAGATAAAGATAATGTACAGATATACATGGAATTCTCTAGATATCTATATGTAAATAGGATTTGCAAAGACCTACAAACATATGAGGGGAAAATTCATATAAAAATTAATGTAGCTAGATAGTTAGAGATAAATAAGTACATAGGGCTTGCAAAGATTTCTAGGGGGAAAATCTATATATTATTTACAAGCTTTGGGCCATGCATTTGCCCAAGAAGGAAATGCAAGCAAAGCCCTCCTAAAAAAAACTTTGGCCTCTTTTCTCCTTCCCTTTCCTACCTCTTTTATTTCTCCATTTTTCAAACTCTAAAAGTAGCCAGAAAGGGGCTTTTTAAAATCTAGCCTCACCAAAAACAAACAACAACAACAAAAAACCCCACCCCATTTCGGTTTCCTTTGGAATAAAAAATACACACCTTCTTGTTGCTGACTTTTTCAAACATAGAGCTTTGTTTTCTTTTGTAAACAGAATTCCTTACCTCCATACATTAGAGCTATACCTGATTTGTGGTCTTTCTCTCAAGGTCTCAAAACTTGGCTTTTCGTCAAAGCTTTTTATTTGTGATTTATCGTTGATACGTTTGTTGTTTTATTGCTGTGTAAGTCACTCAGATCACTCCGGTGGAGAGCGACTCATCAAATAATAAATTGAAATGAAATGAAATGAAATATGGGGGAGGAGTGCTTCTTCCCCACCAGAAAGATCACTTCTGGTTTATTTGAAGAAGAAAAAGCCAGGAAATTGGGTGGGTTTGAAAGAGAGCCATACAAACAAGAAGGAAATGAAATATATCTCTTTTCCCTCCTTCCCTCTTTTTTGACTCAAGAGGGCAACTCCAGCCTGGGAGTAGAAGCAGAGCAGCAAGGGAGGCTTTGAAAAGGAAAACACACTTGAGAAATAGATCATATATTGAAAGCAATGGCCTCCAGGCTCTGCTGCCCAGTTTGACCCCATTATAAGCCAAGGGAGGCTTTCTCAGCCCATAAAAAGGCTGAAAAACTCAGCTTATCTTCGAGTATATACGGTACTTCATTTGCACATACTTAGGAGTTGTGATAGCCTGGGTTACAAGTGAGCATGGGCACTCAAGGCTGTGGATTTTACACAGTAGAGGAAGCTAGAAAAAATGAAGTTATAGGCAGGAATATTTTACAATATAGCAGAATATGTTCCAAATGTAGTGTTATTATGGTTGTGAACCAGACTGATGAAACATTTGTCACTTTTACATACCGAAAACAGTCAGTGTAAGGAGCATGTTTTTTCTGAGGGGTTGGAAGAGCCGAACACATAGATGCTTTGGTCGAGGCTCCACTGGACTCAGGTGGCTTTCATGCATCCGCACTTCTACCTGCTTTGGCATGTTGTTGGCACTAAAAGAAAGAAAAAATGAAGGCATGACATTATATGGTTGGACACACCTCATACAACTCGGTTCTAGACAGAAACATAAAAGCAAGGCTCATCATTAAAATTTAAGGATAAAAAAAATTCAAGACCTGCTATTCAGAAAGGTGAAAAGCCCCTCACAAAAATCCAGCCAGGCTCAGAAAATGGCAAAAAGTAATGCAGGAGGCGGATATTTCTCTTCCAGGTTTATTCCATCTTTCTGTTAGTTTCAGTGTCACCATTGCTTTGAAGCTTAGGGCATTCTCTCTGACTGATGTGGAAACAGCCTGCCTTGATTCAAAGCAATGCTTTAACTACTGTCCTGGTAATCCAAGTACATCCTCCCTTTTCTTCTTCTTTCAGTGCCATCTGCCTCATTGCAGCTGCTACCCCAAAATTTTAACTTTTTAATGAGGCTGGAATATTTAATGAGAGAAAAAACTTTTTAATTAGTCACAAAATAAAGACAGTTTGTAGTCCATAACGTAATGTTTGCCTTAATTTCACACACAAGCTCAGTGACTGAGTGCTCTGAAACAGAGCACTGTCCTATAGTATTGTGACACTGTTCTAGCAAACATAAAAGTTCTGCCCCAGAAATTGAGACCTAGAAGTCCACTGGAAGAACTCAGAAATGTTACACTTTTGTACTAGAACTCCCAGAATTCTGAAGCTCACCATTCTGTAGCATACAGGAGAGAAAGGGGATAAGGACCATTTCAGAGTACATATCTAAAGAAGAGTGCCTTTCCTTAATACAAGGTGTTTGCTTTTCACTATATGAGGTATTACACAAAATGGACACTTCACCCAGATACTTATGTTTTTGCCTGCCAATCCCCAAAATAACAAGACCACACACCAGTATTTGGGTTTAAATATGGGCAGATTTTATTAATTGTTACCGATTAACAATTAACATCTAAACCTATGGATCCTGAACTTGGTGGCAAAACCGAGGTAGCATCCCCGCCCGGCCTACCCTTAGCTAGTTAGGGCGAAATATCCAGGTCCCCAGGGAACCTAATCCAGGCAACCAGGGAAATGTGTTGGAGAAGTCCCTCTCGGGGTATCTGAGACCCGATTATCCCCATTCGTAGGGTGTAACGATTCCCCTCACCTCATCAAACTGGACCTTAGGTGAGTGTTTTAGTCAATGGCTTTCCTCCCCTGAAGGGGGTGCCTTGGGCATATACCAAATTTAAGCTTCAATATATATATATATTTAAAAATCAAGGGATGTTATTGCTGCTGGATGTATTATCAATCATATATCTCATCTTTTCTTCAATTGGGTCAAGGTGGATTGCATGTACCTCCTCTTTGTCCTCCCTAGAAGTCAAAATACCTAAACTCAAGTTGAGATACTTTGGACATATCATGAGAAAGCATCTTATGAGAAAATAATGCTTTATAAGAGGAAAGACAATAGGAAAGGGGGAACCACTTTGCAGATAGATAGACTCAAACAAAGAAACCACAGATCAGAGTCCGCAAGAGCTGGGCAGGGCAGTTGATGGTAGGGTAACTTGAAGGTCTCTCTTCATGGGATGGTCTCCTTCTTCTCCTGCTATCCTTATCACAGCCCTGTGAAATAAGTAAGGTGTAGAGCAATTGGTTGACCCAAGGGCAGCAAGGGCTTGATTCTAGGGACTTCATTCCACAGGATAAGTCAAGCGTTTGGGAGACTTGGTTTTCCCTTAAGTTTTGACACATCCTGTTTTGAAATTAAATGGAAGATTTTCCTACTGCAATCACACTAATCCTTCTCTCTACTTTCTTTCAGATTTATCTGTTTGGTTTGCCATCACATGGTAAAGACTTATTCCACCCATTGTCCCTCTGCCATTTTTTAAAAAGAAAACTTCTCTGTAATATTGGGAGTTCAACTTACAGCCCAAAAAAGTCACATGGGGTTACTTTTACATTACAGAATTCAGAAGAGTAGGGAGAGGGGAAATGAAGCTTTGGAAAGCAAATAAAATCCTTCCTATGTGCCCAGGCATATGGTGATCCAAATATTTAAAGCTCCGGCTTTATGAAATATGGAATGGAATATAGGCATGGCTATTAACCCTGTTTTTATTGACATTGTGTAATTTGTTATTACTGCTTTTATGTAACTGTTTTATTGTCAAATGTTTTGTATCATTTATCTGAGTTTGTTTAATTTATTGTATTTTTTGGCATTGAATGTTTGCCTTTTATGTTGTGAGCCGTAAGTTCTCTCGAGGAGGTAGGGTGGGATAGAAATAAAGTTTTACTTATTTACTTAGCTCTCTTATATGTCTCTCTCTGCTAGCCTTTCGATAGGCAAAACAAAAGCCTGACAGCGCAGCAGGAGTTTCAGAGAGGCAATTGAGAATGTTGAAAGAGGAAGCTTGCTAAAGTTACGGAGACACTAGAAAAAGCACAGGATTTGCATGCTTGCCATTTTCTTCTGAATGTTTTAATATCTTAAAATACTTGCTATACCTCCCCAGTCCCAAAAACGATAATGGCGGCAGGAAGGAATTGATTCTGCCCATCTTGGCTCCTCCCTCAATGATGATGTCATCACGAATGTTACAAGCAGGCAAGGAGTAGTTCCCATCACATGATAAATTGGATGTTTTTACAAGTCTCTTTGCAGGGAATTGAAAAAGAAGTCAATTGCCAATCAACTTATAAATCATGGGGGAAAACTGCACTTTAGAAATGGCAAGAACCCTAAACCTAACCCTAACCCTCTACCCCACATTTGAAGCTTGCATCCTGTGAAGGACACAATTGGTGGCAGTTTCTTAAGTGTATGGAAACACTTATTTAATTACATGTAATCAAGTCTCTAATATCCAAAATCTCAGTCATTATACCTTGCTGGTTCTCATGAAGTTTCCCTATACACAGAACATCCAACTCACATGATATCTGATCTGTGCAAGTGGAAAAAATGTGTGACCCCTCTGTCATGGAACAATAATGCTTATCCAGGAAAGTGTGACCCCCAGCTCCAGATCTCAGTAGTGCCGTGTAGACATATCTGAGTTAATTAGAATCCTTGAAACTTTCAATATGCTGGGCAACCCCCAAAGGTAAAGGATAGTAATTTTCAAATTCAAATATGATAACAGTCTGGGAGATTGCTCTACTGACACCATACACTTTGTAATATGTTTTTAAATAGAGTATTTCTTTTAACACCAAAATTCCATACCTACTAATGCACAAAAAATACAGGGTTTCCTCCCCGAACAGTCACACTCTTTCAGTGAAAGCCTACATTTTGACATATTCCTTAATATATTTGATTAATATTCCATCTTCTCCAAGAAGAGCTTTTCCAAGATGATTCACAGTAAGATTAATTCTGCCTTCATTTTTGATATATTTTAAAAGCACACAATTTAAAACATAGCTATAAAAAGGAAAGCAACATAGAAAATACAGGTCTCTATAGTAAACAACAATAACAAATCTCCATAGGAACCTATCAGTTGCCACCTTCTTCAGAGAAGCATGACTCTTTTCTTTTGGAGCTGTACTATCGATATTCATTTTCTAAAAGGGTCTATTACTTGCAACTGAACATCAACCTACAGTACATTTTATCAAGGCTTTGATTTTCAACTATCTGTGAAAAATCTATATTAAGAGCAAATTCTGCAAGGGATCTGAACGGAAAGACAATAGCTGCTGTTCTGGGCATTTCAACTGCAGTATTATGCTCTCATGGGACTAAAGCAAACAGACATGCTTCTGCCAACATAGTGTCATTGGAAAAGGAAAAGGAAAATCGCAGAAGTTTCACAGTGCTCAAATGTCAATTAAAGCATTATTAATTTATCACAGGTAATTTTTTTTAAAAAAATCACATGTTTTCAAGACCTGGCTCTGCCACTGCGCTTTTGGAGAATAGCCACACAATCATAAACTATTGCTCCCCTCAACGTTTGTGTCCTAGGAGTACCCCCCTTGTATGAAGGTATGTCTACTAACCTGTTTCTCTATGAGTTCTCCCTTGCAAATAAAATTGCTTCTTTTATCTCATCTTGAGTTTTTAAATCATTTTATGTACATGCGGCCCGCTCACTGTCATTATGTTTGTTTATTGCTTTCTTATGTTTTCTGTATATTGCTTATTGTATTCATATGTTTTGTATTTTACTGTGATGTTGTTTGGGTTTTGGTTGTTATTTTATTTTATTTTATTTCATTGTAATTTGTTGTTTGGGCTTGGCCTCATGTGAGCCGCCCCGGGTCCCTGTTGGAGGAGATTGTGGCGGGATGTAAATAAAGTTGTTTATTATTATTATTATTATTTTAAATCCTGTTCCTTAAGCAAGTGTCCCTCCAGATTTTTTGGGACTACAGCTTCAATTACCTACAACTAACATATCTCACAATGAGGGATTATGGGAACTCAGATCCAAAAATATCCCACGGCCCAGAGGTATCCTATCCTGTTCTAGAATTTGTGTCTCATGAATGTAAAACAGATGCAAATATGAGAAGTCACCATATGATAAATGATTATCCATGCTGATTTTGAGTCCGATGAAAAAGTTCTCAATACCTCGAATCATAGAATTGGAAGGGGCTTCTAGGGCCATCTAATCCAGTCTCCTATCATGTAAGAATATACAACTAAAGCATTCATGAGGCATAGGCATCCAGCCTTTATTTAAGAGCATCCATAAGGAGAAACCACTGCCCTTACAGACAACTCATCCACAACAAATTTTGAAAATATTGTTCCAGCACATTGGACGATGACTCTGAGGACTAAGTTTCAAATTAGCCATGAAATCACGGAGTGAACTTGGGGCAAGTTGAGGTACTGTAGTGCTAGAAATTGAGAGACAGGAGAACGTTTTTGTTGGAGTTGACCTATTTCTATTTGGGGCAATGTCATAATTTTGCATCCCCTGTAGTTACATGCCTGTCTGAAGCGATTGCCCCACTAGGTCATATTTGACTGAATGGAGCTTGCAAAGAAGAAGAGGACAAAAGAGTGTGCAGTCCTTCAGCACCTATCCCAAGCTGCAAACCGCAATGGATGGATTGGAAGATCAAACAGAATATGACTTGTACTTTGTTTGTTTGTTCTGCCATGGGTTACACTGACATTGATGTGGAAGGGGTTCATGTAATTTCAGAAGCAGCAGGACTTTAGTTCCCATCCAGCATGTTCAATGATCTGTCACTCTGGGAATTGTAGCCTGTCAGAATTAGAGCCCTGTATTTGGAAATAAATGTTCTAGAGTGAAGTCAACTATATAAACCACACTAATTTATTATACTTCAAAACTCTGCTCTGCCCAAAGCTTATTAGCTACAAAACGTAAAATTGCTTTCTTTCTTTCTCTTGAGAACACTGCTGCTCAAAATTCTTCCTAGACACTAGGACAAAATTGTTATCTGAATCCATACATATAGCCACAAAAATAATGTAAGCTGATAGATCCGTATGTTCAGCAATGATTTCTACTGAGTCCTGTGATGATTGGAAAGGCGAAAGTTTTGTTTTCGTGTAGTAGATCCCACATAACCACTTGGCTAGTGCTTCGTCAATTCATTAAATACCTTCTGGATTCAGTCACCAGTCCCAATTGCAAAAAGAAACATGGACAGATTTCCTTCTCGGTGGTGGCCCCTCGCCTGTGGAACTCGCTCCCCAGCGAAATTAGATGGACACCTTCCCTCCTTTCCTTCAGAAAAAAGGTAAAGACTTTGCTGTGGGACCAGGCATTTAGTTAGATACTGGACAAATAGTGGACATTAGCTGATGATAAGACTATTGAAATGGACTGCAGACTGACATGGTTAACTTGAATACGGAACTGGAGTGTGTTTTGTTTAATTAATGTTATTTAATAGGTTAATCTATTTTAATGTATTTTACATTGTAATTGTTGTTTAATGTTGTTATGAAATGTTGTTAGCCACCCTGAGTCCCCCTTCTGGGGTAGAGAAGAGTGGGTTACAAATGATTGATTGATTGAAATAAACACACAGACTGCAAACATCAGTTCATCTTCACTGAGAACAAGGAATATTTTAATTCACACAAACAACATTCCAAATCACCTTCAGATACCATCTTAGTTTGAGTGCAATTTCATCATCTTTCATTCCAGGTAAGGCTGTTATATTTCTATAGGGCAGACTTATGAGCTGTGCGTTTTGCAGTTCATAATCATGTGCAGAATAAAAGTAGCAGGAAACAGAAGAAGGGGCTTTGTAGAGAATTATCCACTTTGTACATTCCTAGTGGAATCTACTAGTAATCCCTGTGAACAATGAAGAAGATGCTGTTCAATACTTCTTTAGCACATCTGTGTTTTATTGTAGGAGCTTTACATATACCTGGTCTGTTCTTGGTGCTTTTGTGTATGCTTCTTACAGATGCTGCCAGGAGATTTTTAGCTTCTCGCTAAAATCCCTTCCAAATTTTTTGGTTAGTTCATCTGAAGCCAACATAATTGTTGGCAGCATTGACTTGTTTACTTTTAACACTCAAAGAATACTGAAACATACACTGGTCATGTGAATAGACTTTATAGGGCTGCCTACACACACTGTGTGTGTGTAACACAGAGCTTTTATAATAATACATAGATACTAGGGACGTGCTAGTATGAACAGTGGGTAGAGTATGGTAGGGACCTGTATTTTACTAGGTATTTTTGAACACAAAGCCATATTACTTCCCCAATGTCTGGGATCACTATGCTTGTAATTTAAATTTGCAACATACTAGACCTCATACAAGGAAACGTAAAAGAAAACAATGACATGCCCATGTTTAATGTGGATACAATGCGAAAGCTCAAAGAGAGTATTTATTGTCTTTCAAGTTGTACCCAACTTTTCTTTAAGCTAAACTCCTGATATTCATTCATACAAATAACAGTATAAATCTCCTTGATGTGTATTGTGTATTTCTGCATGCCTGGGGCAGGCCTGGATGGCTCTTGTGGTCTCTCGCAGCTCAATGTTATTTATTTATTTATTTATTATTTATTCGCATTTGTCTACCGCCCCCCCACCCCCACCCCCCAATGGCTCAGGGCGGCTCACAACATGTTAACATATTTCCATTATTCCAGAATTAAAATGGAAACTTTCAATAATGGAAACTCAACAAAGGAAGGAATAATTTCATTTCACACATAGTCTTGAGGAATGAGAAAGTGGTAAGTCTCAAGCCTAGAATATCAATTTTTCTTGTCTAATAAGAGTCCAGAGGTGCACCTAACTGTAACCAGTCAGCCAGGATGCTGATTTGTGTGGCAATAGAGAGGGCAGTAGTGATGGAACATTGCACAAAATGGTAGCTGGAAACTGTCATGATTGTTGCCTACAAGTTTTAAACAAAGCAATTATATATACACGTTGAGCATCCCATATGTAAAATGTGTTTTGGATTTTGGATTTTTTTTTAAAAAAACTTTGGAATAGCTATGCTTGTCTTTATGTACAAAATGAGATAACTCGGAGATGGATATCTAAGTAAGAAATTCACTTAGGATTCATATATACCTTATATATAGGTGTGCATACTGTATGTGTGTATTCAGAAAGCCATTTCATATACTTTAAAAATAATTTTGTGCATGAAACAAAGTTTGTGTACATTGAACCATCAGAAAGTAAAAATGTCATGATCTCAGCCCCCCATGAGGACAATTTTGGAGTAGTTTGGATTATGGAATTTCAAATAAGGGGTGCTTGACCTGAACAAAGAGAAAATATTTTGAGACTAACATGTTACTGAGCCACTGTTTTGTGAGAGTGCTGGAGGAAACAACTCATTTCTTCTCCATCATTTGAATACTGAATGAATATTTAATGCAACTCTATGAATTTACCAAATGTTTATTTCATTTGAATAAAACATAAAAGACATTAAGAAAAGCATAGATGAAACTATTTAAGAACAGAGATGATGTTTACAGAAAACAGCAAATACCAGAATCCAACTAAACAAATGATGTAACAAAGAACATGAATACAAAATAAATGAAAATGTTCAAGAATATAGATATACAAAATCAAGTCATAGTCTTTTAAGAATAAGCAAACTCAAGCTGTGGCCAGGACCAAATTGCTGTTGTGAAATACTTGCTACAATGACTGACAAACATTAAAAGAACTTGAAACAATGAGCAACAAAGCTGCTATGAAAAAGCTTGTTCCAATGTCTGGCAAACTGTTAACAATAGATGGATAGCATCTGATGTATATATTTTTCATATTTGTTTAGTTCTGTTTGTAGCCAGTGACTTTGACACATGAACTCCTGGAAAGCTGAAAGTTTACACTGAACAGCTATATATGTCTTGGGAATTGCTATCTTGGTTGCCGCCTATCATTAGCCATTTACAATGCATTTGGTAGCCTGTTGTTAACATTAGTGGGCAGATTTTTTCTTTCTTTTGGAGGTAGAGCCAAATAATACATTCAGTTCAAAATGTGTGTCTTTTAAGGGTGACATGCATGCAGTCATTAAGAAAAAATGCATAAGCATCTGCATAGCTTAGAGCAGGGGTGCTCATTATGGTGATCGGGAGCACCTAGGTGATCTTCAGCCCTCTTCCAGGTGATCTTTGGGCCTCACCAGCTGGATGGCGCGCTCCTGCCATGCGCGAGCACGTGCGCTCCCGCCGCCGCCTTCGGGGGGCTTTTTTTTGCCAAAATGAGGCTTTAGTGGGCGGGGCCCTGGCGCTCGTCTTGCCACGCACGGTGTGGTGACATGAACGCCCATTGGTTGCTGCTGGGGGGGGGGGGGGAGCAAGGCGAAGGCACGCGCACGGATAGGATGTGAGGCTGTGGGAGGGATGGAGGGAATGTGTGTGTGTGTGAGAGAGAGAGAGCCAAGGAGAGAAGAAAGAAATCTGGAGAACTTTTTCGGACCCTTTTGGCAGGCAGGCAGGCGGGTGCTGGAAGGAGAGAGGGAGAGAGAGAGAGAGAGAGAGAAAGAGGCGAAGGAGGCTGGGCAATGTGGGGCAAAGCCAAGCAAGCCCCGCCGCAAACCCTGCTGCTGCCCTCGGGACTCCCATTCCAAGCTGAGACCTGGGCGAGCAAACTGTGTGGGGCTGCTTTCTTTCCTTGGTTGGGGGCGAGGAGGGAGGGCTCCGCCGTGTTCCTGGGGCTGAACCCGAGGAGGAGGGGGCTGCGGGGATGGAGACTCCACTTGCTGCTGCTGCTTGTGCCCTCGCCGCCTTTCTCTGCCTCGCCCTCCCTCGCCCTCAAAGGAGAAAGGCGGCGAGGGCCCACGGGAGAGAGAGAGAGAGGGAGAGAGAGAGAGAGGGAGGGAGAGAGAGATGGAGGGAGAGGGAGAGAGAGAGAGGGTAGCTCTTCAGAGCCGGCTGTGCACGCAAGAAGCAGGAAGGGATGGGGACGTCCTGCTTCGCGAAAGCACGCAGCAGGAAGGAGGAAGGCAACAAAGACATTAAGAGAGAGCATGTGCGCAGGCAAGGAGGATCCCCTTCCCGGGTGCGCGCGGTGGCAAGTTCGTGGGCAGGCAAGAAAGAAGCCTCGCGCGGACAGAAGGCTGCAGTAGGAGCGTGCGCACGCGCACACGCTCACATGCACAACAGGTGATCTTTTCAACTTGATTGTTCATATAGTAGCTCGCATGATGAAAAAGTGTGGGCACCCCTGGCTTAGAGAATGTACATATGAAATTATGCATACACTTCTATGCAAGAAGAGAAAAATATGATTTTGTAACCACAAGGATGGGAAGAAAACACTTTAAGAAAGAATTCAGTGCTATGCAGAACAAAACTGTGCTGGTGAACCAGACTTTGTTCCTTTGTTCCTTTGTGACAGGTGTTAAGAGTAATTAAAATGGATTTTACAGTCCATGTTTTGCTTCATAATTATTGGTTGAAGTCTGGGAGGGGCAGGGTGAATGCTGTTTTTCTCTCTGTTGATGCTGAATTGCTAATCTGTGTGAATCCAGGGAAATCTAGGTTGGCATTGCCACGGCCAAGTGTCAGCTAGTTATCAAACCAAGGATTATGCATCACTGAACCACAGTGGTCCGGTTTAAGCCATATGTCTCTTTCCAAGAATTACAAAAATGCAACCCCCATCAAAATAAACAACATGACCAAAGAGAACCCTGCATCTGCTTTAAAGGGTTTTTCTAAAGCCCTCTTTGTCACCGCTAAAGCCCTTTATTGAATTGCCTTCCTGTTAATATGCATTATTTCTTGTTATATGTATTAGAACCACACATTTTAGAGGTTGTGGCTCTAAGGCAGTGCTTATGTCATTTACAATGTCATTAGTTTGTTTCAGAGAGAATAATGGTTCAAAGTCAGCCTTCTGCATCCATGGATTCAACCATGGAATGATTCTTTTTTGAAATCACAAAAGGAAATCCTGATTCTGCCATTTATATAAGGGACAGAATTTTACTATCATTTTTACGATCACTGTACTCTGCAGGGAGTCTTGTAACCAAACAAAGTGAAAACCAAAGGGCCCAATTTATTACATATTTGTATTTATACTGTGAACTGTCCTTCTCATGCTATGTGAGGTGCAGGCTAGCAACTTTCCCCCAGGGACTGAAACCATACTTTTACCATAAGGTACAATATTTTTCTTCTTTCCTGAAAACTCGCCAGAGACCTATACCAGTCCATGGACCACCACTTCAAGCACTGCTCTAAAGCACTGCTTCTTAAACTGTGGGTCCTGATTCCAAATGGGGTCCCCTTAGCTGAATGTTGGGACCACAAAAATGACAACAGTAAAAGGCTTCTGAATGCCACCCATTTACCCAAATCTGATAGCAACAATGTGCACTGTTTACAGTGGACTCTGCAAAAAGTGCTTCAGCTGTATTCCACGAAATGGAAAATCAAGTTGTTTAGCAAGCCTTGCAAATGCTGGTTTGTTATCAGTAAATGTTCAATTTTATATCTATTTTATATACCGATATACCCAAGGTTGCTAGGGCAGAAAGGGGTAGCAAGTGGAAAGGTTTAAGAAGCCTTGCTCTAAAGCATGATTAGATCATATAATTCTGATTCTTGGAGGACCCAGAATAGTATAGTAGAGTGTTGGACTATGACACTGGAGACCAAGGTTCAAGTCTTTGCTCGGCCATGGAAATGCACCTTGGACTAGTCTCATGGCTTCAGAGGAAGTCGATTGCAAATGTCTTTTGAACAAATCTAACCAAAAAAAACCCCACAGTGGCCTTAGGGTTGCCAAATGCCAGAAAGAACTTGAAAGCAAACAACAACAACAACAATTCTGATTCTAGGCAAGACTTTATAATGTTTCTCTAGCAGTTGCAAGGATACAATGCTGCATCATCATAGTTTATGTTTTCCATTTCAGTAGTATCGGTATTCTATTGTTATGGAAGGGGCCTCAGTTAGCAAAATCAATAACAGTGATGTTGAAAACAAAAACAAAAAAAATTCCCAAGGTCATTTTTCTTTAACCCATTTTCTCTTTTCCTTCTCATTCTCTACCTTTCTGGGTGTTTTTTTTTTCTTCCAAGCAGCAACAGTGAGAAAACGATGGCAGAAAATGTGAGAAATGCAGACTTTCAATGTAGGGTTGCAGCAGAGTCCAGTAAACAATGCAATAAACAAAAGAAGAATTGCAAAAGAGTTAGATTCTATTCTAGTCAATCCTACTATAGATGTGTGTGTGCCACAGGCAAAGTCAACAGCATTTGACCTCAGAATCTCTTTTTGAGCATTCATGAACAAAGGGGGAGCAGTGAAGGACAATTTTACCTAACCTTGGGTTCTAGTGACTCCAATAAACTCATTACCATGAGGAAAACAATGTTTTGAAATTATTTACAGGTCTTTGGGATGTTTATGCAGACATATTGCTCAATATATTCAGTGGGTGCCTGCATCTTTTGAAAGAAGACTGGGCCATTGGAGTGGAAGCAGAGGCTAAATGTCAACTCTATACCCTCTCAGCAAGCAATGCCATTCTATTTTTGGACTTGAACTGGTAAAACGTCACAACCAGATGTCACTTCTGATTATGATTTTTGGATTTGTGGCATATTCTGAGCCTTTGGGAGGGGTATAGGTCGGGGGGGGGGTCTGTCCTGAAACCTCCAGAAACAGTGAGAGGTCTTTTTTAATGATTTTTCAGGTCATCTTCCTGTTTAGTTTGGTTTGATTTTCTTTAGGCCTTTGGGAGGGATGGCAGAAGGTCACAAGTAACTTGAAAAGGGCAAAATGAGAATTGGGGGTCCCATGTGGCCCACTTTCTCTACCAACATTTTGAGATAAGCTGAAGTAATATTGTCAGAAGCATTAACAGAATGTGCACTAAAAAGCAATGTAAGTAGTGAATATATGAGGCATATTTGGCTATAGATACAAGCCAGGATGACATACAATGACTTAAAAGCAAATATCCCGTGGCCAGTAAGAATCCTTTTTCCCATATAATCAAGTGGTAGGCACATTAAAAAGTTTGTCCTAGAGCCCAGGATCATTATATAAAGAATAATGGTTAGAATTATGGTGTCATTTGTACGCAGATGATGTCCAACTCTGCCACTCCTTCCCACCTGCTACTAAGGAGGCTGTTCAAGTCCTGAACCGGTGCTTGGCCACTGTAAGGGAAAGGATGAGGGCTAACAAATTGAAACTAAATCCAGACAAGACAGAGGTACTCCTGGTCAGTTGTA
Organism: Anolis apletophallus; assembly: GCA_030556195.1. Classification (NCBI taxonomy): domain Eukaryota; kingdom Metazoa; phylum Chordata; class Lepidosauria; order Squamata; family Anolidae; genus Anolis; species Anolis apletophallus. The sequence continues at coordinate 66,375,207 of JARBWK010000002.1, read as the reverse complement.
AGGCCGAACAGGGCATAGGGTTACAGCCTGTGCTTGATGGGGTTACACTCCCCCTGAAGGCGCAAGTCCGCAGTCTGGGAGTGATCCTGGATTCATCGCTGAGCCTGGAGCCCCAGGTCTCGGTGGTGGCTGGGAGAGCTTTTGCACAGTTAAAGCTTGTGCGCCAGCTGCGCCCGTACCTTGGGAAATCTGACTTGGCCACAGTGGTCCATGCTCTGGTTACATCCCAAATAGATTACTGCAACGCTCTCTAAGTGAGGTTGCCTCTGAAGAATGCTCGGAAGCTGCAATTAGTCCAATGTTTGGCAGCCAGGTTACTAACAGGAGCGGGGCACAGGGAGCATACAACTCCCTTGCTGCGCCAGCTCCACTGGCTGCCAATTAGCTTCCGGGCACAATTCAAAGTGCTGGTTTTAACCTACAAAATCCTATATGGTTCTGGCCCAGTTTACCTGTCTGAATGGATTCTCCCCTATGAACCATCAACAACATTAAGATCCTCTGGAGAGGCCCTGCTCTCGGTCCCGCCAGCTTCGCAAGCGTGGCTGGTGGGGACGAGAGACAGGACCTTCTCTGTGGTCGCCCCTCGGCTGTGGAACTCTCTACCAAGTGATGCTAGATCTGCCCCCTCTCTGTTGTCCTTTAGGAGGCTGGTGAAGACCTGGGTGTGGAACCAAGCCTTCCCAGAATAGGCTGAGATGGGCTATTGTCTGAATGTATCACCACATTTACAGATTGAGTGGAATTGTTTTAATGGCGATGTGGTTTTATGTTGAGTTTTTATGTATTTTAATATGTTGTTGTAGTTGTTTTTAAATTTATAGTATTGAATTTTCGCTGTTATGCCGGTCTGAGTCGCTCGATAGAGGTGAGAAGGTCGGGGCACAAAAGTTTTAAATAAATAAATAAAAATAAATAGAATTGTTAGCTTTTTCACATGAAATCGTATATTGCATTATGAGTCTTCATGTAACTGCTATGGCTGCATCCTATGGGATCCTGAGCTTTCTGGTTTGGTGAAGTACCGGGCCTCTCTGAGCCTTTCCAGGATTCCATAGGATTCATTTATACCAGTTACAGTGGAATCATAGTGCTATAGCTCTGTAGTGTGAAAGGGCCCAGGGTATCTCCAAAACTCCGGTTTTCATAAGGGGAATGGTATTGGTGCTTATTCCCAGATACATGAGTATAGAATTTATTCCTCACACTTAAAATATCCCAATGGCCTGACACTTCTTTTCTCAAGCCATTTCTTCCTGAATCCCCACATATTTAACCCTCTCATCCCCAAATAAGGAAATACCATTGTCATCACAATGCCATGGCAGCAGCTCTCTTACAGAGTCCTTATGCACAGCTTACTTTCATTACTTACAAGGAGAAATCTCACTAAGAGTAATTTAAAAATGAACCTATGAGAGCAAATATACCCATGTACCGAAACACCCTTGAGAAAACATCACTCGGTTTTAAAGGATATGCTAACTTTTTGTGCAATGTTAAAAGGATTACAGAAATCAAGTCTAGCATAATAGAATCTCTTGTGACAAATTATTTTAGGTCCTAAAGCTTAGTATGTGCGGCTTTATGCTTTTTGACAGCTGTTTCTTGGAGCAGTATGTATGATCACAGCACTGCCTGATTTGATGAGTGCATGCCATCTGGTGGAACTGAAAAAGCTTTTTACGGGGGAAGCTTAAAAAGCAGTGTGAAGCATTTCCCCCTCATGTTTTGCACCATTTAATAGCAAGCTTCTTTTTATCTGCTTTTTCTGGCCTTGCCCCTACTTTCAAAGTAGTGGAAACCTATCCTTCACATACTCATAGCTCTTCATCCCATCCTCACAGACAGAGATATGTGTGTGCCTGTGCAATTTTGTCTAATTCTTTTGAGATATACACTAGAAGTTCTTTAGAGTTCCCTGATCTCTCTCTTTAGGGTTGTTAGGTTCCTGCAAATCTATCAGTCAGATTCCTTCAGCTGCCAAGCCAGCTCTGAGAGACACGAGTTAGGCTTATATAAGTTCACTTCAAGTCATGCCGGATGAAAGTCTCTCAAGAGATTTCATTTCTTCCACAAAATGTGAAATTTCATGAGAACCCCAAATCCCATAGTCAGTGAGCCACTGAGAGATAAGATGGTCACATTACTTTTTACCTACCATCCATGGCTAGACTGGAGAAGGAGCAATACAAACATTTGGTAAGCTTGAAATGGAATCCAGAGAAGACAGAGGTACTCCTAGTCAGTCATAAGGCCGAACAGGGCATGAAGTTACAGCTTGTGTTGCATGGGGTTACACTCTCCCTGAAGACACAGGTCCACAGCTTGGGTGTGATCCTAGATTGATTGCTGAGCCTGGAACCCCAGGTTTCAGCAGTGACCAGGGGAGCATTCGCAGAGTTAACACTTGTGTGCCAACTGCACCCATACCTTGGGAAGTCTGACTTGGCTACGGTAGTCCACGCTCTGGTTACATCCCATATAAACTACTGCAACTCGCTTTACGTGAGGTTGCCTTTGAAGACTGTCCAGAAGCTTCAACTGGTCCAACTAATGGCAGCCAGGTTGCTAAGAGGAGCAGCTCTCAGGGAGCATAACCCGCCCCCCCCTGCTGTGCCAGCTGCACTGGCTGCCAGTTTGCTACCGGACACAATTCAAAGTGCTGGCTTTGGCCTATAAAGCCCTAAACGGTTCTGGCCCAACTTACATGTCCAAACACATCTTCCCTTATGAACCATTGAGGACTTTGAGATTATCTGGGGAGGCCCTGCTCTCGGTCCCACCTTTGTCACAAGTACGTCTGGCGGGGACAAGAGACAAGGCCTTCTTGGTGGTGGCCCCTCGGCTATGGAATGCCCTCCCTAGAGATATTAGATCAGCTTCTTCCCTGTTAACATTCTGGAAAAAGCTTAAGTCATGGTTTCTCGAGCAAGCCTTTGCAAATACAGAGTAGCGGATATAGGACAATGGAATAATCATATGATGGGACTGGACAATGTTTAATATGGATTTCTTAATGACTTATGTTTTATTGATATTGTTATGATTTTATGTATGTTAATGCTTTTAAATTTACTTCTGCTCTGTGGCATTGAATTTTGCCTTGTAAACCGCCTCAAGTCGCAAATGAGTACACAAACAATTCAATTCCATAGCCATTTTTTAACTTATTTATTATTTACATCATTTATATCAGGGCTGTCCAACAGGTGGCCCGCGGGCCGTACACGGCCCCCCAGCCTGTTGGACACAGCCCCCGCTACCCTCCTGAAAGATTTTTTAAAAAAATATTTTTTAAAAAAAATGGCAGCCGGGGGGGGGGGGGGGAGGAGGAAGCGGGGCAGGGAGAAGGAAGGGAGCCAGCTCCTCCTCCCTGCACCGTCCCGTCCGTCCCTCTCTCCGCGCCACCCTTCCTAGGGAGGTGGAACCGGCGAAAAGGAGCAGTAGGCGGCGCCAAGGGCGGCGCGTCAGAGGCCTGGGGTGACTGTCGCCCTTGCCGCCGCCTACTGCTCCTTTTCGACAGCTAGGAAGGGCGGGGGAGCCGCCGAAAATGAGCAGTAGGCGGCGGCAAGGGCGGCGCGTCAGAGGCCTGGGGTGATGCGCCGCCCTTGGTGCCACCTACTGCTCCTTTTTGGCGGCTAGGAAGGGCGGGGGAGCAGCTGAAAAGGAGCAGTAGGCGGCGCCACGGGCGGCGCGTCAGAAACCTGGGGTGACGCGCTGCCCTTGGTGCCGCCTACTGCTCCTTTTCGGCGGCTAGGAAGGGTGGGGGAGCTGCCGAAAAGGAGCAGTAGGCGGCGCCAAGGGCGGCGCGTCAGAGGCCTAGCGTGACGCGCCGCCCTTGGCGCCGCCTACTGCTAGGAAGGGCGGGGGAGCCAGCTGCCTTCTTCCTCCGTAGGCCCTCCTCCTTCTCCCCGCTCGTGCCGCCGCTCGGGATCCAGGGAGAAGGAGGAGGGGCTACGTGAGCGAGCGGCCCCCCAGGTGATCAGTGACACTTCTTGGACAGCCCTGATTTATATTCCACCCTTCTCACCCCGCAGGGGACTCATGGTAGATCACAATGCACATATACAGGCAAACATTCAATGCCATAGACATACAACATATATAGACAGACAACGAGCTACACAATTGGTCAAGTGCTCACCCCGACCCGGGCAGGCCTCGAACTCATGACCTTCTGATCAATATAGATCTTATGCAGCTGACTCCCAGACAGCTGCACCACATTCCCGAGACATGGAATCAGTATCTGGAGTTTCATTATTACATATTCAACAAAATACCCATATTTCATTGCATAATGGTTGCCATTGCATAATAATCACAGCCCTTGTTGGGAGGTCCCAATGTTGGTGTTTTGCAATTTCTTGCATAATAGTCACACCCATTGGTCACAGGTGTACCCAATTATGTGAGGAGGCAACACCCACCCCATCATTTGTGGTTTTGTGTATCCTGACTACACCAAGTCACTGTGGATATGAGGATCATGCTGGAATTGTGTATGAGGAAATGCATAAATAAAATATGACATAAGATGCTATAGAAACAATTCACAACAACTGGCAGCATAATGAAGAAAAGTGTGGGTGCTTTCCAGAGTAAACACGCATAGTCCTCAAGGAGCATATCATTGCTAACGTAAGTCAGTTCTTAATACTTCACACATTTGCGTGTGCATGGGCAATCCACATTCCACCAGCCACTCAAGAAAAACACACACACAAGATTTGTATGGGATCATAATGGCCACAGTTCATCTAATGATAACAGGAACAAGGGGTTGGCAGCCATGCATGGGTCCTGGATCATGGATCGAGCAGCTACTGCTGTCCGATAACACACCTGGGTGCCACCGGCACAGTACTGGACAACATTACTTGGCACCCGGTACACCAGATGTTTTTCCTCCCTTCCACTGGGGGGGGGGGATAATCCAGCCAGATCCAGGGCCCATGCCACACGCCAAACACAGAGTTGTGACAGATAAACAAACAAAGCTTTACAAGAAAAAGCTAACAATAACAGGTAAATCAGAAACCAAAAATAAAACTGGCATGCAAGGTGGGTGGGATGGAAAAGTTGAAGCTGGCAGCCCAGATGGAGGGAGAGGCCGGCCCTAGCCATGCCAGCTGCAGGGCAGGGCCAGTTCTCCATTGGCCAGCCGGTCATGCGGCGGGAAACTTTCCCGCCACCCAGGGGATTTCTGGGAGGAAGCCCCCTTTGTGGCCCTCCAAGATGGCGGTGGAGGACACCTGGCACCACAATGTTTTGGCCCGGTAAGTCGGGCCACGCCTTTCTGTATAAGTATTGCAGTCCAAAATTGGCCCCAAAACTAAATCATCATCCACAGATCAACGTAAGAACTGTATCTTAACTCTTACACAAATATGCATGTTTGTAGAATGTGTGTGTGTGTGTGTGTGTGCGTGTATCTCATGGGAACACACACACACACAATTTAACTCCAGAAATGGAAGTCGCAACTTGTAGCTAAGATAAAACCTTTTTAAAAGTTGCAGCTAAAACAGTAATTAACAGTGGGGCAGGGGTTTAAGTTGTATCTTTTTGAAGACTTAATAAAAACATTGTTAAGAAATAGTGGTAGTAGAGAAATTAGAACAGTTATTTTTAGAAGGCATTCACACTACCTCATTTCTCTCATTGTAAATGGAAAGCAACAGGAGATCCCATATACTCCAATTTCTCATGATCCTGAAACATCTTGGCTTAGATGCTAACATGAAAAGAAAGCATAAGCCCCAAAGTCTTTTTACAATCTAAATACAGAGATGAAGGGAGAATGACAATAATTTTCAAACATACAGTAATTTTCCTGTGCAATGTTGTACCATGGTTGCTTTAAACACTATGTTCAATCATAGCAGAAGCAATATTACTGGAGTTATGTTTTTGTCCAATTTTTGACAATCTTGTCAATGAATGGAAATGTGGAGAGCAGGGCCGTAGCCAGGATTTTGTTTCGGAGGGGGCTGAGTTTGGTTCGGGGGGGGGGGCTGAGACTGGGTGGAAGAGGGTCTACCCTAGTAAATCTTTTGTATTGTTATCCCAATAACCCCATTAATGTGGGATATAATGAGCATGGTGATCAGATCATGATATGAATAAACATAACAGTTTAAATAATGTACCAGTAAGGCCTTTTCGCGGACCACCCTGAGAATTTCGGGGCTGAAGCCTTCCCCTGGCTACATGCCTGGTGGAGAGGGACGTTCCTGCATTATTATAGAATCAAAGGATCAGAAGCATCTCAAGAGTCATGTACTCCAACCCCCTGTGAGTTCAGATATAAACTTTGTAGGTGCCCCCTATCTCTGGTCAGTGTTGCTGATATCCTTGTAGAAGATTATTTTAATCTAGCAACTGAAACTAAAAGGTGTTCACACACACACTGATCCACTCATCATTCAAAGTGTCACCTCACAACCTCTGGGGATGCTTGCCATAGATACAGGCAAAACATCAGGAGAGAATGATTCTAGAACATGGCCACATAGCCCGAAAGACCTACAAGAACCTAGTGTCTCCTGGATTTCTTGCTCAATACCAAAAATATTTAAAAATAGAAAAGACTGTGTTTACATCAAATATATTTTAAGGATGTATTTCCAAAAGCAATGTCTTTGTCTCAATGTTTAGCTGGGATTATCCCCAGCCATCTCTAAAATGATAACTTGCATCATAATTTCAACTTTGGAAATGTTCTCTGTTGCTCTGTTTTCTGCTGCAAATTCTAAAGTGCATTATATAAACATAATCTAGGATGAAACGGAAAGCCACAAGGCAGAACTTAAGGGGCAGCAAAGGCTAAAAGTCAGCATGTGATGACTAAACTTTTTGGCTTTCGTACACTTTTTTTTTTACTCAGTAGGCTATCTTTCCAATGTTAATTTTTACAGACACTTGTTTATAGAACCATTGACAATTGCCGTAATGCTGATGGATAAATTGAGGGTTTCTTTTGCTAAATGTTTTTGACAAGCAACTGTATCGACAGTACATTCTGAATGGATTACATACTTTTTGTGAACATATTGACTGGGACTCTGGAAGACATATCCCTGACATGTGCTACATCTCCCAGTGAACCCACACCAAAATGAGTTTTTTTAGTATGACACACATACATCTTTGATGGTAAATTTGCCACTTTACAGATCCATTGGCACTTCTGCTACTGAGTAAACACGGACAGGGGTTGAACCAATAGTCAATTGTGTCAACATTGTTTTGGTGTGTGTGTGTGTGTGTGTGTGTGTGTATACACACACTGAAGTTGAATAGCTGAAAAAATGATTTTTGCCTGGAATTCAAACACAAAGTTTTATCTTAAAAACAGGAATTCTTTCTGCTGCATAAAGTTGCATTATGGTGCAAACTGTTACTGTTTCCTCCTGCCCTTCCCCACCTGTCATGGTTTCAGCAAGGAACACTTTTAAAAGCATATATAATAATGAAGAGAACAAAATAATTGCCACCAATGGCTCCTTGAAATGATTGGGCAGTAGTTAATCACCAACTATTAAAATATTTATAACTGATGTTTTGTAAACTGCCTTTTATCTCCTTGTGTATGATCCAAGTGTTTCTACATGTGACCAAGTATAATACCTCTATAGAGCATGGATTTTTAAAAAAAATATCAGATAATGTTAGCATGGTTCATTTGGTATTGGGTGGCAGGTTCACAGAAAGGAAAAAGAAATCATGGTTATGATCTAATAATGAGCAACCTGTGGCATGTTTATATGAAAACCAGAGGTTGGGGGAATTATTTTTGGAGCTTTAAGCAGCCAGTTGCGAACTCTGAAAGTTGCAATTAAAAAAATAATTTTTGCAGGGACCAGGAAAGAACAGTTATCTAGCTGTCCTCTCATTCATGGAAATTTGGGATAGGAACTGCCTTTGCCTCCTGGCAGCATCAATGTAGAGGTTAGATGCCTTCTCAGCACACCTTTAGGCTGGTTTATTCCAGCAACGAATATGTTTTTACTTCTTCAAACTGATTTACTGTGGCCCACACTAAGATCTCTACATATAGTGTGGGATGTAAGTGTAAATAATGACAAATAAATTTGGTATCTGGAACCTGGGTTGAATTGCGTGAGTAAGGTAGATAGTAGAATGTGCGTGTCTCTGAGATTAAAAATGATGGCCCTGCTAGCAAGAGGATTTTAGGAACTGCAGTCCAGGGGGGAAAGGCTCTGGCATGTCCTCATAGGGCTCAGTTTTAAGTGTTATGTGCCTACACTGTGTAGGTGGAGTTAGTACTCTTGCAGGTGTATTTATCTTATTATAGATTGCTTTCAGTTAAAATTAGAGATGCAGCCACTTGTTAATCCAATTACTGTTTCATGTCTTCATTCTGAGTGCAAAGCAATGTGCTGTAAAACAATTTAACTATTAAGAGAGAGCATTTGAAACAATTGCAAGCAAAGATTTTGAAACACCCTTAGTAATGTTAAATGAATGGCAATCATAAGCTACTATTAAATGAATGGCAATCATGAAGTTAAATGAATGGCAATCATGAAGTCTTATTGAAAGAGGGAATACATGTTTTCTGAATATTGATTTGGCCATCTATTACATAACAGAAAGATAATTCTTGTGCCAGATGATTTCAATCAAAGTTATCCATAGAGATTTCATGTCAACAGTTTAAGATGAAAAAAGTTTCCTGTCCAAAACTGCTTCATAAATGAAAGAAAGAACAACACAATAGCCTTTGTTATTTTTCATGGCACATATTGAGAATATTGGGCTGAATTCAAAAGCATGCCTGCTGCAAATAAGGGAGTTTCCTTCGCAACTTGTAGTACCTCCTGCAGAAGCCCCTGATCTCCAGCTTTGAAGGATCACAACCAGAAACAGCTTACGACCTGAACACCTCACTTGTCTTGTCTTAAAATGTCAGGGTGCAGCTCCTTCCTGGGCTTCCTATGCCTTAATCCCTCCAAACCAAATTTGGAGGGGGGCTGCAGGAGGAAGAAGTTGTTAAAAATTGCCTGCCCTTCATCCCAAAAGAGTTGATTGCATAATAGCTTTGTAGCACAATGTGGGATAGTTGTTTGAGTGCTAGACTACAACTTTTGAGATACCAGGACTCAAATTTCCACTCAACCATGGAAATCCACCAGTGACTGTAAGCATGTCACATCTCTTAGGCACAGAGGAATGCAATGGCAATCTATGGAATATTTCTGCTAAGTTCAACATGATATGAATGCATACAACAGAAAGAAGAACAATGCAGTGACCAGCATGCAAGCCATTCTTGCCATTGCTTCTCTAATACTTTAGACCGAAGTCTTGTCTCATTTAACCCTATAATAATCTTGTGAATTAGGCTGAAAAACAACATATTGCTCAAGAAACTTTCAGAGAGCTATCCAAAGTAAAAAATTGGTTCACTACCATGGAAAGTGCCTTTAAAATCTGGACTAAAATTCAGAGCAGATCCACTTCTACTGACCATCACTGCCTCTAGGGCTCCAGGTTGTGGCACAGATTCAGCTCTATTCAATCACATGCCCTTAATGAAACATATTAGTCACTGTGAATTCCAACAATAGTAAACCAATCCCAGATTTCGTTAAATATCAAAATCCTATCATTGTTGTATGATACTGCATTGGAAAATCCAAATGCTTAGGCATGCTGGATATTGTTTTATGTGTGTGTGAATAAACAAAAACATACAGTCAGGAAAACTTGAATAAAATTAATTTTCTTGCTATTGTTACAAATAGGGTATCATGGCTTTGTTTGGAAAGGACTGTGACCTTGAATATTTAAATTAAGATGTTTACATGATCACTGAGCTTTTCAAAGATTTGAATAGTCTCTTGTCCCACAGTGAGAATTCTGCATTTATGATATGCAGTTCCAGCATTGTCTTGATAAAATTATGTCTATTAAAGCTACCTGTATTTCAACTGGTATGACTTAAATGACACACTTAATGCTTAAAAAAACCAAATGGGACTGCAAAGTGCTTAGCTCTCCATATTTGTGGCAAAGTGCTGCTTAGCTCTCCCTGGATTCCCAGTTTCACTGTGAAGAGAATCACTGACATTTCCTGTTACTAATGGATTGGAACAGCGGAAGTTGCTGAATGAGAGGGGATCAAACCCCAGACTGCCTTGCCTTCTAACTGCTTTCCTGACTTATTAGGTCTTAATAAGAAAAATACTGAAGCTTTAACATTTCATTTTAGGAGAATGAGGTTTTATATAAAGTTTTAAAACTTCTTGCAAGACTCAGTTGACCTTTTAAGAATTTTTGAAGAAACACTTTGTTTCAATTTGTTTTACAGATTTTCACATGTTGCAGTCTGATGAGCATACTCCCTATTACATTTCTGGATATTTCAAACAGTACTCTTTTAGTCTTGCTGAGTAGAAATTGCCTTATTGGTCATCACCTTGCTCCCAAATTCATTAGACATAATTCAACCCTAAGCTGAATTGTCTTTCCCCTCCATAGCAATAAAATTTAATAACAACCATTCAGCTTTATGGGAGATCAAGGAATTTGCTGGCTTCTCATGGAAACACTTGTAATATTTCCAAGTGGGGAGATAACATTTACAAAATTTTCCTTGAGTGCAAAACCTAAATAAATAATCAATCTTCATGCAGTATTAGAACTAAGAGTATGATGGAGGGGAATGGGGACATCCCCTTCAATACGAATTCTGTCTCCAAGCGACGTTTTCTTTCAGTCTCATATTTGTAGCATGCAAAGAGAGAGAAACTGAAAATTGTTCATACTTGGAACACTTCAATTTGCTATTTTAGCACTTCCTTGATAATTTTATCTACCTCTAAATTGCATTTCTCTAAATGCTGAACTGATGCTTTGAGTTACTGCAATGCTAGAAATTTGGGAACTGGAGGGAAAGCTTGTACGGAAAGTCATAGGGTAGACCCTCATTTTGCTTCCTTATAGCTGCTCCTCTGAGTGGTATCCCAACCATGGACTACACTTCCATCTTCCACACCTTTCTAAAGTTTAGACTAAAATCAACATTGGGAAGATTTTGATTCCATATTTTTAAAAAATCTTTTTTCTACAGATCTTTTGATTAGACTGACAGGTCTATATATGGTGTTTTGCTTAAAAAACAGAATTCAAGGTTATTTCTGTCTGTGTGCAATGTCCCTCCCCTTTATTGGTGCTACACATGAAAAAGCACTGAGTGGTCTTGCATGAAGACAAACAAAAAGCCTTGAGAGATCTGAATAAATTATGAATGAATCTGAATCTTTATTGAGAGACCATCAGTCATATCAATATATATTACACCAATAAAACAGAATGAAATAAAATATAGTAGGATAAAATGTAATATAATATAGTCAGATAATCAATTCATCCTCATCTGGTAACTAAAATTGGTTTGAGACAGTGTGAAAGCTAATCACTGTCACTTTAGAGTGGATGTGCCCTATCTATCTTCATAGTTCTATAGTGATTAAATTAAATATGTTGATGTGGTGTCTCAGTGTGTGACACAGTCTTTCTCATTCAGAATGATAACAATTGCTAACATAACTCCCCATTTTTCCGTACTTGTAAAGGCTGGCATTTGCCATTCAGATTTCAAAAATGCAAACATACCTTACTTCAGTTAACAAAGCCTCTGATAAAGTATTTTTGCAGTCCACTTTTTTCTTGTCCTCTTTCTAACTGAGTCTTTTCAGAAGTATTGACATTTGGAAGTTCACAAAGAAGGGCTAATGAAAGACTGAATTTGATGTTGTATTGAAGCAATGTATCCACAGTAAACAATGTAATAAAGCTTTTGTAGGAAAGGCATATGATTCTGCTGTAATCAATCCTACTGTAGCCCTTGTGTTGGCTATAGCAGGCAAACTGAACATGAATTGTCTCCCACAATAATGATGATAATTATTATTTATTTCTAGACCGCCTTCTCTCCCCAAGAGGCCTCCACACATGCTCTGTAAAAATCCCTTACTGAGCATGTGTGAAGGTCAGAAGAGAAAACAAATGGGGCAAGCAAAGTATCTTATCTAACTTCTTCTTCACAGAAAAAGTGAGACTAAAGTCAACATTTTGAATGCTAACATAGAAATGATTACAAAAAAATAGCAAAAGAAAAAAATCACCTTGAATGCATTGTGAAAGAAGGTTTGAAAAAATTGTGTACTTATGCAAGGCTTACCTGACGTTTTTTGTAATGTAGGTACCCAACTTTATTTATTTAAATTTTTTGTTAAAGAAGCGATGCCCAGAAATAATAATAGTAATGGTAAGTGTAATAATAATAATACATTGTTTACTGTGGGCACATTGCTTCAATACAACATCAAATTCTTTGATGAGGATGCCAGATTTCTTCTCAGAGGTGAAACTGAAGCATTTAATACTTAAAAAGCAATGCAATTAAAAATGTGTACAAAAGGCAAATATTAAACTGACATGAAATGTATATAATATTAAAGCAAATCCATTAAAATACAATTAAAATAAATGAAACATTTTAAAAACGGACACACCAGCCCAAGGATTTGTTCTATGTTTTCATAAAACAAATGAGATCAATTAGTCTTTTAAAGAATGAAAAAAGCAGAACATGGTTGCACATTATCCACCCCCCACACAAACACGCAAACAACAAATTTAGGTGTGCAAAGTACCCTTTTAAATTAGCTGTAACTGATCAGAGTCAAAATGTTTGCAATAAGAGTGCCAAGTATATTTAAATAGCCTAGATCCCGTCTGAAGAGGGCAGGAAGAGAATAGGATGAGACAGAGAAAATATAGGACAGAGGATCAAAATAGAGATAGCGTAGGTGGTAGACTTTGGTTAATTGTGCGTGTGTTTCTGTGTGTGTTTTGGAAAGAAGGGAGGAGGAGGTAGCAAAATGCCGAGGAAAGAATTCTGGGAGAGTTGTTACATGCAACATAGGACCCTTCCACACAGCTCTATATCCCAGAACATCAAGGCAGAAAAATCCCACAGTATTTGCTTTGAACTGGGTTATTTGAGTCCACACTCAGACAATGAGGGATTTTCTGCCTTGATATTCTGGGATATATGGTTGTGTGGAAGGGCCCTAAATTCGTATACTAAAACATGTATGGTACCATGCTTGATTTTTAAAACTTTTATCATTTAATAAATCTTTTTTAATTTGTTGGTTTATACCTCCAATTGGAAGCCATATTTAAGATACTGTATGTTTAGATGTGAAATATGTTTAGATTTTAAATCAATCACACAACCCTGAACTTCTATTACAAACATCCCCTTATCTGGCACTTTATGAGAAATATGGCATGTCTTCTATACTATATATTTCATAAATTGCAAACTCAGAACTGAATAAGTTTAAATCAACCTTTCTGTGGTTTGAATCGTAGATGTTTGGGGATTTCCCCCCCCCCTTTCCTTTCCTTTCCCTTCTTTTCCTTCCCCCCTTTACTTCCCTTTCTCTTCTTCCCTCTTTCTTTTATCTTCTTTGTAGTTGAACTTTAAAAATACAATTAAAATGTTCAAAAGATGAAGATATTTTACTATATGCTTGCTTTCCTGGATGTTGTTTTGATTTGGTTTGGATGCTGTTCTGAATAACCCCCCTCCCTTTTACTGTTGCTTTTGTGTGGTTATGGCAAGCAACTTTACTATGGTATTGTTTTAACAGATGTCATCATGTGCCTTTTTGAGGCAAAGTAGAGAATGTAAATGTTTTAAAGTCACATAAATAACAATAAAAAACTGCTGAATATCACTATATAGTTTGTGCTACTTCTTCAACACAGTTTTGATGTAAACCCCATTTCAAACAGTTCTGGGAAATTGAGCCCCATCTACACTGGGAAATGAGGCAAAGGATGAACGGACTCTGTGATGTCCCCATGATGCACAGGGCCTATCTACTATAATGCCCACCAAGGCCACTTAATGCAATCTTATCCTGCATTAAAAATGTTGCAAGAGCAGCAGCTGTGGTGAGCCTATGACATATATGCCAGAAGGGGTACACTGAGCCTTCTCTCCTGGCATGTGAGCCCCCAGCTTGCCATCCCTCCGCACGCTAGCTCACCCACTTGGCTGCCCAACCTGCTTACTTGCCTACTCACAACTCCCCCCCCCTTGTCCACTTGCTTGCCCGCCCCATTCACCCCTCAGAGTGTCTAACTCCCCCTCCCCTCCAGTTTGAATGCTCCAACTGTAAAATATTCAATATCACTGCTCTAGAGCTTCACATTCATAACTGGCTACAGCTGGCCACACAACCATCCCACTTTCCCCAGGCTCAGGGATAAGGATAAGGAATGAAACTTGCTGTCCTCCTTTTGTTCTTGGCCTAGTGATGACCACCAGGCATGAAATTTCTGATGGTCATCACCTCTTGCATCCACTGGCACTGGCCAGAGATGGCTCACTGTATACTGTTTGAAATTGCATTATATAGCAGTGTAGATCCAGCCTAAGCTGAAAAGGACAGGGGTGATGCGACCCAGCTACACAGACTCCATCCAGAGTATCCCACTCCAGATCAGCTCTGAATATGTAGCCTGTATACATGGACCCTTACTGAGCTGGTACTGAAAATTCTTAGTCCAGGTTCACAGAATTACACATGCTACTTTCCATATTGGTTCCATTGCAAATTGATTTTGAAAAACAATGGCTGAATCTACACCGCATTATGTGGTCAGTGTAGACACATTATTTGTCCATGTAGATCCAGTCAAGCGACGCTAAAGACATACCTGTAAAAGCCTTTGCTCTTGACCCTTCTGAATAAATAATCATTATCTTATTTAATTGTCCTCATGCCAGTTTTACACTACAGACAACAAGGTGTGTGAGATTTATTGGTATAAGCATACAGAAACCATGTCAGCTGGTTGGTCTGAACTTCTTCTGTAGAACAATATACAGTAGATTCTCAGCTAGAACCCAAGCGACTGGAACTCTCAAACAATTATTATTTTTAAACAAAAATTACATATTGCATTCACAAAGCTATTTTTATAATACAATAAAACTGTGTTACATTAAGTTTGCCTTTATTTACTTTTATTTACTGCATTTCAATATTAATCCGAAGTCAAAACAGAATTTATGAAATCACTGGCTGTACCTGCCATGCGTTGCTATGGCAAACCTTCCCTCCCTCTTTCTCTGCTTCCTTCCCTCCCTTTTTCCTTCCATCCCTCTTTCCCTTCTTCATTCTTCCTTCTCTTTAGTTACATCCTTCCTTCTCTCTTTCCTTCCTTCCTTCCTTCCTTACCTCCCTCTTTCTGCCTTTCGTTCCTTCTCTCCTTCCTTCCCTCTCTCTTCCTTTCACGTTTTAATTTCCTTCTCTCCTTCCTTCCTTCTCTACCTTTCCTTCCTTCCTTCTTTCCCTTCCTACTTCTCTCCTTCCTTCCCCCTTTCCCTCCTTCATTCCTTCCCTCTTTCTCTCCTTCTCTCATTACTTCCCGACTGTCCCTTCGAACTCTATTCTATGAGTCTATTAATTTGTATTATATAGTAATATATAATAGTAAAATTACATTATATAGTGATCTATATAACAGTAATATATAAAATATTGTAATTATAAATTATATAATATTTATTATATGTTTTATAATATATATTATGAAAGACATGTATTATATAGCAATATATAAAAGAGTAATATATAAAGTATTGTGTGTGTGTGTGTGTATATATATATATATATGCAACCAGTCAACCATTGACATATATATGAGTCTACACTGCCATATAATCCAGTTCTAAATAGAGAATCTGGATTTTACATGGCAGTGTAGAAGGGATGACTTTGGGTACATCTACACTGTAGATTTAATAGAGGGAAGAGGAGGTCGGCGATGGGAAGGGGAAAAAGCTTGGAGAAGGGAAGAAACCAGTGTGAGGAGGAGGCAGAGGCCCAGGGAAGGGGAGGAGGAAGAGGCCACTCTCTCACCATTGCGGCATGCCTCTGATCCCAGGTTGACTACTCCAGTGGCTAGCAAAGGGGGGGGGGAGGAAAAGGCATGGGGAAGCATGCAGGGAAAGAGAAGGGGCCCCATGCGGCAAGCCTCCACCTCCACTCCCATGGTGCTCACTCTGGCTTGAGTGTGTGTGGCCATGCGCATGTGCCTGGCTCCCAATGCTTTAATGGCTGGCTGTTTCCCTCACGGAGAAGGGAGCGTGGCCATGGGTGTCTTTGTGGACATGCGCTGTTTCTCCCTGCAGGAGTTTTGGGTTTAGAAGTCCTTTCTGCTTTTTTTCATGGTTTTTTTTTAGTGATAGTCACTAATTATTGTTTTAGGGGTGTAGTGTCCAAATTTGGTGTCAGTTCATTCTGTGGTTTGTTAGTTATGTTAATCCCACAAACGAACATTACATTTTTATTTATATAGATATCGTATAAGGTATAATATTAGTTAGACCTATTTTAATAGTATCTCTCAGGTAACCAGAAACTATATTTATTCGGCATCTCTCAATCCCCATGGGTGCCAGTTAACTGAGAGTCTACTGTATGTATCTGTACTTGTATAATTAATTTCAGGACCTGTCATTCCAAGAGATGTGTAATACCTATGTGACAAACTATCAAGCACTTTCATGTGCTAAGTGACCTTTATAGCTTTTAATTTCATTTTAAATATACATTTATTAAAAGTTTTCCTGGCATCGCCCAGAGGTATGCCAGGGCAGTTCTTTGGTGTTTTTTTTCTTTTTGTTTGGAAGGGGGGTTGGGGGGTATTCATGGTTGTGAGAAAATAGAAAGTTGTCAGTTGTCACATGTAGGGGCAGACAAAATTTGCTTCACTCATAATTTTTGTACAAAGATTACTGCACATATGTGGTGCTTTTACAGTCATGTGACACATGTGATGACACCATAAAGACAACTCAGCAGTTAGAACTAAATCCTGCCTTTTGAAAGGAATGTTTTTTGCATGAATTTTAGGTGACAGCTTTAGAAACTGGCAGTGAGAACATCACCTGAATTTCCTGCTAATAACATTTGTTGTGCTTGCATACCTTCAAGTCATGGGTGTTTCTGAAGTTTTTGCCTTTACCTTCAGTGGCTAAGATTGTGCAACTTGCCCAAGGTTACTTATGGGTTTCCTGGTCCCCAGAGTGCTAGCTCCAACTTTCAAACCACTACACCATGCTGGCTCCATCAAAACATTGCTACTCTGCTTTTTTAAAAGGAGAACTACCACTCTCAATTATCCTTTACAACAAAGTACAAGCCCATCCCATGCCTTATTAATGGTGTATTTTAAAACAACAGGAAGTTCAAATGCAGTCCTGTTAGAGATCTCTCGCTTTGGGGAACAGCCCCCTAGGAGAATTAGCTCCTAGACCAGTGATTCAGAACCTGTGGGTCCCCAGGTGTTTTGGCCTACAACTCCCAGAAATCCCAGCCAATTTATCAGCTGTTAGGATTTCTGGGAGTTGAAGGCTAACACATCTGGGGACCCACAGGTTGAGAACCACTGCCCTAGACCCTCAGAGATCCCTGCCCCAACAGTACAGAAACATATGTTTTTGAAATACTTCATCATGCATTAAAACCTATGAATCTATCGTGGGAATATATAGTGATCAATCTGGGATGAAAAAAACTAGACATATTAAAAGGTTACTTTCCACTAGAGTGTTACTCTGTTGCTAATAAAGCATTACTATAAAGGGAGCTCATCTTACGATGTTCTCCTAAGTCTACAATATACGTCTCTTATCTTAAAGAAGCTTTCTCAAGTTACACAAGGTCAGTGTGTGTCTCATTCTGTCTCTCCCTCGGCAGACCAGTTTAATCTCCTTATGTCTCAATTTCTTTCTCAGACATAGACACACCATTTGTGTTAATTTATTCAGAGATTTAGGATGTCGCATAGTCCACCAACAGCTGTCTCCAGTAATTTCTGAAAGTGACAAAATTGCTTTCAGCTGTACAAAGATCTTGATATCGTTTTACCAGTTAGAACTTTGAACAAGATTTTTTAAAAACTGCATTCCAAAAATATTATTATTTATTTATTGCATTCTCTTAAGTGCATTAAGTGGCTAATATAACAACACAAAGGAGAAAAGCACAGGAAAATTAAACAAAAATCTTAGAATTATTTAAGAGCCCGAAGAACCTGTAGAGCCTGAAGAACCAGTAGTTCAATAGTTGGTAACACTATTGTGGAAGTGTAGACTCCCAAGAGAGTAGTGACCCTAGAGACATTTAAACCTGGACTATCATTGGTTGCTTAATACTGAGTTTCACCCATTTCCATGAACAGCCATTTCCAAGGGTTGCCCGGAAGTTTTCAGTCCTTCTTGTAGTAAGATAAAACTTAAAGGTTTCCAAAATATGTCAAATGGCATTGAATGCTTGCCTGTATATGTGCATTGTGATCTGCCCTGAGTCCCCTGAGGGGTGAGAAGGGTGGAATATAAATTATGTAAATGAATATAAATGATGTAAATAAAGTAGTATAACATCATTGCTATTTCACTTCCTGTGAACTCCTTCTTCAATCCTGAACACAACAAAGGTGTTTATGACTGACAGCGCATCTGCAGAGCAGAATTAATACAGTTTCACACCAGTTTAACTGTAATAGTTCAATGTTGGGATTTGGTGATGCGCCAGCACCCTTTGGCGGAGAAGGCTAAAGGCATTGTAAAACTGCATGTGTATGGTGAAGAGAAAAGTGATCATCAGTTTCATAATACTTCAATCATTCCTGGGAGCTACAGCCTATGATACTGTTGAAAAATGACTTCAGAGATGGACCGTCACCATTTCAATGCATTTTATTGTTATTTCAGTAGACTTGGGTTGTGTCCTATAACATATTTTTTTTAAAGCACAGTCAATGCTTAAGGAGGAAATCTATGTAAAATATACTGTTTTCATCAATTACACAGAAACCTAAAATTTCCCTCTTTTGTCATCCTATTTTAAAAGAAAAACACTGTCTCTCTCACTAAATCCAGTCCAGATGGTCTACATGGATTTTGAGTGGGAATCTGTGTGATTTAGTTCCTCATACCAAGAGTTCTGCAATAGGCACAACTTTACTTAACAAAGAGCAAATAACCATCTGCCTTCTTGAAATACAGTCTGCCTTGGTCAATTATATCTTCAGACATGTTCCCCTCATCACATTCATCTTGTAATTTCATTTGTGTACTTTCTGTCCATGTTAGAAGCACATTTAAGAGGCAGTAATTAGTATTAGAGCATTCAGCACACAGGCTAATGCCTTCGCAAACATGCCACCGACATCTGCTTACCAAACCACAGTTATACCCCATCAGTTGTCATTAACTTCAATACACATTTGTTAAAAAAAGGTCAAATTAGATGGTGTTTTAATTACAGTAAGTGTAAGGAAGAAGGTGCTCCCTGGGGTCCTTCACTTTAGTGTTCCTTTTAATTCTCCATTGTCCCTTAAAACACCCCTTTTGGGTTGAATCCCTCTGTCTGGCATGCTGGCTAGATATGATTGAAAATTTCTCTTGGGTTGGTTGGAGTGTGATGGTACAGCTTAAGCCATGAAGGTAATTCTACCCTGCAGTGATTAAGTGCCTGAGATGAACAAGGTACAAAAGCTTTTCTCACCTGTTCAAGACCCAGAGCTTGTGAACTAAATTATAAATTAGGGTTGGAGGCCATGTGCTTTTCTTTCCACCAAGTTGTTGCACTACTCATCCTTTGCTGAAGACGAAAGGAAACATCTATAAGTTCTCACCCATACTATAAATGATAGAAAGCATTGCAATGTAGACATTTTTTCTGGATAACTAATTCTCTCAGATTTTTTTTGCTGGTTCAAACACAATTGTGAAAATGGAAAAGAAATGCATAAATATGCCCTGAACATATGTATAATAACTTCTGTAGGGATCAGCTAAAAGTTTCTTATGAAGAGAAATGCATTCTCAAGAATGTTTACTGTCTAAATAAAAGGATAGGTGAATGCACTTATGTTACTTTTAAAGCAGTAAAATATTCCGAGTTCCCCTTCATATGAAAGGTGCATGGGCTGCCAAATTTTCAGTGCAACTTCCAAGGATGGAATTGAGTGGATCACATCCAAGATTTATCAATGGCAACTACATACCCAAATAAAATATTTCGGCTCTACCATTTATCTAGAGCTACTCTTTATCCAGGATGGTGAATGCCAGATCAGTCCTGGGATGACCAGCTCCCTGGCCACTGCAGAAAGGTAAGGGAATCCTGACCATCCAATGGTGTCACACCTGATTCATCAGTGCCAGATGGCTACCATTACCACCACTCCTGTTCTTGTTATCATGGCGGCCAGTGGGCAAAACATGGCTAGTGTCCATCATTCATTCCTGAAATGTTTACCTGAGAGCTGGGAGTGGGGAGGGAAGAAATCACCTCCTCATTTTCCCTCTGCCTTCTTTGAGTGCTTTATCACTCTGGATAGCATTACTCTAGGCAACAACCAATGGCTGAAAACCATGTCAAACCCAGTGGCAATCATGACAACAAGAATGGAAAGCGGAGGGTAAAGGTGGCTATCTGGCAGTACCAAAATGGGTTTGGTGCTGCTGGATTGTGAGAACTCCCTCCCACCTCCCCAGTGGCTCGGAGGCTGGCAGTCCAAACTATCTAGGGGCCAATCTGGCATTTATTTATGTATTTATTGTTCATTCTTATATGCTGCCACTCCCCGAGGGCTCAGAGTGGCTTACAATGCTGCATAAAACAGCGTAAAACAGATAAAACATCAGGTAGAATTAGCTAAAATTATACTAGACTAAACTACGCAGAATTACAGAATCAACAGTCGAATGCCTGCTTGAAGAGATGGGTTTTGCATGCCCTGCGAAAAGAGGACAAATCTTGCAGGACACACACTTCAGCTGGCAAAGTGTTCCAGATTAAAAGAAGGCCCTACGTCAGGTAGATGCCAGACGAATGGTTTTAAAACTGGGCATTTTGAGGAGGTTTAGGTCTTCAGAATGGAGCGATCTCTGGGTTGGTAGGAGGTAAGACAGTCCCTCAGATACAACGGCCCCAAGCCATGCAAGGCCTTGAAGGTTAGCACCATCACCTTGAAAGTGATCTGGTGCTCAACCGGAAGCCAGTGAAGCTGCTGTAAGATGGGAGTTATGTGACTCCTCGCTGGCACTCCAGCAAGGAGTCAAGCAACGGCATTCTGGATGAGCTTAAACTTCCGGATCAAGGACAAGGGTAGGCCAATGTAAAGGGTGTTACAGTAGTCTAATCTTGAGATGACCATGGCTTTGATCACCGTGGCTAAGTCTCTGGACAAGTAGGGGGGCAGCCGCCTGGACTGCCGCAGGTGGAAAAAGGCGGTTTTGCTGACAGTGGAGGCCTGGGCCTCCATTGTCAGCAAGGAGTCTAAAACAAGGCTTTTTACTGACGATGACGGGTGGAATGCCTTGCCATCCAGAGCAGGTAGCCGAACCACCCCACTGTCCGGTTGACCCAGCCACAGTATCTCCGTCTTTACTGGATTCACCCTCAATCTGCTGGCACGCAGACATCCAGTGACGGCCTCGAGGCACTGATGGAAACAAGAGGGTACAGAGTCCGGTCGACCTTCCATCCTCAGAACAAGCTGGGTGTCATCAGCGTACTGATAACATTCCAGCATGAAACTTCAAACCAGCTTAGCAAGTGGGCGCATATAGATGTTAAATAACAAAGGGGAGAGTATGGCTCCTTAAGGGACAGCACAAATTAATGGGGCCCTCTCAGAGACCAAACCTCCCCTTTTCACTCGCTGTCCTCAGTTGTGTAGAAAGGACAACAGCCATTTCAAGGCTGTTCCCCTAACTCCAGCAATGGCAAAGCAGTGGGCCAAAAGATTGTAATTGATCGTATCAAATGCTGCTGTGAGATCCAATAACACAAGCAGCACTGATCCGTCCCTGTCAAGCTGGCATCGAAGCTGATCTGAGATGGCGACCAACACAGTCTCCGTCCCATGCCCCGAATGGAAGCCGGACTGGAAGGGGTCTAAGCTGGCGGTGACTTCCAGGAACTGCTGCAGCTGCCCTGCTACCGCCCTCTCAATGACCTTACCCAGGAACAAAAGATTCAAAACTGGGCGGTAACTGGAGGGAACCGATCGATATAAGTTCGGTTTCTTCAGTAGTAGGGAGACCACTGCCTCTTTTAAACTCTCTGGAAAGACTCCTTGCTCAAAGGAGTCATTCTGGATCAGCCCCAGGATAAAGGGTCCCTGTAGAACAGTGGTTCTCAACCTGTGGGTCCCCAGGTGTTTTGGCCTACAACTCCCAGAAATCCCAGCCATTTTACCAGCTGTAAGGACTTCTGGGAGTTGAAGGCCAAAATATCTGGGGACCCACAGGTTGAGAACCACTGCTGTAGAGCCACTCAAAAGAAATTACTTCCTAAGAATAGGAACATGAACAGTTAATTCCACCATGTTTTGTGTTCATGTTTGTTTCTTTAGTCAGCTGGGAAGCTCAAAACATATTGGGTCATTTTAAAAATAATAAATTGGATATTTTACAGCTAGAGTAGGCTGTTTCAGGGTTGGTAGAGAAATTAATAGAAGTGCGATCACAGCAGCTCAATGAGTAAATTTCTGGTTTTAGAAATGGGAGGAAGCTTTTTTATGTTATAAGGTGTAGATTTTCTTTAATGAATTGCTGTACAGAGGTTGCAAAAAGCAACAATTCATCCTTTTGGGGGGGAGGCTACAACAGAAAGGCCAATTTGGGGAGACTGAAAGAGTCAAGGGCCTTGGACAACACTTTGCTCGCTCATGTTAAACAGTTACATTCTGAATTTTTCTCTCTATGTTTTGTCCCCAAAGGCTTTCAGGTTTGCTGTTATCTCACCATACCAGCCCCTGGAATTAAGATCTTCATAAGATCTTCTGGACTTTCCTTCAAGATTAACCAGCTTGGCAAGTACTAG
This sequence comes from Anolis apletophallus, assembly GCA_030556195.1. Lineage (NCBI taxonomy): Eukaryota > Metazoa > Chordata > Lepidosauria > Squamata > Anolidae > Anolis > Anolis apletophallus. The sequence continues at coordinate 66,352,240 of JARBWK010000002.1, read as the reverse complement.
AAACAGGGCTTTTCAGTGGCATCTATTGCTGGAAAACATTGAACCCCATTAGTGGAGGCTCATAAATGGGCTGAAATAACCAGTCTACTCATATTATCCCATATAGCTTTTAAATTAACTTTATACAAGTGTGCTACTAGCCTCTGGAATGTCTTAGCTGCTATTTCAATGTGGCTTTATTTCCCTGAAATTATGCTGTTATTTTGTAATGGGGATCATTATGGAAAGGCATAGCTCTCATAATGGCTTGTAATTATTTAAGATAAATTCAACATACCTAAATATTGGCCATTTTACAAGCACAGGAAAAAAAGAGATGCTATTTATATTATTAATGTGTCTGGTATGGATCAAAATAGCTTTTTCCATGCCTCAGATTCTCCCCTATGACTGACTCTTATTCAAAGTCCCCCAGTTGAACTTATAGCTCTCCTTCCTTCTACACAAGTACAGTATTATCACTGCACATTATCTGCACACTTGCATCCTATGGGATCCTTGGGTTTGTAATTGATGAGCCAAACCATAGCAGATAAAGAGGAATCATATTGTCATAAGTGTAAAAGGAGCTCCAGTCTCAGAAGCAAGGGACTAGTCTACACCCAACCAGATATTTCAGACCCAGTCTAGAGCAGAAATGTTTACAAATACAGAAAAAGGTGCTATTTATATTATTAACCAGTCTGGTATGGATCAGAAATGTTCTGGTCTAGCCCTGGAGACCTTTGAGGTGTCTACGCATTCCATGTCTGATTGGCTGCAGCAGGGTGGAGTATACACAGTCCAGTTTGGCTGAAACGAATTTGCCTTCCCTGTTGCCTTTGCTGATGCCAGACAGAAGCAGAACTCTAGGAAAACCCTTGTCCACCTTAGAAGCTCCATTTCACATAAGTAGAGGCATCCACATGATGTCAGCATGGGGCACCAGCATAGCTAGGACTTCTCCTGGAGCACTACGGCCACTTACAGCAGCATCAGTGACAGATCTCAGCCATCTCAATTTCTCTGCACTCATCAGTGCAATGGAAAGTGATTGGTGGCATGACATGTGGACCATGGACTAGTCTGCATTGGTTTTGATTGTGCTATCCAGACTTTTGCCTACACTCTGGAATATTCCCCTACTTTTCTTAATATGTTTTATCCTGCATTAAAAGCAGACCCTTGATGTCAGTAGACACCCAGTAGTGATTTCTCACTCAATATGTGCTATACAACCTGGACAAAAGTATGACAGTTGAACAGCTATGAAAAATTTGTAACCTGCAATGCATCAGCTATGTACTATGGTCTGCAAGGTATTTAAAGATTCTTCCTTTCTCCATTTGCTTTCCCATACAGGTAGCAAAATGAAGTTCTGCTAATTGCACTGTAAACCTCCATCTACCATTATGGATCCTGTTCTCTGATCAACTTGGGGTTTCAGCCCCCTAAGAAAAGGCCTCATTTACACTGCCATATAATGCAGTGTAGACTGATATAATGCAGTTCAATGCAGCTAAACTGCATTGTGAAACTACATAATATGGGAGTAGTTGGGGCCATAGTTTTCAAGAAGAATGGCATTTCTTCTTATTTTATAATTAGATCTCATATAGCCTGTTAAGAACTCTCATTTTTAGAAGAGTCAGACTTAGTCTAAAATATAGTTGATTAACATAACATAAGAGATATATTTCCTGTTATTTTTAAATGGGACTGAACCAAAACCACTTACAGAAATAGGCATATTTAAGCTCCCAATTGCATTTTAAATGACTGATTGTAAAAATAAATATATGTGATCTCTGTTTTATGTGCCATCTGTGCAGAAAATAGAACAGCGTCCACTGCAAGAATGAATTATGGAGCACCACACTGAAAACAAAACATTTAATTCATATTATGCTGTTATATATTTGTTTTAGCTGCATTTAACTCACATAAGATTTCCTCATGGAAATGTAAATTTGTTTTCTGCTATTTTACAATGGCTTTGTTTGAGTTTATTCTAAAAATTCCAAATGCTCTCTCATATACATTCATGTTGTGTGTGGGTTTTTTTTAAAAGGATGAAATTAAATATATATATTATTGACTTGTCTAACCTATCCCCTACTTTAATTCCATGGTACAATTATGCTGGTAATATATAACATACATTTTATATTGCAGTTTTAGAAGTATAAATTTTATCAATAGTTTTACATAATCTCTGTATGCATCCTTTCTTGTATTCTTAAATTCCCTTAAACCGCATGTTATATCCCTGTTCTGTATATAACGCACTTCCTGGCAGACAGAAGAGTACAGGTTTTTCACGATACTGTTATGTGTCATGCAGAAGCAAGAACACATATCTTTCATGCATGTATTCCTAGCTAGGTGACAAAGTATGAGTGCAAATGAATGCCAGAATCAAGGTTCCCAACTGGAGCTGCACAAGTGAAGTCACTTGTTTGATTGAGGTTGTTAAGGTTGGATCCCGTGCACCCCCTACCTATCATACAATGTGACTGCACCTTTGTTTAAATAATTCCACACCTGGATGATGGGCTATAGTCATCTTTCCACATTTAAGGTTTTGACTTTTGCAGATTTTACCATCCACAGATATGATTTAAAATGTGCTCTCTAACTATCGCTAAGTCCTCCAGTATGATTTTATGGTTAACTTCCTCAAGACACGCTGGAGAACCTAGAGATTTCTAAAGAGACTATATCTCAAAGAATCTCTAGTTTTGGGACGTACCATTATCCAGACAGACTCCAAAAGGAGGCCTAGACAGAGAAGGGTAGTCCATGTGGGGGAGGTTGAAGAAGGAAAACCATTTTCCCCATTTTCATTGGTTATTTCCCCCTCCCCCAATCATAAACAGTGGTGTTTTTTTAAATGATGTTGATATAGGTGGGGGGAAATAACAGGAAAACAGGGAGAAATTGTTTAACTCCTTAACCTCCTTCCCCCATAAAATGGACTATCCTTCTCTGTCTAGGTCTCCCTGTGGCTTCAGCCAGGAAAATGGAACAGTACTCCAGTTTCTTCAGTACAATTTTATGGTTAGTTCCCAGTGGAAGTTAACAACAGAGTCAGAGTCATTTCTAGAGAGATGCTCTCTTGGGGGGGGGGGGGCAAATTGTTTATTTATTCACAATTGTATACTTTCCTGGAGGTCCACCAATGGATGTGGAGGGCTGAGTGTATCTGCATAACATTTTACAGTTCTTCATCTTCTTCCTTTTCTTTTTAGGGAATTAGCAAATGGACCAGTAAACTAGGCCCCAAAGAGGCAGGATTTGGAATCTTCATTCCAATAGGTATAATTTTCAGCTGGTTTCTGAAATGTCCCTAGGCTACTTGCTTCACCAGGTACTGATTGTTTTACAAAGTTGATTTTCTTAAATCAACAGTTGACAACCCATCACATGTATTAGCACAGTGAATTAGAAGAGCTGCTATTAGTTTGGTTCTATCCAACAAGAAGAATCTTTCTTTGTCACATTCATACTATTCCCATTACTGCCATGCTCAATTGCTCAGCCTGGAACCCCAGGTTTCAGCAGTGGCCAGGGGAGCTTTTGCCAGCTGCGCTCGTACCTTGGGAAGTCATACTTGGCCACAGTGGTTCATGCCCTAGTTACATCTTGTATAAATTACTGCAACATGCTCTATATGTGTTGCCTTTGAAGACTTTTTGGAAGTGTCAACTGGTCCAAAGAGCGTCAGCCAGATTGCTCACAGGAGCAGTGTTCAGGGAGCATATAACCCCATGTTATGTCAGCTCCATGGCTGCCAGTGTGATATCAAGAACAATTCAAAGTGCTGGCTTTAGCCTATAAAGCCCTAAACGGCTCCGGCCCAGTCTACCCGTCCGAACATCTCTCCCCCTATGAACCAGCTCAGAGACTAAGATTGTCTGGGGAGGTCCTGCTCTCAGTTCCACCTTCTTCACAGGTGCGGCTGATGGGGATGAGAGACAGGGGCTTCTTAGTGGTAGCCCCTTGATTGTGGAACTCCCTCCCTTGTGACATCAGATCAACCCCCTCCCTACCAGCCTTCAGGAAGAGAGTCAAAACCTGGCTCTGGGAGCAGGCTTTTGGAAATTATGGCAATGCAGTAATATTCAAAGAGGAACATGTGCAATTGATCATGGAATTGCCTTAGAATTTGATCCCTGGATGGTGTGTTTTAACCTTGAATGTATTTCAATTATATTATTGTAGTTTTTAAAAATATAAACCATTTTAAGTGTGATCATGAAGTCCCCTTCGGTAAGCTAAAAGTAAGATAAATAAATAAATTCAAGACCACGTTGCTGTGGAATCACAACAGAGCTCTTAAAAGAAGGTACACAAAGCTATGAAAGTGGAATGTGTATGATATATGTGTGTTGTGGTATACAAAGCACATACAATTTATTTAATGCTTGTTGAAATAAAGGTTTTTTTTAAAAATTGTAATCTCAGTTTTTCAATTCGATTCCCCTCACCCCAATATACGTGATTGACACAAATAAAAGGAAAACAAGCTGTTCTTTAAAGGGATAAATCCTGGCCTATAAATAAACACAAGCATTATAAATAGAGACAGCTGAGACATGTGAAGCTTGCATATTTGTATAGTAAACGTGAGCCCTGCTTGTTGAATGAGGCAATTTTGAGCTTGAAACCTGAAATCTCTTCCTATACAAATTTAGCAGACATTCTGTGATTGCTGCCCAGAATAAATCTTGGCAGGCAACAAGCAGTTAGCAAAAGCATGTGTCATGTCATCTAATTTGTCTCCCACAGCAGGTATTTTTACTTTAATTGGAAGTCTGCAACACAGTAAAATCTGGAATTAGCAAAACTATAGGCATGTTGTAAGTGAGATACAAACTTAGGACTTCTCTACTCAGGCCAAAGAAACTGTACCCACCATGAATGGAGTGCTGACAGTCTTCACAATGCATAATGGAAGATAGTGACTTCCAGTAGGCATCCCAGGTTTTTTTCCCCATTTAAAACCAATTTTGCACCATTTTAGGCAAACATTAGGGGACATGCCAGGGGTTTGGATTGGTCTTGGCAGCTGGAACATGTTGAATTCAGCGCAATCTCTCTCCAGATGGACAGCACAGCACCATCATTAAGCCTGAGCAGCACAGGGGAAGGGGATGGAATGTGTCCATGATCACCACTGCTTCTAGAGTTCCACAGAAGTCTAAATGGGACACCTATATGACCTGCAGAAAGGAGGGAAGACATCTTGCTCATTGCAAAAGTACCCCATTCTTGCATTAACAGATGTGCCCACGATGGAGCTTTATGGTCAGCAGAGTGGCAGTGACATAGGCATGATCCATCTCCTTTTCTTGTGTTGGTCAGTGGTGGCAGTGTCTGTCTAAATAGCAGATCAAGCAGAATTAGATTGGCAAAGTTGGTTTCAGGCAAAAAGAAAAACCCTAATCAAACAAACAAACCACCCTCACAATATCCACTGGAATCTGCTGTGCATCATGAGAGAAGCCTGTGATTCATACACAGTGGTAAGGAGTTTGGGACCAGGTCTAAAGACTTTATCAGACTAGTGTTTTAAAGCAGGCACCAATGCATTATTGACATCTTCTACCTCCTGTAGAATTCTGGGAAATGTAATTTAGGCCTTTGCAATTCTCAGCAAGAGAGGTCCTTGACTTCCCAAGTGACATTTCCCAGAGTTCTGCAGCAAACAGAAGACACTAAGCATGCAGAGGTGCCCACTTTAAAATGAAAGTCTGATAAAGTCCTAAGAAAAACTTCATACAGAAGAGGCACACTTGGATCTCAAGAGAAGTAATACTTATGTTGCTAATACAATTGAAATAGTATTACCTGTTTTATTGCTCTTTGTTTCTAGTCCCCATATGGCCAAGAAAGAAAATGGCATTTGCCCGCACTGAGAACTTTTCTTTTTCTGTATGATTTTAAAATATTTTTGGCTTGATGAAGAAGTCAGTGGTGCTTCAAAAGCTTGTAGGGTGTATTTTGAGCATTTTGGCTGGCCAATGAAGTTATCATTCTTTTATGGATTTCGTAATTTGTTGTGGGTTTTTTTAAGCATGGCATTCAGCCATCCAAAGTTCTCACCCTGCTTAGCTTCCAACATGACAACCTCTTATATGTATACTACTACATAGTTATAGCAATTTTATACTACATTAACTTTCATGGTTCCATCCTATAGATCAGGGCTGTTCAACTTCTACCGGACCTGTGGCTGGAATTCCGGTTACTGATGACCTGGGGGGGCTGAAGGGTCTGCCCCGCCCCCAGCTCCGCCCTCCCGGCTCCACCCCTCCCCCGGCTTCGCCCTCTCCCGCCTTGAGGTGTCTGTGGAGGACACTGGGGCTTTGACTTGGAGATAGAGATGAACACCAAAATCCCAGTCTCAAGTCCCAGTCCCTGCTTTGAACTGGATTATATTGCAGTGTGGACTCAGGGCCCTTCACACAGCCATATAACTCAGAATATCCAGGCAGGAAACCCCACAAAACCTGCTTTGAACTGGATTATATTGCAGTGTGGACTCAGGGCCCTTCCACACAGCCATATAACCCAGAATACCTGCTTTGAACTGGATTATCGGAGTCCACACTCATATAATCTGGTTTAAAGCAAATAACATGGGATTTTATTCAGATGTGTGGAAAGGAAGTCAAATAAGAAGCCAGGGCCCTTCCACACAGGCCTATAACCCTGAATGATAAGGCATAATATTCATTCTGCCTCTGCTAATAACAACAACAACAACAACAGGTTCCTGGAGTAGGAGACCTCCAAGGGCCATCCAGGGCCATCCAGTCCAATCTCCTTCTGCCATAAGGGGAAACTACAATCAAAGCATTCCTCACAGATGACCATTCAGCCTCTGATGATGATGATGATGATGATGATAATAATAATTACAATGGGTTCCTAGAATAGGAGACCTCCAAGGGCCATCCAGTCCAATCTCCTTCTGCTATAAGGGGAAAACACAATCAAAGCATTCCTCACAGATGGCCATTCAGCCTCTGATGATGATGATGATGATGATGATGATGATAATAATAATAATAATAATTACAATGGGTTCCTAGAATAGGAGACCTCCAAGGGCCATCCAGTCCTACCTCCTTCTGCCATAAGGGAAAATACAATCAAAGCATTCCTCAGCCATGTTGAATCAAACCTAAACTCTCATGAGAACAACAGAAAATACTGAACCTTGAGTTTGGGAGTTGTAGTTCTCCTCCATCCAGAGAGCACTGTGGACTCAAATAACGATGGATCAGGACCAAACTTGGCACGAATCCTCAGAAGAGGAGGAAGCCGGAAAGGGAATGGATGAGCACCCCCCCCCCCGCGCGTGCTCCGAACTCGGCCCTGCCCCTTTTTCGCTCTGGCCACGCCCCCTCTCGCTCGGTGCACTCTCTCCTTCCCTCTTTCTTTCAGGTGGTGGAAGGGGGGGAAGGAATGAAAGGGGGAAAGAGAGAGAGGGAGGGAGGGAGGGAGAGGGGGGAGGGAAGTAGGAGGAGGAGGAAGGAGCCTGCTCCTCCTCCCTGCCCCCCCCCTCCCCACCGTGAAAAAAATAAATAAAAATATTCAAAAAAATATTCAAAAAATATTCAAAAAAATATTTAAATTTATTTTTAAAAATCTTTAAAAGCAGATATCTTGCAGGAGGGTAGGGGGCCGTGGGGAAGGGGCTGGGGGCCGTATACAGCCCGCAGGCCACCAGTTGGACAGCCCTGCTATAGATCAAAGCTACTTAAACTGTGGGTCACAACCCATTTGGGGTCCCACTAACAGAATCTGGAAGATCAGGAAACAATATGTTTAGCTTGCCACCTAGTGGGTGTTCTAGATATTTGCATGAATCCATGAGAAAAAGGAGAGTCAAAGGGTATATTCTGCCACTTGAGGTTGCAAACCAAGCATGCCAACATGGCATAAAAATGTTAAAGATTCCTGGTGTTTTACAGTATTAAATATTCAAATATTAATTATTTGTGTAAAAAATAAACAAGTACATCAATCTCAGTACTATGCAAATTTGCTTTCAACTTTTATAAATGATAAAATTATATGTATAGCAAAGAATGGTTTTAAAATAAATTTCTTTAGGATTTATTACCAGTAAATATTTAATTTGAACACCTATTTTTATACCTATATATCTGGGGTCATTAAAAAATTTATTGGAGGAGTGAGGGATCACAAGTGAAAAAAAGTTTAAGGATTAGTAGTTTGGTAAGATACTTTGAACTATTTGCGAGAACACTTTTATGCATAGCATTCTTCTTCTTTTTAACTTATTGAATAGCCAATAATCCTTTACAGTAATTGCAAGCTGTGTACTAGAACTTTGCTCTCCACCAGCAGAAAACCAAATAATTCTTGCAGAAATGACTGGAGAATTTATTTCCAGAGAATTCAGGAAAACACTCTTCACATTTCAGGTACTAAGAAGAAGCATGCAGGAATTCATCATTTCCTTCCTTGTGCTTATGCAGTGAAAATTTTGTTTGCAACATCAATCTCTGACCAATCTTACAGACATGTTGACATTATCTAGTGACTGTTAAGAGATAGGAAACTAGAAATATGATTTGAGACATCATATTTGCTCAGTAGTATAAGAGCATCATGGAAAATCAGATGCAGTACTGTAAGTAAAGCTATAAACAATTGAAAAATCTCTCATACCTTAACCATATTTCTGATATTGGGTCTTCCTGTTAAGTGCATTTAAATCTTGTTTAGAAACAGCTTTTGACTGACGGTTTTACATACAAAAGGTTCCTCTAGAGCAGCGGTTCTCAACCTGGGGGTCACGACCCCCAGAGGGGTCGCCTGGCCATTTTGGAGGGGTCACGGCGCCATGTCCATTGGCCCTGCCCCCTCCACCAGGCTGCACAGTGTCGCCTCTGAGGGTCGTTTTTTTGCTGCCTGTGCAGTGCTTCCCAGGCCCGGTGGGCAGCACGAGCCAGGCAAGGGGTTCGTGGGAGTCTCAGTGGACTGTGGATCTCAAAGATGAATCAGTTGAAGGTACTACAGATTCCACCATCTGTTGTCCATACTCCTGCAAACATATTGTTTATATGATTAATCACAATGCTTTAATTATGTTCTATTTCTAACAATGAAAATACATCCAGAATATCAGATATTTACATTACAATTCATAACTAGCAAAATTACAGTTATGAAGTAGCAACGAAAATATGATCGGGGGTCACCACAACATGAGGAACTTTATTTAGGGGTCATGGCATTAGAAAGGTTGAGAACCACTGCTCTAGAGTCTAGAACAGTGGTACTCAACCTGTGGGTATCCATGTGTTTTAGACTTCAGCTCCTATAATTCCTAACAGCTGGTAAGATGGCTATGTAACCCTGTTTGAAGAGGTTGCAACTCACCACGTGTGCATGTATATGTTTTCTTCTGTTTTCTTCTGTTATGGGATAAATATGTTTCCCTTAGTTATTCATTGGGGCCTTTAACTCCACATATCCTTCAAAGAAAGCTGTACTAGATTGTTTGCAAACTACCCACTTTAATTTTGTTCTATCTCACTTATTGTTGGCACAAAATTGTCTATGTGAAGCTATTATTTGCCTTTCAAGGGATATCTCCATAGCACCATTTCAACTCTTGAAATGCACATAGCTTTGGTCAGCTAAGAAGGGAGAAAGAATCCAGATTCAGTCTTTCTTGTTGTTTTCATAACAAAAAACAGGGTCATTAATTGTATTCAGGCAATTAACTTCATATCTACTTTTGCCTAGTTGTGGCCTGGGACTATGAGAAAAAATGTTTTGTCCCATTGTTTTGAATAAGTATTTGTAAACCCATGCTCACACACATCTCTGTGAAGTGTTCAGTTTTTACACATGTTCCTTCCTCACAAGATCAAATGGTTTGATGGAGTAGAAGTTCCAAAAACATAACTAGGTTTGATTTTAGAGTTAGTACTTAGAATGTAGACTCCTTATTTATTATTTCTTTCATACGCTTCTATCCCACCCTTCTCCCCACAAGGGAGACTCAGGGCAACTCCTTTTACTCACGTTATTTACTTAGGTAAATAATTGATCCTCCTTTGTAAATAATAGACCTGGGTTTTGCAATTGATGTAATTCTGATTTAAAATTTCCATGAATTATGAAGGCCATTCAAAAAATATTACTATATTAGATCTGAATGCAGTTTTTAAAAGACAGGGCAGGGAAGCTGGCATGAAAAGTATGTAAAACAAATTCTACTCTTCTCCGGGGGACAGCCATAAACACAATTATTTTAGCTGTCTTACAAACCACATGTACTCAAGACACGTCTCCTACTATTCAGCCCACAGGCTTACAGTTGTTTGCTATTCATAGAATGCCTCTGCGTCTAGGAATCATATGAATAATGGTCATATTACAGAAAGGGAACCTAGTTGTGGGGAAGCCTCAGGATTTCTTTGGCATCTTCTTTCATCATTTGACATAGTCTGGTATGCCATTTCTGCTCATCACTGAACAGCCCTGCAGCTTTCTGTAGCTATTTTCAGGCAAGCAAAAAGAAACTTCCACCCAATGTGATCTTTACGGAACATTACATTTCTGGCCTTTATTCAAGAGAGCAGAATTCATATGCTAGATTGCTGAAATATGCATAACTTAATCTGCAGTGGTTCAGTATCATCCTTAATGATCTTCATGCTACAGCTTCAGTCTCTGTTGCTTTTCACTTCCTTGATCTCCAAGGGGTCTCTGGGGAAGTAATTGCAATGTTCTATATTTTATGTTCCCCATTAGATGCATAGCTGCAATTATAGGAAACAATAACAATGCCAGTTTAGTTCATCTTTCTTTTGCCTTGACAGTGTAAGGAATGAAGGGGGGAGAGCAACAGAAAGGCCACATAGATCTGTCCCTGAGACCTACAACAGATTTTTTCTCTCCTTACTTGAAACATCAGTTACCTATCACAAATGGATTTTTATGTGCCCAAATACTGCCGGGGTCAATTTATTCTACATCAGTACTTTCAGTGTTTTATATACTCTTTTTCTCTCCCCCTCCCCCATATGTGTATGTGAGACAGGGTTAATTGAAAACAGGAATAGCTAACAATATAGCTTTCTGATTAAATCTAGATCCCAGAAGGTACGATTCTATAAATGTTCAAGTTGATTGATTAAAATGTAAAATAATAATTGAAAAACAGGTGTTTATAAAAGTATCTATCTAAAAGTATCTAGAGAGAGGGAGAGGGAGAGAGTATGGGTAAGTACATATATACATGTGCACAGATTTTGTCATACCACATTCTGGCAGAACGCTTCCATCATTCTCTCTTAAGTTCTCACCATGCCAGTGCCCACTGCCTAGTGACCCTGAGATAAGAGGAAGCAACATGTCATATCACAGGAGGAGGATAATGTAGTACAGTGGTTCCTTAGAACAAAATTTGAATCTGTATCACTGGATTGCTATTACTTTCACTCATCAGCATTTAGCAACTCTGGACCAAATACAGCTACTGGCAGGGTCGGACTAAGGTAATTTAAAATGGTAAGCGAACATTATTTTGGTGCCCCCTCGCTCTCCAGCCTGGTGTAGGTGCGCATGCACACCGGGTGTGCATGTGCGGAGCCAGCTAGTTCCACGCATGTGCCATTGCTGCGGCGGGACTCCAGCTGGCCCGAGACGCCAATCGCCCTAAGCGAGGCCAAAAAGGAGGAATTTTTTGCAGCCGGGTGCTTACTTTGCTTACCGTTAAATCCGCCCCTGGCTACTAGCATAAGATACCAACAGAATTCTGGGCAGTATATTACATATTTCACTATTGAGAAATATGGTTAGTATAACCCTAGAATGGTGTTTCTCAAACTCTGCTCCTCTAGGTGTTTTTGGACAGAAATCCCAGCCAGCTTACTAGCTATTAGGAATTGCAGGAGCTGAAGCCCAACACATCTGGAGGTGCACAGTTTGAGAAACTCTGCCCTAGAATGTCAAAATGTGTTGAATCATAAGCTGTTTGACCAGGCATTTGCAGATGAAGCGTAATTACCTAAACTGAGACCTGAGGAATGATGACGACACAACGGAAATCGATTTTAATAATGAAACGCTGAGATTGTGTTTTTTTTCTTTTAATTGCTAAATTGTGTTTTATATGTTTGTTTTATTAATTGTTGGTGTATTTTATCTGTGGGCAGTTCTTGCCATGTGTACACCGCCTTGAGTCGCCTTCGGGCTGAGAGGGGCAGTATATAAATATAGTAAATAAATAAATAGTATATTAAAAGTTGTTATGAATGCCTAAGGCTACACCAGTTCTAAGGTAATTATTATACTGCGGCTATACCTGGTAGGTAATTTGGACCATTGATACTTCTTCAATGACTAATGTATATTAGGGCAGACTTGGGTCCCAGTTCTGATTGTTGTCAATTTCTTTCCAATTTGTAAACTGATTTTAATTTCAGTTGAATACACCTCACTGGAGTAGATCTGCTTCACCTGAACAATTTATTCAGGCATTTTGTGCCACAAAGCTGGGAAGGCAATGAGATAGAGTTGTCACTTGATATGCCTCAGATTGCAATGAACATTATCATTACCTTTCAGCCTTTGTGGCATAAAAAGATGCAACTTCTACAGGTAAGAGGCAAGTAAATGAATACCCTACTGAAAATTAAGTCAGACGCAACAGAATAACCATACAGATAATACGACATTATCTCCCTCCCCCTGCCATCCCAACACACACCCCTTATAACAATGTCAGGACATTTTATAAGTCAATTTAGCCGTGGCCATCGTTATATTTAGGGGAGATGAGGCCCACAACATCAGGATGGCCATAGTTACATACTCCATTAATTACAAGATATCAAGCCCAATTTATGGTCCATAGGGAACTATGGTCTATCATCAGGCACAAGATAAAAATACCATTATGTACGTGCTATAAGCATTTATAAATGCACCTTTGCTGAATAAAAACTGAGCGATAAAAGAAAAAACTGGTGGGGGAGCAATGTTGGATATTTTTCTACTTGTACACAGGGAAACATTCTGAGAGTATTCAGGATAGTGAATTAACTTGTGTCTGATTTTGCAATACAGAATTACAAGAGTAAAATTCAAGTTCCACTAGACACAAAGCAGCTAACCTTATCCGCATGGCTTGATCAAAAGAAGGATTAATTATCTAAGCATTGTGTAGGTTCTCTAGATAACTAATACCATCAGTTCAAGGATGGCAAGTTCCTTGCAATTAACAGTTGAGGCTTTAAACATTGCTTCACCACTATTATCTAATATCATGTAAAGTCTGTAATGAACAGCAGTAAAAGCAAACACCCAAGAACTGTGATAGTTTTAATCTTGCTAATCAACCATAGAAAATGCTTCCTAATTTTAACATAGCAAAAGTTGGTGACACAACGAAGTAAAATGGTTTCAATTTTAACTCCATGGTGCATTCCACTGACTAAGCAATCCTTTGAAATGACTAAAAAATTATATTAAGAATGTGTTTACACATAAAATGAACTCCACATGTTGATGGTCTGTTGAATTGTCCAATTTGTACTTATTCTAGTGGAACTATTAAAAGGGGGAAATCCATTCAATATTGCTAAGATTAATAGCTTCCCATTTATTTATATACACACACAGGTGTTAAGCCTTAACACATTATGTAGTGACAGGACTCAAAGGAAACTCATAGACATTATCTGGAATTATAAAATTTATTTTATCAGGACCATAGGGTCAACAAAGGAGATCTTGCTTTAGGGCAGTGATTCTCAACTTGTGGGTCCCCAGATGTTTTGGCTTTCAATTTCCAGAAATCCTAATAGCTGGTAAACTGGCTGGGATTTCTGGGAGTTGTAGGCCAAAACATCAGGGGACCCACAAGTTGAGAATCACTGCTTTAGGGGAACTCTTCAATTCCTCATTCCTATCAAAGATAATCTCATATAACTTTGGACTACATGTTGTCCATTCAATATCAGGGAAGGCCCTATAAGTTTGTGATACAATTCTGCCTCATAAGATGGAGAAAATGAATACTGTATAATTAATAAGGCTGATTCTAATTAAATCAAGCAAATTCAAATAGTTCCAGATCAGGGCTGAATTGAGTTGGTCTAAAGCAATTTAGAATGGTTCAGCAGTCTAGACATCAGATTACAGCAAAAGAAAGCTGGACAATAGCATTGGTTGACTATCAAATTCCATCAGCATTTTTACACTGGAGGGCAAACATTATTTCAATTCCCTGTGGTGAAACTTAAGCCTGATTGATATCCCTTCATGGCCAGTCAGTGGCAAAATTGCACCTGGATGATTTCTAACAGCTATTACACATTTGGGAGGAAATTGTTGTGAAGGGTGCATTCAAAACATCCCTACACATTTTCCAAAGTACAGTCATTGACATAACCTTCACATTTCCTGTAAACCAAAAGTTAACCACATCTAGGACCCTTGTAAACCTGAAAGGAATACTCCCAACCCAAAAATTAGTTCCCAGAGTGCCTGAATTGTTTAGAATATATAATACCCTCATAAGGGCCTTTACACACAATAACATACAGTATATTAAAATTTATTTATTTATTTACTTCATTTATATTCCACCCTTTTCACCCCACAGGGTGGATCACAATGAACAAGCATTTAGACACACAAACACAAGACAAACAGAGGCAATTTTAACAATTTTCAACAATGCATTTATTTCTTCTTAATATTTTGAATTACAGCAAGTCATTGTAATCAGATGAAACCAACTGAAATCCATTCTCCTGGAAGAAACTTTATATGACTTTCTAAGTGTTTAAAGTTTCAACATTTTAATGCTTGTATAGGATCCCCTTCCACTCACCCATGCTCACTCCCATGACATCTGTCAAATGCCTCCCCTTTTTTGATGGGTCTATCAACATTGTTACAGGAGAGGCTGGATTGCTATATCCTGACTAAAGGCAACCCGAAAGACCTACCCTATAGCTACTAGAAGCTTCATACAGTAAGGCTGTTCATATGCCCTGCTGAGCAATAGGAATTTCTGCATTTTTCTAAAAAAGCACATCTGTGCTTCTTTTGACAATTACATCTCATAATCTACACAGTAACCTCCGAACATGTGCCTTCTACCTCTTCCCGGATAAATACACAGAGTTTATTTTTAGTGAACTTTTTCAAAGAGTTTTATTTTAAAGCCCAGCTAATCTTTGCTGGTCCATGGACACGGCTGATCTCCTGATAAATCTTAGCACAGATTTGTAGTGAGCTGCAAGAAGACACTGCATGCCTTTTCAATTAATCCCTCTGCTTGGCACTCTTTCCTAATGCTGTAAATTCATTACAAAATGCGTAGCTGAAAATAATGTGGCATGCCTGCCATTTGCAATTCTCTACAGTTTCCCAGATAATATGCATGCTCAAACATGCACCTGCATTTGATAGTGTTGTTTTAATTTCCTTCTCTAGATATATTTAGAATGATTTGGAGACACTTTGCAATGATGAAACTTTAATGTGATTTTTAAGGGAGCAGAATTTATAGTCTTATTCATAGCTTAGATAAGTTACTTTTTTGGACCACATCTCCCAGGATGGCCACTGCCCATTTTGACTAGGATGTTCTGAGAAATATATGTCCAAAATGAATTTCACAAGTTATGAAGTCGTATGTGGGGACAAAACTGATTCTGTCATACATACTCTCTTTGGGTTGCACTTACTTTGAAGGATAGATTTCTGTAGAAGGACAACTCCTTTTTACATTACGCCCTTCAGCTAAGGAAGCAGGTGGACTATTCAATCCCAAAAAGACCACATAGACCCGGGACAAACTTTTAACAACAAAAGAAACCCACAACTGATCATAACACAGACATTTGTGAAGTTTCCTTTAATACAGATGTGGTACATGAACACTGAACTAGAAATACTGTATAAATATGGATTGTTTTCTGGTACAGATTCAAATAAATTTCTTGGAGTAGGAGGTTAAGGAAAGTCCATGTGATATAATGAACGGAATGTTCAATATGGCTTAGGTTCAAATTCCTACTAAGCCACGAAGGTCACTGGGTGGCCTTGGGCAAGTCATTTTCAGTCTAATCCACCTTGTAGGGTTATAGTGAGGATGAAGTGTGATAACCTAGAAGTTTCTGTATTGAGCTTTTTGGAAAGAGGCAGGGTATACAGTACATTTGATCAATACATGATACAACTACTATTGATTGTTTGACTGTATCCACAGGAGTGGCTGCTGCAAAGGATGGATTTTGTGCTATGTCAAGATAAGGAAGTTGAAATATTTATGCATGTTGACTAATGAGTAGCTTGTACAAAACGCCCAGTCTTGCTCTTAGAATTATAATAGAGACTGTCAGGGCTGGGAGACTTGAGCTTGGGAGAAGTTCAGGTTCCCAGCCTGCCATGAGATTGCACCGACCTTTGCCCCAGTTCTTTGGTGACCTTGGCTCCAGTTGCATAGAGACTGTGCTGAGTCAGATGGGAGTGATGTAACTTCCAGGTGTGTGCGGGGCTGCGGAGGGAAGTGAGGTAAACTCCTCCGAGCCTGGACATTGGACAATTGGACTCCGAGCCTGGACATTGGACAATTGGGGGGAGGTTAGTAGTGAGGTGCAAGGGGTGCCTGTCGAGTATTGGGATTATGCAGATGTGTTTAACCCGATTCTGGCTCAGAGCCTCCCCCCCCCCCCGCAATGTACAGTGTAGTATAGAGGTTAAGGAAGGGGCTGTCTTGCCTAAACCAAAGATCTATGCCATGACTGTGAAGGAGAAGGAGGCTTTGAGGGAGCAAATAGATGAGTATTTAAACAAGGGGTTTATTCGGAGGTCTGAGTCTCCCATTGCGGCACCAGTTTTGTTTCGCGAAAAGAAGGATGGTAGGTTGCGGTTGTGTATAGATTATAGAGGTTTGAATGCTGTTAGTACTACCAACTGTTACCCTTTACCATTAATCAAGGATTTGTTGGGTCAGTTAGGAGGTGGTAAGTTTTTTTACCAAGTTGGATTTGATTGACGCGTTTCATATGGTGAGGGTGAAGAGGAGCGATCAATGGAAGACTGCCTTTTCCTGCCCCCTCGGGCTATACGAATGGACCGTGATGCCATTCGGATTAGCGGGAGCTCCAGGTATTTTCATGCAATTGATTAATGAGGTGTTGCACCCCCTTTTGTATAAAGGGGTGTTTGTATACCTGGATGATATTGTGATTGTGACGCATACTAGAGATGTTCGTCTGGTGAGAGAGGTGTTAGAGAGACTGCGACAGGCGAGTCTGTATGTGAAGTTGAATAAGTGCGAATTTGGCAAGAATCAGATTGATTTCTTAGGATATAGGATTAGTGAGGGTGGTGTTGCGATGGATCCGGCTAAGGTAGATGATGTGCTGAATTGGGAGGCTCTGCAAACCCGTAGGCAGCTACAGGCTTTCTTAGGGTTAGCCAATTTTTTATCGCACTTTTATATCGGAGTTTTCAGCGATAACCCTCCCGCTCACCGAGTTGTTAAAGACCAAGGGTAAGGGTGAATCGAAGAGGACTAAGTCTCCAGGTGCTAAGTTGGATTGGACAAAGGATTGTCAGGAGGCTTTTGTGAAATTGAAAAAAGCCTTTACTAATGGACCCTTGTTAATGCATCCGAATGTGGATAAGCCTTTGGTGGTGCAGTGCGATGCTTCTGCTTGGGCATATGGTGGAGTGTTAATGCAGAAGGATGATCAAGGTAGACTGAGGCCATGTGCATATTTTTCTAAGAAATTTGGAGAGCATGAGAGGAAGTGGCCAGTCTGGGAAAAGGAGGCGTTTGCTGTGCGGAACGCTTTGCAAACGTGGCGGCAGTTTTTAGAGGGTGCTGCTTTCCCTTTTGTGGTGATGACTGATCATCAGAACCTCCAGTATCTGAGGAACCCTCAGAAAAATGGCGAATGAGGTTAAGAAGGAGGAAGGCGTGGTAGACGAATGGAGTTTGGAATTGCAGAAGGGTTATGTAGGTGATGTGTGGTTACAGAGTCATGAGAAGGAGTGTAAGCTGTTGAATGGTTTGTGGATTATGGGAGGCAAGGTGTATGTCCCTCAGAGTATGAGAGAGAAAGTGCTGAGGTTGAATCACGATCATAGGTCTGCTGGTCATTGGGGAGTCACGAAGACTCTTTTGGCCCTAAAAAAACGGTATTGGTGGCCGGGCATGAGGGCTGAGGTGAAGAGATATGTAGAGTGTTGTGAGACGTGTGCTAGAAATAAGGTTCCCTCTGCTAAGCCGCAGGGGTTGATTCAAGTGGTGGTCACTCCAGTGAGGCCGTGGACGCATGTCAGCACTGACTTTGTGGGGGAGCTGCCCTCGAGTCGGGGTTACAGATATATTTGGACCGTGCTGGATATGTTTTCTAAGCAGGCCCATTTTATTCCGTTAAAGGGATTACCTTCTGCAGAGAGATTGGCTGAGTTGTATGTGCAGCATGTGTACCGATTGCATGGGTGCCCGGAGCAGGTTTTAAGTGATCGTGGAGTTCAATTTACTGCTCAATTTTGGGAGCGGTTTTTGGAGGTGTTGGGGGCTCAGAGGCGTCTTACGACCTCTTATCATCCTTGCTGCAATGGGGGCGTGGAGAGAACGCAAAAATCGTTAGGGGCTTATTTACGTATTTTCAGCAATAAGGAGCAAAATAATTGGTCCGATCTATTGCCTTATGCTGAGATGGCTTATAACAGCTCTGTGCATTCTTCCACCGGGAGGTCTCCCTTTGAAGTAGTCTATGGTCAGGAGGTGGCTCCTTTGCCCCAGCTGTTGGAGTTGGGAGGGGAGGAGAGGGTGGAATGGAAGATACGAGCCCGAGAGGACTGGAAGGAAGTGGCGGAGGCTTTGGGAAAGGCGCAGCGTTCTTACAAGTTATTTGGAGACCGGAAGAGGCAAGAAGGGGAGGAGTATAGCGAGGGGGATTTGGTATGGCTATCTACGCAGAATTTAAAATTGGGGTATCCATCCAAGAAGTTAAGTCCAAAATATATTGGGCCTTTTAGAGTTGAGAGAGCGGTGAATAAGGTCTCATATACCCTTCTGTTGCCCAAGAGTTTAGGGAAGGTTCACCCCACGTTTCACTGTAGTCTTTTGAAGAAGTATGTGGGGCCCTTTCCTCCTCCGGATTGAATGATGTTTTGTTTTCCAGGGGGAGGACGTGGTGGAGGAGACCGTTATGTCAGGGCTGGGAGACTTGAGCTTGGGAGAAGTTCAGGCTCCCAGCCTGCCATGAGATTGCACCGACCTTTGCCCCAGTTCTTTGGTGACCTTGGCTCCAGTTGCATAGAGACTGTGCTGAGTCAGATGGGAGTGATGTAACTTCCAGGTGTGTGCGGGGCTGCGGAGGGAAGTGAGGTAAACTCCTCCGAGCCTGGACATTGGACAATTGGACTCATAATGCTGATTCATGGACCCATGAGGTCACATCCCTTCGGACTGTGGGACATGCTGACTCACCCGGATATGGTGCAACCCTGCTTGGACATTGCATGGGCAATGGGAGGGGGCTCAGGGTATATAAGGTGTGTTTGGGTGGCGGGCCGGTGCTTTTGCTTCACATGTGTCGTACCTGCAATAAAATCGTGTTGGACCGTGCTTCAATCTACGCGTGATCCTTACCGAGTGTTGGAGAGTCGTTACAGAAATCTAGATGCTTCCGATTCTGGAAAGGATTTGGCAGACTCATGTTTATAGGTACACAAAAGCACAAGGCGGGGGTGCTTGCACAATACACAGAGGCAAATAGTCAAAACAAACCACGTAATTTAAAAGATACAATCAAATCTGAGAGGATAGATGTGTATTAAGCCCACAATATGATCAATGCATGGAAGTAAATGTGTAATAACCACATAATACGTAGTTTATAGTACATGTAATGGAAGAATCAGGATAAGCTAATAGAATATAACTATTCTATCCTCTCAGACTCATGTTTATAGCCAAAATGTCCATTGGATCCGTAATCATGTTAGTCCCTAGCCATGTCCACATAGCAAAAATAAAGTGGAATCATTGCTCCGCTGCTGCATGGAGTTCAGATGGCACATGGCTGGATTTGCAGCAGAAGCACTGCATCTACCATTAATGCAGGACAAGAGGACATGAGATCCAGTTATTAATGTGTATCAAGAGGACATGGTGTTTCAGAGTTGGATATGACTGCATCCAGCCCAATCCACTGTTCAATATTGCAGCACTGCAAATACAAAAGAGCTCAATGATGGCAATGCTTCAAGTGACTAAGACAACCAGCTTTCGGACTAGAAATGTAACACTGCCAACAAATCCCTGGCAGGGAGCTTCTTGCTCAGAGCAACACAGTAGCCCCAATGTGCCCTTGGTCTGCCTGCCTGTCTGGGATGCTCTGGACTGCACTGGAGCAGCTCTGGGGTGCTTCAAGAAGTATAGACTGAGGCCATGCTGACAATACGGGTCAACACCAGATTCTTAAAATGAGCTGGCCATAGTGTTCGCTTTTTCCAGGGTTTATTTCCCAGTCGTGGTAGTGTTTGAATTTGGGACCTCAGTCATGCCAGGGATTTAAAGAAGGATCTTATGCATGCAAATAGTGCTTATCACTAAACTGTGCTTACCCACAACACTTAGTTTTCCCTTTGTACCCATTCAATTGAGGAGAGCAAGAAGGAACAGATAAGAGAGCAAAGAGATTGAGAAGAGAGAGGGGTTATCTGGAGTTTTGAAGGGAAGGTAACTGACTACATTTTCTTTTACCTGTCCAGATTGAGGTAACTGGGAGGGAGAGAAAACAACTATAGTCTTGATGTTTTTGGAAGTGGTTTCCTTTGGGTGTGAGGATGAGGAAAAGTTAGAATCTTGAATTTAGCGAGACTAGAAGGGGATTCTTCTTTTTGCTTAAACATTATTTGCTAACATGACATAATAAGCATAAGCTAATAAGCATGGGGGTATAATAATTTCCAGAGCGGTGCAGGGTCTTGTGAAGAGATGCAAACACTTCAGTACTATATAGATTGTAGAAATGCTTCTTTTGTAGGCCTCCATCCTCTTTCACTTCCCTGAGTTACCTCTGAATGAGAAATGTGTTTAATGAACTGAGAGTATTTTACCAGCTTGTGTAAAAACTGTCATGAAAACTGGAAACTTCTTAGCTAGAGGAAAGAAAGAAAATTAATATGAAAAAGAAACATGTAGTTAGTTTGTGGTTTTAGAAACCGCATGGATCTTGTAGCCTTGCAAGACTGATGCATGCTTCCAGCTACATGCTATTTTTATCTCATTCATAAGCAATAGCCATGCATTTTTAAAAGGTATTAATCGCATCAGCTAAGAGACTTGATTGCTTTTTGATTCAGCAACAGTGTATTGTTTTATTAAAAGGATTTCAGTAGCTTTTGTGAGTCAGCCAGCCAGCCCTTAAATTCCCCTTGGGCTTTGCATAGAACTGAGGCAGAAGAGCATTGAGAAAACATACTGCTTTCTGTCTCAATGGAATAAATATGCAAGTCAATGTGAGATTTTCATACACATATATAGAGCACAAATCTGGAGTGATGTGAACATCATGGCCTAAGTCCATTGCTATGGCTCATCCAGACAGCCTCAAAATGCAGGACCTGCCCCTGTTTTACCTAGGATGTCGAAATGACACCTCAGGTAATCCCAAATTTATCCTGATTAATAAAACAACTGGAAAAATCTGAACATTAATGTGAAGTCTGGATCTTTCCAGGTGTGGGCCCTGTGGGGATTGACTTCTGGGACTACGTGCGCAATCCTGAGGATGTTCCACCCTCCTCTCCCAGCCCATTTCCCCCCAAAAAAACTTACATAGGGGGGCTGGCTGCATGCTCAGCCCCCTCCATGGAGAGCTCCTGGATTGTCAAAAAGACACATTGGGAGGTTTGGGGGACGGGACTCCCCCCCAACATGTCATTTTGACATGCTATGAGCTTTCCATGGAGGGGCCTGA
The DNA here is from genome assembly GCA_030556195.1 of Anolis apletophallus. Classification (NCBI taxonomy): domain Eukaryota; kingdom Metazoa; phylum Chordata; class Lepidosauria; order Squamata; family Anolidae; genus Anolis; species Anolis apletophallus. The sequence continues at coordinate 66,330,239 of JARBWK010000002.1, read as the reverse complement.
GCAAGTAGCCAGCCCCCTCACATAAGATTTGGGGGGAAATGGGTGGTTGGGGCATGTTTTTGGAGTATACTAATCAGGGCAATTCAACAAACATTGTATTGCAGCTCCCATCTACGAGAGGTTATGGGCATTTCCACTTCAGTCCAAGCCAGGCAAATTCTCCAAGTGACTGGTATTGGAAAGAAAGTTGCCTATCAGATTTAGTACAATAATAATCAGTCAGACATGGCCAAACAATGAAATGCACACATCTCGAGGTAGTAGGAAGTCATGTTTTAGTGTTAAAACGCACTATGCTGTTACACTAAATATAAGTGTTTATGTGCTATTCTTTAAAGTATTTAACCCACTGAAAAAAGCCTCTAAATATTTATAGGTCAAAATACACACCATACAGGGTTTTAATTATAAAACATTACTTCGCAGCATCCTGATAGGTATCTCTTTTATATAGAGGTTGAATTGGATGTTCAGTGTTTTGCATTGCTACCAAGGCTGATGGCCATCAAGATTCTAGGTCAAAATGTTAGAGGGAGCACTGTCTGATATTTCTGCTTGCATTGCCCTTCAGTAGAAGGAGGAGGACTGTACCAGGTGATGATGGAGGAACAGAACAGCACCAATTGCTTCCATGATAGAGAAAACTCATCCTGGATGCTGTTTCAAATAAAAAGACAATATTACAAGGGTGGGTCACTAAGTCCATGACTTTTTGAATTTCCCGCCTCTTAACTGAAAGGGCAACACTGCTCCTGTCAACAGGCATCTGTCAGTTGACTCCTGTCAAAATTTGAACAAGCTGTGTCATTTAGTTTGTATTTGACAGCCATTGATAGCAGACTACCGCGTGATTTGAGGAGAAAATGGAAAAAAGTGAATTTTGTGTGCTCATTAAGCATTATTTTTTGCGGAAAAAACATCACTCAAACCAAGGCTAAGCTTGATAAATACTATGGTGACTCTGCACCATCAATTTCAATGTTTAAAAAGTGGTTTACTGAATTTCGTTGTGGCCGTACAAGCACGGAAGATGTCGAACGTTCTGGACGCCCAGTTGAGGTCTCTACACCCAAAACAATTGAAAAAATTCACGATATGGTGTTGGCCGATCGGGAGTTGAAAGTGCGAGAGATTGTGGAAGCCATAGGCATCTCACATGGCTCAGTGGCTTCAATTTTAAATGATCACTTGGGTATGAGAAAGCTTTCCGCAAAATGGTTGCCGCGTTTGCTCACAATTGACCACGCACACATGTGCAGTTGCCATGGCAACAATCCATGAATTGGATTACAAATTGCTGTCTTATCTGCCCTATTCTCCGGATTTAGCCCCAAGTGACTATTTCTTGTTTCCAAACCTGAAGAAATGGCTTGGCGGAAAGAGATTTGACTCCAATAATGAAATCATCTCACAAACCAATACCTATTTTGATGATCTCAACAAATCTTATTTTTTGGAAGGGATAAAAAATTGGAGAAATATTGCACAAAGTGTATAGAGCTCAAAGGAGACTACGTTGAAAAATAAAATGATTTTTTATCCAAAAACCTGTGTTTCATTCAAAAAGTCACAGACTTATTGACCCACCCTCGTACATTGAACTGTTTTTTTTGATATTGTGACCTTTACATTTTATTGCACATTCCTCAAGAAATGGTGGCTTGACCTCTCTCTGTTTAATTATGTTTATCATGGACAAGATTAGCTTTCTTAAGTTAATGCTTTGAATTACAGTATGTCACTATGACAAGGGTGTGTTGGAGGGAAACTATTTGAGTGACAAAGGAATCACCAAGCATTAAAATTCATCAGATACTCACTAGAAGAGTATTCACAAATATTTAAACAGGTTGAGTTGAGATTTGAATTTTAACTGTATTTTACTTGTTATTAGAGTTTTTCTTGTTGCCGGGAACATAGATTTCTCAGTTTTAAAAGTTGCAGTAATATACATCCAGATTTGATGAATCTTAGACAAACCTGGCTGTCTCTGTTATATTGCTTTTTCTGTTTGATCAGTGATGTGCTGGCAGTAGTACTGCCAACACACACATGCACAAAATATAAATGGGCTCAAGTTCTCCACTGCATAGGATAGCATTACAGATCTGAAAATTCTAGAACTTTTTAGTCATTTGTTGTCAATGGCTTTCATGGCCAGAGTCACTGGGTTGCTGTGAGTTTTCCGAGCTGTATGGCCATGTTCCAGAAGCATTCTCTCCTGACATTTTGCCCACATCTGTGGTAGGCATCCTCAGAGGCTGATAAGTCTGTTGGAAACTAGGCAAGTGAGGTTTATCAATCTATGGAATATCCAGGATGGGATAAAGAACTTTTGTCTGCTTGAGGCAAGTGTGAATGTTGCAGTTGACCACCTTGATTAGCATTTAATGGTTTGCAGCTTCAAAGCCTGACTGCTTGCTGCCTGGGTGAATCCTTTGTTGGGAGGTGTTAGCTGGCCCTGATTGATTTTCGTTTGGAATTCCCCTGCTTTTTGAGTGTTGCTCTTTATTTACTGTCCTGATTTTAGAGGTTTTTAAAATACTGGTAGCTAGATTTTGTTCATTTTCATGGTTTCCTCCTTTCTGTTGAAATTGTCCACGTCATTGTGAATTTCAGTGGCTTCTCTGTGTAGCCTGACATGGTGGTTGTGAGAGTGGTCCAGCATTTCTGTGTTCTCAAATAATATGCTGTGCCCAGGTTGGTTCATCAGGTGCTCTCCTATGGCTGACTTCTCTGGTTGAAGTAGTCTACAGTGCCTTTGATGTTCCTTGATTTGTGTTTGGACATTGCTGTATTTGGTGGTCCCAATGTAGACTTGTCCACAGCTGCATGGTATACGGTAGAAGTGAGAGGACCCCTCTTGTCCTTTGCTGAATGTAGCATTTGTTGGATTTTCCACGGATGTATAAACCTCACTTGCCTAGTTTCCAACAGGCCTCTCAACCTCTGAGGATGCCTGCCATAGATGTGGGTGAAACGCCAGGAGATAATGCTTCTGGAACATGGCCATACAACCCGGAAAACATTTCAGGCATTTTCTCCAGAAAAAAATGAAATGCAATGTTAACACCCTTTATTGATTAAAAGTATCTTTTTCACCATAGGAATATATAAAGTGTAGTTTTGAGATATAGTAAAAGCATAGTCTATTTACAAGTTGAATTCACCTTTTTCAAATTATTTTTTTGTTAAAATGGAGCTACAATGTCCTCAGTTATAAGATGCTACTTTTACTGACTACTTTTTTGTCAGTTTGTAATAAGCTGGAAAACAACTTGCACAATCGAAACAGAAGAAAAGTAATCATAGTTCCATATTTTAAAATGCAGAGCTGTTGGTTGATGTGACTGCTTCCCTGAACTAAACTGGAAGACAAGAGTATAGTTATGTTCTCATTCAAAAAGTTAACTAAAAGTTTCACTTCTGAAATAAGGTTTTTTTTAAAAAAAGAAAAACCATCTGGAATTGAAGTTTGGTCACTTGACATGGTGGAGGAAAGTCTTGACATGTACTGCCATCTGTTGGGAATTAAATAAAAGTTCTTCTATTGAAGTACAAGATATATAATTACAAAAGATGTCTCCAGAATATATAATACATTCCCAAAATAATGATATGAAACATTGCATTTGCTTTTTAAAACTTAACAAGTTTTTGAATCATTACATAAAGACATAATGGAATTAAGATAAACATAAGAATTTGACCATTTCATAGATTAAGAAAACAGTGTTAGGTTAAAAGGTTTCCCCTGACATTAAGTCTAGTTGTGTCCGACTCTGGGTGGTGGTGCTCATCTCCATTTCTAAGCCAAAGAGCCAGCGTTGTCCATAGATGCGTCCAAGGTCATGTCACCAGTATGACTGCATTACAGTCTCCCAGGAGCAGTACCTATTGATCTACTCACATTTTCACCTTTTCGAACTGCTAGGTTGGCAGAAGCTGGGGCTAACAGCAGGAGCTCATCCCCGCTCCCCAGATTTGAACTGCCAACCTTTTGGTCAGCAAGTTCAGCAGCTCAGTGGTTTAACCAGCTGCACCACCATAATTCCATTATGTCTTAATATAATGATTGAAAAATAGTTAATTTTAATGCAAATTTAATGTTTCACATCAACACCAATTTGGGACTGTATTATATATTCTGGTGTGTGTGTGTGTGTAGACAATTCAGCCATATGTGTTTATACTCCCCTGTTTTTTTTTCAAAGCTTCATTTCTACATGTAGGTTCTCAGATTGTCTTCCAGGAATGGAACAGAGATTATGATAACAGAATGGGGTTTTTTTCCCTGTGCCTCTTGACTGCCATCCTGAACCCTCTTCCCACTCATCTTCTTTGTTTTTGGGGTTTGAATACACTTCAGAATGATAAATATTCTGAAAGTAAGATCAAAGCACCATTAATTTACAGTAATAGACTGCAGCTTCATATCAAAACCACAGTATATAAAGCTTACTACCGTAAAATTCAGAAAATCCTAAACAAGCAGTTTTTAAAAATATACTAAAGCCATTTTTAAAACTGATGATGCTGTCAATCCACCTAAAATATATTTCCTTTTCAAATGTCAGTTAGATATGATACCTTTCACTTCCAGTTCTAAATTTTACTACTTATGAATGATGTGTAATATTGCTATTTAACACAGTGTCATGGTAGTCTCATGTACAGGACTGAAATTTCCATATAATTAGAGCTCTACATTTATGCATCAGTTAAGGTGGATACATCACATGTGGGAACAGGCCCGGATTACCCATAGGGCCACCCTAGGCCATGGCCTAGGGGTGCAAGCCAAGGGGGGCGCAGATCACAGGACCAAAAAAAAGTTGAAACAAACCCACAACTCTCTCTCTCTCTCGGGGGAGGGCGGGGGGAGAGCGCTGTGAGGGGGTGGGGGAGGAGGGAATGGCACCCCCCCCTCGCCATCACCCCCGCCCCCTTGTCAAGGAAGAGGAGGCAGAGGGAAGTCCGCAGGGCCGCTGCCAGGCATGTGCGGCACCCAGGAACATGGCGGAGGAGGGAGAGGCACTCGCACCCTCCTGCTGCGCATGCCCAGCAGCGGCCCCAGGGACGGGGCTTCCCTCCGCCTCCTCGCACCCTCCTTCCTTTACTCAAGGAAGGAGGGCGCATGACAATGCAAGGGGAAGGAGGCGGAGGGAAGCCCCGCCCCTGGTGCCACTGCGGGCCCCAGGGGCGGGGCTTCCCTGCTCTTCCTCACACCCTCCTTCCTTAACTCAAGGAAGGAGGGTGCGCGGCGATGCGAGGAGGAGGTGGGGGGATGCGGTAGAGGTTGGTTTGGAAGCGTAATTTCAAAGTGTGGCCTAGGGCAGGGCTGTCCGACTTCTACCGGCCCAAGGGCCGGAATTCCGGTCACTGATCACCTGGGGGCCGTAGCGGGGGGTGGGGTCACTCGCGGGGGGCCACTCGCGGGCATGCGCGGGGGTGGGAGCCCTCCGATGTCCCTGCTGCTTCAGCGGCCACCCCGGGAGCTTACCTTCCTTTCTCTTCCTTCGGAGAAGGAAGGTAAGCTCCCGGGCGCGGCCACTACAACAGCCAGGGACATGGCGGAGGGCGCCTCGCTACTCCCGCCCTGCTGCGCATGCCCAGCGTCCTGTGTGGCCCGCCCCTTTTTGGCGGGGCTGGGTAACATCAGCCGTGGTGCCGGTGGCGAGGAGGAAGAGGTGGAGGCAGAGGCCCCGGCTTCCCTCCACCTCTTCCTCCTCACCGCCGGCGCCACGCCTGACGTCACCTAGCCGAAAAGAGGCGGGCCGCGCAGGACTTGTGTTTGAGTACGTCTTTCCTTGGCATCATTCCACTGGGACATATCCCTTTTAGGGGTCTCCAAGGATACGCCTCCCTGTTTACCTGCATTTCCAGGTTGGCGATACTTTGCTTACATGGGACGCTAGAGCCGTGCTGACGCCATACGCATAGTGCGCCAGACACGCCCCCACCCTGCTCTCTACCCTGCATCCTTAGAACTCTACAGCTGTTGTTTACCGGCATTTCCGGGTTGGCGATACGTTGCTTACTTAGGACGCCAGAGCCGTGCTGACGCAACACGCATAGCGCGCCGGACACGCCCCCACCCCGGTCTTTACCCTGCATCCTTAGAACTCTACAGCTGACGTCATACGGCTGCACGCCAGACATGCCTCCAGTCCACTCGTCACCCTGCATCTTTATTACTATTCCTCATTGCGTGAGTGATATTGACTCCCACTATTACTTCATCCATAATTATTGGGAACAGACTTGGCACGGTGGACTTTAAACCTCTGGAGGTTTTGTACTTTGCATTCCATTGATTGTATATGATGCGTATTTATCCCCACCCCTTTCTCTACCCCATGTCCCTGCGACTGATTGATAGAGTTGGGAATTGCCATGTGAATGTTATATTGATATTCCTACCTGTGCATGACAATAATTGTACTGTATACCTATATTTAAGTCTATGTATATGACCATGTGATATTTTGTATGATACTCAAACTATCTACCAATACTGCTTGATTTATATTGCATATATGCATTCATATATTACTTCCTATACATGATTGCTGTATTGGGATGCACTCTGGATGTTTGCATCATTTTGTGAGATTATATTTTGCATACTAATTGAATGTTTGGTCTTTTCATATAGACAGTGTTAGTTTATGACATATAATCCCAATACTCAGGATACATGATGAACAAGTATGTAGTCTCTTATTGTTAATTTCATGCACATGTGAATGCCCATGTTTTCTTACTCCTCTCCTACAAATGCTTCACAGCATCTAGTTATGTACAAGGAATGACGTCAGGATTGGTGCTGCAAGCAACAATCCAATGCAGTTCTAAGAACATAAGAACATAAGAAGAGCCATGCTGAATCGGACCTCAGCCCATCTAGTCCAGCATTCTGTATCACACAGTGGCCCCCAGTTGTACACGGGGATCTCGAGCAGAAGGGAGGGCTAAACCCTAACCTGCTCCCGACCCCCCACAACCAGTACCCAGGGAAATCCTGCCTACCTCAACCAACTCCGAGGTGGCACTTGAATGTCCTTTTCAGTAACTACCGATACACTTGGTATCCATGAATCTGTCTAATCCTGCCTTGAAGTTGTTCAGGCTGACAGCTGTCACAACCTCTTCTGGAAGTAAATTCCATAACCCAATGACCCTCTGGGTGAAGAAATATTTCCCTTTATTAGTCCTAATTTTCCTACCTTGGAGCTTCAGGGAGTGCCCTCTAGTCCTAGTGTTTTGTGACAAAGAAAATAATTTTTCTTTATTCACCTTTTCTATCCAATGCATGATTTTATACACTTCGATCAAGTCACCTCTTAGACGCCGTCTTTCAAGGCTGAAAAGACCAAGGCGTTGCAACCTGATTTCATAAGGGAGCCGCTCCATCCTGTACAGCATTGAGCTTTATTGCACAAAGCTACTATTCCATGGCAGTCATGTGATCACTAATAGCAGCAAAATACCAGTATGAGCACTCTTGCTGTCACATTATCTGCATTTGTGCAACTGCACTGATTCACCAATCCATGGTTCCATGCTCCTACTTCCACATAGCCTCTTAACCCTACTACACTCCTGCTACACCAGGAAACTCCCCTTCCTTCAATGTTACTTCAGTGCTGGCATGTTGTTACAGAAGTAGAATCACACAAAAAGGGTGACAGGAACATGGAATAAATTGATGCTATTAAAAGGTTTTATTATTATAGTATTGTTGAAGATTTTCATGACCGGAATCATTGGGTTGTTGTTTGTTTTCTGGGCTGTATGGCCATGCTCCAGAAGAATTCTCTCCTGACGTTTTGCCTGCGTCTACAGCAGGCATCCATCTATGCCTGAAATAGATGCAGGCGAAATGTCAGGAGAGAATGCTTCGGGAACATGGTTGTACAGCTCAGAAAACACACACAAACCCAATCATAGAATCATAGAGTTGGAAGAGACCTCATGGGCCATCCAGTCCAACCCCCTTGATAGTAATTTAGTTTCTGAAATGTTTTTATTGTTGGTTTTTTTTAGTTGTGTCTCATTTTAACTTTGTTGCTCAAACTAGTGTCTCTCTCCTTAGTAATATTGACTTTGTCACATAGCCAACCCATTTGGACAGTTATATCAAAGTTTTAGAAAATTGCAACTTGATCGGCTTGATATCATTCTTATTAGGAAGAAAAACTCTCTTCAGACAAGCAGAAAACATTGTGAAAGCAGCACTCTACTGGTGTCTCAAAGAACAAACAACTGATACACTTTGAGGAATATTTTAGGAAATATAGATTTCTTCATAGAAAGAATTGAATTGACTGATTAGGCTTTGTAAAACCGTCCCTACCTCTGTTTTGCTGTTGCCACCTGTTCTTTTGCAGAAAAATAATCCCAGCTATTTTAGAGCTAGCAAGAACTTTTAAGTTAACACACTTCAAATAGGCACCTGGTGGTAAAAGGGAGAAAAGAAGGCAGTGTGGGTACAAATATAAGTAGGAGGTGACAAGAAGAGGACTATTTTTAAAACATAATCACACCATGATAGAAATTATTTTTTTCTGGGGGAAGAGGGAACCTCTTGACTCGGTAACATAACTTTGCTAATAATAATAGATACCACAATTAATTGTTTATTTTATCCCAGAGCTGTAGGCACAGGGAGGGAGGATCAGAGTGGCTATGCTGCCCAAGTAAGAATTCTCCCCATCAATGACACATTCCTTAATTCCCCAAATGTCTAGTACTGCAGAGAGTGGGGCACTGGAAATACCGTAATTCAGACCTGGCCTTATTTTCTGTGTTCACATTCCCATTGTCACTTTCCCTACTCCTTCACTTTGGATGCCTACACTGTATTTCTAACAACTCAGCTGAAGTTTTACATCACTGCAACACTTGAATTTTTGGGAACTGAAGATTTTTATTGGGGAGGCCAGAATTCTTATTGAAGAAGTCACTCTCATTCCCACAGTACATGAACCAAAGTTTGTAAAAGTTGTCTTTTTTGGACTACAACTAGTCCCACCACAATGTCTGGTAATTGTGTTGACTGAGGGATTCAAGGAAATGTAGTCTATAAAGGTAACCTCTTTAAGCTTTGATCTGGATACTGGTTTTTTTCTTGTGGAATGGGAAGGATGGTGAACTTTGCATGTGACCTGTTCATCTCAGGTGTTGTAGAGTTAAATTGTAAAGTTTGCACTATCTAAGAACTTGAAAGTTTGTTAGCATATGCTGGCATGTAGGATTACAGTACATATATATTTCCCCTTCTCCAGTGTAATGCCTCTACATTATATATCTTACATGGAAAAAATTGAACATTTTTGTTTCTTAAAGCTTGGAATAATTTTTTCAGAGTCACTTTTTAAAAAACTTTGTCTTAATGAATAAAATAGGGTTCCAATTGACAGATATAGCATTTGCAGGAGACAAATCCTATCTGCAGTTTGACCTGCACAAATTACTAATATTTTATTAAGAATTTATAATAAATGCTGGATTTGGGTTAGATTTCTCTGTAAATCACATTATTATAAGACTCAAGAACTTTTCCCTCTGGGCAGAACTGCATACTAGTTCTCAAAATAAATTCTCTCTATAATGTACATTTTCGCACAATCATACTATGGTTATTTTTCCCTCCAATTCAAAAACAGCAGCTGTTTGGAAGCTGCTCAGAGATTTGCATCCATAGAGAGGCAGTCCTTGCAGAAGGATTATTGAGCAAAGTGGAGGTGAAGAGGTCAGACGGGTAAAAAAGATGTAGCTAATTCTCATGTTGTGCAGCTTATTTTCGTGCTCGAGAAACAAAAATATCATTTCACTGCTCCTTTAAAAATATACAATTTATTTGCAACAGGCTATTTTCAAGTTAATAAATATGTACACATGTGTGTGCTAGGCTATGCACATAAATATCCCACATAAACACCTATCACATTGTACAGACCAACAAAATCTGTCTACATGTTAACTGTCCCAGTTTATGCCAGTGGAAGGCAAGATTGCATACATGTGAGCACACTACATGATTGAAACCTCCATACACCTAAGAGAGTTCCCACACCAAACCTGACAAGATAGGCTGGACTGTAAAACATAGGTAAAATTAAGAAGAAGGTTCTTTGAGTTCATTTGAGAAAGGCAAGAAGTAAAAAAAACCTGGTCTTTTAGTATCATTTCCATTTAGTCACATTCCTTTAGTCTCCCTTACCAACAAAATGGCTTCCACCAGTCTAGTTATAACAAGAGAAGAAGCAACAGCAATAAATGTTTGCAGCAATGCATGGTTTATTTGAAAAAATAATCTTGGATCAAAAGCCATCAGAATTTTGTTCACTCCCTCTAACCAAATGTATGCTTCTTTCAATCAAAACAGGAAAGTTGACACCAGGCACCCCCCCGAAAGTTGACACCCCCCCCCCGAAATTCTCAGGGTGGTCCGCGAAAAGGCCTTACTGGTACATTATTTAAACTGTTATGTTTATTCATATCATGATCTGATCACCATGCTCATTATAGCCCACATTAATGGGGTTATTGGGATAACAATACAAAAGGTTTGCTAGGGTAGACCCTCTTCCAATCTCAGCCCCCCAACAAAATCCTGGCTACGGCCCGGGTTGACACTGTAAGGCAAGATTTGATTGCCAGTTTTGTCACCTTCTACAATCAACAGAAGGGGATTCTTGATCTCAAGCAGTAAAATGGCTTTCATATCCATGTATGATCAAAGCAACAGCCTTCTTCCTGTGTAAACAGACCCTTTGCATGTACAAACTACTGTATGATTGGTGTCTTGCAATGTACAGTGTTCCTAAACATGCAAAGTCAATGTATGTAATGTATTCTTTGTTCCAGCATGGATCTCTTCACACTGTCAACTGAACATCCATGGAGAAGGAAGAGGGCATTCCCCCTGCCCACAGTTTATTTGTTTGTTTCTGTCTGTCTGTCTGTCTTTTTGTATGTGCCTTTTTCACAGAGTAAGACCCATTGAAACCATTAAAAATATATATAATAACTTTAAAAACAAAAGTTTTAAAATAATATCCCTATAAAAAGCTTCGCTGACCACATTGAAAGGCTGCTTAAACAAAAATGTATGTCTCTGCTGGCAAAAGGAGAGCAGAGAGGGGGCAGCTTAGCTCCCACAGAAGAGAGTTCCAGGGGTGGATGCAGTCACAAAGAAAGCTCTCTCTGTCTTTCGTGTCCTCACCAAGTGAGCTGGTTAAGTGGAGGGACGGAGAGAAAGCCCTCCTCTGTGGATCTTTAGGTTCTGGCAGGTTCATGTGGAGAGATACAGTATTTCAGATAACCTGGGCATATATTCATTCTCTCTCAATTTGTTTATTATTAAAATTGAAAAAGAGTGTCCGAAGCAAACAAACATAAGAATAAGAATTTCCACAATTTGTTTTAGTTATGATATTCCAAGCCATGAGGGTTACAATGTGTTCCAGTGTCTGGCAATCTCTCTCATTTCCCTACTTTTTCATGCTCTGTCTTCCAGCTCCAACTTCAGGTCTTACTGTGTACTGCAGTTGGTGCCCCTGGTCAACCTACTGAAATTTATATCACACTAGCTGAGGACCCGGCGGTGCCCAGGTTATTTGAGGAAGGCATTGTGTGCCAAGGTTGGTCCGTATCAGTTGTTCATTTGGCTCGCAGTGGTTTTGGGAAGTGAGTGAAGGATTATGGACCATGGACCATAATCCATGGTCCATCCTCCTCCAAATTGCACCAGGATGTAGGGGGTTCTGTGTGCCAAATTTGGTCTTGATCAGTCATTGAATGAGGGGAGCAGCAGTCTCGGGAAGTGAGTGGAGGTACTTCAAGCCCCATCATCCATGCTCTGCTCTTCTCCAAACTGCACCAGGACATAGAGTGGGTTATGGGGGCTCTGTGTGCCAAGTTTGATATTTATCGGTCTTTGTTGTGGACCACAGTGGTCTCTGGGAAGCAAAGCGCTTTGAAGTACTACAAATCCCATAATCCGTGGTTCATCTTTCCCAAACTGCACCAGGACGTAAAGGGCCTCATGGGGGTTAATTTGTGCCAAGTTTGGTCCAGGTCCGTCACCCGTGCTGGTCAGAGTAAGTGAGTGAAGGTACTGCAAGTCCTTCAAACTGCACCAGGATGTAGAGTGGGTCTGGGGGGGGGGGTGTCTGTGTGCCAACTGTAGTCTTGTTCTGTCATTGTTGGGGGCCTAGTCAGGAAAATAAAGTTAAGTAAGCCTTACTGTCAATTCAGGCTGAGGCCTAGTCAGGAGACTCAAGTTGAGGAAGCCTTACTGTGAATTCAAGCTGAGGCCTAGTCTCGAAAATCAAGTTGAGGAAGCCTTACTGTCAATTCAGGCTTAGGCCTAGTTTGTAAAATCAGCTAAAGGAAGCCTTTTTGTAAAGAACTCTGTCTGGCACCTTTGAGATTTGGGATGTTGGAATGCTGGCCTATCCATGGTCCATCCTCCCTCAAACTGCACCAAGACGTTAAGTGGGTCTTGGGGGTTCTGTGTGCCAAGTTTGGTTTTGTTGTCTCATTGTTGGGGGCTGCAAAGTGTTTTGGACTGAAACTCCCACCATGCCTGACTGCCTCAGGCCTTTTCCTTACCCCCCTCTGGCACTTTTGAGTTTCAGAATGTTCGTGTTGGCTGGCCAGTGGGAGTTGTTTATGCAAATAATCCCACAGTGGGACCCAATCAGAAAGCTGCCACATATCCTTCCGCCCTCCGGATACAAACATACATACATACATACAAACATTCCGCTTTATAAAGGTATAGAGATAGGGATAGAGATTGTGAGAAGAAAATGCTCACCCATCCCTGCATTTGTGTTCTATGAGTACGTACCAACATCATGCAGTTCTCTTGCTGCAATAAGCCAGTAATAAACATTCCACACACACACATCCACTGAGGTCATTGGATATCAAGCCTATTTTACACAATTCTGTGTGTTGTTCCTGAGAAGTGCCTTGGGAAACAAAAGCAAGTTGTTGGATTCCAGTTCCCATTGACCTCTTACAAAATGGCCAGGAGTGACAAATGGTAAGATGATTGGAATTTGTTTTCTCCATCTCTGATATAACTGTGATCATCCTCCCATTTAAAGAAATAAAGTTAGATGACACCCTAAAATTTATTCTAATGGAAATATTTTGGAAGCAAACAATTCTTGCTTGAGTAAAACAGAATGTACTTTGTTTTACTTCACTGGGTTTATAAACCTACGCTACTGAAATCAGTAGGAGTTTAGCTATTAACAACAATGGAAGCCATGTCAAGGCATATTAAATATTTCTCATTTCTTTAGGTTTATCCATTCCATCTAGTCTATGATGGCCAAATAAGATAAAACAGAATAAAAGGAATTTAGGTCACTAGTGCTTCATACTAAGATTGTAGTGGGCTTTGTAACATGTGACATTTGCATGATTTCATGATTTTAGAAGTTGACCATGCTTTCCGAAGAATGTTGTAAGGTGTCGTTCATAAATATATTTCCCCAATTCTGGTTAAACATATGGGCTACTTGTATATATTTATGAATTACTGTTTCAAGAGGGGAAGCTATGGTGAAACACAGGGAGCATAGTTGTCCCTTGAAAACGTATGCAGCCTAAACAATTACTGGGTTGTAAGCCTTGGCAGAACAGAATCAGTTTTATCAGGTGCATGAACTGTTACTGTCAGTTAGCATTCATTTCCAAAATAAACATCAGGCATAGATAGGCAAGAAAGAATATGACAGATTCTACATATATTCTTCACTGCTAGCTCAGCTGAATTATTTTGGTGTCACACTACATTCCTCTACAGTAGAATATTCTTGTTGCTTACAAGGTCATTTTTGGTTAGCTAAAGAATGGCTAAAACCAGGATTATAATAAAAGGCCCCAAGAGCCTTTTTGAGATTCCAACAGTCACACCACAAATCAAAAGCAGATCACTAGACTCTTAAATATACAATATGAACATATTGTGTTGAATTACCGTATATACTCATATACAAGTTGGCTTTGTCAACTTTGTCAAGGGCAAGTTTTGGGACCAAATTTAAGGATTTTGACTTGACCCATAGGTTGGTTGAGGGTCATTCCATGAAGAGGGGAAAGCATCAATACTGTCTTGAGGGCAATTGCTCTAGCATTCAAAAAGATCTGAAGTGGCAGCACAGCTGAGAGAGCAGACAACGTTCATCCTTTTGGGATTCTCCTGGGATGGACTTTTGCTACTGTACTCAGAGAAGGGGGTGGTTCCTTTTTCATAAGATGCAATACTATACCTGTAGATATGTCAATTCAGGTTTGTTGCAATGACTTTTGGCTAAAATGTATAGACTTATACATGTGTATACTGGGTAAATAAAAGACCTATCTGTGTGAACGTGGTTGACCAGGCAAAGTCTATCAGAAAGACAGGGTTCCTAAGAATCCAGTGATATATATGAGTACAAATTTGATTGTGTAAAGCAAATCTCATCTCAATTTAATGAAATATTTATTAATTCAATGACAGTGTCTTCACACAAATGCACACATCAATCATCATACAGTAATTTACTTGTGAATTATCAGCCTCTGCCTTTGAGTGCAGAAGAGAAACCATCTTCCTTACCAGAGAACTAGAGGTTGCAGAGAACTCTGTAGGCATGCAAACAGCTGCGAAATATGTTGCAGCGACTGGTGCATATGCAAGATATGATGACAAAAGCTGTCATTAAGATTTTGTATTTACTCACTGATTGCCTTGCACAGTGCTGAAGTAACAGCTACCTTGTCCCTATTTTACAACACCCTCTACTGATACTGCTAGACTCCATTTCCTTCTTGGGTGACACTGACCTAGAGAAGTTCAAAACTACTAGCACACTGCCATGTGAGCCAATGCTGGTTAATTATAGGCTAAAAATCATAGCAGAGTCTTCTTCATTTCTCCCAGCATGCATACAACATACTGAACTGTAGTACAAACTTTATTAAGGCCACTATCTTTGTTACAATACATCAAAGATGACTACAAAGATGAAAGAGAAATTATTATTTCTGTGGAATGCCCATATGCAGCATGAGACCTGTCTGTACACAGGAAGGTGCAAACTGTGCAAATTTAACGCATGGACTATAGTTCTCACCAGCATGCCCTTGTCTGGAGATACTAGAAGCTGTACTCCAAAATATAAATTTTCAAGCTCTCTTTGGAAGCTACATACCAGTCCTTCTCCATTCTCTTTTCATATATTGTACATTTTAGATTAAGTTTAAGAAATTTTTCTTTATCTCATTCAAGAGATTTTGTCTGGAATAAATCACTATCCAAAGTATCCCTTAAGCACAGACCAAAGAAATCTACTAAAGAGATAGTGTAGATCAGGGGTGCCCACACTTTTTCATCATGCGAGCTACTATATGAACAATCAAGTTGAAAAGATCACCTGTTGTGCATGTGAGCGTGCGCGCACACGTGCATGCTCTTACTGCAGCCTTCTGTCCATGCGGGGCTTATTTCTTGCCTGCCCACGAACACGTCGCCGCCGCACCCGGGAAGGGGATCCTCCTTGCCTGCACGCGCTCTCTCTCTTAATGTCTTCGTTGCCTTCCTCCTTCCTGCTGCGTGCTTTCGCAAAGCAGGAAGTCCCCATCCCGTCCTGCTTCTTGCGTGCACAGCAGTCCCCTCCCACGCACACAGCAGGAGGGTATTTATAGGCGCACCTGCCAGCGCTCCGGCCAGATATGGCTTCGGCGGCGGCTCGGAAGGTGCAGGGCTGGGAAGAGGGGCCACCTGGCTCCTGCCTGGGCCGGGAAATTCAACCGAGAGAGGGACCCACGTGAGGCTGGAGCCTCCCCACGGCAGCCTCCCCCCCCTCCCTCGAGGCTTCCTTACCTGGGCAGGAGAAAGAAGAGTGGAAGAGATGCTTCCCCAAAGTGACAGATGCAGCGGGGGGGGGGGCTTCCTTCATTCCTTTCGAGGGTATCACTCAGAAAGGACGCCCAAGTGGATGGCTGGCAGGAAGGAGGACCCCTCATTGGTGGCAGTCCATACCCACCCCTCATTGGTGGTAATCCTAGCCGGCTCTGAAGAGCCACCCTCCCCCGTGGGCCCTCGCCGCCTTTCTCCTTCGAGGGAGAGCGAGGCAGAGAAAGGCGGCGAGGGCACAAGCAGCAGCAAGTGGAGTCTCCATCCCCGCAGCCCCCTCCTCCTCGGGTTCAGTCCCAGGAACACGGTGGAGCCCTCCCTCCTCGCCCCCAACCAAGGAAAGAAAGCAGCCCCACACAGCTCGCTCGCCCAGGTCTCGGCTTGGAATGGGAGTCCCGAGGGCAGCAGCAGGGTTTGCAGCGGGGCTTGCTTGGCTTTGCCCCACTTTGCCTGGCCTCCTTCGCCTTTCTCTCTCTCTCTCTCTCTCTCTCTCTCTCTCTCTCTCTCTCTCTCCCCCTCTCTCCTTCCGGCGGGAGCGCACGTGCGTGCGCATGGCAGGAGTGTGCCATCTGGCCGGTGAGGCCCAAAGATCACCTGGAAGAGGGCTGAAGATCACCTAGGTGCTCCCGATCACCGTAATGAGCACCCCTGGTGTAGATACTAGACATGCCTTGTATACAGGAAAATTACTTTTACGGCTAGCACAAGATCATCACCATGCACGCTATTACAGCAAGTCCAAAATTCCCTTACAATTTTATCTTCTGGATTAAAATTATTATACTGGTTGGGACATTCTGAGAGTTGTAATCCCCAAAAGTTTCTTCCCCACACTTTGCTACTTCCATGATTTCCCATAATTTATGGCCATTTTAAACATGCTCACTGTTTAGAAGCTCCCTAAGAATTTAAAAACAGGATACTTCCTTTGTCATGAGATTACAAACACTGGCACCATTGTGATCCCCAGGAGGTAACATCCCATTTCAAACATTCCTTCTTTGCTTTGAGTGATTGCTTTGAGATGGCCCCAAATCCAGTGGTTGATGGTGTCAGTGGGGTGGCAAATATGATCCAAGTTTGAGTTTAATTGCTATCCAAAGTGCTCAAAACAGGTTCAGCAACTAGTTTCTTTAAAGTTCAGACTAAAACCTCAGAATGAATTCACTACTAGCATGATACTACCATTTTCAAACCTTTTCAACGTGTAATGGAAGGTCGAAAGGATGGAAATTTGTATGTATTCAACTGAGCATGAATGAGCTCAACATTGAAGAGTCTTGTGCAACTGGGGCTCCTTGATTGCATTGAGGAGCTTCCTCAATTGCAGTTGTAACATGGATGTTCACATTTTAGGCTATTCACTAAGATACCTAAAGCCTAATGGCAGTTTTAGTGAAATGTTCATGTTGGGGCTTCATGTATTCTCTGAATGTGGCATCTCCTGCCCTGGGAATTACAGCTTCTATGATTTCATAGCAAGCATTGGGCTGGTGGGGGGCGGGGGGAGTTCTGAGAGTTATCAGCCAAAAAATCCCCTAGCTCTCCAAGTTCTGCTCATAGTTAAGAATGGGGCTGAGACAAGAGGAAGTAAGAAAAATCTACCCCTCAGAAGAGAAATTCACTCCTGAAAGAGTTATCATGGGGTAAAGGTGTATCCACTTAAGCTTCATCACCAATTATTGTTTCCACAACAAGCCACATTTTTCAAAATCCAATTATCACAGGAACAAAAATTGAGGTGAAATTTTCTGAACAAGGACACAGATGACAAAAGAAATGTTACAGGGGTATTAATCCTTCTCTGTGCAATCAAAAGTATATGTGTGTGCATGTGTATGTATTGCTGGAGTTACACTTAAAATGAACCTATTCCAACTTACATATGAATTCAACTTAAGAACCTACAGAACCTATCTTGTTCGTAACTTGAGGACTGTATTTGTAACTTGGGCACTGTATTACTTTTACCATACAGATTGTGATGTAGTGGTTTGAGTGTTGGACTCCAACTCTGAAGACCAGGGTTTGAATCTCCTTTCAGCTATGGAAACCAACTGGGTGACTTTGGACAAATAACACTTTCAGCCTCAGAGGAAGGCAAAAGCAAAGTCCTAAGAACAAATTTTGCTCAACTCCCTTCCATGAGTCTTAGGGTCATCCGGCAGCTTAAAAAGCCAATGGGATTTTGGCCTGCATAAAGAGGAATATGGTGTCTAGATCCAGGGAAGTCATGCTACCCCTCTATTCTGCCTTGGTTAGATCACATCGGGAATCATATTGTGTATAATTCTGGGCACCACAATTTAAGGGAGATGTTGACAAGCTGGAGTGTGTCCAAAGGAAGATGACTGAAATGATCAAGAGTCTGGAGAACAATCTCTATGAGGAGCGGCTTAAGGAGGTGGTAGCCTGCAGAAGAGAAGGCTGAGAGGAGACATGATGGCCACGTATAAATATGTGAGGGGAATTCAAAGGAGGAGGGAGCAAGCTTGATTTCTGCTGCCCTGGAGCCTGGGAAGTGGAATAAAGGCTTCAAACTACAGGGAAAGAGATTCCCCCTGAACATGAGGAATCACTTCCTAATTGTGAGAACTATTCAGCAGTGGAACTCTCTGCCCAAGAGTGTGGTGGAGGCTCCTTCTTTGGTGGCTTTTAAACAGAGGTTGGATGGCCATCTGTTAGAGGTGCTTTGAATGCAATTTTCCTGCTTCTTGGCAGTGGGTTGGACTGGATGGCTGACGAGGTCTCTTCCAACTCTATGATTCTATGACCATAGGTCAGAAATGAATAAAAAGTGTATAACAATCATGTTAAACCATCTTCCTTTATGTTCACACCCAGTATCCCACTTTGTGTTTATTTTCTATTTGTAAGCTAATATATCTATATCTTTCTATCTTCTATCTATCTATTTATCTATCTAGTCTTTCTATCTGTATATAATAAAAGTGAATGTTTGTGTATGTATCTATGTATGCGTGTGTTGGCGGGGCGGCAGATGATGTATTTCTCTGTCTGGAGATCCCACTTCCACTGACCACTTCGACTCCCACGAATGACAGATCTGAACCAAACTTGGCACACAGATCCTCGATTATGCACTTTACACCTTTGAGTGCTTTGTGGGAGGATGGACCATGGATGTTGGGATTTGCACCCACTTCTGCTTTGGGAACTGTGTTTGTAGACTGTCTCTATTGTTTTCTGAAAAGGAATTACTAAGAAATATATTTGGGGCACCAGCATCACATTTGCTCCATTTAGTTTGGTATTGCCCCTGCTGAGAGGCAGTAACAATACAAGATTTCAGAAAGAAACGTCTACTGGACCTGAAAAGCTATGTAATAAAAGCCATCTATTCAAATATTTGATCCTGTATCCTTTCCCCCACTCTTTTTCTTTCTGTGTACCCTCTGTTCAATATAGTCACTTCTTTCAGATAATTGAAGGTCTTCTCAGAGAAGTGAATGGAAGAAAATTGGTTTTCATACTGTCTGTGTGTATGTGTCAACCAATTTATTGTATGGCATGAACCTAGTAGTTGCATTTGTCACTCATGAAAAAATAGCCTGAATGCTTGATAATACATCTCTCCCTATTTTCATCAGGTCTGTCATTTAAAAAGCGGTATGTGTTTCTGTCATTGTTGTGATTGTTGTTGTGTGTCTTCAAATCATTTCCGACTTTAAGGGGACCCTTTCGTAGCATTCTCTTAGCAAGATTTGTTCAGGTGGATTTGTCTTTGTCTTCTTCTGGGACTGAAATAATGTGCACTGCTCAAGGTTACCCAATGAATTTTCCATAGCTAAGTAGGATTTCAACCCTGGTCTCCAGAGACATAGTCCAATGCTCAAACTAGTATGCCATACTACGGAATGAGCTGATACACCACGATGCAGCCTTTTCCAACTAGGTGTTTGATTAAAACTCCCATCATCACTAGATAACATGGACATCTTTAGGAGCCATGAGCTGGACACCTCTTATTCAATTTTCAGATTAGCTGTTAATATATCAGATGGCCCCTAAACCAAAGCACTTCATTCCAGGTCCTCCATCTGTCATTTGCGCATAATAACATTGTTGTACTTTTAGAGGAGTGTGGCATGAATTGTTGAGAAAGATACTTACATCAAAAAAAATGAAATTTAGAAATATTATTATTAAACATATGTCATGCTTATTATTATTAAATGTTTATTAATCATTAGATGAATTTACAGGACTCTGGAGAAACATTTGACAACGGGCTAAGATAAATAAAAATCAAACATGTTTTCGGAAGGATGTCACCCCTCTAAAAATAATAGCCAATTAATTGCACTTATTTAATATTGGTTATGGAATTAGTTAAGTTTGCATATAAATAATAATGCCCAAGGGAAAAGATATTATTTTAGAAGATCTAAAACCTATTCTTCTGTCTTTCTTGATCATCAGGTGTCATGGATCCTAGAACGACTAATGTCTGAAAACTCACTAGAACACAATATGTCTAAACTGAGGCTATTGTATTTTGGACATTTCATGAGCCAGCATAGCAAGAGATGACATGAAAAGACAATAATGCTATATAATATGGGCTCATGTAGGTTTTCCATTCCTGAGTTAACATACATTCATGTCAACTTGTACGGCAAACAATATGTCCAATCATGTCACCACCAACTTAGGCAAGAATGCCATTTGCTAACTTGAAACAAAAACCACTGTTACAATGTAGCCCTGTTTCAGGAGGCATTCCTTTAAAACAGTGTTTCCCAACATTTTTTGAGCCGCGGCACACTTTTTACATTTGCAAAATCCTGGGGCACACCACCAACCAAAATGACACAAAATGACACTCTAACACAGTAATACATATAGTTAATATAGTGTGAAACCTGGGCCTGTTTCGATGAACTCAACATAGATATCCTGGCAGGATTGGCAGAAAGACACAAACTTCCCACACAGAACCCCCATAATGCTATAAGAGTTTGGTGGGCATTTACCTTGAGTTTTGGAGTTGTAATTCACCTATATCCAGAGAGCACTGTGGATTCAAACAACGTTGGATCAGGACCAAACTTGGCATAAATACTCAATATGCCCAAATATGAATGCGGATGGAGTTCAGGGGTAATAGACCTTGACATTTGGGAGTTGTAGTTGCTGGGATTTATAATTCCCCTACAATCAAAGAGCATTTTGAACCCCACCAATGATAGAACTGGGCCAAACTTCCCACACAGAACCCCCAGGAGGCAAGAGGAGGTCTCTACTTGGGGAAAGGGAGGTGGGCCTTCCCAATGCATGGAGAGGGAGAGACCAAGTAGACAACGGGTGGGGAGGTGTTTTTTTGTAATTTTGTGCCTTTATCGAAGTAGGTTTCTTAGGGTTTTTATACTTCAACACACTAGATTCTCCCCGCGCCCCTCCCGGAGGTTCCAATTTCCCACGGCACACCTGATGATTGCTCACGGCACACTAGTGTGCCCCGGCACACTGGTTGGGAAACACTGCTTTAAAAGATGACTAGAGCACACAGCCCAAGGAAGGGACTCACTCATGTGACTGTCCAGGTACTGTTAAATTGCAAAACCCCAACTTCCTTGCCAGCATAGCCAATTGTGGGGACTTCTGGCAACTGCAGTTCAACAGCAATTGTTTCAGTTATAGGTATATGTGAGTGTGTGTGTGTGTATTTTCGTTGAAATCACAGAGGAAGCACTTGAAAAAAGTTACTGTTTGGACTTCAGTTCCCAGAAAGTTACTATGTGTTGTCGAAGGCTTTCATGGCCGGAATCACTGGGTTGCTGTAAGTTTTCTGGACTGTATGGCTATGTCCCAGAAGCATTCTCTCTTGGCATTTCACCTACATCTATGGCAGGCATCCTCAGAGGTTGTGAGATCTGTTGGAAACTAGGCAAGTAAGGTTTATATATCTGTGGAATGTCCAGAGTGGGAAAGAACTGTTGTCTGCTTGAGGCAAGTGTGAATGTTGCAATTGGCAATGTTGCAATTCCCCTGTTTTTTTAGTGTTGCTCTTTATTTACTGTCCTGACAGTAAACAAAGGACATCAAGTAAAGAGGAACACTAAAAAAAAAAACCAGGGGAATTCCAGACAAGAATCAATCAGGGCCAGGTAACACCTTCCAACAAAGGTT
This sequence comes from Anolis apletophallus, assembly GCA_030556195.1. Classification (NCBI taxonomy): domain Eukaryota; kingdom Metazoa; phylum Chordata; class Lepidosauria; order Squamata; family Anolidae; genus Anolis; species Anolis apletophallus. Next base: position 66,308,155 of record JARBWK010000002.1, on the reverse strand, counting down.
TCCCCAGGCAGCAACCAGCCAGACTTTGAAGCTACAAGGCCATTAAATGCTAATCAAGGTAGCCAATTGCAACATTCACACTTGCCTCAAACAGACAAGAGCTCTTTCTCCCACCCTGGACATTATTCCACAGATACATAAACCTCCCTTGCCTAGTTTCCAACAGACCTCACAACCTCTGAGGATGCGTGCCATAGATGTGGGTGAAACGTCAGGAGAAAATGCTTCTGGAACATGGCCCTACAACCCGGAAAGCTCACAGCAACCAAGAAAGTTACTGTTTTGACTTCATTTCCCTGGAAAAAGGTACTGTTTGGACTTCAGTTCCCAGGAAAAAAGTTACTGTTTGGACTTCAGATATCAGGGAAAAGGTTACTGTTTGGACTTCAGTTATCAGGGGAAAGGTTACTGTTTGGACTACAACACCCAGAATGCCCGTCCAGAGTTTGGAGTTTCTAGAACATCTATTTCCCCACAAGCTTTGCCCCTCGTGGAGCACACCCAACTTTCATGGATGGGTGGGCATCTTTTTAGCGCCAGCTTGCCTGCAATCCCCTTTCAGCCTCTCCTCCGACCGCCATACAGTACAAACAGCGTCTCTTTTTGACATCCTGTCCTCACAAGGTCCCGTCCCGATCAGATCAGGCTGATCCAAGTTGACAGCAAACGCCGCGGATCAAGAGCAGACGCCCGGCTAATGCCAGGAAACGAAACCACAGGGGCTGCCCCAGACACACTTTCCCAAACAGCAACAGGACAACCATCACAACCACCACATACACACCTAAAAGCCACGGCGTGAGGCCGGCGGGAGACGTTGCGCAACAGGCCGGAAAAAAGTTTCTTCCTGCGCTGGCTCTGCCCAAAGCGCGCGCGCGCCTGCGCCTTGCCCCATCGCCTCTCGCGCGCGCCTTTCCCTCCCGGGAGCTCGCTTGCAACTTGCAAGGGCAACCTGGCACGGGGCGAGCCCGCTGCAAAAACTCCCGGGAACTGAGCTGCCAGAAGGTGAGGAAGATCTTACTGCTTCCTCACCCCGGCATCACAGGGCGCATCTGCATGTAGAATTAATGCAATTCGACGCCACTTTAACTGCCACGGATGAATGCTATAGAATCCGGGGGGGGGGGGGGGTCGTTTTGCAAAGTCTACATTGCTAACATTCTAAAGCATGGAACCATGGCAGTTCAAAGTGGTGTCAAACTGCATCCATTCTACAGTGTAGATGAGCTTTTTTATCCTTAGAGGCAGTGGGACCCACTGTTGCTCAGAAACAAGACCCACTTTGTCTCACGGGCCTCTCTCTACCCTCAAGATTGCAGCCCGACGCCCATCATTCCCTACATCTCTCTTGCAGAAGCCCTATTCCCAAGGAACTCAACTCCCTGGCCCTGGAAGTCCCCCTGCAGGTTGAAGCATCTCCCCACCCCACACCCCAGCCCTTGAGATGCATCTACACCAGGCCTGAGCAATCTTCAGTCCTCCAGGTGCTTTGGACTTCAACTCCCACCATTCCTAACAGCCTTTTCCTCCTCAGCCGCTTAAAAAAGGAGGCCTGAGGCTGTTAGGAATGGTGGGAGTTGAAGTCCAAAGCACCTGGAGGAAGAACCCAAATTTGCACAGGCCTGATCTACACTGTGAGATCAATGCAATCGGGCACCACTGGGCGCTATGGCACCTTGCCATCCTTCTCAGCCCAAGAGTGCTGTGGCTTCAGCAAACGACAATTCCCATGATCCCCTTGCGCTGGCCATTCAATCGGTATCAAGATGCATTCAGCCTACAGTTTAGTTTAGCCTCGCAAGGGGTTAAATACAAGCAGCAAAGGTCTGACAGGAAGGGAGGCGCAAGCGATTCCCCTCAGGAGAGAGACACACACAAGAGAGAGAGAGAGGCTCATAGTTGGAATGCCATCCTCCTCGAGTCTAGCCATAAGCTGCTTCTGGTTGAATACAATGACATAAACAGATGAAGACATAGTAATAAAAAGAGGCGGGGTACAACAACAGAGTTGAAATGTAAATATGTAGGCAAAACAGTGGAAGATCCAGGTCTAGACTGTTTTTGTTTTTTTCCATGTCAGGAGCGACTTGAGAAACTGCAAGTTGCTTCTGTTGTGAAAGAATGGGCCTTCTGCAAGGAGGTTGCCCAGGGGACGCCCGGATGTTTGGCTGTTTTACCACCCTTCTCTCATATCAGGGTCAGTTGAAAGGCTGGACCTGGATCTCCCGCCAGAGAAGCACAGACCACGATGCCTTCCTGCCACAAAACCACACACATACAACCTTTCCCCCCGATATTGGGGAGCTGTGCATCAAGACCCCCTTCTCTCCACCCGTCCCCATCCCGTTGCTTTCTCTCTCTCACCCGTCGGTCGATGCCATGCTCCTCGCAGGCGAGTCCCTCGGTGGGATCTTCCCAAGCAATCCCAACGGCGCTGAGGCGAGGGGCGGAGGGCGGCGCTTTCGGGTCGAGGAGAAGCGCCTCTCTTGCTTCCCGCCTCTCTCGCTCTCTCGCTCTCTCTGCCCTTATCTCTGGGTGGGCGTCGGGACCCTTGGGGAATTGCCGCCTTGTAAAATCCTGCCCAGGCTCCGAAAGGCGAGCATCCAAGAAAGCCGGGCTCGCGCGGCCCCTCCTCCTCCTTCCTCCTCCTCCTCCCGGATTCCCCGCCTCCTTTCTCGGAGCGGCCGTCTCTCAGCCTCTCAACCTCGTTTCTGGCGAGCTCGGAAGCCTTTGAGGAAAGGCAGCAGAGGGAAAGGGGGAAAGAAGAGCAGCTGGGGAGGGAGGGAGGGAGGGAGGGGTGTGTGGCGAGAGGAGGCGGAGGGAAGAAGAGGAGGAGATAGTGGCTTGGCTGGGGGTCGGAGTTGCTGTGTGTGTGTGTGAGAGAGAGGGAGAGGGAGAGAGAGAGAGAGAGAGAGTAGGCCAAGGAGGTCTCTCTCTCTCTCTCTCTCTCTCTCTCTCTCTGAGCGAGGTGGAAGAGGTCTCTCTCTCTCTCTCTGAGCGAGGTGGAAGGCGTCTATTCCCCCCTCTCTGTACGAGCGAGGTGGAAGAGGTCTATCTCTTTCTCTGTGTGTGTATGAGCGAGATGGAGGAGATCTCTCTTGTCTCCTTTCTGTATGAGCGAGATGGAGGAGCTCTCTCTCTCTGTATGAGCGAGATGGAGGTCTCTCTGTGTATGAGCGAGGTGGAAGTGTCTCTGTGTTTCCTTTCTGTACGAGCGAAGTAAAGGAGCGCTCTCTCTCTCTCTCTCTCTCTCTCTCTCTCTCTCTCTCTCTCTCTCTCTGGTGGGTGCTTTGCCAGCCTGGCTCGGGAGGTTTAGCCGTGGATTTGCACTCGATCCCTCTCTATTTTAGGCGAGAGCTGACATCACTCGCGGGGCCCGCTCCAACGATTGCCCCAGGCCGCCTCCCTGCCTTTCCCAAGGGAGGGAGGGAGAGAAGCCCTCTCAGGGAGCCCCCGCAATAGCGGAGGGGGCTCGGGCTCTCCCCTCGCTCTCTTGGGCTCCCCTCGCTTTTCCTCGCGTGAGCTGCGCACGAAAGCAATCCCGAAGCGTGCCCAATCGCCTCAGGTGTTGTATTCCTACGCCGGCAACAAAGGCAAACCTTCAAGCGCTGGCTTCCCCTCTCTCTCTCTCTCTCTCTCTCTCTCTCTCTCTCTCTCTCTCTCTCTCTCTCTCACGAGACCCCGGTGGGGCAATGGGTTAAACCCTTGTGCCGGCAAGACTGAAGACTGACAGGTCAGAGGTTCGAATTCGGCAAGAGAGCGGATGAGCTCCCACTGTTAGCTCCGGCTCCCCATGCGGGGACATGACAGAAGCCTCCCACAAGGATAGTAAAACACCCAAACATCCGGGCGTCCCCTGGGGAACATCCTTGCAGACGGCCAGTTATCTCACACCAGAAGCGATTTGCAGTTTCTCAAGTCGCTCCTGACACGGAAAGAATAAATCTCTCGATATTTATTTATTCGATCTAATCTTTGATTTGCAGTATCCGTTTGTTCTATTTCGGAGGCCTGTCAGCTTCCCCTCAGAACCAGCCCCTCCCTCCCCCCGCCCGCCCCATCCTCTCCCCAGAGGCTCCTCTCTGTGGCTCTCCCACCTCCCCGCGCCCCCTTTTTTGAGGGAGCCAATCAAAAAGTCGGGCTCATCAGCGCGCGCGAGCTGTTGCTGCCCTTTCGTTTCAAAAAGCCTGCGCTTCCAGACATTGCTAGGTCTGGAATCCCAAAATATCTGCTTTGAACTGGGTTATCTGAGTAGTCCACACTGTGGGAGTCCCTGCCTTGATCATCTGTCTAATATGGCTGTGCGGAAGAGCCCTTATAAACCGGAGAGTGGGGGAGACACTGCTTATTATTATGGCTTTTCGGGAAAGGGTTAAATCCTCCCTGAAACCCTTGCCCCTGCTGGAGATGCGATGGGGAGGCCAATGCGGAGGGGGAGGAGCCGCGCTAATGAATTAAGGCTCACGAGACAAAGGGCGGCTTTACGGGGCCGGGCGCGCGCTCCCGCACCAGGCCGAGGAGAGGGGCGAATGTGCTGAGCTCTCGTCTTTCTCTGCCTGCCTGCGCTTGCTGACGGGGGGAGGCTGTGTATGGGCAGCCCTGGGCCCCGCTCCCTCTGAGGGAAAGCCCCGTTGAACTCCGCAGGGCTGGGAGGGGAACCCACCAGGATAGGCTTGCTATATAAACAGGGCCCCTCTACAGCAGGCATGGGCAAACTTCAGCCCTCCTGGTGTTTTGTTTGGACTTCAACTCCCACAATTCCTAACAGCCGGTAGGCTGTTAGGAATTGTGGGAGTTGAAGTCCAAACAAAACACCAGGAGGGCTGAAGTTTGCCCATGCCTGCTCTACAGCATGTCCTTTAGTGTGATAATGCTGGGCATCCTTGAGGTATGAAAACAGTTGTGAGAGTACATTGGACTCCCGAGAAGACCCACAAATAGGTTCTAGAATCAACCAGGCTTAAATATCACCCAGAAACCAAGATGGCTGAATGAAGGCTGTCCTACTTTGGCCCTATCATGAGTCGCCATGAATCTCTAGAAAAGACTGATGTTTGGTAATGTGCAGGGCAGTGGAAAAAGTGGGTTACATTACAGGTGGATAGGGGTAGCATACATGCATCTACTACACTGTAGAATGAATGCAGTTTGGCACCACTTTGACTGCCATGACTCAATGCTATGGAACCATGGGAGCTGAAATTTTACATGGACAATGATTGCTGGTGCCTCAGCAAACTACAACTCTTTTTTTATCGTGTCAGAAGCAAATTGAGAATACATACTGCAAGTTACTTCTGGTGTGAGAAAATCGGCCGTCTATAAAGATGTTGCCTAGGGGATGACCAGATGTGTTACTATCCTGTGGGAGTCTTCTCTCATGTCCCCGCATGGGAAGCTGGTGCTGACAAATGGGAGCTCACCTCATCTCGCAGACTTGAACTGCTGACCTTCAGGTCTTCAGGTCAGCAGTTCAATCACTGACCTTCAGGTCAGCAGTTCAGCTGGCGCCACCGCAGCTCCTTACAACTCTCATGATTTCATAGCATTGAGCTGTGGCAATTAAAGTAGTTTCAAACCTCATTATTTCTTCAGTGACATAATGTAACCTCAGCCTTTTGCAAGACCTGAGCAGGGTTGTTGTTGGCAGCGTGTGTTGGATTGTTTCATCCCTGGGCTGCACAAGTCTACTGTGTCATCAAGTTTCCAGACCTCAATGAGTAGCTCAGGGCCGTACCCAGGATTTTGATTCGGGGGGGGGGGGGTGAGTCTGAGTCTGGGTGAGAGAGGGTCTGCCCTAGCAAACCTTTTGTATTGTTATCCCAATACCCCCATGCATATGGTATATATTGAGCATGTTGATCAGATCATATGAATACACACAACAGTTTAAATAATGTACCAGTAAGGCCTTCTCGTGGACCACCCTGAAAATTTCAGAGGGGGGGGGACTTCAGCCCCCAAAGCCCCCCCCCCACCTTACATGCCTGGAGTAGCTAGGCATTAGGGTGAGGGATTCCTCCCCCCCCCCCCACATTCCTATGCATGCTTTGTTTTCACTTTTCCTCCTTGCCACTGTCTCATCCCCCTTTGAAAATATAGCAATGGAATCTCTGTGAGGTAACTTTCTTTTAAAGTTCTTTTTATTGCCGTGGATTGGCCATGTGGTCATCCTCCAGTCTTTCTTCTGCTTTTTTCTTTCTTCTAGTAAGGATGCATTTTTGCCTCTCTCTAGGCAAAAATGTAGCTGCATAAATTTCTTGACTTTTTACCATTTTTGCCACATAGAAGTTTCTGCTGGTTATGAAGTTTGCTTCTGGTACTCTGCTATATTTATTTACTGTTTTTTTTTACCCCGTCCTTCTCAACCCCCGAGGGGGGACTCAGAGCAGCTAACAAAGGCAACAATTCGATGCCGGAATCAATAGACAATATAAAAAACCATAAATACAAGCAAAGTTAAAAACAGTAATAATAAAACAAGTTGTCATCAATTAAATTAAAATAACATTCCGTCCACACCCAATCAACACCCAATCAATAAACAGTCAGCCATATTATCATGTCTGTTGTCATATCAGTCCATTCCAATTAAAGTGCTGCATTGAGTTATTGTGCAAAGCTCTGGTCCCAAAACCAAGATTTAACTTCTTCCTAAATGCCAGGAGGGATGGGGTTGATCGTATTTCGCTTGGAAGTGCATTCTACAGACAAGAGGCCACAGCCAAGAAGGCCCTGTCTCTCGTCCCCGCCAGCCGCAGTTGAGATGTTGGAGGAAGCGAGAGCAGTGCCTTCCCAGATGATCTTAGGTTACGAGGTGGGATGTAGAGGCAGATGCATTCAGATTAGTTACTTCACTTCACTTCACTTCATTTCTTGATTAGTCGCTTACCACCAGGTGCTCTGAGCAACTTACAGTTTAAAATGTCATTTCACAATATAAAACATTAAAATGTAGAACAGTAAAACAATAACTATTTGATAATTTGTCTGATTACTTAAATACACACCCAAAAAGCCAGGTCTTAAGCGCTTTTGCGAAAGGTCGCAACTCTGACATTACTCTAACATACGGCGGCAGAGTTCCATAGAGTTGGAGCATAAGTCGAAAAGGCTCTACACCTTGTAACTTCCAGGCATACCTCCCTAGGGCCCGGTGCATATAGAAGATTTTCCTGGGTGGAACGAGGTAACCACTGATGGAAAAACAGAATGAGGCGGTCCCTAAGATACGAAGGTCCTTGGTAAGCTATTTATGGTGGAATCACCCCAACTGAGGGTTATTTTTGAGCCGAACAGCTCAGATTCCCCAACAGCGTGACTTAGAGGTCTCACAGTCATAGGATCACCATTAATAGACATTGGCCTGAAGGCAATTAAGAACAACTGAGAACAAGTCACTGGAAGTTTAAAGTTTTGTGACACATATCTGGTTTTTAAAGAAGCCATGGTGGTCTTGAAGTTTTCCTCCCTATTTCCTCTTCTTCGACTACTATTAAAACATGTTTACCTTGCTGGGGAATAAAGACAGTGCTATATTCATGCACTGCATGTATTTGCCTTTCTTTGCTTTGGTCATTCTTTCCTTAGTTCTTCTATAAAAGAGCTGCTGAACTTGCTCACCAAAAGGTCAGCGGTTAGAATCTGGGGAGCAAGGTGAACTCCCGCTGTTAGCCCCAGCTTGTCAACCAGCAGTTTGAAAACATGCAAATGTGAGTAGATCAATAGGTACAGTTTCTATGGAAAGATAATGGCACTACATGCAGTCATGCTGGCTACATGACCTTGGAGGCGTCTACAGATAATGCCTGCTCTTCAGCTTAGAGTCAGACACAACTAGGCTTAATGTCAGAGGAAAACCTTTACTTACCTTTTCTATACAACTGGCATTATTGGTTTACAATTAGGTATCCATCTGGGATTAATAGTACTTGTATTTTTATTGCTCTTCTGTAGCAAACAATAACCAGCAAATTAAGATGCCCTTTATCCCATTAGCACTTTTGGATAGACATAAATGCAGTCTTACAGGTAACACAGCATTCCTCATCAAATAAAACCAACAAAATGAAGCAGCTCAGGAGTGACATTATTGCTGGAAATAGACACTTTTTGAAACTTAAACTTCAATGGGCATGGTTGTGCCAAGAGAACAATAATAAGAGCATAGCCATGTGCATCTGGGTGCTTTAATTAGAAAATATGAACAGGTTCTTTGCCATTAGAAGCTTCAATGATTTGAAGCTAGTCCTCCAGGGCTCTGCTGACCTCTGTTGGAGATGTAGTTAATCAATGCTTTTCTTCAAATGGGCATGGGAAAGAGCTGAAACTGGACTTTTCCTGGGAAATTGCAGGCATTTAGTTTTCTTGTCTTTAAACAATTTCTTCTTAATTGGCATTCTGGGAAGTAGGCAGTAGATTAACTTCCTTGGAACAAGGTAGAAGTGAGAAGAATAGTTATTCTTCTAAAGTGGAACACCGGCTGCTAGACTCCCTCCAAGTGACCATAAAGCTAGAATAGTAGCTTTTACTTGCAGGAGGAAAAATCCCACACTACGAAATACAACAATGCTTTATATATTTTGCCCCCAAAATGGGAGAACGAGTTAAAATTTCTCCAAAAATGGGTGTACTGTTTTTCAGGGACATCAAGACAATCAGTAGTGCAGTTGATTTGCCAGAGGTTTCAAGCAATGCTTGGAAACTTTTTTTTTAAGGATCTGCCATTCTGAGAATTTCCCAGCAAACTTTCCCACATGGGCCATTGTAATTGAGGACAATCTAGAAAGAAGCAGCTACTACAAAAGTAATTTTATGTGAACACTTAAAACCTTGGTTTTTTACCATATGCTTTTGAACTGTGGTGTTGGAGGAAATTCTGAGAGTGCCTTGGACCGCAAAAAGACCAAACCAGTTCATACTCCAGGAAATAATACCCAACTGCTCACTGGAGGGAAGGATATTAGAGGCAAAGATGAAGTACTTTGGCCACATAATGAGAAGACAGGAAAGCTTGGGGAAGATAATGATGCTGGGGAAAATAGAAGGAAAAAGGAAGAGGAGCCGACCAAAGGCAAAATGAATGGATGGTATCTTTGGCTTGACCTTGAAGAAATTGGGGGTGGCGACTTCAGACAGGGAGTTCTGGCATGGGCTGGACCATGAAGTCACCAAGAGTCAGAAGTGACTGAATGAATAAACAACAAGAGGGGCCACAAACACTTTGGGAGGGGGGATTTTTTTTGGGAATGTGGGAAAGCAAAACCATGGATACTAAATGCATATATAAGAAGGTCATACTGTATAGACAGGCATGCTATCTGGGCCTGTACATCACTTTCCTTTATTTATATCTCATTTTTCTCCCAGTGGAGGATGTAGAACACAATACAGCCATAATCAATCCAAAAGTAAACAAAAAATGTAAAATTAAAAATACATTAACAACAAAATGGGAGAGCAGAAGCAAACTCTGTTTGGTTTTGTGGACACATTGGTGTCATAATGTAAGTGAAGTGTAAAACTGCACATGTTCAGCATTCTTTTTTTTAAAAAAAATCAATGTTTGCAGATTTTTGTTTGTTGTGCTGGTATGTCAGAAATGTAAAGTATGGAATGGCAGTACTAGAGGCTGGGTTGGAAACATATGAACTGTGCATCCACTGAAATAATAAACCTGGCCAACTAAAAAGAACCTATATGGCTAAGAACAGGATCTAACATTACAGAACTGTGCTTCAGGATCAAAGCCATGGAAGTGATTTCAAAGCACTGAACTCATGTGTGCTTATCTGTAAAATGCCTCTTTTACATCCACACAGTTCATCTTCATCCGCTGTGTAGTGCTCTTGGGCCGATGCAATGTAATGTGTGTGCATCCCCTAGGCAAGCTCTTACCTACATTTACAGAAACAGCCTCCTTGTTGGCTCGCATTCCCTGCTTTCTGGCTTCTCTATCTTGGAATGTTTGAAATATTCCTTTGTTTGGAATACCACTGATAAAGGAATCTTTCTTTTTCCCCTAAAGATTCTGTCCTCCCACGGTCATACACATTTCCTTCTAGACAAAATCCTGCCCCAGAATTAAGGGGAAAATGGACAGTAAGACAGTACGGGCTTTTGTACCTTTAATGGTTGAGTAAAAGAAGGGGTTTCAGTAAATATTCCTTGTTTGCATAATAAACAACAGCTACTGTAGTTCTGTGCAGACATGAAAGGGACAATGTCTTTCTCCACCTTTCATTCTGGAAACCCTAAAATATTGTTTTCACATAACTAGAATGGGAGACAGCCTTGAACAGACCTTTTGGATTTCCTACTAAGTTGCCATGGTAACAGAAGGTAAGCCAAAAGTAAAAGACTTCCTATTGCTTTTGTGTATTTTCAACTTGTTTCTGGCCTTATGGTTAACCTTAAGGTATGTTTATCACAGACCTTTCATAGCAAGATTTATTCACAATAGTGTCTTCTTCTAAGGCTGGGAGACTCTGACTTGGGTTTCCATGGCTGAGCAGGGATTCAAACTCTTATCTCCTAGGATCTGATTCCACGAGCAATGGGAAAGCGGGGAAAAGTGGAGGGAACCATGTTACCTCATTACCTCCCGTCTTTCTCTGTCTTCTGGGATGGCTAGCCATCCCAAGTCCTTTTTGCAATGAGGTCTGTCTTTCCCCTGCTTTCAGCCAATTTTTGCATTTGGAGTTAGATTACACATGACTTCTGAAGATGACTTTAGGACTCTATTTCCATTAATTGCAGAAACTGAGCTCCACTGAGTCCCACCACAGGTGCCCTTACATCATGTAATGGCCTTTGTGGAACTCCCATGAGGCTCTGCTTCTGAAGCACATAGAAATGGAGTCATAAAACCAATGGATGAAGTCCCTAGTGTCTTAGCCCCCTTCTATATTGCCATATAAAATCCAGATTTCCTTCTTTGAACTGGATTATATGGTAGTATAGACTCAGATAATCCAGTTTAAAGCAGAAAATGTGGATTATCTGATTTGATAATCTGGATTATATGGCAGTGAAGAAGGGGCTTTAGTCCAACACGACACCATGCTGGTGTCTCTAAAGATTACTGTCATATACATTAATACCATCTTCAATTTCCATTTCAACTCATTCTCTTTCTGTTTTTTATTAATTCAGTTATTATGTATTGGGGCAGTGCAAAATTATCGTTAGTCCTCATAAATCAGATCAAATTTGTTAAATTCATACTTAATGAACAAAATTGAGCACAAAGGCCAAAATCTTAAGAATCGAAATTTACTCAATACTTTTTCAATTGAATTTTCTAAACCTCAACATTTCACAAACCTCAGAAGCCTCCCAAAGTCAGTTTCATTTTCAGCCCAAGCAAGCCAAGCCAAAAAGGATGCCATTCCTCTTTAAATTAAATGGCCTCTTGCCATTAGGGGAGGGAAGCAGCAGGAAGAAAGCAGAGTTCACTGGAAAAGAGACTGGGAAAGGACAAAATTCTGGGAAACGTAGCTTGGGAATATGAGGAGCCCTATGCTAGAGAATTTAGAAGGCCTGCCCTAAACTACATTTCTCAGAATTCTGCTCAGTATCACAAAGCCCCCTCAGCAGGGCCGTAGCCAGGATTTTGGTTCAGGGGGAGGGGCTGAGTTTGGTTCGGGGGGGGCTGAGACTGGGTGGAAGAGGGTTTACCCTAGCAAACCTTTTGTATTGTTATCCCAATAACCCCATGAAGGTGGGATATAATGAGCATGGTGATCAGATCATGATATGAATAAACATAACAGTTTAAATAATGTACCAGTAAGGCCTTCTCGTGGACCACCCTGAGAATTTGGGGGGGGGGGGCTGAAGCCCCCTTAGGCCTCCCCCCCCCCCGCTACATGCCTGCCCCTCAGGATTGGGGAGAGATCTGACCCTCTGTAGAAGCAGCCAACCAGGGTTCCAATAAATTGTTGAATCTGCAAAGAGGAGGACTGACTGATACTTCTAGTAAGTAAATCTCTGTGCTGGGTTGGGAAGAAATTCCTATATGGAAGTTTTATTTATTGGTTAATATAAGAGACATTTAATGACATATCTATTGTGGCTTTTTAAAAGGCATTTTTGTCAGCACTTTTTTTAAAAATCCCTAAAATCAGTAGATGTATGGATATAAAGTTGGATGAATGATCCTCTGTTATCTTGTGTCATTATATAGAAAATTCAAGGATATAGTTTTTGTAGGTTTTTTTAAAAGTTGTTTATAAAAACTTTGAAAATTCCCCAAAACTCTGTGGATAAGGGAAACATTCTGACTCTCATTATAGTAATGAAATTTTCACTAATGATACTTTAGAAATGCTTTAGAAATTATATGCCAGCACCCCCTAATTTTGTAATGAGTTTTGAAACATTTTTTTTCATCGATTAAACAGCCCTATTATGTATCCCCAAGGGCTAGTACAATCCACTTTTCTGCATTAAGTGAAGGGAAGTTGGCATCTCTCTAGTCTTCACCCCACTTAACACATTCATGTAAAAGGTTTCCTGACAGGTAATAAAAATATTATTTCAAAGCATCATGCCCTACTAAATCTAAGGAGAGTTAAGGACATTTATAGCATCTAATAAACACCAATCCAATATTTTTTTTAAGTACCCATTGGACTACAGCTTCCCAAATTCCTACAGCACAATAAAAATAGGAACTTCTCTAAAACTAAGTTGGCTGCTTCGTTCTGCATAATGATTAGTGTTATATGCCTCAAGGCTAGTGCCCCTTAGAAAACTATTTTATGCTTACGGACTCCCAGTCTTTCTGAACTCACTCCAACTGTACTGACATCCAGTATTTCTACACTCATTGTCTCTTGCACAATCTTCTTTTTGATAAAACCTCTGCATCACTTGACGGTTGTACAGACAGGGAAGTTCCACAACACATGAGTTGTTAGATTACTGTACAGAAAAAAGCACACACAATTGCGTTCTTTCCTTATACAGTTGTGAAACAAACAGGATTTTGGCCATTTCATTTCTGACCAACTTGTTACAAACCCGTATTTATGCGCAATATGCAATGATTGCAGCATCAAAGAATGTTTGCAAGCATGGATGAAACTGCAAAACAGAGATTTTATATTAGTTGACATTATTTCAGCAAGACCTGATATTTTTCACTTGCTGCAGTACATGCATTCCATTTCTCAGTACTTCGTAATCATTTGGTGAGATGTCAAGTTATGTATGATTGGTTTATCTGCTCTATGTTATGTTCATTCGATGTTTCCCAAAGTCAAATTAGCATGGAGAATGTCTCCATATACATGCTATCAATTCTCTTTTTATAGGGGGATTCACTTGAAAAGTAAAAGTTAAGAAAACTGTCAGGTGTGTCTCTGGAAATAAATATATTCTCTTGAATCAAACTTTTGGGAATACTTGGTATGTATAGCAGCAATATAAAACTAATCATATGATCAAAAGGGATAAGAGCTGTGCAGGACCTCAGGGTTTGTTACACTGCAACTTCACACAGCTCTGACCAGCATAGACAATTATGAAGAAGCCCTGGGACTACAATTCATCATGACTCATTGGAAAAGATGATTATGCTTGACAAAGCAGAAGACAATTGGTAAAGAAGAGAACTACACTAAAAGTGAATAGACCTGAAGCTAGTGTTTTTGCAAGACTTACACATGGCAATAGATGTCTGTTGCTCTGGGTGAGCTCTTATTCAAGGGTTCACCATTGGTCAAAACTGGTGTGAGAGCAAATAACAAGAATGAAACAAATAGATTCCCACCAGATTCCCACTCCTATAAAATTTGCCTCCGGTATGTGGCTTCAAATTGCTTGTTACTTATGGCAACTCCATAACTTGCACAGAGTTTTCTTAGGCAAATTATATTTAGATATGGCTATGCCAGTTCCTTCCTCTGAAATAAAGTCTGCAGTACCTTGGATTCCTTGGAGGTCTCCCATCTAAGTACTAACCAGGGATGCCCTTGCTTACCTTCCAGTATCAGAAAAGATCTGGCGACTTAGGCATCTCTCCTGGTATGTTACTCCTATGGAATTGTGTCATGATGGTGGTGATTGTTCTGTGACAAAAACGAGGATAATGCTACCCTCCAGATGTGTGATTACAGTTCTTTGTTTCTCTTGTTAGCATGATCACTTTGAAAGTTGCAATTCAACAGCCTCTGGATGGCCATACAATTCCCATTGCAAGAATTCTGAGAAAACAAGGTACTATCTTCCAGAAAACGACACATTTTAACATGCTCCAGATAACTAGAAAGCATAGCTTGTTACTACAAGGGTTGTCTTGTTACTTCTGCTGCTTAGTGTAAACTGAGTAAAGCTAGATGTTTCAATCTACCCATCTCTCCCCTGGAATAACATTATAGGTTGTTGTGAAGGTTTGACAAGTGCATGTGGTTTTATGTGTGGCTTACCACACAATATTGGGGCTGTTTCAATTCAAGTTCAGTGGTGGCACTGAACTTGAATTGTGACTCGATTGAATATTGCTGTTGTTCCACCATTCTTCCTTGTGTATTTTTTTCTGTTGTAGTCCCAATGTAACGAAGTGTAGGATGCTCTTGTAAGAATGCTGCATCTGTTCAACTTTGCAGTTGTGGCAAAATAGGGGGAGATGAGAAAAGGCAGTGCACATTCAGTGGGTAGGGAAAGCATGGGTAGGAAGCAAGGCTGGGCAAAGATTGATTGTGGGAATTTGTACAGATTGTCAGAATCATGAAATTGCACTGATATGTGAAAATGATAATTCCAATAATGGTATGTTTCTCTTTGCTTAAACAATGGGATTGTGACAAGACAAGAGGCTAGTGTGAATAAACTCTATGAGAATCAAGTTGGCAAACACATCTGGAAGAAACCAGGTTGGGGAAGGGTATTACTTGACGGGTAGACACACTGTCAGCAGAACTTAGACATTTTACTTTTTGAACTTTTCAAAGGTACATAACAAATGCAGCAATGCAACTCATAATATTAGTGTATGCTCTGGATCCCACCCAGAATTCTTTCCCCAATTCAGGATCTCATGGCAAACACACAGACAATTCTTGACAAACAGTCCATCCAAATACATTATCAAATGTTCGTTCTCAGATTTAAAACAAACCTTTGTTTATTTGAATGTGTAAGGTATTTGAGAGGTAAAAGAATATAAAATATGGCAAATACAGACAGCTTTGACTATAACACATAATCTACTCTTTTAATTATTTCTTTCCCATCTACTATCTCAGACTTCAAAGAAAATATCTCTCAAATATTTTACCCAGATGATAATTAAATATGGAATGAATACAACTAGTTCTGGGTATCCATGTTCCTACTACAGCCCATAATCCAAGTGAACCTGTTCCCACCAGGAGAAAAGGTACAACTGAGCCATGTCAACCATCTGCCACACTCAGGCCCCTTCTACACTGCCATATAAAATCCAGATTATCTGCTTTGAACTGGATTATGTGGCAGTGGAGACTCACATAATCCAGTTCAAAGATGATACTATGGATTATCTGATTTGATAATCTGGATTATATGGCAGTGTAGAAGGAGCCTCATAGCCTCTAGCATAGATGAGCTGGACTCACTGAACAGCTAGGTGTCACAGCAAATTTATGTGGCTTTATAGTTTCCCCCATAAGTCTTCCAACAATGCAGTAAGACACATAAAGCATCAGAGACTATGAGAGGAACTAATACATTTAACATAAAACAAGAAAAGAACCAGTTTTGGACTGGGTGGTTCACTTCATGTTCTTCTCAATCCAGTCTTTGAAAGGAATTGCCTTGGTGTAACCAGTGTAGAGTTCTAGACTACATGTTTTGTCATAGCCCCAGCTCACTAACCCCATGAGGTGCCAGGTTAACTCAGGAGATGATCTTCCAGGCAAAGGTATTGCTGCAATCCCTCCAGTCTCAGCAGGGCAGATATTGGAAAATGCTGTAGGATGCTGCTTGGCACAAAACATGCTATCAGTCACGCTGACCTGGATACCATTTTCCTCGTATTGCTGCTCACACAACAGGGAGTCAATTATCTGAACACTTCCCATACGGATTGTGTCATTCTTGTAGCTTGGATCGGCAATGTCTGCTAGGATCTTCCAACCAGTAATCACTATTTGTAAGTCATCGACAGGTGGGTCAATATCGCGCATCGAGGTCAAGCATATGGGTTGGACACGATTGCTAATTCTGGCCTTGTCCAGGAGTTTAACGATGGCTATGTCAGAATCAAGCAATATGGGGTCATAATTTGGGTGCACTATAGTGGCTGATATCTAGGAAAGGATACAGAAAGAACAAAGGACCGAATGTTAGGATTCCATTATCAAAATGTTTTAATAACTACATTATCCATTTAACGTTGGTATAAAATATAAAACTGAGGAAATGCCAAGGTATTTCAAAGAATCACTGGGAGGTAGCTCTGATTCTTTGCCACTTAAGATCTAAAGGTAGATGACAATACTGGAGAGGAAACTAAATGACCACTCATCTATCAATACTTTATTCATCAATGGAAATTAATGGACACAGGATGGCATATTTTTGTTCAAACCCCAATGCTGGAAGATAAAATTATTTAAACTGAAAAAACTCTATATATTTTATATAGTACAACCCCCCCATATTAGTGAATGGATATGTGATACTGCAAATAATAAGGAGCCCCATTATTTTTAATGGAAAGAATGATGGCGCTGTGAGGAAGAGAGCGTAACTTGTGCAGGAGGCTTTAAGTGAATAAGTGAAACCATGAATAAGTGAAACTGCATATACTGCTCCCATGGATATGGAGAATCACACTATACTTAAACAGTTTGTATGTTTATAATTTATCAGAGACTTATAGGGTAGTTGGTACCACAGTGTACTCAAAGGGGGAGCCTGTATTAGAGGATAATTTTGGAAATTTCAGCAGACTATAAACATTCCTTTAACTACTAGAAAATGAAGGTAAGATTCTAATGTATATTTATTTATTTATTTATTTATTTATTTATGACATTTCTATCCCGCCTTTCTCGAACTTGAAGGTGACTCAAGGTGGCTTACAACCTGGCAGACATTCAATAACATATATACAATATACAATTAAAACACTTAAAACAAATTTGTAAAATCCATACAACAAAACCATTACAGGAATGAAAGTCTACTCTACAAGTAAGAAATGTAAATCCCCATTTGATGAAAAACAACAGAATATTTATTAAGATGGTGAGATATTTTGTACCCATTTAGTTGGATGATTTCACAGGTTACAAGAATATTTTGGCGCAGCCACTAACTATCTACATAGCTGCAACTATCTTGGTGGGCTGATGTCAGAATTGAAATGTAATAATAGAGGACAATACCCTATTTCAGAGAAGTGATCCAAAAGAATGAGTGGTAGAATTATATGTCAGGGATGTTTATACATATGAAGAGATTCATAACTTAAGTCTTGGAAGCCAGGTTGTGAATATCTGGGTTAAAAGCATCCATTTATTTTATTTTAGGGCTTAGTATCCATCTGTATATAGACATAGTGTCAAAGTGACTCAACGCTCTACTCACCCGTAAATTCTGCACAGTCTTTTCATCTCTATCATCATCTCTGTAGTGTTTCCCAAGAACAACTCTGATGTCTGCTGTTTTAAGAACTGTAATCTTCCCCAAATTGGTGACACAATGAGCTGCCACAACCACTGTGCGTTCATTCAGCAGGGCACCGCTGCAAATCAGTATCCATGCACCCTTTCTATGAGTGGGAGCCTTCACCCCATTGGGTCTCCTATAGATAGCTGCTTGCCAAGGCCACCTGGTTGTGGATGGTTTTTGAAAAGTGATGTTTTCTGTCTTTCCACAGACTGGAGCAAATCAAAATGAAAACAAAGAAACCAAACTTCTTTTATCTTTCAAACTATCTGGATCCAAATTATAATTTTATTTGGCACCGAAGACAACAGAAGATAATTATATCAAATAATTTGGATTCGATCTCATTCTAATCTTCCTAAAACTACATTGTTGTTGAGATAATTGGTTTACGGTTAAACCCCCTTTAAGATACATACCTTTTAATTTATTTGTTATTTATTTGTTTACTGTATTTATATACCACTCCTCTCAGCCTGCAGGCGACTCAGGGTGGTTAACAAAGACAACAATTTAATGCCAACAACAGCATAACACCAACAACAGCATAAAACATTTAAAAACATTAACATGTAATATAATATCTTAAGAAAAACAATTAAAAACATAAATCATAAGTATCTCTTAATTAAAAATGTTGTCCAAAATCATCATCCAATCGTTCTATATTCCTATGTCTGTTACACTGCATTGTCAAACACTTGCTCAAACAGCCAAGACTTAACTTTCCTCCAGAATGCTAAAAGGGAGGGGGCTGTTCTAATGTCCCTAGGAAGGGCATTCCATAGCTGAGGGGTCACCACTGAGAAGGCTCTGTCTCTCATCTCCGCCAGACGTGTTTGTGACGCTGGCGGGGGCGAGAGCAGGACCTCCCCAGACTATCTTAAAGTCCTAGCTGGTTCATAAGGGGAGATGCGTTCAGACAGGTAAGGTGGGCCAGAACCATTTAGGGCTTTATAGGCTAAAGCCAGCATTTTCAATGCAGTTTCAAACCAGTAATGAAGAAACATGACTGCACAGGAAATCCAGGAACAAGTTTGAGATCCAGATGGTGTTTACACAAACCTTAGAACACTAATTAAGGGCTTTGTTTTGTGCACTTTTCATGGGAGTTTAAAGTCTGACCAATGAAGTTTGAAACTAGCTTCAACTGCATTAAATGGTCAGTGTAGATGGGGCCTTAACCCCAACTGAATAGATACAGTGATTTTTTTCATGTCAGGAGCGACTTGAGAAACTGCAAGTCACTTCTGGTGTGAGAGAATTGGCCATCTGCAAGGACATTGCCAGGGGACTCCGGGATGTTTTACCATCCTGTGGATGGCTTCTCACCCCACTCCCTTTAATCCATTGCACCACAGAATATAACCCACTGGAATAACCCATTGAATATATGGAACTTATACACAAGTGCTGACTTAACCAACCAAGTGTTGACTTGGCCCTGTAATTGTGAGACTTCATTCCAGGCTTAAATTTAAAAGCAGCTTGATTAGGCTTGGAAACCACTGTGCCATCTTAGGGCTTGGTGGAGATGTCGGGGTAAACTCTGGAATTGCATTCCAATAATGCAATAAAACTGTATATGAAAACTTAGAAGATGACAGATTAACAACTATACTTTCAGTGCTGCTGCCTACCTGGACCCCAAATGATAATATGAATAAAATCAAACTGGCTTACTTTACAAAGCTGTGATAAGGATGATGAATTAATGTCTAGGAATGACTCTAAACCAGTGGTTCTCAACCTGTGGGTCATCAGATGTTTTGTCCTACAACTCCCAGAAATCCTAACAGCTGGCAATCTGGCTGGGATTTCTGGGAGTTGTAGTTCAAAACACCTGGGGACCCACAGGTTGAGAACCACTGCTCTTAACACTTCAATTGAATTATATAAATATGAATTGTTATGAGCCATATGAATATGAGATATTCATATATGTATATAGCTAACAAGATGCCATGACTAAGATGTCTAAAGAATGTTAATAAAAAGTTGTTATTCCTGATACTATATTTGTAGCATGCTTCATAACCTGTCGTACTTGGAATGCAAGAAGGAGCTCTCCCACTCCATTTCCCTGTTTTCAGGCACGTTCTTCGGCTGCTTCCCAGGCGGCGGTAGAAGGGAGAAATGCAGTCATACTGAAGCTGCGTGTGAAGATGTTGGAAACCTGGAGGAAGTTCTCCAAATGGCAGTGATGGTTTTTTGGTTGGATATGCTTCCAGCTTCTGCTTGTTATATACAGATGAATAGAGCCGATGCAAAGGAGTCTCTCTGTTTTGATGCACAAAGAAAATGAGAAAAGGGTTAGTCTAAACATTCACTGATGTTAGGGGCACAGCAGATAAACTACAAATTTAGAAAGCACTGTTTTTTAAAACCTGAGATAACAGTTTAAAAAAAAATAATTCCAGGTCTCCCTCCAGAACTCTATGACCAACCAATGGCCAAGGCATAGTAATGTACCGGAGAACAAATAAATTCCTAGAAGGATGTTCTTTCAAGGAACCCCTAAATCCTCCCATGTGGAAGTTGACCACCATTTTCTCTCTAGGACTAGAGATTCCTAGAGGAATTTTTTTTAACTCAGCCCACAAAGAATCAGATCTGAAAAAGTCAATCCCACAAATGCAAAGGGGAGCCTTAAAGCCCAAAACTTGGCATTACTATATCATCAGCCCGGCCTAGCCATCTTCTCTCTATCTTAGTATAAATTGTCTTATTGCATTTTAAATTGTTGTTTTATGATCACTTATGTATGTGCTGTGAACCACCATGAGACATTGGGAATGGTGGTATATAAATTTGAATAATAAATAAAATAATAAAATAAAATAAATAAAATCATCAGTAGCTGTATTCAGCAACCTTAACAATGTAAAGAATACTCAAACATTTCCTCATGTTCAGCATAATGGATATTCCATCAAGAAAATGGTCAGCAATAATTTTTAACAAATATAACTTTTTTTGCAACAACAAAATTTGTACAAAAACCCTTGTTTTTATTTGAAATCTAACATTAGAGGCAAAAAAGAGTGCCTGAAAAAAGTTACTTTAGAACAATAACTCCCAGAATCGTTCAGTAGGCCACTAGGGGATTTTGAGTATTGCAGTCAAAAAAAGTACCTTTTCCAGACTCTGGATTTGAGCACACCTTACAACTCCTATACTATAGCAAACAGATGCAAGTTTATTGGGCTGTATCTTCGGGTTACAAATTTCTATAAGGCTTAAGATTTTCCCTTTCCTATTATACGATGAAAGTCCACATCAATATGCTGGTGACACTTAACATCATTTCTCCTTTTCATCAAAGTCTGAGAAAACTCTATTAGTTTGCTGTCAATAATGAACTGGATAAGGGTGAAAAAATGCTTAATTCACATGAGACAGAGGGATCCTGTCAATTAAAGGAAGATCGGGGAATAGGGATTCAGCCTATTCTGGGTGGGATTATACTGTCTCAAAAATCTCAGGTTCATTGCATGTATTCACCTCTGGATTCAGCCTGAGCCTAATGTCCAGGTTTTTATCATGCCCAGGAACACATTTGAACAGTTAAAGCTAGTGTGCCAACTCTGTCCATTCCTGAAGATGTCAGATCTGACTCTAGTATCATGTGCTTTCATACATATAGATTATTGTAATGCTCTTTATGTGCTGCTGGCTTTGCAAAACTTTACTGAATACTTCAGAATTAAAATGGGAGCCTAGGAAAAACATGCCTGGCTGTTTCCTATAGCTTCAACTTTACAAGTCTGTCAACCATTAAAATGGTTCAATTTATAAAACATCAGGGACATTTACAAAGAAACAATGCATGTTTCAATTCTAAGGTTGCTGGGAATTTTGCTCCCTGTGTTATACTAATTTTTGTTCTTTTTTATTCTTTGGCATCAGGGATGGGGTGGGGGTGGGGGTGGGAAATCAATCACAATGTTATTATACACTGTTTAAGATATGTGCTTGTTTGTTCTAAGTTACCCAAATAGTTTCATGTTATAAGGTAGTATCCAAATGTCATAAACAAGTATCTTAAGAACTGTCTGAAGGTTCACATTCTCACATATGAGCATTTCAGATATTTTGGGAAAGTCTCTCTCAGTCCTTTTATCCTTGCAGGCTTGTCTGGTATGACAGGGCTTTCTTGGTGGCTGCTCCTAGGATTTGATTCTTCCTTTCTAGCAAAGCTAGGCTGGTTCCTTCCTTGCTGTCCTTCTCTTTAACAGTGTATAATACTATTTTTATTTCTTGCCATTTAAAGGAATACAGTGTGCCCTTGGTATTGGCTGGATTTTTTTTTCTAGGACACCAAAATCCAGGGATGCTTAAGGTCCATTAAATACAAAAGTATAGTAAGACGGCATCCCTTACACTAGTGGTTCCCAACCTGTGGTCCATGGACTACCAGTGGTCCGCAAGAACTAAAATAGGTCTGCGACTTTACAATTACTACACCATTGCAATGAGAGCAACTTGTCTCATGAAACCCTCTTATAGTGCCGAGGCTTATTAAATATGGTTTATTGTGGGTGAGCAGAAGGTGACTACTGGATGGCATATGTTCTGTATCAGAAACTAGAGCTGATGTGGTCTATCCAATGCAATTTTCTGAATCAGCACCCCAAATAACAAACTGAATCTAAAGTTGACCAAAAACTGTTTTGTAACTCTTTTGATAGTAATGTTGGAGATTGGTCCCTAGTCAAGAAGTCCATAGTAAAAAAAAAAGGTTGGGAACCACTGTCTTATATAAACTAGTGAACAACTCAAATGAATGTCGGCGAGAGCCTGGGGATCTGCAAAATGGCAGGGGGCCAAGGTATGCCTAAATATTGGCATAGTGTTTAGCATATGGCAAAATCAAGGACTGCTGTTCTGGGTTTTTTACCATATATTTTTGTGCCATAGCTGGTTGAATCTATAGATGGATATGGAGGGCCTACCGTATATTTTAAAAATGTAATACTATAGAACCTTTTGTTTTGTTTTAGCATTAATTTCTGTATGTTTTTACCAATGTATTTTTACCTATCTTTGTCTTGATATTTGTATGTTATCTTGAGTCGCAGCTCTGTGAAAAAGGCAGGATTAAGAGGGAAAAAAGATCTGTGTCTTTAGGGGAAAGTGCACTGGGAATTTGTGGGTTTATACATCTGGATAAGCACCAAGGGATGATCTTGCCCATGGGATCAGATTAAAAAGATGGAATGAAAGCTCATTCCCTCCAGTCAGATGTTGCAATTACTTACATTATATATGCCTCAAAATTCATTACAGAGCCATGGAGAATTAGCTGGAATCAAACTTAATTTAGCCACTCCTGTGTTTGGACTCCACTTTAGAATGAGAGTGTGGACTTCAGAGATTAAGTTTCAATTTCAGATATTCAGTTTTTATGGTTGGTGGTGCCATGGGTGAATGTGTGAGATTTAAAATACTGTATTCGTTTAAAGCTCTCATTGCTAGTACCTAAAGCAGGGTTCCCCAAACTAAGGCCCGGGGGCTGGATATGGCACTCCATGATCATTTACCCAGCTCTCGTTCACGGTCAACCTAAGTCTGAAATGACTCGAAAGCATACAACAATAACAATACTATCTAATCAGCCTATCTCATCAGTTCCTTCTTCTCTCCTTTTCATTTATTCCATTTTCCTCATTCGGATTGTAACAGAAGTTTTGGAATTAGAGCCCTTTTAGCTGCTATTTTAGTTGTCAGGATCCTACAGTATCCTGGTCTTTGTCGAAAGGAACAAGAGCTTTCTGGTTGAGAATGCTAAATGCCCTTGTTTACCTCCCTGCAAATCCCAGATTCCATACTGGTATCAAGGCAGTTAAAATGTGTAATATGAAAGAGCCCTGAGGCATTATTATTGAAATGATATTTGCTTGTCTGATCCACCTCTGTCTCTTGTTCATGCCATCAGTTTCAATGTCTATGCCCATTCTATCCAACCACCTCCCTAGTATGATTTCCAGAACATAAGAGTAGCTCACAAAAATGCCCGAGCAGGTTAAGATACAAAGAAAAAAGCAACAACATTTCTCATTAACATTGTAGTTAAGGCATTGCAATCTCACCTTGATTGAACCTGCATTGGTAGAACTTTCTGTCTCACCAGGTCAGAGATCTTTGGCTCTCTGCAAGCTAGAAAAAATACAGTATTGCACAATCCTTTTCCATGTTCAAATATTATGATTCACATCTCTGTCCACCTCTTGAAACTATGACTCAAATTAGGGCAAACAGTACACTTAGACTGCATTTTGGAGAAGTGTGATTCCCATCAACTCTAGTCACATCTATGGTGAGAGACCGTGGGAGTTGTAGTCCAGCAACATCTGGAGATGCAAAGTTGTAAATCCTTACTAAACACACTAATCTGGAAGTAAGACCTACTGATCTAAACATGTCTTTTGACAATAGCTAATCCCAGAGTAGATCCACTCAATCTGCGGGATTGATTTACCAGTCAGCAATTCATTCACTGGAACTAGCATCATGTAGTGATTTGAGTGTTGGACTAGGACTTTTAAGGACCAGGGTTTGAATCCTTTTTGGCCTGGAAAACTCACTAGGTTTCATTGGGCAAATCTTAGAGCTCTTAGGAAGAGAATGGTAAATTTCCTCTAAATAAATTTTGCCAAGATAGGCTCATCCTAAATTGGAGTTGACTTGAAAGCATAAAACAGCAACAATTGATACAGTGAGTCTATTCCAGGGGGGTATTATTGGCTGGGCTTAGGCTTTATGTCTGAGTAAGTATGTATAGGACATGAGTGACAGAGACTTGGCAGGATGACAGGGTAAAACTGAAGGGAATCAGGGGAGACTTTATAAGCACAAGAGCTGATGCCATAAGACATGAAATGCAGCAAATACTCAAATGAGGGTGAAGACTGAGCAGGAAGTCCTTATAGCCCTACCAAGTCAAAAAATATCACAGACTGCTATCCTAGGTGGGTTACCTCTTGAAACATTAAAAAAGATATGCCCTTTCAAATCCAGACATAAATTTTTTGCAGAAATTAGGTTTGGGCATTTTATTCTGGGTCTCTAATGGCTGTAAAACCTACAAATATCTAACTACTGCAAAAATAACGGATACCTTTTCACAGATAAAGAATGGCAAATCTTTTTACATCTATATCAGAGGTCAACCACATACAAGCAGTCCACAAGTTACAAATAAGATATGTTCTGTAGGTTTGTTTTTCAGTTGAATTTGTATGCAAGTGGGATCAGGCCCTTAAATGGTTCAGCTCATTTCTCTGAAATTGGGGACAGTGAGAAGAGTGGAAGGGCCGAGTATCTGAGAGGTCCCCCCTCCACTTTGGGGTACCCCAGGGTGCTATCCTGTCCCCTCTTTTATTTAACATCTATGTTCGGTCACTCACTCAGCTGGTACGGAGCTTTGGGCTGGAATGCTACCAGTATGCTGATGATACCCAACTCCTTCTGTGCTTGGGCAGCCTCGGTACCCGATAATTTCATCATGTGCCTTGAGGCCATGACTGGATGGCTGCATGCCAGCAGACTGAGGATGAACCTGGCAAAGACCGAGATTCTGTGGACTGGTCGCCTGGCAGGAGTGCTGCATCCGCTGCCCACTTTTGATGGTGAACCTTTATCTCCATCTGCCACCGTCAAGAGCCTTGATGTTGTTTTAGACCCATTGCTGACAATGGAGGCTCAGGTCTCCACCATCAGCAAACAGGTCTTTTTCCATCTTCGCCAGACCAGGCAGCTGGCGCCCTATCTCTCGGAGGAGGCCTTGGACACGGTGATCCATGCTACGGTCACCTCAAGATTAGACTATGGTAATCACTTTATGTTGGCCTTCCTTTGTCAGTGACTCGGAAGATCTGTATTGCATAAAATGTGGCTGCCAGGCTCCTTACTAGAACCCCCACAAGATGCCATATAACACCAATTCTATGGCATCTGCACTGGTTGCCTATTGAATATCAAATCTCCTATAAGTTGTTGGTTCTAACCTTTAAGGGCTTGTACAGTCAGGGGCCGATGTATCTCAGAGACCACCTTTCTCCCTACCAACCCTGGTGGTCACCTTGACCCTCTCAAGGAAATCTTCTCACTGTACCAGGCCGCAGGGAAATTCGCCTGGAAACTATAAGGCGCATGGCATTTTTAGTCTCTGCCCCAGTTCTATGGAACTCGTTGCCACCTTATATAAGAGCCATCCGTGACCTGCGGTCCTTCACTTAAGCACTTAAGACTTGGCTCTTTGGCAGAGCATTTGAATTGTAATCTAAATTTTAAATTGTTTTACTTGTTTATGTAAGTCTACTCTGTTTTACATAAGTCGCCCAGAGCACTTCGGATGGAGGGCGACTAATGAAATAATAAATTGATGGTGATGAGGTACATTTTTAAGTGTAACTCCAGCAAAAAAACAAACCAACCCCTTTTGAAAGCATAGGGAATGGTTAACACCCCGGGTGGGTTTTTTTTGCTGTCTGTGCCACTGTACCACTGTTCAGAAGATTTCACCTCTGTCCCTGTGACAAGATTTTGAAAAATTTGGCTTCTTGTGGAAACAAGGATTGGTGAGAAAGCTTCAGTTGAGACATTTTCCCTTCCTAGGAGTAGATTTCTCTCACTTCCTCTTGTCTCACCCATGTTCTTAACTATGAGTCATTTGAAACTATAAGTAGGATGGTTTGTAACTCAGGGACTGCCTGTACTTGTGTTGATTTTTGTTTGTTAGGAAAGAGCTTGTATGCCCATAAAACAAGCTATTAAACAAAGCCAGTATTTACAGGTTGTAAAAAGAGAGAGCACTGAAATTACCTTTTATGCAGATTGGCTGTTTCCCTGACCACTCCCCATTCTCTTGGCAAGTCCTTTGCTCACTGCCACTAAGAATATAAGAATTATTGCAAAAGAAGTTGATGACTGTTCCAATTCTTGCATAGCGACCATTCAGAAGTGCAGTATCTTCCATCATTTTCCTGAACCCATTGAGTGGAGCACCAGGATCTGAACAGTTTCTGTCTTCAATGGCTAATGGGAGAAGAGGCAGGTTATTTTTTTCCTAATATTATATCAAATAATAAGACACTAACTTGAATAGCCAGTCATTTATACATTTATACATTCCTGGAACAGTACCAAATATAATAAAAATGTTTTACCAATTAAAGAAGTAAATACCCCAACTTTGGACACCTAAAGCTACACAAATAAATAAATAGAATAATTTTGTCAACAAGTAAAAGGAAGTTATTTTGAGAAGTAATGTTTTAAGAAATTTATTTATAAATCAAAATATTTTGTTGTTGAAATGTAGAAAAGATTTTTTTGATCATCCCAAGAAAACATACTTTTTGAGACAAAATTTTCATTTTACTGGTAGACATTATTAATGTTGTGTTGTCGAAGGCTTTCATGGATAGAATCACCAGGTTGCTGTGAGTTTTCTCGGCTGTATGGCCATGTTCCGGTAGCATTCTCTCCTGATGTTTTGTCTACCATAGATGGTAGAAGACAATGCTTCTGGAACATGACCATTCAGCCTGGAAAACCCCACAGCAACACAACTATTAGTGTTCACTTTCATCAAAGATGTTGAAGCCAGAAAAGAAAGGGGGAAATCATTGACATCTGTAATGAAATCTTTATAATACCATACATCCCAATGTGCTCAACTATTCATGGAAGCAGTCTTTCAATGAAACAATGGCAAAAAGTGTCTTCAAGTCAGTGGGGCAATAAAGATATTACCCAAAGTCCAAGTGCCTATTCCTAAAATTGATAACCCCTTTGAAACATGGATAATAATCATAATGAATTCATTGGCCCACAGGCATGGAAGCCACCCTCTGTCACTGAATGATAGGGCATTCTGATCCAGTGGCTTTACAGATGAAACAAGTCATGCAAGCACCAACTAACACAATGATTTCTGAGTTCCCTTTTTCTTTCCTCATTTGCTATTTCTCATGTAATGATGGCTCCTTCAATTTTCTGAAGAAGATTTCTGGGTGGTTGTGGAGTGTCAAGTGCGATCAATAGCAACAACTTCCTCTGCATCAATTAATGGATGCTTTCCATGAGTGAAACTCTTAAGTGCTTTGGATCCATACAAACTCTGCTTCTCTGACAGCTCAATGTTACAGTTTTTTTGAAGTAGAAAAGAAAAAGAAATGCTGGGCGGCTAAGAGAATATAGAAACTTCTCAACAGTTACCAACAATTAATTTACACTACAGGAAGGCAACTGCAAAAGATGCCAGGTTCAGTAATCCCACTCCCCCAGGACTCGGTTGGACCACATTGACCCAGAATTCTAAAAAGCAGTCCAAATTGCTTGAAAATGATAACTGAAAGAAACTAGAACTTTACTTCTTGTTGGAATCTGGCGGTCTGAACTCTAGAAGACGTGAAGCTGGGAAGAGGTGTACTAAATCTGGAATCTTCTCTGATTGTTGACTGGCCATTGTGGAGTCTTTAGTTTTTTCCACAAACGTTTTGGTTGGGAGTGGGAGAGTGTGCATTAGGAATAATATTTACGGATTACACTGAAACGCTGTTTTTAGAAGGTGCTAAATTGGCGAAAGATTTGGAAAATTCTGACACATTATTTACTTTTAAGTAATCAAATTCACAGAAAATATAACGTGTTACTAACACATTAGTTAGTATGACCCCTGTATCTGTGGGGATGTGTTCCTGAATGTACCATGGGAACAAGAAAGTGGATAATAACAAACTGTATTGGAATAAATGACATCAGTTGGAAATTGCCATAGAGTTGTGCTGGAGGACATAAAATATTACTGGAGAGGTATCCCCTTTAGTAATTTCCTAGGTCCTCCAACACAGATCTATGGAAAACTTTAATGGGAGCATACCATAGAATCACATGGATCTAGAAAATTCTTAGAAAAGAGATATTCTGTTGGATCCTGAGGAGTCATACCAAGTAATATTATTTTGTTACTTGCGAATAAAAGCAGGAAATTGTTATTTTTATTATCTCGATTTACAGTTTACCAGCAACAGACAGGGTTTTCAACCATCAGGAATTTGGAATCTATTAAAAATATATGAATCAATAAGGCACCCTTGGATAATGTAGTATATTCCAAATAATGCCACTTTAAAAAACTTTGCTATCTTGATCCTATCTATGGGTTTTTTTGTTCAAACATTTCATCCATCACTTTGGAATTGCTTCCAGAGCATCATCTCCACTGCAACAACAAACCACTCCCTCAATTTGCATTTTTCCATCAGAAAATTTAAGGCAAATACAGAAATATTGCTGAAAATTGCTTGCAAAATGTGTGTAACTCAGATCTCAGTATTCAAAAAGGCATTATTCCAATACAGATAGCAAAAAAAATCATAAAAAACAGATACACAAGAAATGAAACTTTTCAGCACTAACAGTTCTGAATTCTAAGTGCGACATAAACAATTGTGGACTGAACATCTGCAAACCAATGTGAGCTACACAATGGTTTATTCGTTAACTTCAGATACAGAAGTCTCTTGATGACAGGACTGAACTCTAGTTGTAAAAAGTTCTGGAAATTCCCATGATAAAGAACCCCCCAGTTCACTTCAAGATATAGCCTACATTTTTTTAACCAGGGAAAAAAACTCACACAGCAGACATCCTCTTATCCTCATTTTTCCTTGCCAGAAAGAGCAAGTAGTAAACAGACTGCTTCCATTTGGCAAAGGCTACTAGTGCTCACTTCTCACTGGGCAAGGAAAAAGCAAATAAAAGCAGCAGCCCAAAGATATGTGTAGTCTTTTGCAGTGAGAATTTTAATTATGGAATTGTAGTGTATGTGTGTAAGTGGTGTACTGTTTGAAACTATCATTTCCTAACATTTACAATGTATTTTGCTGTCATGTAATCATTTAATGTTTAATGATTTGTGCCAGGCTTTAGCACAGCAGGTTAACCACCAGCTGCAATCAATCTTGTCAACTGGAAGGTTGACAGTTCGAAGCTTGGGTCAGGGTGAGCTCTTCACCTTAACCCAGCTTCTGCCTACCTAGCAGTTTGAAAACAAATGTGAGCAGATAAACAGGTACCATGTTAAAGCGGGGAGGTATTTAGGCATGGCATTTCAATCAGAAAAAGGAGAATGTTTACAAACAAAGAAAGCTCTTCAGCAGGGAGATGGAGTGACAACACCCCTCCATGGCTGGAACCAAGTACAGCCTCCAAGATGCCAAAAGGTGGGAAAGCCTGTATATACCTCTATTTGTTATTTGTCTTGTCATTGTATAATCAGCATTGAATGTTTGCTGTATATGTGATCTGTGATCCACCCTGAGTCCCCTTCAAGGTGAGAAGGGCAGAATATAAAACTGTAAATAAATATTTAATTCATTTTAAAGTTTTGCAATTGTGTTTCAGCTACATCTTTTTATAAATTGCTGTAAACCTTTAGACTTCCATTTTGGGAGAAAGGTGGGATAGAAAATGCAATAAATAAATAAATAGATAGATAAATAAAAAGAAGTGATTTCTTGTGTTCCTGGCAAGTAAGAGGTATTTCGAGGAGGAGATAGAAACAAAAGCAAGCCACAGGGAAAGGCAAGAGAGGTTTCTGTTGAGATGATTCCTCATCACTTCTAAAACATCTTAAAACAGATAAAACAATAAAACAAGGAGCAAACCACTTGTTGCCCTCCACTAACTTCATTGAGGTAAAATATAAAGGTAGTGAAACAAGAAGAAACATAAAACATTCTTACCACATCCAGGATGGTGTGTTGACCAGCTCCCATTCAGCTGACAGTAGGCAACCCGGTTGCCTTTTAAGGTGTAGCCTGCGTTGCACTTGAAGTAAACATGGGCCCCGTATTTAAAGTCATCTCCTTCCACAAAACCATGAGCAGGAGCACCTGGAGTCCTACACATCACCACTGACAGTTCAGATATTTCAAAGAAATCCACTTTATTACAAAAACAGGACTTTTTAGGTTGCTTTTCTACTTAGAATGTAATAAAATACTAAGAAAGAAGAGTTACAAGAGACAATGAATTATAATATTTTTTCATCTATTCCTTATTCAATCTATTCCTTATTGCTTGCTTTTTCAAAAAAGTTTAACTCTGAGTGACCAAATTCTGATTTCATTTTAAACATGAATTCTTAGTTGATTGGAGTAGTCACTTGTATGAAAGTAGTATTACAGAATTACTAAGTCTTTTCATTTCCCATACAGTAACTCCCCTTATCTGTGAAGAGTGTGTTACAAGGCTCCATGTGGATGCCTGAAATGTAGATAGTGCTGATCCCTATACCAGTAATATTTTTGAACCAAGGTTGACCATGGGTAACTGAAACCATGGAAAGCAACCATAGATGCTGGGGGGTGGGTGGGTGGCAGACTACTGTAATCCATATTTTAATACTAACCAAATTCTTACTCAAAAACAGATCAGAAATTACTCCTTGACTCATATTGCAAGTTTTTTTTATCCTAATATGTGAAGCTAAATATACCTCTATGTATTCACAAAAAACTGCAAACACTACTCACTCCCACACACATAGATCAGAA
This sequence comes from Anolis apletophallus, assembly GCA_030556195.1. Lineage (NCBI taxonomy): Eukaryota > Metazoa > Chordata > Lepidosauria > Squamata > Anolidae > Anolis > Anolis apletophallus. The sequence goes on along the minus strand of JARBWK010000002.1, from coordinate 66,276,926 downwards.
ACACGTATATGAAGAACCACTATTTGGGTCATTCTAAGAAAAATGCAGGTATATTGTTTAAAAGGAAGTAAGTTTCCAGGGTGTACTTTATTCCATCACAGTGCTGCAAAGGGACTTTCTTTCTATCTCTTCTAAGGTCTCTAAGCACCTGCTGACTTCCTTCCTGTGTTTTTGTGCTTCATTTTTCTTATTTTTGGAACCATGGCTTAATTTTATCATGTTCCAACATTCTTCCAAAAATAGCTTGTGTTAAATGGTTAACTGGAATCTTTTCCTCCTGCCTAGGTGATGAATTCAATTATGGACCAGCACAAAGTAGCAATTTTAATAGTCTTAAATAGTTTTCTGTTCCAGCTCATTTTCAGTCTTGGCACTAGAGCCTAAGTATCCATTACTGTGCAAAACTTGGGTCACAATGATGAAGTTTTTATGTCATTTTTTTGGGTTCTTTTACTGCTGAAATGAATGGAACAATTAATTAAAGATTTGCAACTGCGAAGGTACCATATATATTCAAGTATAAGCTGACCCGAATATAAGCCGAGGCACCTAATTTTACCACAAAAAACTGGGAAAACTTATTGACTCGAGTATAAGCCGAGGGAGGGAATTGCAGCAGCTACTGGTAAATTTCAAAATAAAAATAGTTACCAATAAAATTACATTAATTGAGGCAGTACATTAAACATTTTTGAATATTTACAAAAAAACTGTAATTTAAGATAAAATTGTCCAACTCTGTTTAAATTATTATTCTAACCTTCTTCAATGTAAATGTGCTTACGTACCCAACCAATAAACACAATAGTTTATTTTAACTATAGATTTTGGGGGAAATGCTGTGCGTATATGAATAAGGAAAAGTGGGAAAGACTGGCGCTGAGGGCATGGCACAAGAAACCAGGGGCGGACCAAGCTGTTCCCGGGGGGTATGCGGGAAAATTTTTTGCGCCCCCCAGTGCGCATGCACCAATCTGCGCGCGCACTGGCTCCAGAGTGCGCCTCCCGCTTTGGTGGCCAGTGCGCATGCGCCAATCTGCGCACGTGCACTGGCTCCAAAGCGGGAGCCAGTACACATGCGTGGACATTTTCGCGCATGCGCAAAAAGCTCCGCGCATGCGGAAGCACGGCCAGAGCGCCCCGGGCTGCCTAACAAAGGCGCGGTGCGCGGGGCGGTGGCTGTGGAGCCGGCCACGGAGGCCTGGGCGGCGGGGCGGCGGGCAGTGCGGCACAGGCGGCGCGGGCGGCGGGGAGCCGGCGTGGCAGCGCCCCTCCCGGGTGACGTTGCCCCTCCCCGGTGACGTCGCCCTACGCGCCTGCATAGTCCGCCTAATGGATGAACCGGCCCTGCAAGAAACTTTCTTTCAGCCCCACGCCTTCCTGCCGGGACCCTTACCTGAGTATAAGCCTAGGGGAGATTTTTCAGCCTAGAAAAACTAGGCTTATACAAAAGCTATTAGCCAGGTCTACAACCTTCTTCAGTGTACTAACAGTCTCCATTTTTTAAAAAATCAACAAAAATATGTCACTAATATTTTTGCACTATTTGTGTATTCTTCTGTGATAGCCAGAAGCAGGCTTAAGATGAATTGCCCCCAAAGTGGTGGGATTTTTTCCAAGTTTTTCTAAATGTTGTGGGGCGTTAGGGACCAGAAAAGTGGGGGTCAGAGACTGCTTGCACCCCTGGGACAGACTTTCTCCGCTTCTGTATTAGTTTTTCTTTTATTATGTTGGTTTTTGTTGCTATAAACTGCCCAATGCATCAGATAAAATCCACATAAGCAATTCCTTTGTTGTCTTTAAGACGCCACCAAAATCTTCCTTGTTTCCATGCAATGGGAAATCTCCCCTGAAGACATTTTACCAAAGAAGCCCTTGATATGAGGCATGGGTTTACCAAGGAAACCCATACCTCAGAGTTGATGTAAAAACAAATAGAATACAAAGGGGCCGACAATCGTTCCATGGGATAAATGTGCACCTGTCATTTCCATGTTACCTGCAGGCGGAGCAATATAGTCAGACAGCAGTACAGGAGGAGAGGCAGCCTTGCCAAGCTACCTGATTTTAAAAGTAAAGGCTTAGAGCTTCTTTTCACTTGGAGAAATCGGGCCAATGAAAGCTGTCCTACAATCCATTTTATGCCTCTTCCTTTTCCTAGAGCATTTCACAAAATATCTCTATAGTCCATTTCTTTTCTTTTACCCATTTTTTGCTTCAAGCAGGAAGAGCTGTGAAGGTGGTTTTGAAATGAATGTTAGTACCTTGTGTGCTTTGTCAGAACGCTTCCTTTCATTTTGGAAATAGTTGCCAGTCAGGTGGATGAACCTGACTGATTCTTTCCCCCTTCCGTTTCTACAGTACATTCAACAGCATTCCAGCCTAGGAGAGGCTCTTTTATCAGATATATTTTTAAAATGCCTTTCAACATCCTCCCCTGCCTATTTCACCTTTGCAGCAGTCTTTGACACGCTGTCCTGAGACAAGGTACAGAGAGAGAAAGAAATGAAACATTTTGTATAGACCTGGATGCGCGACATACATACACTAACAAAAGGAATCACACTCACATCGCATTCAAATAAAACTCTGGGCTGACAACAATGGAAATGTGACCTGCATAGGTGACATCTTATCCCACACAGCCAAAAAGATTTACCACTGTGTCATCATTTCTTAGAAAGGAAAGAAAAGAGAAATGCAAGGATACAGTCTGTCTGACATTTAAACCTCAGTGCCCTCCTTTTTCTTTCCCTCTCACGAGGGCTTTCTCTGACCTCTGAAAAGGAAGGGATGTGTTCAATAAAGGATTGTCAGACACAGCAAATAACCAGTACTGGTTTCATTATGCAAAAGGGGAACCTTGGTCCTGGGGAGCTTGGAACTGGAGGGAAATTGGAGAATTCATAGACTGATCCCAAGATGTGGTTTCTTATATGATGAGAAGATGGGCTAAGGCTGTTCATCAGCCAGACGTGCAGATGGCAAACTTTTTTTGGAACTGAGCAGTTTACATGACCCACCTTTCCCACCATGCCACAAATTCTTTGACTGCTCAAACTCTTGGAGGCACGAAGGATTTTTTCCTCAGTATTGACTGAACCAATAAAGAGGTTAGCATGTTTTTCATCTTCTTTAGCTCACCACGAGCTTTACTCTGTTGTTCTTGGGCTCATGGGAAGAACATGTCAAGGATGGACCATGATGTACAGGAGGCTTTAATGCTGCCTATGCAGAAGTATAATGAGTATGAATACAGTTTACAAATGAATGGATTGGAGACTATCTGAGGTTACCAACTCAGTGGACAAAACTCTACTTGGTGCAACACAGAGGACCAGAGGTGGTATTTACAAGAGTTTCAAGAACAACATTTGAAGTATTATCTTTCCTTGGCATTAATGACTTTTTATGCTACCAAGCACAATTCAAAGTGCTGACCTTAGCCTATAAATCACAAAACCAAAGAGGGCAAAAAAGCCTACTGCAAGGTAAATTTACTCAAAGTAATCCAGCTGCAAGGTAAATTTACTCAAAGTAATCCAGCTGCAAGGTAAATTTACTCAAAGTAATCCAGCTGCAAGGTAAATTTACTCAAAGTAATCCCAACAACACATTCAGTGAGACTTTCCCCTTATAGCTTTAGGTTGGTTGGCCAGTGATTCAATTTCCACACATTTTTGATTGGGATTACTGCAAGGTAAATTTTCTTGAGTAAATTTACCTTGCAGCTGGATTACTTTGAGTAAATTTACCTTGCAGTAGGCTTTTTTTGCTGTCTGTGGATTTGTGTTTTCTAGTAAGTTTGCCCAGTGTTTTTTTTACACACACTTAGTCTATAAAGCCCTAAACAGTTCTGGCCCAGCATACCTGTCCAAACGTATCTGCCTCTATGATCCACTTAAGAGATTAAGATCGTCTGGGGAGGCCCTGCTCTCGGTCCCACCTCCTTTGTAGGTGAGGCTGGTGGGGATGAAAGACAGGGCCTTCTCATTGGTGGCCCCTCAGCTATGGAACTGCCTCCCAAATGGAATTAGAGCAGCCCCACCCCTTCTGACCTTTAGGAAGAAAGTAAAAACGTGGTTATGTGATCAAGCTTTCGTATAGCAAGTTTTAGCGTAGTAAGAGAATAATGAATAGTGAACTGCTGAATGGAACGGCTTATTATTTTGGATGGCAAAATTTTAATAATTGGTTTTTAAGTGTGATGTTTTAATGTTTGATTTTTAATGCAAATGTTTATTTTATTATATGTTATTTCTGGCATCAAATTGTTGCCTAAGTTGTAAGCCTGTTCTGAGTCCCCTTCGGGGTAAAGAAGAGCGGGATATAAATGATGTAAATAAATAAATAAATTATGCAGATCCATGCATAATTTATGCTCCACACAGTTCAATGGGATTCACCACTAAGCAGACATGCATCAGACTGAAAAGGGGAGGATTTATTCAGGTACCTATTTCAACAGAAACCATCACAGATGGAATATTCTTTCAGAGACACATTTCACTACTGTCAGTAACACTTAAAATTTCACAACTACCTACAGAACTAGAGAATCACAAAACTGCAGAGAACTACAGATCATCTATTTGGAAGAGTCATCTAATTCAACTTGAAAGGCGCTGAATAGACTGTGCTCTGGCACCACAAGATGCAGAGCCAACCTTAAGAAATGGGGCCACAAAGTGGAGTCCATGACATGCGAGTGGAGAGAAGAGCAAACCACAGACCACCTACTGCAATGCAACTTGAACTCTACCACATGTACAATAGAGGACCTCCTTATAGCAACACCAGAGGCACTTTAAGTGACCAGCTTCTGGTCAAAGGACATTTAATATAATGCTAAGTTTTCAACTGTACCCTTGGCTTGCTTGTGATACGATAAATAAATAAATCTAATTCTACTTCCTGCCAATGCAAGAATCCAAGGCTAAAACATTCCTTATAACTTATACTTAAAACCATCCAATGAAAGAGAGGGATCACCATCATCTGAAGTAGTTTGTCCATGGTGGAACTGCCCCCTCCCCCAAATTCTTTGAATACATTTGTCCAATCAGGCAATTAATTTTACTTTCTAACCTAAATTATAGGGCAGTATTCAAGTATGTTTTTAAAACTTCCATTCCTGTCCTGCCATGACAACCAGGTTTTTCCCCCCATCTCACCGCACTAACCTTGAGTTGACCACATGTTTCATTTTCCAAGATGGCGCACCATCAAGGATTCCTAGTTAAATGTAGGTTGTGTATTTAATATGATAAAATTAAGAGGAGGGGATGTAAAGGTCTCAAAGTTTTAGAAGTAGTCTCTAAGTACTGTAATAAGATTTTCTATCATCTTTCCCCTTTTCCGCAGATATATTTTGTTATCTGTCTTGTATGAACTATATTTAAATGCCCTTTGTTCTGTGGGTATATTTAGAACTCAGAGGCCATCTAGAAGAAATGAAAACAAGAATATCTAAATTTTTAAATTAAACATTTCCACTATTAATAACATACAGCAGATTTTCATTTGTTCCCCCGGTTACTTCTGGATCACTTGCCAGAACTTTGACTAATTTGCCATTTAAAATGGGTTTTTGTACTCAATCTCATACAAAAAGATTGAATTACCCATTTAAGCCATTTTGTCCTCTTTTGGATATCAATCTTTTTCAAATTCTGACTACCCTTTGCACTTGTTGCATTGCTTCCCTGCATAAATAAATCTGACCTTTCTTCTTTTTTTTGCTCCCTTTCTCCTCCATTATTCACTCTTAAATAATATATAGGTTAATTTCATCCACCCATATCTCATTCATAATATATCTCATAGGCTGATAATAATTCCTTGTCTTCAGTATGACCACAAACGTTGACATTTATCCATGAATTATGGCACAAACAAAGGATTTGGATTGCAATATGTGTGGAGTTGATCCACCTCACTCAAAGTAATATATGAAATAAAACATCAGCACCTATTGGCCTCTCTGAGCCCTATGAAAGATCTAATGAAAAGAAATCCATTTCACAATAATTTTTCAAATGTATGAGTGGAGGAGAGAAAAAGGTGCTTAAAATACATGTTAAAGTGTAAATTTGCTGGTAGATTTTTTTAAAAAATCATTCAGGCAACCTTCTCTAGCAAAGACTTACTTTCTTCGTTTCTGGCTGTTAATGACTTTTTCAATTATTGTAAAACATTTTTACAATACATATTCTGCTTTTCAAAGTACCAATACTGTTTTTGATATTATCATATACCATGCAATGTGATACTATACTACTTTCCGGACAGGGAGCTCTGGCGTGGGGTGATCCGTGAGGTCATGAAGAGTTGGAAGTGACTGAATGAAGAAACAACAACCACTACTTTATACTAGATCAGTACTTCTTGAGCAGTCTGATGAGGATGACCAGGTATTATCAGGCCCGGATTACTCATAAGGCCACCCTAGGCCATGGCCTCGGGCGGCACTTTTGGGGGGGCAGCAAATCGGGACCCCAATTTTTTTTTTAAAAATCAAAAAAAATTCGGAAAAATTTTTTTTTAAAAGGGCGCATGCGCAGGGTGGCGCAAGCGCCATCCACGCCGCCCCCTCCCTTTGCTCTGCTCCCCTCGGCTCTGCTTTAGGAGGGAAGGAGGATCGGCTCCGCCCCTGACTCCACCCCTCCTCGCCCCGGGTCTGCCCTGCTCTGCCCCCACCTCCTCGCCGGCGCAGAGCCGATCCTCCCTCCCTCCTAAAGCCGGCCTGAGCGAGGAGGCGGGGGCGGAGCAGAGTCGGGGGCGGGGAGGGGCGGAGCTGGGGGTGGGGAGGGGCTGAGTCAAGGGTGGGGAGGGGCGGAGCCGGGGCAGGGAGGGGCGGAGGCAGACCCTTTGGCCTTGGGTGGCAAAAGGGCCTGATCCGGGCCTGGGTATTATCCATTCTGTCCTAAAACTGTCCAGGTACACTCATCAGATGGCTTGGGGAGTCCACAGACCAGTAACGTGAGTAGTACTGGCCAAGCCCACACTACTTGTAGAAGATTTTAACTGTGTCCAAGGCACAAGAAGTTTTATAAGGACTGTCCTTAGAAGCCTAGTCTGTCTAAAAGCTGTAGGACAAGAGTTACATAATCCCTTATATTCACAGTGATGACAAGTGTGTATATGGAACATATATGAGTAGTTTGAGAAATTATTTCTGTTCAGTGATGATCCCCTGATGAGATTACAAATTAACCCATATATTTTTTCTAAACAAAGACCTACATAAGTCTGTACATAAGTCTGTACAGTGGAAATGTGACAATTTGGATCCTCTGGTAAATAGAAGCAAAGGAGGGTGTCCTTGTAGTAACCCCAAAGAAAACAAAAGCGGTGCGGGGTATTAATATCCAAACGAAGTAAAGGAAATTTTCAAAATGTTTATTTATAGAGTTCAATATATATTCTTCCCAAATGGGGATGTGGAATTCACAGATGCAATATCTCACTTCAAAAATAATAATCGAACAGTCACTTCCGGAAAAAAAAAATTTCAATAATCATATTCTATCATATTCTATCCAAATGTATGTAGTAATTATAATCCGGAGTGTACTGCTCTCTAGGTCGATGGACTTAATATCAAAAGGCCTCGCCGTTTCGCCAGGTGCCCCCAGCTTCATCGGGACCGAATTGATATTGAATGTATAATGGCGGGCCGAATTGATATTGAATGTATAATGACAAGCCTGTATTTGCATTTCTTATAGATTGTTTGGACCAGTGGAATTATCATTTTGAAAGTATATAAATATGTGGGGTCCCGATGAAGCTGGGGGCACCTGGCGAAACGGCGAGGCCTTTGATATTAAGTCCGTCGACCTAGAGAGCAGTACACTCGGATTATAATTACTACATACATTTGGATAGAATATGATTATTGAAATTTTTTTTTCCGGAAGTGACTGTTCGATTATTATTTTTGAAGTGAGATATTGCATCTGTGAATTCCACATCCCCATTTGGGAAGAATATATATTGAACTCTATAAATAAACATTTTGAAAATTTCCTTTACTTCGTTTGGATATTAATACCCCACACCGCTTTTGTTTAATTTGGATCCTCTGGTCAGCTCCATCCAGCATCACCAAAATAAGGGATGGTGGGAACTTGGTTGGAGACTAGCAGAGGATTTTGGGCATAGCTTTTTTACAGTGATGCTGAGAAATTTCTAGACTGCCAGATGCACCGTGTTTGTTGTTTGAGTCACGTACCACTAGTCCTTTAAAAAGCTTGTGGGGTGGGAGGAGAGAGAAGAAAATCTATTCGACTGGTGCGGATGAGTGAGAGAGCCTTCTCAGCAGTGGCCCCCTGACTTTTGAACATCCTCCCCAGGGAGATTGGGCAAGCCCCCACACTGTCCTCTTTTCGCAGGGATTTGAAAACTTGGATTTTCCAGCAAGCATTCGAGAACGACTAGTCCTTATTTATAGATGCCTAGTCCCTAGGTTGCCAGATAGTACTCTGTTTGCACTTCATACACTTCCCTGGCCCTATGGTACACTGTTTGCACTATCCCCTGCCCAGCACTTCTTAGCTTGGACATACCCATTCTAGTAATCCTTGTCACTGTCTGATGAAGCTCCACTTCAATTAGTTTTATACTTTTATGTTTTAGCATGTTTTATCTGGGGTGTTGTATTTTATGATGCTTTTATTTTAATTTGTTTTGTTTTATGGATTGTTTTTGCTTGTATGTTTTGTGGACACTCTGTCCCATATGAAAGCCACCCTGAGTCCCTTCGAGGAGATGGTGGCAGGGTATAAGAATGTTGTTGTTTCCAAAAAATGTACCTATTCCAACTTACAAAAAGTTCAATTTAAGAACAAACCTACAGAAAATACCTTGTTCATAACTTGGGGACTGCCTGTAATTGGTTCAGCACCTATTTTGGATTGCTTGTTTAAAGCTCAGACTAAAACCCAGAATGGTTACCGCCCTTCTAGACTAAAAGCCAAGCACCATCACTGATATCAAGGTGAAAACACACATCCATTCCTAGGCTAGAAGAAACATTTTGAAACCACACACTCTGTCCTGATAACCAAAATTTCCCACAAAGGCAATGTGTGTGATCAAAGTGTGCTTACTACACTCCAGAATTAACCATTCTTCCTGTCTGTGTGTTCATTTCTAACATAAACATAATAGAAACTTCTGCAAGAAGCATCCACCCTCACTTGTGGATGCTTAGAGCCATGTTTTTGTCCCGTTTCATGAGCAAAACATCTTTTGCAGTTACTCCACCAGTCTGGAGTAATCAAAATAAAGCAATGATGTAATCCCAGCAGCAATGAAAAATCTTTTCATGCTTTTCCAGCCAAGTGGAACCCACCCTGATGTTTTCCAGCTCCATGCTTCTGTGAATGAGACAGTAACCATGTGAAAGCATGCTTGGGTCAACTACTGTGATGTATTCATCCGGAGGCAATTTGAAAGCAGTTGCTTATAACTAGACACTTGATCTTTATCAGTATTGTTCCAGTCCCTTAGAAATCTGTGTCTTTGGATACAACCTTTCCAGTTACGGACTTAACCTATTTTGATTACGGAATTGAATTGATTTCCATATAAGATTGAAAAGAATGAAAATTATAAAGAGCTCCATAATTTTCGTACCTTTTCTCTCTAGCATTATTAATGTGTACATGCTCTCAAACCTATCCTTTTCAACACCATAGTGCCTTGATAGCTTGCCTTTTTTCTACTGAGTCCATGGTGACTATTATTGATGGTTACATCTGTTTCTTACCATTTGTCCACAGAGCCCTATTTGGCATGCGTCTCACTTTTTCCCCCTAACAACAAGCCTGTAAAGTTGCTCAGGTTGAGAGAAAGTGACTGGTCTCAGATCATGCAAGTACTGTAGGAACAGGAACCTTAATCTCCCTAGTCCCAATTTAGCACCCTAACTACTACACTACATTGACTATTCCTTTGGTTTCATACAAATATAAAGCTGCTTGATGGTTCAGTGACCAGGAATGACCAATGGATCTGTATATGCCTCTTCCTTCTTCACCTTCAATCTCACACATTCTATTGTTTTCAATTTCTCTGATTTCTGTTTCAATGTTTGATGTTAATTGTTTCATGTTAACTGTGCAGCAATATCATAATAATAGTTCAGTTAATACTATCTGATGCACTCATTGGAATCATAGAATCAAAGAATCCAGTCCAACCCCCTGCCAAGAAGCAGGAAAGTTGCATTCAAAACACCCCTGACAGATGGACATCCAGCCTCTGTTTAAAAGCTTCCATCACACCCCAGGGCAGAATTCCACTATTGAACAGCTCTCACAGTCAGGAAGGTTTTCTTATGTTCAGGTGGAATCTCCTTTCCAGTAGTTTGAAGCAATTAGAAAGGTTAAGCAATGGTTTCCACTAACTATGGCTAGCAAAAATTCTATTGCAGCTCAAACTGAAATTAGTTAATTGTATTTGTAACAAGTGTTCACATACACATGCTTGGGGAACCCACCACTACATATATGAATGGAACTAGGATATTTCATGTCTTTTGAACCCAAACCTATCAGGTTTGACATAGCCATACTGTAAAGGGAGACATTACTATATCATACCCCAGGCTTAGAACCTCTGGGTTTGAGGGGGTGTTTTAGGGGGACTAGGAGGATATTTTTGACCAAGAATAGAATAGAATAGCTTTATTGTCAGTGTGTTATTGCACAATGAAATTAAATGCCTTCCCCCACACACCCCACAAAACAACACACCCATCCCTCCACACTCCAATCACCACTGTACAGCCCCCAATGTCACCTCAATGCAAAACCATGGAGTTCAACACAGCCACAGCTCTAAGATAAAAGCTATCTCTCAGTCTGTTTTTCCTTGTCTTTGTCACCCTGTACCATCTTCCAGGTGGCATTTTTTTAAAGAATATGCTGGATGGGATGGATCTTCAAGAATGCTCTGAGCTTAAGGCTGTGAGGCCTATGAAGTTCTTCCAAAGAGGAAAGAAGGCAACCAATGATTCTCTGTGCAAAAATGATGACCCTGTGGAGTGTCTTCCTATCTGCTGCTGAGCGCAGATGCAGTAGATTAGGACACTTTCTATAACACAGCAGTAGAAAGTCACCAGCAGTTTTTCATTCAGTCGTTGGTTCCTTAGAAGTCTCAAATAGTACAATCTCTGCTGGGTCCTCTTAACCAAGCAGCCATATGTGTGCCCCAGGTCAGATCCTCCTTAACAGTGACACCCAGGAACTAAAACTGGTCACCTGCTCAACTTTGTCTCCATTTATGACCAAGGGATGGATTTCTTGTCTGTTCTTTCTATAGTCCACTATGAGCTCCTTGGTCTGATTGATGTTACAAACCAGATTATTGTCCCTGCACCGTAAGAGCAGCTGATATACCTCATCCCAAAAAAAGCAGACTCATTCCCTTCAGAGTTAAGCCCTACCACAGTTGTATAATCTATGAATACTACTCCATGAAACCTCCAAAATCAAAAATTTTGAAGGTATTATCTGCCCAACAGAATTATGGGGTGGTGCAGGGTTTGCAAGGATTGAAATAGGAAATATAAATGAACACCTAGACCATTGTGGGCTTTTGGTTAGTGCTCTTCCTATCACATAGCCCAATGAAGTCCTTCAGCAACACTGAAGAAAATGTTCAGTCCCTTCAGAATTGCTGACATAAGATCCTATAATGAAGGATTTATAATAGAGAACTTAATTTCCAAAGACAACTTAAAACACAGCAATAACAATCAAACTATAGTAGGTAAAGGAGAGTCTTGCCTACATTGAAAATACTCAAATTACTTAATACAATGATTTTGTTGCACTGGCAGAAGGCCCTGTGATTGAAAACACAAGGTGTCCAAACTAGCCATACTTTTAGTAGACTTGTACAAGATTCCTGGGTGTGAAAACAGGAATACATCTGAAAGACATTGGAAATGCTTTTGTTCCATAGTTTGTTTTGTGTGATGATTATTTTCACTGAGTCCCAAAGTTTCCAGAATGTTCTACTGATCTAGAAGATCAAAAACAAGACCCAGAGTGAAATATATAAGAAAATTTACTCCCAAAAACGAGATATAAAGGAAAATGTATTGTCGAAAGCTTTCATTGCCAGAATCACAGAGTTGTTGTGAGTTTTCCAGGCTATTAAAATTGTCCACATGCTTTTTCAACAGAAAGGAAGAAACCATTAAAATGAACAAAATCTGTCTACCAGTATTAAAAATTCCAAAATCTTAACAGTAAATAAAGAACTACACTCAAAAACAGGGGAATTCCAGACAAGAAACAATCAGGGCTAGCCAATCAGCCCTCAATAAAGAATTCCCCCAGGCAGTAAGAAGCTAGTATTAAACAAACTAAAAGGAACAGTAAAAAAAATCAAATCCCTCCAAAATGCTTGGAAACTGTTTAAAAATACTTTAAAACAAGCCGAACTAAAATGCATTCCTAAAATAAGAAAGAGGCCGGGAAAGTCCAAGAGGACATCGGTATGGCTTACAAATGAAGTAAAAGATGTGATTGGAAAGAAGAAAAACTCATTTAAGAAATGGAAGGCTCTTCCTACTGAGGAGACCATAAAGGAACACAAGCTCTGGCAAACTAAATGCAAAGCAACCATCAGGAAAGCCAAGAGAGATATTGAGGCACATATAGCTAAGAACATTAAAAAAATAGCAAAAACTTCTTTAAGTATATCAGAAACCCCAACTAGAAAAGCAGTTGGGCCACTTGACGAAAATGGTAAGAAAGGGACAATAAGTGAAGACAAGGAGATTGCTGAGCAGCTAAATGACTTCTTTGCCTCCGTTTTCACACAGGAGGACAGACAACATATGCCTGCAGTTGAGTCAGTTTTTTCAGGGAGGGAATTAAATGAATTAAACTAGATAGGATAAACAAGGAAGATGTTCTCACATGCCTTACTAAACTAAATGTCAACAAATCACCAGGGCCAGATGGCATCCACTCCAGAGTTCTTAAGGAACTCAAGTGTGAAATTGCTGAAATTCTAGCCAAAATATATAACCTTTCTCTAAGATCAGGCACTGTACCCGAGGACTGGAGGGAGGCAAATGTAACTCCGATCTTCAAGAAAGGATCCAGGGGTGATCCAGGAAATTATAGGCCAGTTAGTCTAACCTCAGTTCCAGGCAAAGTGATGGAAACCATTATTAAAGAAAAATTACTAAGCACATAGAAGAACAGGCATTGCTGAAGGAAAATCAACATGGTTTCTGCAAATGCAAATCATGTCTTACTAACTTGATAGAATTCTTTGAGGGTGTAAATAAACACATAGATAAAGGGGACCCAGTCGATATTGTTTACCTTGACTTTCAAAAGGCTTTTGACAAAGTCCCTCACCAAAGGCTCCTAAATAAGCTCTTCAGCCATGGAATCAGGGGACAGGTCTTGTCCTGGATTGGAACCTGGCTAAACTGTAGGAAACAAAGGGTGGTAATAAATGGACACTTCTCTGGATGGAAAGAGGTGAGAAGTGGCATACCCCAGGTTCAGTTTTAGGACCGTTACTTTTAATTTATTCATAAATGATCTGGATGTAGAAGTAAATTCTGAGGTAGCAAAGTTTGCAGATGACACTAAACTGTTCAGGTAGTTAAAAATGAAACTGACTGTAAAGAGCTCCAGAAAGATCTCTCGAAATTGAGTGAATGGGCAACAAAGTGGCAAATGCATTTTAACCTAAACAAGTGTAAAGTCATGCACATCGGGGCAAAGAACCCCAAATACACTTATCAACTGATGGGATCAAAGCTTTCTGAGACAAACCAGGAAAGGGATCTTGGGGTTTTGGTGGACAGCTCAATGAAGATGTCAACCCAGTGCGCTGCAGCAGTGAAAAAAGCAAATTCTATGCTTGGCATGATCAGGAAGGGAATCGAAAATAGATTGGCAAATGTTGTATTGCCTCTCTACAAATCTATGGTGAGGCCACATCTGGAGTACTGTGTACAATTCTGGTCACCGCACCTCAAGAAGGATATAACAGAACTGGAAAAGGTACAAAGAAGGGCAACAAGAATGATCCAAGGGATGGAGCAGATCCCTTATGACATCAGGTTGCAACGCCTTGGTCTTTTCAGCCTTGAAAGATGGTGTTTAAGAGGTGACTTGATCGAAGTGTATAAAATCATGCATGGGATAGAAAAGGTGAATAAAGAAAAATATTTTCTCTGTCACACAACACTAGGACTAGGGGCACTCCTAAAGCTCCAAGGTAGGAAAGTTAGGACTAATAAAGGGAAATATTTCTTCACCCAGAGGGTCATTGGGTTATGGAACTCACTTCCAGGGGAGGTTGTGACAGCTGTCAGCCTGGACAGCTTCAAGGCAGGATTAGACAGATTCATGGATACCAAGGGAATCAGTTGTTACTGAAATGGACATCCAAGTGCCACCTCTGTGTTGATGGAGGCAGGCAGGATTTTCCCCGGGTACTGGTTGTGGGGGGTCGGGAGCAGGTGAGGGTTTTGCCCTCCTTTCTGCTAGAGATCCCTGTGTACAACTAGTGGGCCACTGTGTGACACAGAATGCTGGACTAGATGGGCTGAGGCCCAATTCAGCATGGCTCTTCTTATGTTCTTATGTTCTTAAGCCAGACCTTGAAACTGCTGGGGCATTAAATGCTAATCAAGGTAGCCAATTGCAACATTCACACCTACCTCAAACAGACAAGAGTTCTTTCTCAGCACCCTGGACATTCCACAGATATATAAACCCAATTTTTCTAGTTTTGAACAGACCTCACAACCTCTGAGGATGCCTGCTATAGATGCAGGTGAAAGGTCATGAGAGAATGCTTCTGGAACATGGCCATACAGCCCAGAAAACTCACAGCAGCCCATATAAAGGACAGTTTCTGACATTTTTGGTAAAGAGTTAGAAACCATAGTGTGGTCCAATTTTCTATTTAGATTTGGAAAATAGTTCATTCTTCACTTCACTTGGTCTGACTCCTTCCTTTTCTTGATGGGATTGTAATGTTACATATTATAATAAGTCTTATTTTTGGTTTAAATGTGGACCTGCGAGGGTTTTGGGTGGGATGGTTATTTGTTTATGTGTTTTTCCTTTGTACAGCAATAAATGTTTGCTGACTTTGTTGTTCATTGTCCTGAGTTCCTTCTGGGAGATAGGATGGTTTATTATTATTATTATTATTATTCCACAATGCTCTAGAATTTAATCTCAAGACAAATATATTGTCTAAATGTGGCAGGCCTGCTTTAGGACCAAGAATAATGTTCAGAAAAATTCAGCTGGGCAATTAAAAATTGTGACTAAAATAATTGATTGGCTGGTTGTTGCGTTACAGTCAGAGTGCACAGACCACCTTTTGTCAAAGTTGTGATAGTCCCCAGAATTACAATTATGCCATACACATCATTCACACATCCCTTTTGTATTACACAACACATCTGCTATGCTAGTAAATACTCTCTGCTATTTACTTTCTAAGACATGGTGGTTCTTTTTATCTTGCAAGAAAAGAGTAGCAAAGTAAAGGAACTGTTTCTAAATAAAAAAGTTAAGTGTCCATTTCAAACTTGTGAAAAGCCCTTCACAATAGCAACAGACTTGAAACTAAACATTTATTGGCATTGGAATCAACAGTGGAGTAGCAATGGAGTGGCCATAGTCAGAATCTCAGGTAACCACATAAGCCTTCCCCCAGAACACTTATGTGGTCTGTTCAATGCAATTTTCTGAATCAGTGCACCAAATAACCCCAGGAACAAGCCTAAACACCAAGACAAGAATAATTCTTTTGTTAGGCTATGTAAACTGCTCCAGGAACTATCCAAGGTGCTGAACCGTATCTGCCAAATAAGTTTGACACTTTGGATTGCTCCTTTAAGGTCCAGTCCTACAACTGGACTAGATTCACCACCCTACAGACCACTGAAAACACACCCCACCCCCACCATCACTACAACAAGGAGCATTCTGCAGTCATTCAGCATGCTCAGTCCGAACTTGGATTGAGCCATTTGGCCATGGAAGCACCAAAACCAAGGAGATGAAATTTTGTATTCAAATATAGAGTTTCTGGAATCATCAAGAAATGTAAGCAGTTTTTATCCCTTACCCCCACACAAAAGACTTCCAGAACAATGTGATAATTGTAATACAGGAATCCTTAGCATATGGGACCGTGTATGTGTGTATGTATGTGTGTGTGTATGTGTGTGTGTGTGTGTGTGTGTGTGTGTGTATATATATATATATATACACACACACACACACACACACACAGTATATATCCATCCATCCATCCATCCCCTAGCTTCTGTTTAGTTTATAAGGTTTTGGAAGCAGTATAGTCATAGTCTTCAGAGTTGACACATTTAATCATGCACTTGTTCTTAGTTCATTGTCACATGCTCAAAGACAATAATTTTAAAAGAATCACATGGGCTCATGGAGAAAGGTCTCCAGGCTACGATAAACAACTAAGTGGGCTGGCAAGCCAACATGGGTTTGCAGTAAGGGTATAAAACATTGTCCTTACTGGCAGCCACAAGAAGATGGCTATAAGGACATTTTCTTTATGCCATCCATGAAGAGAAAGGAAACAGACCAATGCTATGCCCAAGAGACTGAGACTTTTCAAAAATGTACTAATCAAATGCATTCTCTCCATCCAACCCCAATATAATCTATCGAGTTTAGACATCACTTATATAGTCTATATGCAACATCAATATTGAGTTGAAAACATTCAATATTCAGAAAACAAAAACAACAATGTTGATACAGAATGAATGCACTACAACACCAGCTTCAAGCTTCTTCACTTATCATGAAAATGGTAAGTATAAACATGTATTTGCCTTATTAATCTAGGCCTCACCAGGTATTACAGTTTCTCTGCACTCCGAGTCTGCATAATTGATATGATTACTCTCCCATTAAGGATTTTAAATATTGCTTCTAGTTCAGCTTTTAAATTACTTTCCACCTCACTTCTCCCACTTCCAAAGCAATGAAGCGTGTTGCTACCTATAAAATCAGATGCCAATTTAAAATTTTTAGAAATGAATGAAAAGTCATCTCAAGGGACCATGAAATACATTTTGTCTTCTTTCGTGTAAAGATGATTGATATGTTTTATAAAGAATCTTTGCCAGAACATGTCACTAGATATCATGGAAATGGCATTTGGGTTATTCCTAAGTACAATATTTTATCTTAGTTAAATTATCCTTTAATTTCTCCCCACTTTAAAATTTCAAGTAATCACATATAATTTTCACATCTGTGCTCAGCCAGGGGAACCCATAGAGTTATCTTGGGCAGGTCATATGCTCCCAGTCTCAGGTAAAGGCATTGTCAATGCCTTTCCTGAAACAAATCTTGCAATGATTACTTTGTGCCATGTTCACGTTAAGGTTGCCATAACTTGGAAACAACTTGAAAGTACACAACAACAACAATTAATAGTACAGGGATGAAGAACATCCCTGTGCGTGTGCGCGCATGTGCCCAGTGGTGCAGTGGGTTAAACTGCTGAGCTGCTGAACTTGCTGACCAAAAGATCAGCAGTTCAAATCCGGGGAGCAGGGTGAGCTTCCACTGTTAGCCTCAGCTTCTGCCAATCTAGCAGTTTGAAAACATGCACATGTGGGTAGATAAATAGATACCTCTTCAGCAGGAAGGTAATGGTGCTCCATGCAGTCATATAGCCACATGACCTTGGAGGTGTCTATGGACAACACCAGCTCTTTGGCTTAGAAATTGACAGTTGGATATGACTGGACTTAATGTCAAGGGGGAACCTTTGCCATATAGGGGTGTGTGTGTGTGTGTCTTTCTTTCTTTGGATAGCATAGGGAAGAGTTAACATCTCTGTGATCTTTGCTTTACTTTCTGTAAGAACATAAGAACATAAGAAGAGCCATGCTGAATCGGACCTCAGCCCATCTAGTCCAGCATTCTGTATCACACAGTGGCCCACCAGTTGTACACGGGGATCTCGAGCAGAAGGGAGGCAAAACCCTGACCTGCTCCCGACCCCCACAACCAGTACCCAGGAAATCCTGCCTACCTCAACCAACTCCGAGGTGGCACTTGAATGTCCTTTTCAGTAACTACCGATACACTTGGTATCCATGAATCTGTCTAATCCTGCCTTGAAGCTGTCCAGGCTGACAGCTGTCACAACCTCCTCTGGAAGTGAGTTCCATAACCCAATGACCCTCTGGGTGAAGAAATATTTCCCTTTATTAGTCCTAACTTTCCTACCTTGCAGCTTCAGGGAGTGCCCTCTAGTCCTAGTGTTTTGTGACAAAGAAAATAGTCTTTCTTTATTCACCCTTTCTATCCCATGCATGATTTTATACACTTCGATCAAGTCACCTCTTAGACGCCGTCTTTCAAGGCTGAAAAGACCAAGGCGTTGCAACCTGGTTTCGTAAGGGAGCCGCTCCATCCCTTGGATCATTCTTGTTGCCCTTCTTTTCCAGTTCCGTTATATCCTTCTTAAGGTGCGGTGACCAGAATTGTACACAGTACTCCAAATGTGGCCTTACCATCGATTTGTAGAGAGGTAATACAACATTTGCCTTTTTTTAAAATTGGTTTTTTCCCCTCTCCCACCCTCCCCTCCTTGTACATTCAGTTTATACATCAAACTACAGAGGTTACATTTGAAATATCAGTCTCAGTCTTAATTTTTTTACTCCACCTCTTAACACATTTTCTAAATAATTTCTAACTGGTTCCCACATCCTCTTTGTTATTATTATCTTTTCAGTTTTATCTATATTATTCCATTTACAATTTGTTATTTCCACATTTAACATATTAATTATATAGTTATACCAGTTGATCAATGTCCATTTTGTTTTATCCTTCCAACCCCTCACTAAAACTATCTGTGCACACGCTATTAATTTATCAATCAATTTTTCTTTTTGCATATTCTTCACTCCTATTATCCGTGCATGTAATACATTTCTATTAACTATTACAATATGTAAATCTAACATTCTATTGATTTCTCCTTCAATCATTTTCTAGTAATCTTGCACTCTATCACATTCCCATATCATATGATTGAACACCCCTCTTTGTTCACAGCCGTGCCAACACTTATCTTTCATCCCTGGTACAAAGCGTGAAAGTTGTGCAGGAGTTCTGTACCATTTTTGTAACATTTTCCTTCTGGTTTCCCTTAATGCATTATACTTTTCTCTTGCTATATTACTTATTTCCCTCTGGATGTCTTCCCTCTCAATTTCCATGTCCAATCTCCATGTCTGGAAAATTTCCTCTATTATTTCTTCTTTTACTGTTATGATTTGTTCATACAGATCTCCTGCCACTTTCTTCTCCCCTCTCAAACATTTCCTAATCACCTTCTCAAATGGACTATCCCGTTCTCTTATTTTTTTCCCTTCGTCTGAAAATTTCCTGTCTTATGGCCCAGCTTTGGATCCAGTTCCCTGACCCAATCCAGTTCTGAATTTCTTTTTGTTCTACAGGGTTTCCATCCTCTGTGTACAGATCCTCCACTAACCTTTTCCCTCTACTTTCGATTAATCTCAGTGTTCTACCTATGCTTACATCATTGTTATAATTCATTTGCCATATAGTTGCCACCTTGCTTTCGTTGCCTGGGTTTAACTTCTTCTTTCTTTTTTTCCACACTTTTACTGTTCCTTTAAAGGGTTCCTTAAATTCTGTTTCCTCTCTCCTCTTCCAATCCGTAAATATTATTTCTTTTCCTTTAATATTATTTATTATCTTTTCCATATTTACCCATTTTTCCCCGTGTATTGTATTTCCAACAATCTTTGTATTTGAAATGCATCATGGTAAACTTCTAAACTTGGAATCCCCCAGCCTCCCTCTTCCTCTTTGGCATTTAACCATTTGTCCCTTATTCTGGGTCTTTTCCCTCCAACTGCCCATGTTTTTATTCTTCTATCCCATATCTTTAATGTCTTCCTCTCTACTGCATTTGGCAATGTTTGGAATAGATATAATACTTTTGGTATTACGAACATTTTCAATACCCTTATTCTATCCACTCTTGCTAACGTTTTCCCTTCCCACTTCTTAAGTTGTTTCTCTATTATTTTCCATTTTTGTTTATAATTCCCCTCAACTATACTCTTTAGATTTTTATATATCCACACTCCTAAATATTTTATCTTCTTTAATCCTAATTTTAATCCCGATATTTTTCTAATCTCAATTGTTCTTTTGGGGGTATTAAGACATAATATCTCTGACTTTTCAATGTTAACAAATAATCCTGATATGCTCCTAAATTCTTCCAATATTTTTATCATATCTTTTATCATAATTAATGGTTGGTTGGTAATAATCATTGCATCATCTGCAAAGAGGTTCAGCTTTATTTCTTCTTTTCTTCCTCCCTCCTTTTCTATTTTATACCCTGTCCACTTGGTGCTATTTCTGATACTTTTGGCTAGTATCTCTATTGCTATTACAAATAAAGTGGGGATAATGGACACCCTTGTTTTGTGCCATTTAGAATAGGTATCTCTCCTGTCCTTCTGTTGTTCACTCTTACTCTTGCCTTACAATTACTATACAGTTGCTGCAATGTTTTACAAATTTTTTCCCCATATTCAATTGTTGACATACATTTGACAGATATTTATGGTTAACCTTATCAAAAGCTTTATAGACATCCAATTTGAGTATTCCAATTTTTCCCTTATTCAAATTTGCCTGATTCATTGCAATTACCACATTTTTTATTGGATCCCCGATTTTTCTTCCCTTTACAAATCCATATTGATCTTCTTTAATTATTTTTGGCATTTTGGCATTATCGTTTCCAATCTTTTTGCTAAAATTTTTGTGAATATTTTATAATCCTGGTTGCATAGACTGATAGGTCTATATGACCCTGGTTGTGTTAGATCTCTTCCCTTTTTTGGTATGGTGATGATTTCTGAAACTTTCCATGTTTGTGGGACTTTTTGCTTAATGTATATTTCATTAAACAACTCTGTTAGATGTGGTACCAATTCTTCAATATATGCTTTATAATATTCCGCTGGGAATCCCTCTGGCCCTGGAGACTTAGCCCCTTTAACCCTTTAATTACGTTTAATATTTCCTCTTGTGTTATTGGTTGATTTAACAACTCTCTGTCTTCCTCTGCAATTTTTTTCTCTGATATTTAAGTTCCCTTGTGCTACCCCTCCTCCTTATATAAATCCTTGTAATATTTTGTCACTATCTCCCTGATCTTACTTTGCTCCTCTTGTTCTCTCCCTTTTTCATCTTTTAATCTCTTTATCCAGGTTTTTTCCTTTTTCTTTTTCAAATAATAAGCCATCCTCTTCATTGATTTTATGTTCCAACTTTGGGAATAACTCTTAACATATAAGTACTTATTCATTATATTCCTTTCCCCCAAGGCTTCTAATTGTTTTCTCTTCTCCTTTAATTCTCTCCAGATCATTTTATCCCTAGTTATTTTATGTTTGTACTGCAGAGTTTCTATTTCTTTTATTCTCTTATCCTGTTCGTATCTCCATCTCTTTCTGAGGTTTGCCTCTAGACTTATACAATGACCTCTTATCACGGCCTTGCTTGCATCCCAAATTATATCTTTAGTTACTTGTCCATTGTCGTTAATCTCAAAATACTTGATTATTTCTTTCCTAATTATTTCATACTCTTGCTCTCTACTGTTTAAAATTGTATTGTATCTCCAGATTCTTTCTTTTTTCTCTATTTCTAATACAACATTTGCCGACCTATTTTCGATTCCCTTCCTGATCATGCCAAGCATAGAATTTGCTTTTTTCACTGCTGCAGCGCACTGGGTTGACATCTTCATTGAGCTGTCCACCAAAACCCCAAGATCCCTTTCCTGGTTTGTCTTGGAAAGCTTTGACCCCATCAATTTGTAGGTGTAGTTGGGGTTCTTTGCCCCGATGTGCATGACTTTACACTTGTTTAGGTTAAAATGCATTTGCCACTTTGTTGCCCATTCACTCAATTTCGAGAGATCTTTCTGGAGCTCTTTACAATCAGTTTCATTTTTAACTACCCTGAACAATGTAGTGTCGTCTGCAAACTTTGCTACCTCAGAATTCACTCCTACATCCAGATCATTAATGAATAAATTAAAAAGTAACGGACCCAAAACTGAACCTTGGGGTACGCCACTTCTCACCTCTTTCCACCCAGAGAAATGTCCGTTTATTACCACCCTTTGTTTCCTACAGTTTAGCCAGGTTCCAATCAGGACAAGACCTGTCCTCTGATTCCATGGCTGAAGAGCTTATTTAGGAGCCTTTGGTGAGGGACTTTGTCAAAAGCCTTTTGAAGGTCAAGGTAAACAATATCAATTGGGTCCCCTTTATCTATGTGTTTATTTACACCCTCAAAGAATTCTAACAAGTTAGTAAGACATGATTTGCCTTTGCAGAAACCATGTTGATTTTCTTTCAGCAATGCCTGTTCTTCTATGTGCCTAGTAATTTTTTTCTTTAATAATGGTTTCCATCACTTTGCCTGGAACTGAGGTTAAACTGACTGGTCTATAATTTCCTGGATCACCCCTGGATCCTTTCTTGAAGATCGGTGTTACATTTGCCTCCCTCCAGTCCTCGGGTACAGTGCCTGATCTTAGAGAAAGGTTATATATCTTAGCTAGAAGTTCAGCAATTTCACACTTGAGTTCCTTAAGAACTCTGGGGTGGATGCCATCTGGACCTGGTGATTTGTTGACATTTAGTTTAGTAAGGCATATGAGAACATCCTCCTTGTTTATCTCTATCTGGTTTAATTCTTTTAATTCCCTCCCTGAAAAAACTGACTCAGCTGCAGGCATATGTTGTCTGTCCTCCTGTGTGAAAACGGAGGCAAAGAAGTCATTTAGCCGCTCAGCAATCTCCTTGTCTTCGGTGATTTTCCCTTTCTGACCATTGTCGTCGAGTGGCCCAACTGCTTTTCTAGTTGGGTTCCTGCTTCTGATGTACTTCTGTGATACTGTTCAAAAGATTTCACCTTGCTTCCTGTCCCTGTGATAATTGGATTTTGAAAAAACATGGCTTGCTGTGAAAACTAGGATTTGTGAGAAAGCTTCAGTGGAGATACTTTTTTCCATGACAACTCTTTCAGGAGTGAATTTCCCTTCCTAGGAGTAGATTTCTCTCACATCTTGTTGTCTCACCCCCATTCTTAACTATGAGTTGTTTGTAAGTCAGATATTTGTAATTCAGGGACTGCTTGTATATAGCTTTTGTACAATACATTCTCTTAACTGTACTTTGTTTTATCTTACACTTTCTGCTGGAAAAAGATGGGATATAACATTACAAGAGCCATATATCCCCCACCCATGCTATTGAGGAAAGTACTTTCTGGCTTTATTGCCATCAAAGGGTATAAGTGAGGCTCTTTTAAATATGAGTCAGTCAATAAATAAATACAAGAAACCCTCAAAGAATTGTCTCATTAAAAGCCCTCTGTATTGTTGAATGATGATAGCAGACAAGAGTCAAGTACAGTCAAACAGGGGGAAACCCAAGAGAACACTTTCACAGGCCATCCAAAAAGCACAAAACCCCTAACAACAACATTAGAGCTCAACCTGGCACAATCTGAAGCTGGTAGTGATGGCATAGTAGACCACAGTTCAGCTCAATGGAGAACTCTTCATTAGGATGCAGAATAAATAGCACTCCGCTGGCAGCAGAGACTGGGAATCCGTGAAGCAATGGAAGTTTCCCATTCAATGCAAGATCCCAGCATTTACTCAAGGGCTCGAGTTTGCTGGGCTTTGTTTTAGACAATGAGGACAGGAAGTCTCAGAGCAAAAAGGGGTCACAATCCCTCGCTATGAAGGCCAGCAGTACCATGGGAGACTCCACAGAGCCAGAATGCTAAGTCCCATAATAGGAAAATGGGGCCTCATTAAAAGGATCAGAGAGAACTCTCTCTCACCTAGTTAAACACAGGCTCAGAAAGGTGATTCTACATAGACACAAAAGGTGGCAATAAAGCAGAGAGGGGACAAGTAGCTAAGTTAAATGTTTTCCAAATCTTACTACTGAAATGTTGAAAAAGATTCTGGGACGGGTAAAGTTATATTAAAAGTACGAGTAAAATACTTTATTTGTGATCCCAGCAGATGGGCTTTGTGCTTCTATTCTGGCTTTGAGTGGCAGATCATGCATTGGAAAAAGTTTGGTTTGGTCTCTATTCTTCCTCAAGCTGTCTAGCAGGTGATGAACTACAGAGGCAGTTCAGGAGAAAACAAACCCACACAAACAGAACACACACACACACGAAAACCTCCCACAAACCTCTGTCTAACCATCTTACTTCTGTTTCCCGTGGTTTCCCTTCACTTTTTCTTCATAGACTGTGCCTTAGCTTTGGATCACCTGATCTTTGGATTGGCAGGACTCCATTGTTCCCAGAACACCCTCCTTATCTTTATGCATAGCACACAGTAGGATTATTTATAAGGAACCAATGACTACACACACACACACACACACACACACAAACAAATCCAAGAGCTGGTATCACTGATGTGACCACATCTTTTATTATTTGTTCTCACACAGTACTGTTTGGCCCATCTTGCATTTTCTCCAAAGGAAGAAATCAACTAATTTTTCAATCAATCACTTTCTCTCTATCTCAAATTTTCCCCAAAGGTGGGACTTAAGGCAGCTTGAAAGCCAGGGCACAGGGAGCATTCCAGTGTTTTGAATGCTCCAGTGTCTGGAATACTTGCTGGGTCCAAGGAATTTGGCTTACATTGGTGTTTACTTCCTGAAGAGGGCCTATAGTGGGCAAAGACATATGGGGCAATCCTGATGTCGTTCAGTCCTTTGTGGTTTGTTACATTTGAAGAGATCCACTCCCTAACATGGCAGATATCTTAAAGATCCAAAAAATCTTTACATCTGTTCATACAATAGACCAATCTTAATATAGTATGGCCACCTATAAAATCCTACATATCTGTGTCAAAATAATATACTGATACACACATAACTGTGGTGGCACAATGGGTTAAATCCTTATGTTGCTGAACTGCTGAAAGTTGACAGTTCAAATCTATGAGACGGGGTGACCTCCTATCTCTCAGCTCCTACTCCTGCCAACCTAGCAGTTCAAAAGCATGCCAATGTGAGTAGATAAACAGGTACTGCTTTGGCAGGAAAAGGCAAAGAGATGCTCCAAGCAATCTTGCAGGCCACACAACCAGGAGGTGACAACGCAGGCTCATCGGCTTGAAAATGGAGAAAAGCACCTCCCAAGAGCCAGAGATGAGCACTGCCTCCAGAAGCCAGAAATGAAAGGAGAAGCTTCTGCCTTTGTTTGTGTTTGTGTGACTCATTGTATATGATTTTAAAGGCATTGAATGTTTGCCTGTATATGTAAATGCTGTAATCTACTCTGAGTCCCCAGGAGAGGAGGGTAGATGATGATGATGATGATGATGATGATGATGATGATTATTCGGCTGGGAAGGCCCACAAATAACTACTTATATAGGAACAGCTTTTCCTGAAATAGTAATAGGAATTTGCTGGAATAGGAATTGCTAGCTCCTGGATATTTTGCTCCCTGTCATAACTGTCTCACAATGAAGGCTGTATCCACACTGCATAACCATAGCTGTTTGACACCATATTTACTACCATGATTTAATGTTATGGGGATTTTTAGTTTAGTGAGATATTTACCCTTCTCTGTCAGAGAGCTCTATAACCACAACAAATTAAAAATCCCAGGAGCAGTCATGATCCTAGCTCTGGGGTCAGGTGGCCCAGGACTGCATTGGCCAAGCTGTCACTTTCACTGTGTTGCTGCCATCACTATTTATTTATTTATTTCGAACATTTCTATCCTGTCCTTCTCAGCCCCTGAAAAGGGGGGGGGGGGGGGGGGGGAATCAGGGCGGCTCACAACTGGCAACCATTAGATGCCAATGAATTAACAATCGCAGTGCAGAGAGTTTAAAAGTAAGTAAAACAACAAGATTACAAAAATACATTAAAATATTAACCATTAAAATATTAAAACACAACAAACCCATCCACAGAGCTTCATCTGAACATCTGGCCACTGTAGATAGCTCTGCTATTATCAGAACAGGATGCCCTTTTGACCATCAATAAGGAGGTCAATTTCCCTCTTTTTTGCTGGTTTATGGGCACCCGATTCTGACATTATTGATGCAACATGCAATTATTATATGATTATTATTACTTGGCTGGAAAAGTCCACCATTAATTACACATATAGGAAAACCTTTTCCTAAAATAATAATAAGAATTTGCTGAAATAGGAATTGCTAGCTCCTCACATGGAGCTCCATGACTAGCTAAAAGAAGTGGTGACATGAGTTATCCCCCTTCCCTTTGCTGAACAGGAGTTAGGACAAATTGTATCCAATCCAGCAGTCCAGACTGCATGAAAACTCCAGGGTACTCTGGAGTTTCAAGAAAAGTCTAGGGCATTTCCTGACTGCACCTTGGGGTTTGAAGCAAAAAACTTTGGATAATCAATGAAAGTCACTGTGTGCCATGAAGACTGAAGACTCTGGGCTCCACAAGTAATTTTATTTATTTATTTATTTATTTATTTATTTGCATTCTGCCATTTCTCCCTATGTGGGGATGAGAGACAGGGTCTTCTCCGTGGTGGCCCCTGGGCTCTGGAACTCCCTCCCCAGTGAAATTAGATCAGCGCCCTCCCTCTTGGCCTTCAGAAAAAACATAGACATGGCTATGGGACCAAGCCTTCAGGCAGTAAAGTAATGCAGTACAAGAAATGACTAGGATATAAGTGCATTTGACAGTAGGAATGGGTTCAGATTACGATTCTGGATTTTGTGGTTTTAATACTACATTAAGATGTTTTAATTCTATATTTTAATTTTAAATGTCTATTTATGTTCCATGTTTAATATAATTTTAAGGTTTAATTTATAGCTGCGTGTTTTTTGTTTTTGTTACTATGCTTTGGTTTAATATATATGTTGGCACTGAATCTTGTAATTACTTGTTGTACACTGCTTTGAGTCCCCTCAGGGATGAGAAAAGTGGTATATAAATGCAGTAAATAAATAAGGGGACTCAGGACAGATTCCAGCATACACAGACACAAGACAAACATTCAATACTTCGAAACAATGAAACACAGATACACAAATAAAGGTAAAGGCTTCCCCTTCATCTCTAGCTCTGGGTGGTGGTGTTCATCTCAATTTCTAAGTCGAAGAACCTGTGTTGTCCGTAGACACCTCTTAGGTCATGTGGCTGGCATGACTGCATGGAGTTCTGTTTACTTTCCTGCCGAGGCTGTACTTATTGATCTACTCACATTTGTATGTTTTTGAACTGCTAGGTTGGTAAGAGTTGGAGCTAACAGCGGGAGCTCACCCCATCTTGCAGATTCGAACCACCAACCTTCTGGTCAGCAAGTTCAGCCGCTCGACAGCTTAATCCATTGCGCCACCACTACTACTATCCTACTTTGCATGCTGCCATTTGGATTTGTTAAGAATGAAACAGGGACGATTCTCCTGCTACTAACTACTGACACAGTCCTGGGGAGCCAGGAGGATGAAAAATAGTGTTTGATCTATAAAAATAGAAACATCCCTCTCTTTAGTTTTCACACGTACTGTTGGATTCATTGAAGTGAAGCTCAAATTAAACTGCTTGACGCATTCACCAGTGGAGAGACTTGGCCTTAAAGTATAGTATGTTGAGATTTCCCTGACCTTAAATGTGAAATTTACTTGGCAGGTAATTCCAGAGTGAAACCTGATAATACCTTGTAGTAAGGCAGAAAGTTTGTGCTAGTTAATATATAAAACTCTAGAAAGTGTTATATGACTTACATTTGTGGTGTGTGTGTGTATGTGTGTGTGTGTGTATGTATATATATACAGTATATATATATATATACACACACACATATGTGTGTGTGTGTGTATGTATATATATATATATATATACACACACATACATATATACTGTGTATAAAAGATATACAAAAACATCTAAAAGGGGACAACAAAGGGAACAAATGTACATCGATAAAACAATAAAAACACAGTCATAATCCATAGCCAACTGATTACAAGTCATCGGTCTTGGGTTCGAGTATTGGTGAGCCTCTTGATCGGATCAGCCGAGGCTGTTCTAAAAAGGACAGTCTTACAGGCTCTTCGGAAAGGACCAAGTTCATGTATTGCCCGGACATGGTTGGGTAGCGAATTCCAGGACATGGGAGCCACAAATGAAAAGGCCCGTTGTAAAACTTTTGTATCCTGATCTTCTCTACCTCCATAGAGGGACTCAGACTGGCTAACAGCAAGGATTCAATGCTACGTAGCAACACAGTCTAAAACATCATATATCAACAATCGGATTAAAAACACCTATAAAATAAATACATATAAACCAATTCGCCAAGATGAAATCATGTCCAACTCAGTCCGCATATGTGGTTGTTAACTTTGGTCAATTGCTGGCACTAAACAGCTGGTTTTCAACACTCTCTGAACTTCTCAACAAAACTGAATGTATTATGAGAAGCTTCTCCTGTGGAACTGCATGGAATCATTAATACTTGCAAGAGATGCTATGAATACAGTGCTCAGTTCTAAGACCTTTTCTAACACCATCACAACAGTCCAATGAAAAAAGAACTCATATTGGTCCAGAATAAAAATAGTGAAGTTGTGAGTTGGTCTCATGGGTCCAGTATCTTACTTGTTCAAAATAACAGAAAGGAAAATTTGATCCCCATATTTATTTTTATATTTACCTAAACTGACAGCTTGACACTTTCCAGCTGTTTGGTATGACAGGCACACACACACATACACCCAGTCCATGCTTCCATGAGTCGTTTTTGAAATTCCTCTGTTTTGACTGATCTAAATTATAGTCACGTTGCACACTTTCAGCCTCTGGACCACATTTTCGGTAACACTATGCTTTTTCATCTTCTCAATCTACTAAGCAGTTAAAAAAATCTCTACATCTACTCAGCACATTGTTGTTGTTTTTTTCTGCTACTTAACTCAGCACCCATTGAATATTCAGTTTTACATTTGCAAGTTTAACAAGTACTGAATTGCGCTTTTCAACCATGTCCACTTTTTGACAGAGCCCTGGTCCCAAACCTATTTAATAAGTAGGAGATTCCCATCTAAATCACACCAGCCCAAGCAAATAATAAATATTTTGGAATTATGGAGATTATAGTGCAAAGTATTTGGAGGGTGCCAGTTTTGCTTAGCCCCTGACATCTTTCTCCAGGTCCATCTAATTGGAAGTCATTAAGTGGGGTTTAGATAGCGTTACCATCCTTTGGATGTTGCCCTGCAACTTCCAGCAGTCCTAATCAACAGAACTATTGTTGAGGAGCACTGGGAGTTATAGTTCACCAATCATCTGGAGGGCCATGCAATATCCATCCTTGATTCGGGACATTATATTCAAGTAAGTTTCAAGTGTTTCAAGTAAAAGGAAGCTTATATGTGATATATGGATTCATTGGGTATGTAGGTAGATTTTAAACTACCTCAGAGCATCTAATGAAGTAAGTAAGCAGTGAGGAAGTTATTAAACCACTGTGGCTCTGGAGTAAATCTCATTAATTAGAATGTCTACAGTCTACATCAATTTTTTTTTTTGCAATGAGCTTTACACGGGACTTTTCAAAACAATTTTTTTTAAAAAGCTAATAAATCAAACCCTATCAGCCTAACCATTATATACTATGAATATGCTAAACAGTAACTGAATTACTTAAAACACAGACATTCTGATCATGTTTGCAGGCACAGGGATGTACTCACAGCTTTCACAGCGGTTCCCAGTATAACCAGCTAGGCAGGCACACTTGTAGCCACCAATTTTATCCAGGACACAGGTTCCATCATGCAGACATGGAGATGAAGAACAAGCTGGAGGATGCAAAGCAGAAAGAATGTCTCTCTGTTTCTTCTCTAGGGCAGATTTCTTTCCTTACTTCATCTGTCCTACTAAAATACACATTTCAAGATACACAATTAAAAAACATAAATGGTAGAATAGGTATTTATGTTTCTCATAGTGAAAAACTTATTTTAAAAATTCTGTTATTTACCTAGTTTTCCACTCTCCCAAGTTTTAGTATTTACAGTAGGCAATATTTGCTCAAAGGTGATAGAAGGATGCAAAGGAATTTAGTAGCATTGTTGAGACTGACAGTGCATTTATTTATTTATTTATTTATTTATTTATCTTGTATGTCGCCACTCCCCGAGGGCCCGGAGCGGCTGTTGAATTAATGGAGTTCGACATCACTTTAACTCTCATGGATCAATGCTATGGAATCAAAAGAGCTGAAGTTTGATAAAGCAAAACCTGAGAGAAGGCTATCAAAGGGTAAAACGACAACTCCCATGACCACATAGCATTTATCCACAGCCGTTAATGTGTTGTCAAACTGCATTTATTCTACAGTGTAGATAAAGAAGTGAGCAGCAGAAATAGTGAAATAGTGATTCAACACTGAGTGATCTAATATTTTCTAGTATCTAATTTAAGAACTGAAACCAGTCAGTAAACACCATTATGATTTTCATATGTTGACTAATGTGCTTTGTGCTCCCTGGGAAAACTAGCTGCCCAGACATATTTTTTTGAAAAGAGAGATATGTGACACAACCATGACCTGCCCCAGTATGAATTTAGGAGGTTTGAAATAAAACTGCAGGAAAGAAGTCAGAGAAAAGAAAAATGTACAACTCAGAGTTGCAATTACAGCAAAAAGGCCTACAGAGATCAAATGCCTGTGAAATGTCAGTGGAAAGATCTAGGTGCACAGCAAGCTTTTTGAAAAGGTGCTTAATTAAAGTGATGCCGGCACAAAGAGCCATGCAATAAAAGTGTCAGGGTAAAAAATCTCATATATACAGTATCACAGAGAAACTTGCAGGCTGACAGATAATGCAACTTCCACCAGCTCTGGGATCTTTTTACCACTTTGCAATGATAGTACCATGATTCAGCTTTAATTGTCATGCCAATGTCCTATGGATCCTGGAATTTACAGTTCATGTAAGAATATTTAGTAGTCTCATCAGAAGGCTTCAACAGACTACAAATCCCAGGGTTCCATAGGATGTTGCCATGGTAGTGAAAGTGGAATATATAGGAGAATGTCCTTGTCCGCAGTCTTGATAACCATGTTTTCATTTATACTGCAAACAAAATGTCCTCATGCAGCCAGGAAATGTCTCTGGGTCTCCCTAGGTCTTCTAGTGCAATTTTGTGGTATTTCTGGCACAAGTGTAGGAAAAATATAGGACTTGCTATCATTCACAGTTTTAGATATCCACAAGGAATCTTGGAACATGTCCCCCATGGATACAGGAGTCATACTGTAGCACTATATTTGTGTAGTGTGAAATATCTCCTAGTCAACATAATAACTAAGAAACCCTTGGTGGCACAATGGGTTAAACCTTTGTGCCGGCAGGACTGAAGACCTGCAGGTCAGAGGT
The DNA here is from genome assembly GCA_030556195.1 of Anolis apletophallus. NCBI lineage: Eukaryota > Metazoa > Chordata > Lepidosauria > Squamata > Anolidae > Anolis > Anolis apletophallus. The sequence continues at coordinate 66,245,348 of JARBWK010000002.1, read as the reverse complement.
TAGAATCCGGTGAGAACATGGATGAGCTCCCTCTGTCAGCTCCGCTCTCCATGTGGGGACATGGGAGAAGCCTCCCACAAGGATTGTAAAACATGAAAACATCCAGGCATCCCCTGGGCAATGTCCTTGCAGACAGCCAATTCCCTCACACCAGAAGCGACTTGCAGTTTCTCAAGTCACTCCGGACACACACACACACACACACAAGGCATAATAACTTGGAAAGGATAACGGCAGTTGTACTCCAACAACATAAACATAAAGAGCATAAACAATCTCTGTTATATACGGGGATGAACAGAATCATATTTTTGTTGCGTTCCTTTACCTCCAATGGACCTTTAGCCAGAACACTTAGGGCTGTATTCTTTGAAAACCATCATTCCATTCTGGGCTGCAACACAATTTTTAAGTTCTTAAATCCTATCCTTGACAATAAACACATGGGAACAGCCAAGAAAGCTCTATTCATCTTGTTATACTGATCTCAGCTACTCCTTAAGGATTGCTTTTTAAAAAAATCTTGTACCTCTTGTGTTTTTGTTTTTTAATGGATTTCACACCACTGTATCTTGCCGAATTTGTGCTGCCAGAGGTCTCCATCCCACAGCTTTCCACCCTCTTTACTCCTCATGCAAATCACATTCTTTCTCATAAACAGTGTCACCGGCCAGGTTAATACTTTGCAAAAGAGAGAGTTTTAAAAGCTTTTCATTTCCACTTGCACATTAGGCGGGGACAGACTCACAATAAGGCACACAATAAAGCTTGCTTATGAAACTGTAAGCCCTCCGTATCCCACTCTGCATAGATTAACTCAACAGCAACCACCCGATCTCCAAATAATTGCAGCTAAAATGGGGCGGAAAGAAAAGTAGGTGGCAGCAGTGGAATACTAAATGGCTCCTGCTGAGCAGAGGAAACAACATCCATTCATCCTTCCCTGGATGGAATATGTTAGTCCCATGAGTAAGGGAAGCCTTACTGCTGCATACCCCACACCAAGTTCAATTTCATGCCACTGACTTTGTGGGGCTTTTTAAAAGCCTTTTAATCAATACAAAGCTACTTCTAGCAGCCCGTGATGGTACTGTTTGTACTTTACGCAATAATAAAGAAAGATGTAGTATGGGAAGGGTGGCAACCGTGACCCCTCAGATGTTTAGGGACACCAAAATCCCTCAGCATATTATACATGGTAACTAAGCCTGATGGAACAGAGAGGCCCAAATATAATCAGGAGGGTTACGGTTACCCATTTTGTATATACTGGATCAACCAGTTTGACTGAATCAAATTGGGCAAGGTATCTAGTTTGAAGGAATATAGTTTATTGGTTTGTGTCTGGGAGAAGAGACCCTTCTATATTCATAACATATTATAGAATCATAGAGTTGTAAGACACCTTGTAGGCCATCCAGTCTAACCCCCTGCCAAGAAGCAGGAAAATCACATTCAAACCACTCCCAACAGGTGGTCATCCAGCCTCTGCTTAAAAGCCTCCAAAGAAGGAGCCTCCACTACACTCAAGGGCAGAGAGTTCCACTGCTGACCAACTTTCACAGTTAGGAAGTTCTTTCTAATGTTCAGGTGGAATCTCTTTTCTTGTAGTTTGAAGCCATTGCTCTGTGTTCTAGTCTCCAGGGTAGCAGAAAACAAGCTCGCTCCCTCCTCCTTATGACTTCCCCTCACATATTTATGCATGACTCTCAGTCTTCCCTTCTGCAGGCTAAACATGCTGATCTCTTTAAGCTGCTCTTTATAAGGCTTGTTTTCCAGATACATTTAAGCCTGTCAACATCTCCCTTGAATTGTGGTGCCCAGATTTGGACACAGTATTCCAGGTGTGGTCTGACCAAGGCAGAATAGAGAACTAGCATGTCTTCCCTGGATCTAGACACTATGCAGACCAAAATCTCATTGGCTTTTTAAGCTGCCATGTGACATTGTTGGCTCATGCTTAACTTGTTGTCCACAAGGAGTTCAAGATCTTTTTCACATGTACTGCTATCTTGCTCCATTGAAATCTTTGCATTTCATTTTTTCTGCCTAAGTGGAGTATCTTGCATTTGTCCCTGTTGAACTTCATTTTGTTAGTTTTGGCCCATCTGTTAAGACTGTTTCGAATTTTGCTCCTGTCTTCTGGGGTATTAGCTATCCCTCCCAATTTGGTGTCTTGAACAAGTCTTGGACAAGTGTCACTCCTGATCAGTTTTCCTCTATCACAGTATTCCTCTCAATGAAATGGAAATATTAGTTGTGATAAACCAATTCACACCACATAGGAACTCACACCCACACTAACTCTAGTTGAATTTCATATTTATTCTTCCACTGTGGAACTTCCACCTAATTATCCTAGTTCGGAATCTATACTGATTCTGGTCTTTCCCTCCATAAACATGCAGTACTGTTTTGAAAGAATGCTTTGAATACATACACAGGAAGATTTTATCACTCCAACATCCAAGGTCAATATTATAAACAACACTGAACATCATTTTCTTTTTGACACATGGGGATTTTCCTCTCAAAGTGTGTGGACAACCCCTCTGAAGTATAACTTTGCTGCATAGATATATTCACTGGATTCTCTCCTATTTCTATACAAAATGGTTGAAACAACATGTTTCTAGGGGGAAAGATGTACTCAGAACTGTGATCCACGTGAAGAGACATTTTATAGTATGCACTGCAGTGGACATGTAAAAAAGCTCAAAAATTAGGTTCAAATTCATACAATAATGCAATGGATATTATAGACTATGGTTTAATTATAATCAGAAATGTTTCTTTTTAAGATTGTTGGATGCATGGTTGGGTCAGACCCATGGGAGATCAATATATGACCACCACAGTAAGTCTGTTATATGAGAATGGAGGGAATGTTTTAAGATTACCTACTATGGATGAGTGGTTGTTAAAGTTGACACAATGTATTGTCGAAGGCTTTCATGGCTGGGATCACTGGGTTGTCGTAGGTTTTTCAGGCTTTCTGACCATGTTCTAGAAGTTGACGCATTTATTAGAAAATAATAAATTAACTTGTTTGATTAGAGAGGCCACTGAGTCAGACTTTTTGTGGGAAGGGAGAGAAAACTGTTGCTCTTTGGTTTTGATTATTAGTAAGGACTGGTTATGAAGAGAAGGGATAGTGAGAGAGGCATGAATACAGACTGAGTATCTGCTATCTGAAATTCTGAAATCCAGAAACACCAAAAAAAAAAATCTGGAGAAATCAACAGAAAAGTTAGTGCCTAACTATCTCATTCCCCTAAATAGTATTTATAGAACAACATCTTATACTTTGTGTGTCTTGTTGTATGTCTTTTTATCATGTTTATCTCTTGTTTTAATAATGTTGTATTCCGCCTTAAGCCACAGGGAGAGGTAGGTAATAAAATTATTATTATTATTATTACACATTTTATGGCTCAAAAAGGCATGAGATCATGGTATTGTGGTTGGGAAAAAAACACTCATCTCCTTAAAAAGGCTTTTCTACCTGTAATTTCTTCAAAGATGGCATGAAACCCATCAAAGTTCTTAGAACCATCTGAATGGAAAAGAACATGAAGTGAAGTTCCTGTGCTTCGTATTGGAGGAGGCCTGTCATTCCCACAGAAACGCTTAATGAGTCTGCTGTCAACACTGTCCCCATCTCGTATCTCCACATAGTCATACTGGCACATGTAGTCAAATTCCAGGCTTAGCATTGCAAACCTTAGACATAGAGAAACACAGAGACAAAAAGAAGAAAAAAAACAGATGGCAAACATATAGGACTCCATTTCTAAATAACATTGGTGCTGTGTAAACTCACAAATGCTGACATGGAAAGCTGTTTTCCTTATTGAGACAGCTAGTAGGCACAACAGGGCCATGCTTGTCACTTATCAGCAGCCAGGATGTCAGAATGACATGGGAGGGAGAGCAGGGAGAGGAATAATTGCCCCTTCCTACACACACACTTTTTCAATTGCCTAGCCACTCTAGTTAGTATAACTCGAGGTGATTTGCTGAGAGGATTAAATGAGAAGTAGGGGATCCCCGTATGCAATCTTGAACTGATTGGAAATAAAAGGACATATAATTACAAGTAGAGGTGAGAAAATAGAAGGCATAATTCAGTCTGGAGAACCACATATCCAAAGTGATATACACAAAAACTCTTATGTAAGATGCCAGTTCCTAGACGCCATCTATCCTGCCATATAGTGCAGTTTGCATTATAGAAGCATCTGAATGGAAAAGAACGTGAAGTGAAGACTCTGTGCTTTGGATTGGCAGAGTTCTGTCATTTTGCAGTTTGCATTATATGGCAGATGAGACCCTAGTCATCTCTTTAGCGAGGAAATTGATATATGGAACTCTATCTCTTTGCCCTGCACCCAGATCAGTTGGAATCTAAATTTTGAACGGAGCTACATGGGTGCATTTCCCATGACCAGTTAAAGTGGGAAAGTATGTGCCAATGATTTTGAAATAAGGGAAATAGGGAAACATGTGCCAAACTGTACCTTCTTCAGTTTATTATCGGAGCTAGGAAAAGATCTATAGATCCATAACTTTGATGTGCTGCAGGAAGTTGCGGAAAAAGGAGGGACCTTCAAGGTAGATCTGAAAGGCTATAAAATAAGTGTTACTAATAAATTTTGTGACTTCTGGCAAAGTGATGGATATATTGTATCTGTGTCTAAGCAACAAGAGTGACAACTCCAAAAAAACCCCATGAAAAATAGGGACCAATCTGAGAGGGAAATATTTATTTATTATTTATTTACCATATTTATACCCTGTCCTTCTCACTCCTTAGGGGACTCAGAGTGGCTTAGATATATAGGCAGCAATTCAATGCCAACATGTATGTATGTATGTATGTATGTATGTATTTATATGTGTGTGTATGTGTGTGTATACACACACACATTAAAACAATTGCTAAAAACATATCAAGCATTAAAACCACTTATTTAATATCACGCAATCCAATGCCATAGTCCAAGGCCAATCCAATTGTCATTGTACCATTATGTGTTCTCTTATTGCCTATTCAGATGCACACTATCTTTGATACTCAAGTGAATACATGCCCACTAACCACCAATAACGTCAATGCATGTCCAAGTGGCATTAGTCCCCAAAATTTGAAAATCAACATGCAGTAGTGTCAAGCATTCAGTCACAAACCTAATATGATAGGCAAAGTGATCCCAGTTGATTGATATGAATGCTGCTGATTGTTTCAGTGGGAAGATATTATTTAGTGGCATTTTCCAAAACTGGAGTGCCAAAACTTTGAGCTCTAGACCATTCCATAATGAGAATAAGATGCGGGGTGTGCCTATGGTCACTGATTACCTCTTCACCTGGCCAAATGTATGTTTATTCAGAAGGCAAACTCAGATATGTTCAGATACATCTAAAGATAACCCAACAGCCAATATGCCAAGAAGAAGACTCCACGTATCATTTTTACAAAGTTTCTGAGGTGACTTTGAAAAAGAAAGAAAGCTAGTGTGATAATAATCTTCCCATACCTACCTTAACTGAACAACAAACCCGGGTTTGGCATGTATAGTCCACTCACAGTGGGCATTCAATGGGTAACTTTCCAACAAAATTTGACCTCTTGAAGCCTGGAGAACTTGCCCACACCCTGAAAGAAGCCCCAAAAAAGAGAAGGCCTTTAAGTTGTGTAAGAAAGAAGGATGCATAAAGAACACCTCAAAAGTACTCAAGTAGAAACTGGGCACATTCCATACATCTTAGCTATCTTAGGGTTCCTTACTTTTTAATATAGAAAAGACATTACAGACCAGAAGATTTCAAATTCCATTTTGATTTCTTTTCAGCGCTTGGGAAGATGTTGGTTAATTCATTAAATTGGTTATTATTTGGGATGGGCTGCAATGAATCCCTTTGCACTCTTTGATATGTTTGGGGTTTTTTTGCTCACATGTTTGGATAATTGAGTGAATGGTGTTCTCACCTATTTCTCCTTTTGTGACATGCTACTTTGTCCCTACATCTGCACATTGCATTTTCCTTTCCTTCCATCCACCGCTCCAATGGGTCAAACAATTTTGTTAGGGATATTTTGGGCAGTTTTTGTTGTATGACAAGAGCTGGGCATGGGAAATGAGATTTCAAGCCTTGTCTACAAAAGACAAGTAAATCCAAGCTGCCAGAGAAGGTGTTTTCTTCTATTTAGCAATTATGTACATTCATTCCCCCTGATTCTTTGCTGCAATCATTGTGTGTCATATGAAACACAGACAACAAAATGATTGAATGCAAATGTCACCTGTCACTTAACTGGCACTGCTTCAGTGACTTCTACCTGAAATCAACAAATAATTGCTCATTAACTTGTTGTTGTTGTTAACCTTCAAGTCATTTCAGGTTTACAGCAATTCTATAAGTTTTCTGGGACTGGGAGTATGTAACTTGTCCAAAGTCAGCCAGTGGATTTTCATGGCCAACCAGGGTCTCCAAAGTTGTAGTTCAGCATTCAAACCACTTAACCTTTCAGAATCAAGTTATTTGACAAGTAAGTGAACAGTGAACTCATTGGCATGTTAGGTGGAGATAGAAAGATGAGAAGACACAGATCAGTGAAAAAACTTAATTGGACAATTGTCCAACAACATTCCATGTTTTAGAGCAGCCTTTTCCAACCTGATAATTTTAAGGCATTTAGGACTCCCACCACTGTCATAACAACTATTACAGGGAAAACAACGGTAAAATAATGAAAAGAGCACTTTAGATGTAATTAATATTAATTCAATGAATTATTCTCATTGATTAACATCAGCAACAACAAATTAATTTCCTAATGCTTAACATTCAAACACAATGAATTAATTAAAAATTTTGATATTTCAAATCCTGTTAATTATTACTTCTTGAAACAAAAAAACTTGGACAAAAAGGAGCATAATTAAATTTAAATTTAAAATTAATTCATCGTGGCTGAATGTTAAGTATTAGGACATTAATTTGTTGTCACTGATGATAATCAATGTCAATAAGACAATTGCTTAAATCACTAAATTAATAGTAATTTTATGGTTGTGTTCCTATGCCCTACTCCAACATATGGTACATATCTTCAGGGATCATAGGCTGGATCCACACTGCTACATAATGAAATTTGAATCTGCATCATATGGTCAGTGTAGACTCATAAAATAAAGTTCAATGCAGTTAAACCAAATTATATGGGTATACACTAACCATAAAATGCAGATTCACACTGCATTTTATGGTAGTGTTGATCTAGTTATAAAGAGAGGGAGGGACACCTATTTTCAAATCTAGTTTTGACAAGTAAATATAGGCTGCTTTGACTTTCAGTGATCATTCTCTCCCCACCCCCAAATATGGGTGGAATAGATGGGTGAAAACCTGTATAAAAAAACCCCTTTCTCTTGTGAGGCACTATAGTTTTCACTGTGTCACATTCAGAACTGCCAAATGTGATATCTCAGTACTTCCTGTTTCCTGCACGAATCTACAGTGGTAGTTTCTCCATTCTTACAAAAAAAAACTTTTGTAAGTTTACCCTCAATTACCCCCAATTAAGTGCACTCAGAATCAGAAAACGGATGCAGAGATTTTCATCATAAGTGTTTCGTTCCACACCAGAGCCAGTTGGTTTCTGATGTGAAAGGCTGGAGAATTAATTACTTTGCCCCAAGGCTGCCATTAGGATAGTGTTGGGAAGTGCCAGGATCTGTGGCAAACTTCAGGAGAATACCGCTTCCCACACTGAAGAGAGGAAACCTAGCCCTGCCGCTGGCTCCCACCTCAAAACAACCTGAGACAAAGCTGCAGGAAACCTCCTTCAGAAGGGCTGACAAGGTCCTTGAATCACCTTAGAGAACATTCCCCTTTCCTTACAAGGAAGCTTTTGAGCTCCCTTTGTTGTTGTTGCTTTTGACAAGAAAGAACTGCTGCAAAGAGATGGTAGCGTGCCGGGAATACTGAAAGCACCTTTCGTGGGAGAACAGTACAGTCTGAATTTGCAGGACCTTCCTGCCAAGGAAACAAGGCTGGCCAACAAAGCAGGTGGTCCAAAGGCTAAAGAGAGGGCTATTCAGAGTGCCCCTAAAGGAATAGGCTCATATTTGCAACAGACCATCTTTGCATGGAGCATATCTGGGACCAGATCTGAACTTTATTTTCCTTTCTCTATCACAGCCCAAAAGAGGTTTATATAACGCCCTGACACTCCTGCAAAAAAATCATCAGGCAACTGGCTCCATAGTTTTCTACTGAATCTTACAAGGATTCAGAGGGGAAAGCTCTGGAAAGTCCTCAAGGAAAATGTACACCCCAAACACTAATCCTGGCAAATCCTGCCTTGTTCTAAATGGAGCAAAGGGTGAGAGGGAGAAAAGAATCTATTCTGGAAGACTGTCGGCATCACTGTTTCCTTTGTGTGTGAAAAAAGAAGGAAAACTGTTTTTCCGCTGGGATACATAAAAATCCTTGCTGGGGGCCAAAAGAATAACAACTAGATCTATTCAATAACAGCAGTTCACTTTCTGTGTTTCTTCTGATGCCTCTAAGGCTAGTTCAAATATGAGATTATCTTCTAGACAAGTAACTACAGACCCTTCAAATATTGTTGGAAATATTGTCTGGCCTCTTTTTGACGGTGTCCAGTAAAGCAGACCCCAACCACCTCTCTGGGCAATGGATTCCATTACCAAACTGCTCTGTGACACTCCTTCCCTGTTGCTGACCATGGCATATGTTCTGCATCTGAAACTAGAGCAGATGTGGTCTATCCAATACAATTTTCCGAATCAACTGTTCTATGATCCTATGATAATCCTATCTAGATCTTGTAGATAAAAGTTATGGCTTCCTTGATTGGTTTATTACCAAACATTATTGTCTTTTCAAGATGCCATCTCATGATATCTCCAAGGTAGGGCAGGGTCAGTTTAGTCATCATTGCTTCTAGGGCAGTGGTTCTTAACCTGTGAAGACCACCAGTGGGCCACGAGGATGAAAATCTGCTCTGCGAGCCTACTTCATCTTTAATTGTTTATTTTATTTTCATTATTTTATTTCCACTCCTTTCACACCACCTGCCACGCCTTCCCTGTTGCTGACCATGGCATATCTTCTGTATCAGAAACTAGAGCTGATGTGGTCTATCTAATGCAATTTTCTGAATCACCACCCCAAACCAAATCTAAAATTCACCAAAAACTGATTTGTAGCCCTTTTGGTACTAATTTTGGAGAGAGAACCCTGGTCAAAGTGGTCCCTGGTCAAGTAGTCTCTGGTCAAATAGTCCCTGGTCAAAGTGCTCCCTGGTAAAAACTGTTCTAGGGGATACTCAGGTCTGATTGAGTCTAGGACCCATTTTAGCAGTCCATGGTATCTGCAGACTTCTTCTCCAACACTATATTTCAAATAACTTTGTTTTCTTCTTATCACCTTTTTGTAAGCTTTCACAACCATAGATAGAAAAAGGCAATACAACAGCACACTACGGCCAAGTGAGGATTTGAACTCTGGTCTCAATAGGCCAGTGCTCAAGCCACCCACCATGCTGGCTCCAGGTTATGCTGAGTACATTAAAATGTAATTGTGCTCCAATATTCCATGGTTTCCTTTCATTTGGTGGTCCAGAGCCGAATTTCTCTGATCTACTCTCTGGCATCAATAGGAAAAAAAAACCCCACACATTTTATTTAGATTTCCCTGCAGGAAGTCATACCTATCTGACAAGCTGTCTCCGCTCTTGTCATTAGTTTCTTGCTTCACTGCTTCTGCCAGGATATGCCAAGTTTTCCTGGACTTTCTATGCCTTTAAAGTATCCTGATGTTCAAGACTTTGACATATAAAGCTTCCTCTGCTACTTATCTACATGCTAGGAAAAGCTATACCTGCCCAATTTCTGCATGGCTGGTTGTTAGAGGAACCTAATCAAGAGGATGACTGAGCAAGAGGGCTGAATTTCCAAGGCGGCTGTGAAATCCAATTAGAAACTCATTAGTGTCAAGAAAGGAGAGCAAGCACTGAGCCCGTATAGCCAGAAGGAAACTATATAACATCAGAACTAATTTACACATGTCCGTGTCACCTCAAGTCCTGAGAATAAAAGCAGATTTTTAAAGAAGATGTTAATATATAGCCTGGCTTGAAGCCAGGTTAAGACAGGGCCTGTGTTTTAACTGACTTACTCCCACTTAAGTCAATGGGGCAAACCTGGCTTAAATCCAAGTCCTTTACATCATTGAGCTGGGGACTCTGACACTCTTCTGACGTTATGTTATCGTGTTTTTACAGACAGTGGCTGAAACCGTAGTCCTAGGGTGGATCCACATTGTAGAATTTATGTAGTTTGACACCACTTGAGCTGCCATGGCTCAATGTTTTGGAATTCCGAGATTTATAGTTTGGTGAGGCACCAGCACATTTTGGCACAGAAGGCTAAAGACCTTGTAAAACAACAACTCTTAGGATTCAATGGGATCGAGTCATGGCACTTAAAGTGGTATCAAACTACATTGATTTTACCGTGTAGATGCATCCTTAGTCTTATTAATCAGCTTCCAAAGTGGATAAATTAAAAAAGTCAAGTCTTTCCACCACTTACTGCAAGACCAGCCCCATAATTGGGCAGAATCATTATGAAAATTGAGCAAACATTATTTATTTTCATGGTATCATATTTTTATGGCCAGATACAGGGAGAGGTAATTGTTGGATCACTTGCCATCTGCCAAAATAATCAGGCTGGCTTGATTTCAGCAAGTGGAGAGTACCATTTGCTGTTTTACTTTAGACAGGGAAATGGATTTGGTGGGCCCCTTTTACATTAAAATATCAATGGTTTGTTCTAATAACAGCCTTGTTATTAGAACAGGTCCAAACAAGATTTTAATCATGTCATTCTGCTATTTCAGTCACTGAATTTGATAGGCGAGAGAATAAATTATTCCCGCTTCTTAAGTTGCTACCACATTTTCCACCTTTTTTTCTTGTTAAGCCAACAGAGGCAAAGTATCATCTTCTCAATGATAGTATGAGCAGTTTCTGCCTGGAGCCACATAATTCAAACCAACATATCTGCAGATTCTTGAAATTAAAAGCAATAAACACAAATTGGATTTAAAAGTATGTTGCATTAACAGAGTTCACAGTCAGATGTATATTAAAATCCAAACATAATGCCTATCCAAATTATTACATTAACATGAAAAACAATATACATGTATATTTGTAAAACAGGATGGAAAAGTCACTCTTTTGATCAATGATTGCTAGAGGACCCCAAGAGTTAGAGTTTCTGAAAGACAACTTTTCTGAGATCTGATTTGTAAGTATTCAGTTTCTCCACACTTTGTCTCAGCCACAAAGACTATTTTCGAATGTGGACAGCTGTGTCAGCAAAATTCAGATTTCATTAATGTAGAGTACACTCCAAGTACAGCATTTCCAATCAAGTGCAATAGCATGAGCTCCCAAAATTTAGTAGGACGCAGCTTTGCTTATCCATGCAATACTCTGAGATGTTGTTTTTCTTCATTATCAATTTAGCTTTCATGCTGAGGTTGGTTTCCCATTAGTCAATAGCAATTCACCTAAGATGGAATCGCATAATACAAATCAAACAATTGTTAACTATCCATGTCTTGATTTATCAAAGCAGAGCTACTGGGCACCACCTGCTGGATGATTTTAAGTACTACAGAAAAGTCTTTTTGCAGCTATGTAAAATCTGGGGTGGAGTGGGGGGCATAATTTGATGAAAATAGATTATTCTGTGGGTCACATTCCCTTTAAAAGGAGATGTTGCGGAAATGTCAAGTCATATTCTTGATCCCACAACTAGTGGAAAATGCATCAAAGTGTTATGACTCCCAATACATCTTTCAAGTGCATCCATAAAAGGAAGAATGTGTTTTACCACAGGAAACTATAAGATAATGGAGAACACAGCAGCATCCAACAATATAAGCCATTGACAAAGAACAGTGAGAGGAATGCTCTCCCTCATTCAAGTAGAAACTGGCCAGTCATCTGTTGGGGAGATCTGGTTCCACTATTGAACTAAGTAGACCAGTGTTTCCCAACCTTTTTTGAGCCTTGGCACACTTTTAACATTAAAAAAATTCGGGGGCACACCACCAACCAAAATGACACTCTAACACAGTAAAGAACGGCTAGGGGTTGGTGGCCTGCTGGGAGCAGCTGCTGGGAGTGGTGAAGCCGGGGAGGGGGCGGAGCCAGGCTGCGCCATGCCCCGCCCCCTACCCCCAGCTTCACCTCTCCCAGCAGCTGCTCCAGCCTTGAGGGGGCAGTGCCAAGCCAGCGGTGCCAGAGCCAGCACAATGCTGGCTTGGCACTGTCCCCTCAAGGCTGGAGCAGCTGCTGGGAGTGCCGAAGCTGGGGGAGGGGGCAGAGCCAGGCCGCGCCATGTCCCGCCCCCTCCCCCCAGCTTCAGCTCTCCTACAGGCCGTGCCATGCCCTGCCCCCTCCCCCCAGCTTCAGCTCTCCTACAGAGGAGGAGCATGAGTGGTGGACGGGCTTCAGTGGGCAGGGGCTCCTCCACGTGGCTTCAGCGAGCGAGGGGCGAGAGTCATGGTGGGAGTCATGGCGGGTTGGAGGCTGGCTGGGAACGGCCGAAGGAGGCGGCGCCGCGGTCCCCCCTTCTTTTTCTTCGCCACTGCCTGGCCCTTCCTTCTCCCCCAAGCAGCAGGAGTTTGGCAGGAGGGGGGAGGAAGGGGGGCAGAGAGCTTTTCTCGCGGCACAGCAGGAGGTCCATCACGGCACACTAGTGTGCCACGGCACACTGGTTGAGAAAGACTGAAGTAGACTACAAGGGCTTCTTTTTATTCTATGATGCTGCTTGCCCACATATATATTCTACAGCAATGCTAGAGTCCATGCACACTGTGGAATTTTAGCATTATTATTCCACTTTATCTGCAATGGTCCAGTCCTATGGAATCCTGGGATTTGGAGTTAAGGGAGAGAAATGTAGAGTTCTCAACCAGGAAGCTCTAGTGCAGTGGTTGTCAACCTGTGGGTCCCCAGATGTTTTGCCTTTGTATGTGTAAACCACCCTGAGTCTCCTAAAGGAGATGAGGTGGTGTAAAAATAAAGTTATTGTTATTATTGTTATTATTATTCCAGGAAATGATTTTAATCTGCATTTCATCAGTGAATTTTAACTTGTATTTAACTCTGTGTATTTCATTGTATGTCTTTTAACAGTGTTTTATCTCTTGCTTCAATGATATTATATCCTGCCTCAAACTGCAGGGAGAGACAGATAAATAATAATAATAATTATTATTATTATTATTAAAGCGGCAGTTGTACCCAATGTACCCATTGTAGTGGCACAATGGGTTAAACCATTGTACTTGCTGAACTTCTGACCTGAAGACCTGAAGGTCAGCTGTTCAAATCTGCAAGACGGAATGAGCTCCTGTCTGTCAGCCACAGCTTCCCATACAGGGGCATGAGAGGAGCCTCTCACAGGATGGTAACACATCCAGGCATCCCCTGGGCAACGTCCTTGCAGGTGGCCAATTCTCTTACCCCAGAAGCGACTTGCAGTACATTCTCAATTTGCTTCTGATACAATTTTAAAAACCCAGTTCTCACAAGTATGACACAGTAGCTCTGAATAACTGCCAGGATCCCATATCAGGTGCCCTGAAAAATACTTTTCTACAACATTCTGAGCATAATGGTAAAATTCAGATGAGCAATCCATGCTTTTCCTAAATGCTCTTTTCCCTATCATGCAACCTTTGAGCCCCTTATTTATTTTAAACACAACATCAAGAAAAGCTAACGCCCCATATAATATTAGGTTATTGGCAAAAATCAATCCACTTTGAGGATGGAGGAGTAAATCTGCTCCTGGCTTTCTCTTAATTTAAAAGGAACAATTCAAAGTTTTGAACATACTTAGGGTAGGAGTTAGAGTTCAGCACCTAGACTTCAACTCTCAGCAGTTTTACCCCACTTCACTATGATATGGGTGCCAATAGTCATTGGTGGGATAGCTGATCATAATAGTCAGCACCAAGCTTCTGAAGAAAGAAGCGGCAGAAAGTAGTAAAAGTAGCTTGGTTTTGTCCTCCAACTTTTTGCTACTCTTCATATGCCATGCCAGGCTGCTGCTATCTTTGTGTCTGGCCCATAACATATCACATGTGATGATATATTTTTTTATGGTCAATATTTTGGAGGTTGATGAAGAAGGGGTTTGCAATCTTCTATCACAGCTGCAATGGGGTGGGTCTACAGAAAAAAGATGCCTGTAATATATCCTCTTGGCAAAATGTGTGCACCTGTATGTATGGACGTCGGGTGAATCTACTAGAAGGCATTTCCTCCCTGAGGAGGACAAGGGGAACAGTAGTCATTCATGGCACCTTCCTTGCCAGAATGTTTGCAAGCAACCAAAACTTCCCAGCTACAGGACTAGCAATTCGATTGCTTGACAACTCCCCTGATTCAGCTTCTAAAAGATGGCTCCAAACTACAGGAAAGGAGATTCCACCTGAACATTAGGAAGAACTTCCTGACTGTGAGAGCTGTTCAGCAGTAGAACTCTCTGCCTCATAGTGTTGTGGAGACTCCTTTCTTGGAGGCTTTTAAACAGAGGCTGGATGACCATCTGTAAGGGGTGCTTTGAATGCGATTTTCCTGCTTCTTGACAGGGGGTTGGACTGGATGACCCACAATGTCTCTTCCAACTCTATGATTCTATGCTTCTATGAAATGCTTGTTGGATGCTAAGGAAGGAACTCTTTAGATCATACTAGTTTCTTATCTAATTTAGCATTGTATTTCTCACAGTTACTAAAGAAACACCTAATGGAAGCACAAGCAGGTTGTGAGGGCGCTGTTGTTCCACAGTAATGATACTGCTGCTTTGGATTCTGGAGACACTGTCACTATCATGTTAAATAGTCACTGAAAGCTTTGCTTTTCACCAATTCATCTTTAAAAGCAAGCTAAGGTAAATTGTATCTTATTTTACAACAGTAAATATGAATTATCTTACAAAGTGTTTTCATAATTTATCCTGAAACTCTCATTATATAGCTTCATTGAATGACACTACATTCTATTTTATGAGAGGAGAAACACTTTTATTTATTCATTCACTACCTATCATACATTATTTTATATACACACATGCATTACGTCCCCTCTTACATGTCTCTAGATAGAAACTAAAACCTTTAGAACAGCACTGGCATGAAACCCAAGATGAAAACAAACAAGAACCATTACACTTTCAGGGGATGAAGTTTATATTAATGTATTTTCTCATATATCCATTTTGGTTCCTGAAAACAAGCACTCATTTCATATAACCTAAGTGTGGGTCCTGAGCCGCATGGTCTTTCCGCAAAAAGGCATTCCCATATATCTTGTAAGTACAGTTAGGTTTGTTGTGTCATCACATCATTTACAATTTCAAACTTTATGACATTTGGTTGAGTTAGACAAGTAAATACCACAAACACTGCAACTCTCAGCTGAATCTCTCTTTATTCTGCAGGGCTAGACCTGTCATTAGAAAGAGGGAGACAGCCAGCTCAGTCAGCAGGTTTGGGGTGTCATGAAAGAGGAACATATGATGTAAAGATGGAAAGAATATTAAAAAATACTCAAAAATTGTAACCCTTCTCCCCAAACCACTCAAGTTTCTTTACTGTCAGGAATCCTTGATGATAATTCTACATGGAAAAATGCATTTGGAGGCATTTTCTGACCATACAATAACTAACTCTAAGCAGAAAAACAATTGTTTTTCATAAAAATAATGTTTTCTGCACAGAAAAAAATGTCATTTTTCTGTGTGATATGAAAGCTCATTGTAAATCACATTTAGAAACTATGAGGTCTTTGATAATTTTCTCACCGTAAGAAGAAACATGCTTTAAAGATTGTCCTTGCTTGTAAGAATGACAATTATGAACATTTACACCCTTGCGATGTTGTCTCATGAGAATTTTTGATACTGACCTCAGCCTAGAGGCATATCAAATTGATTTGTCTCTGCACTTCCATGAGGAGAACAGCACTGTGCTCTTAATCCGAATAAGGACTATGAGGCATTGTCTTTAAAATCTGTTAAGGAATTGTCTTCACCTGATTTTAAACATTTTGGTTTGTGCACTTTAAAAAAAATCTCCAGTGAAATTCTATAGTCAGCTTCCAGTGGATCGTGACCCAAGAATTGTGCTGAAGGGCCCACACATGCCTACAGAAATATGCTTTCTAGGAATCTCTGACCCTCCAGTGCAACTCCATGGTCAACTTTTGCTGGAAGCTGACTATAGAAATGTGCTGCAGAACTTAAGAGATTTCCGGAAAGAACATATTAATCAAATCCTCAAAAATTAAACCCACAAATGTACTTTCCATGGCATCCGATTTCCTCAGCATCAGTGATAGACTCCTGCAGGAAACTGTCCTTAGATGAGTAGTCTGTCAAAACTAGCCCCATATTTCCTCTGCTCCCTCTCCTTCAGTCTTCCCTCTACATCTGGAAAGTGTGGTGTGTCAGTGAATATACTCACGCATGCAGTCCCCTCCATACCACCCTGCTCTGCATTCAGCACAGTAGACACCCTTGATGTAGAAGTTGTCCAGAGTTCCTCCCCAGGATCCATTGCGGCAGGACTTGCAATTCTCAAAGATCATGCAGCCTAGAAGTAGAGGTAAGTAAGCCACTGGGTTTTTGTGAATAGGAATTTACCTATTTCAGTAATGATTTTTCTATTTGAGGAAAAGATGCTTGAAAAACTATGACATCTGGAGAGAATATCTGTGGTTTGATGCCACAAAACGCAGCTTGGAAAAGGTTTTCTGAGCAACATGTATGCACTCATGATTGTGTATGTATGTATATATTGTTGTAAGTCTTCAAATCATTTCCAAATTATGCTGCCCTAAGGCGAACCTCTCACAGGGTTATCTGGGAATGAGAATGAATGGCTTGCCCAAGGTCACCTAATGGGTTTCTATGGCTGAATTGGGAATCAAACCCTTTTGTCTAGAGTCATAATAGAATGCTCAAACCACTTCAATACACACTTATTTATAAACCTCGTGTAAATACAGATGCACTTATTAGTTGTGCTTTTATAGCTTTGGTAGACAGCACAATTGACAGCAATTTTTCTTATTGAGCCCACTATTGAAAACTACTGGTTGTGCAGGCTTGATCGTACTAATGCATTCTATTGCTTTAAACCATGTGCAGGCAAAGTGCACATCCAGACCACATTCCCCCAGATTTTTATTCTTTCCAAAACTGGCATTGTGTTTTGCCAGTCGTAAGCCACTTAATGCATTACATTTTTCCACTCTTGCTATCCAAGCTTGTCTTCTCCCATGGATGATAGGAATCTGGCACTTTCTACATGCAAAGTATGTGCCACACCATTGGGCTCTGCCCCTTTCTATACAATATTGGCTTCTGCTTCAGCATTTTTGAGCAACGTATTCATGTATGTATGCATGTCATTTGAAGATGATATCTTAACCAGCTTTCTTCATAAGACTGAGAAATACATATGTAGCAGTTGTACATTTCTATAACAACATCCAGAACCATCAAAATTTGGACTATTTAGAGCCAACCAAAAATGCACAAAATATATAATATAAGTTTATCAGAAAAAGGTCTTAGAGTCACGAGTCTACATTTTCTCAAGATGTTGTTTGGTCGTTGTCCGTTAAGATTGTCTGCACAGTGGTTCTCAACCTCTGAGTCCCCAGATGTTTTGGCCTTCAACTCCCAGAACTCCTAACAGCTGGTAAACTGGCTGGGATTTCTGGGAGTTGTAGGCCAAAACACCTGGGGACCCACATGTTGAGAACCACTCTGGAGGGACATCCATGCAAGCAGAAGCCAATCTCATCTTTTACTAAAAGTAGCCTAGAACAGGGCTGTCCAACTGCTGGCCCTGCAGGTGTTTTGGACTTCAAATCCCAGAAATCCTAACAGCTGGTAAACTGGCTAGGATTTCTGGGAGTTGAAGTCCAAAACACCTGCAGGGGCAGTTGGACAGGCCTGGCCTAGAAAGTAACTCCTGGGTAACCTTTTCTATACACAGTGGAACAGAGAATGGATCAGATACAGGTGAAAATGAAATGTAATTGTATTCAAAAGATATGTAATAGCCTTGGACCAAAAATGGCAATAGCATCAGTTCCAAAGCAAAATTCTCCACCTCCGAGTATTTTGAACAGTTCAGCATTCACATTCTATTCTCAGCCTCGGAACAAGCTAATATTCAATGTCAAAACCGAAATACTACTGATGCAGGATACTGAGAAAGCATAGTTCTAAACTACTGAGCTTTATTTGCCACAAAGGAGTGATTCAAATACAGCTGACTTACATCTGTGGATAGAACAAGCAAGAGATAAAACTCTATAGCTGAAAGGCCACCAGGTTATGTTTGTGCCAGGCAGCAACAATAAGTGTTAAAAGATTAAGGGTCTGGTTAGATTCTGACTAGAAAAACATAGTTTGTCCTAATCTACTTCTAGTTTCGTGGCTTCTAGATAGTGATCCTCTGGAACAAAACAAGATATTAAGGTAGAATAACAACATAATGCTACCTTTAATAAATACTCCCATTGGGGATTTGAATATTCCTCTTAAGTAATATATAGGCCAGAATGCAGATCCAAGGGTACATCCACACTGTAGAATTAATGCAGTTTGACATCACTTTAACTGTTACAACTGAATGTTATGGAATCATGGGAGTTATAATTTTACTTTAAATTTAACCATCTATGCCAAAAACTGCAAGGCCCTCACTAAACTACAAATCTCAGGATTCCATAACAGTAAGTCATGAAAGTTAAAACAGTATATATTCTCCTTGGCTGTTTCTTTCTTCTCCCTGTGTTTTTAATGAGTTCCCCACCCCCACCCCCCATATTCTTCTGTTGAATCTGAACTTAGCAACTGCATTCTTATAGTCTTTAACAAGGCAGTGAGCAAACTGGGCCTTAGACAAAGAAAATAAAATCTCCATCTAGTCTTAAAGCCAACAATGACTTTACTCTCTGGAGGGTTTCCAGGTATGTAGGGAGAAATCCTGGAAACTTTCAGCTCCTGGTGTGAGTTTCTATTACTAGGAAAGGGAACACGCTAACGGCAATATGCTAAACGCATTAAGTCTCATCAGCACAGTAAGCCATTTGTATTGGCACCCACCCATCCTGCGGGGAGAGAAAAAAAACTATTCATCATCACAGCCTGGCAAGCAAAACACATTGCATGTGCCACCCGCCGACAGATAGAGTCATTGCATGCATGCAGGAGGGATGGAAGCCCAATGAGTAAAAAGTATCAAGGCAGTAAAATAGATTTACCTGGATGGATTAGGCAGGAGTCGCACTCATTGTCTTCGTTCCTGCAGCAGGGAATGGTGTAGCCTACCACTTCTTTCTGTCCAGGACACACACACTTGATCTGATCATACTCACAACACTCTCGACACATGATATTCCACTCAGCTCCTGGACAGTTTTCATTGATCACTGTATACTCTGCAGAAAAGAAAGAATGTGTGGGATAGAGGGAAGCGCTCCTGATTGGCAGAACATAGTTCATTCCATTGTGGTCCAAACAGCATATTACCACAGGAGACATTTGAACGTTCTTGCTTCCCTCTCTCCATCTTTCCTTCTAAAATGATGCTATGGGGCAGCTTAAAGTAGCAAGGTGAAGTTAGTTGACCACTTACCCCATGCCAGAAGTGCCCATCCCCTAAGCAGCTATATATATTAAAGACTAACAGAACCATACATTTATAGAGATGGAAGGGATTAGATAATATGCCATATTTATTTATTTAGCTATCTATTTTTCTGCTCTTTATCACAGAAACATAACATTGGAAGAGATCACAAGCTGCCTTCTGTCCAGCTTTCCACCACACAAGAGAAATGCATTTTGCCAAAGCAATATACTTAACATAAAACTGAATTAAAAACAAATGCAATTAAAACATAAAAGGAAATGTGAAACAGAATAGAAACATAACAATGAAAGAAACAACAATGAAAGAAACAACATTTCAATTCAATGAAAACCAAATAAAGAGGGCAAAGGTAAATCTGATTTGAAAGATATTTTTGTAGGAAAAGAGGGAATTAACTGTGTTTGTAAATGGCCTTTTCCATAAAAAGAACCATGCAGAGATCATTTAGACTTGGAAAATAGTATGAGCAGCTGGACTGACTGAAATCATTTATTTGTGGCTGACAATTTTGATATCAGTGAATCTGTTGTGTATTTTTGTCTGAATTTTAAAGCATTGGGGCTGATTTTTGTCTTCCAAAACAGGTTCAACATCTTCAACTGTTATTTAAAGTTTGAATTTAACCCAGAATGGATTCAAGGTCCTCTTGCCATTGGAAGTACCAAATGTCACCATCCCAATAGCTCCATGGTATTTTAAAATGAAACATTAGGAGATGCACTCATGGCTTTTTGATGACATCTAATGATCCCTGTTATAAATCCCTGAAAGTACATAAGATATGTAATATACACAGAGAGCGTATCTACAGTATAAAGTTAGTTTGATACCACATTAACAGTCGTGGCTCAATGCTATCAAATCCTGGGATTTGCTGCTTGATGGGATGTCGGCTCATGCCGACAGAGAAGGTTAAATACCTTGAAAAACTGCAACTCCCAAGATTCCATAGCGTTGAGCTGTGGCAGTTAAAGTGGTGTCACATTAGATTAATTCTGCAAATGCAGCAAGAGTCTAGGTTTGACACCCATGCTCATTTTGTAAGCATTGGTGTCAGAACTAACATTATACTGAATTATATCATTTAAAATGGTGTTCATATAAAAACTTTGAGTGAAATATACAATGATCTCTCGACATCCATTGGGGCTTAATTCTAGTATCCTCAATGAATACCAACATCAGTAGAGATGTCATTAATATATCACCCATAGGGTGAGAAAAGCGGAAACTGAATACACTAAATAAATAAATGAACAATAAATAAAATGCTCAGGTCCCATTATATCCAATGGTTTAGTTAAATGCTGTCCTTTATATAAAATGGCAAATGCAAAGTTAGCTTTTGGGGTGTTTTCTTAATATATTTTTTTTCAGTCACGCATTACATTTGAAAGCTCCCTGCATGAGGAAAGAGCTGGTCCTTATTTCAATGGGGCAAATAACTGAAATCTAGACTTTGCCCCTACAATGTGGTTCACATCTTCTTTTATCACCACAGCATGAAATTGTTTCTTTAGGCTGATAATTGAAACAAGTGCAGTAAAATCACACAAGTTCCAGGGTTTTTTAGTTCAGCAAGCCAGCCTAATCAAAAAGTTACCTTGCCAGCCTAGTAGGAAAATTATCAAAAGCCTTACTGATGTGTGATCAAAAGGCAAAGAGAAAGAAGCTGATATTATATTCAAAGAAAATGGGGCTTTTGGTCAAATATCTAGAGTTGGAACCAAGTGGATTTTTTGACAAAATCTGGAATCTGATCCGAACAGTTTCATCATATAATAGGAATAGTGGGACCATAATAATAATAATAATAATAATAATAATAATACACTTTATTTATTCTGCTCTATCTCCCTTAGGGGACTCAGAGCAGATTACAGAAAATATACATGGCAAACATTCAACACTGTTACACAATTAATAAAGACAGACAGTACATAGACAGAGGCAAGGCTTCCCTGTTTTTCATTTTTGGCATCTGGAGGCTGTGCTTGACTCGGCCATGAGGTGGTACTGTTGTTCCATGTTCCATGCCGAGGAACCTGTAGTCCATGGATGCCTTCCTGATTGAATTGCCAGCATAAATTCTTCAGGGGTGCCTTTTACTTCCCTGCTATTGATCTACTCACATTGTTGTTTTCAAACTGCTAGGTAAGCAGAAGCTAGTGCTGCTGATGGGAACTCACTCCAAGCCATGGTTTGAACTGGCAACCTTCTGGTCAGCAAAATGTTTCTGTAGCTGGCAGTTTAACCTGCTGTGCTACCCATGGCCCCATATTCTGGGAAAAAAGTGGATCTTTAAAAAAGAATATGATTCCCAGGATTGAGCCACACTTGCCAGAGGCTTCTGGGAGTTATGTTTTTTTAGCTTTGTGTGGGACACATTATTCCAAGTATCTCCCTGGTGTCCATATTTGTGTAGTTATTGAAAAATGGTTGTTCGTACCATAGCTTGTTCCTTCTGAAACATATAGTTTGTGAGCAGCTTTGAAAGAATCACACTCAAAAGAACCCAAGAAATCTAAAACAGTACGGTTTGGCAAATGCTGGGCTCTCACACACAGATCGGGTAGGTTGGCATCACTGTCATAGGCGTGTTACCTGCTCTTGGCCTTCCAGCTGCTCTCTTCCATGTTCCACTGCAGCCAAGTGTCATGGTTGGCTCCCCCTGGTAATGGAAACAGCAACAGTGCTGTAATATAATGGGCTTGATAGTGGAGTGATGCCAGCAGGACTACCCAATTTGTATGTGAGAGCTTGGGACTTGCTAACCTTTATTATTTTAGGTCTCTTGGGGTCTTTTAAGTGTGATTCTTTTGGGGGTGTCTGCTTTTCTTGGTGAAGGGTTTATCCACCATTTAATATGGTACAATACTGTATGTAAACAAGAAACATGATGACATGACTATTTGAATAAAGGTTGATTGTTTTGTTCAAGAATAAATGTGGAAAAATAATACATCCTCTGAAAATAAGCCCTAATACATCTTTTGGAGCAACAATTACTTTAAGACCTTGTCTTGTTTTTGGGAAAACAGAATGTACCTGTTTTGTCACAGCCCATAAGAATGAATAACTCCACGTCTTGATTTGATAATAGGAACACACCAAGATATATTAGGATGACTACTGTGTAGGTTACATGAACCTAACATACAGGTCTCCAAAGCTATGATACAAAATGCACCTAAGAGAAAAGATTTAGAAATACAGCCTTCACTTCACTTGGTTTTTATTTAATGTTGTATTGATTAAAGTGCTGGACTAGGATTTTAAGAGATCAGGTTTCAAATCCCTATTCAGCCATTGAAACCAACTGGGTTAACTTGAGCAAATAACACACTCTCCATCTCAGATGAAGGCAATGGCAAATCCCATCTGAATAAATTGTGCCCAGAAGAAAAGAAAAACCTTAAGGCTGCCATTTATCAGAAATGTCAAAAATCACTTGAAGGCACAAGTGGTATTCTGATCTTCTTAAAAAGCAGTTCCTAAAATGTATTTCTTATACATAGTAAAATTTCTGTTATTATTGCAAGATGAGAAATCAGCTAAACACTGAGCTGTCATTTTTCTTTCACAATCTTATTATTTTCCTCTCCTTCCACCCTTTGCTCTGCTTACAATCTAACCCGAGGAATGATTGTAGAGAATGTGAAATATTGTGCATTCTTTGTGACCTAATGTGGATTTTGAAGTCTTGTTATTGCTTATCATCTTTTATGTTTGATCCCTTAGAGCTGAAATGGCGCCATTAATATGCAGTCTTTATTATCATTGTGAAATGTTTACATGTATGCTGTTTTTCTGTAATTCCCTGAAAATGCAGTTTTAGGTTTATCTACACAAAAATGTCCCATTGTTTTGATAGAGACCTACTTTCAGATACGGTAAGTGTGTATGGAATTCCAGCCTGAGATTTTCAACCTAGCAAATCCTGCCAGTTCCCTTTAAAAAAGAAAAAAGAAAAAAAGCTAAAAATCTGGCTGTCAGTAAAAAGACAATTTCTGCCCATTCCCTCATCCTTCCATTGGTGTGCTGTTTATATTCAGCAAATTGAAATTTAATGAGCTGACAATGCTGTCCGGGTGTCCTTCAGTCAACAGAAAGACCCAAAGACTGTCTTGTGGAGCCTAGAGATATGAAATGAAAAAGACGATTGCAGGGGAAAGAAATAAGAAAAACTTAATGAGACTCCCCTTTTATTTTTTTTTCCAGAGCAACAGAATCGTCTTTTTCTGCTTTGGGTTCCCTGCTGTTTTTGACCTGGATTTCTTGTAAGACTTGCAAAATGGCCATATCCTAATTTAGGCACATTAATGAATTTAATACAGCCCTATACACAAATTCCCAGAAATAAATCCAGTGGAGAAGACCACACTGTTATTAATCTTTTTTATATTTTCACTGATTCTATATATATAGAGAGAGAGAATTATATACACAGGGGCGTTTTTTTTACTGCTTGGCACTCCCTACACAATCTAAATTTGCATTTGTGAAGAACATAATCATGGCTGTATTCCTGATACTACACCACACGGGTACTTTTCACCATAGGACAATGAATGATGAGCTAAAAAAAATGGGTGCTATCTGTCTACTCACTTACGTGCACTTCTTTGTGTGGAAAAAAAGTGCCATATATAGAAAAAGAAGGCAACAACGGCACATATGAAACCAAAATAAGACATTCCTGCTTGGTTTTCTTGGAGATATTATGCCACAGTTTCTATCACTGGCATCTCTGTCTACATTCTTTATGTAGGAACGAGCAATGATATTTTTGTATTGTTCATTCCAAAGGCAGCTGGTAGATTCCATTTCAGTGGGTCAATGAATCCCTTCCAGATTTTGGCAGAACTTTAAAGGAGCAATTCTAGGTGGTGTTCCCTATCTCCAAAATACATTCAGCATCTTTAAAGTTTAAACTGAAATCATTTGTCACTGGCCACTGACACTGAAACCACTAGCCACCACAGATTCAAATTGTTATAACATATGGTAAACATTGGCCAGCATCCTGTTAGTGTCATTTGAATTTGTTAGTCGCCATAGCATAAAATACATACAACAGTGCATGTTTTGGCTATGTTCTGCCCATTTAACATTGTTAAATAGCAACCAGTCATCTAGTGTTTCACAATGCTCCTCTTCTACATTGGGCCTGCTGGTGGTGTAACATATCTTCATATGAGTATATTTATGATATGCAGAAGCATATTGGATTGCCACTATTGTTTTAAAATGGTTTGAGTGTTGGGTGCAATCCAGGTATGGCTTTCTACTTGCGAAAATACTTCTTCCCATTTTAAAAAAGCACGTAATTTTCATAGAACCGTTGAACCAGTGGATTTATGTAAGTTTTGATGTAACATTCAACAAGTGACACTACATACTTTATCCATATGAGGCAGACAAACATTGTCTTCAAACTTATCACATGATGTCATTTCTTTCCTGTCACTCACCCAGTTGGGGACCTTTCTTTTACATAAGAAGGTCATTAATGGATTTGTGTTTATAAGAGAAACTCTTTCCAGGCTGATTCCCACTGGGAAACAGTGGGAAAGAAGTGACATCATGCGATAGGTTGAAGGCAAAGACACTGTTGTCCTGCTGAAAGTGCTATTTGCTTGCCTCATGTGATAAACCTTTACACCAGAGCAATTAGTTTGAGATTGTTAATCCCCAGGTATTTATTCATTATATTCCAGTGTGAAGAACCTTTTCTTTAAATGCTTTGGCAACAGAAATACAAGATATAAAGAAATTTTGAGGAATTTCTTGGATTATAAAATGTCAGGAAGCAAGCAGGAGGGATTTTGCTGGTTCAGGACAGGTTCAACACATAAGAAAAGATAATTGAAATTTTGTAAGAAGTTATTGTAATCAGAAAATATTGTGCACTCTTTTGCATAAGAATTTGCTCAACATCTAAAGATTAAATCTTTTTTTTTATTTAACTAAGGACCTCTTCAGACAGAGGCTTTCCTCCATTTCTACCCACTTCTGAGAAAAAAAATCCCACAGAATCCATCAAACGACGCAGAACTGCTTCTGGTGTTCACCCGTGGGATTCCGTTTCCATAGCATGTAGAAATGGGAAGATTTGAAGGATGGGCAAGAATTGATTCCACTCCTGTCACATACATAAAGGTAAAGGTAAAAGTCTAGTCGTGTCCAACTCTGGAGGCTGAAATGAGGCCATTAATATGCAGTCTTTATTATCTCTGCCCATTCACTCATCTCCATTTCTAAACCGAAGAGCCAGCATTGTCCATAGACACCTCCAAGGTCATGTGGCCAGCATGATTGCATGGAGCGGCATTATCTTCCTGCCAGATCAGCGTCTATTTATCTACTCACATTTGTATGCTTTTGAACCACTAGGTTGTCAGAAGCTGGGGCTAACAGTGGAAGCTCACCCCGCTCCCCAGATTCAAACTGCCAGTCTTTCAATCAGCAAGTTTAGCAGCTCAGGAGTTTAATCCACTGCACCACCATGGGGCCCACTCCTCTCACATAGAAAAACTTTAAAACTGGTATTTTTCTTGGGGGTGGGAAGTGGTGAATTGTCTATTTAAACTCCATTTTGTGATGTTTCAGTATGGGCGTACATATTGGCGGCCTGCTAATGCTCCTCAGTTCTCTTTCTGTTACCATTATTCTTCAGACAAAGAAACATACTGGGATCTTTTATTGTTGTAATTGCAATAAAATATTTGATATTTTACCTGTTTGAAAGTTTCCTGTTTCATATGCATGGTTAGGGTTTATTGCTCTAGCAGAGAAGAAGGAAGGTGGTGTTGGGGTGTGGGTGGGATACATCCTTTTTTCCCTAAACATATGCATCTGCTATTAAAATTATTATTATTGTCATTGAGAGCTGTGGGTTTTTTTCTTTATTTTTTTATTTTTGAATCTCATTGCTTTGGTACTTCCGCAACTACAAAGTTGTATTTAAAAACCAAGAAAGAAAATAAAGGCAGTAATGTAGAAGTACCAAAGAGGAAAAATAGGAGGAGACAACACCTATCTATGCGATGAGAAATAAAGCTGGTGGTTGAGCTAGAAATGGGAGGAGGCAATTCTGTGTAGTGGGCCTGAGTAAATTCTTCATCTTCTTTAAAGACAGAATGCCATGGACTGGCACAAGAAGAAGTCAATTCCACCCTCTTTCCCCTCCTTTGGAATGAGGTGTATAGCGAAGATGCAGACCCAAACAATCTGGGATATCCCACCAAGTGCCACCAATCATAGCCTAGTCCATTACAAGGTCCTAAATATTTCTGTACAGTTTCTACAACAGAATAATACCACCACCAGAGTTCTTTTCATTGATTCAACTCTAAGTATCTTACCGGATAAATTTAAATATTACGTTGTGATGTCTCATAGTTATCTTGCTCAGTATGACACTATCTTATCACACGCTGGTTTTAGCTGTCAAGGAGAACCGAGAAGGAGAAAAATATACTCTTATTGGAATTGGAAGAGGAATGCAATAACTCTATCTAACTCAAATCTCTGGATACAAAGTTATTTTTTCCTTTATTTTTCACCTCTAGAAGTCCTACAAGTAAAATTCAGCATTAAGGGAAATATGTATTTCCCTTCCATTTTTTCTTCCACAATAAGATTTCATTAGATATATTCTTCATCAACCAGACTTGTATACTGAACCCATGTTTGCCTTCTCACTCAAATACGCTAAATACAAAATACATAGTCAAAGAAATTATACCCACTGTGATAAACAAGAGTCTTTCATCAATTAGTGGAGTGCCATGGTCTAAAAACATTGACTACATTTACTTTAAGTGTGCACAACATAATGGCAGTGAGATACACCTCCATCTGTGAAACCTGAATTATATTATTTCTGTACATTGTTCATGGACCGGGAATGTGGTGCAGCTGGCTAAGTGTCAGCTGCATAAGATCTCTCTGACCAGTAGGTTATGAATTCGAGGCCTGCCTGGGTCGAGGTGGGTTCTCGACCTTAAGTGTAGCCTGCTGCTGACCTTTGCAGCCCGAAAGACAATTACATTTGTCAAGTAGGAGATAAAGGTACCACATTAAAGTGGGGAGGCAAATTTTGACTGATTTATGAGGCCATTAAAAAGAACCCCGGAATCTTTTGAAACTTTTGCAGCCCTAGACTTTGGGGTTGGCATGAACAGCTGGGCCAGTGCTAATTTGAACCCATCCCCCTGCTGCAAGGAAAAGATTATGGGCCTTACCTAGGCTGTTTGTCATGACAGCAGTGGCCACAGAGCTCTGGAAAGCTCCTAGCCATCACCTGGCACCCTTGCTAATGCCTTTGAATGGAACAAAGTATTGAAATTCTAGAGCACAACATGCTACTAAATGAATTGAAAACAAATTTAATGCATTTTCTTAGACAAGGAAGTGTCTGTTTTTCCCATCACAGAAATATCTAGGCACATACATGACTCACACAGCTTACCTGTGCCAAAACTCCAGTGAAAGTCTGTCCTAAATTGTAGGGCTGTGAAACATGTGGTGACAGAAGCCCCAGAAGAAATACATTTTTAGCTTGTTTAGAAAATGGAGAACAAAAGGACAGTGGAAATAATCCATCAACCAAGTTTGATCTTTAAAATAGTCTGCAGCATCTGCTATTTGTTGGTGATCTCTCATCCAAACACTAACCAGGGTTGGTCCTGCTTATGGTTCAAGATCATATGGGATCTAGTACCTTTAGGGTAGGCATACACAAACTTCAGTCCTCTAGGTGTTTTGGACTCCAGCTCCCACAATTCCTACCAACTGTTAGGAATTATGGAAGCTGAATTCCAAAACATCTAGAGAGCTGAAGTTTGTCCATGCCTGCTTTAGGGTATTTGGGCCATGGGCTGTGTAGCTCTCCAGATATTGCTGAACTACAACTTTCATAATTTCTCATTATTGGCTATGCCAACTTAAACAGAGAAGAATAAAAAGTTCAGTATCACCTGGAAGTCGCAAAGCCCCCATCCCTGGTGTAACTACTTTCCGACTCATTTAGGGAGAAAAAATACTGTATTTATACAACAGCCACAGGAAACTCTAATACCTCTGAGAATTCTTTTCTCTATGGTGAAACTGAATAACTGTCTCAAAGATCCCATTTTGACAGAAACATGGCATGGGGAGAAAAAGTAAAACTTCCTGTCCCTACACTCACCCTCACCTCAAACAGTCCTGAAGCTGTCCAAAATGCTGCAAATGCTATTATTTACATCACAAAAAGTTGTCCATTAAAATTGTTTCCAACACTGAAAACCATCTCCCACTTTGCTGAACATCTTGTGGTCATTGCTGGCTAGGTAGGAATAAGAGAGTACTCCAAAAAACACACATATTCTTGTACAATTGTTCCATCATCTATTTTTTAAAAATAAAATAAAATAGGAGGTTGTTTTTTTTAATGGACATATAAGGAACTTGGAGATTTTTCTTGGCAGAGAAAAGTATGACATAAACTGTTGTTGTTTCCACACATGACACGACTTTTTGACCTTTCAGCAAATCAGATTGCCTCTCTGGAAGTACACAAACATTGAAGATTCTTAGTGAGCAATGTTAAGGCCAAAGTTAGAAAGTTAGTTTTTGGACCACAAATGGCAGAACTCACAAGCTGTCTAGAGGGATACTGGTACACAATGTAATTTTTTTAGGTTTAACTAGACTGATGTATTACTTCTCCCCATGATTTTTTTTATTGGCAAATAAAATCTACCTATTGTTCATCAAAACTGTTGTAACATATTTGAGATACTGGAAGATTTTACTCCTGCATTCTTCCTTGGAAGTGTGACTCACTGAGGAGTGGCAGGAGTATTGTCTAGGGATTGCCTATACTCAGACAACATTCAGCCCATGGTATAAACCGATTTGTTTGGAATACATCTTTATGAATCATCTTCCTGAACTTCCAAAGAATCCCTAAGTAGACTGAGTACATAAGGGTGTGATCACTATGCAGATAAATGGTTTTCTTCTGATACATCTTGAATTATATTAAATATTGAGAAGTTCATAAATACAGATTTGCTACTGAAAATCCTTCTAAAAATGGATTCTTCACTTTGCGTTGGTGCTGTTTGTAAATTAGCATTATGCCCAGGACTGACTTGCTATTTCCAGTCAATTGCAGATTTGTCCATGTATAACAGGGGTCCTCAAACATTTTAAGTAGAGGGCCGATTCATGGTCCCTCAGACTGTTGGGAGGCAAGACCATAATTTGAAGGGAAAAAACACCATAAATGAAATCCTGTGCACACTGCACATATCTTATTTGTAGTACCAAAGATCATGAAAGAAAGATACAATAATTAGAATGAAGGTAAACATAACAACATAACAATCATCAACATAGCCTTGACAGTACTTCAATGGGAAGTGTGAGCCTACTTTTGGCTAATGAGATAGTCAAGTTAATTAGGATGGTTGCTGTTATGTGCCTCAACCCTAAGTCTAAAGTTTAAGGCAGGGGCTCGGGAAATGGCATTACAGGGCCATATCCGGCCCACGGGCCTTTGTTTGAGGACACCTCATGTATGGCGTAGATTCCAATGGTCTTCCTACTTTTTGGAAGGTTATGTACAGTGAGCTCAAAATATTTATTATTTATTTATTTCCCATATTTATACCCCGCCATCTCAACCCCGAAAGGGACTCAGGGCGGCTTTACACATAGGCAGCTATTCAGTGCCTTAAAAACAACATACAATTAAAATAAACATTTAAATTAAGATTAAAATTAATACACATTCTATCTGCAAGGCTTCAATTTCAGGACCTACCAATGATTTGATAAAATGCAAGCCATGCCCCATATTATAAATGGTGGCAATGTGAATGTACATGGTTAATCGTGTCCATGTCACTGCCATTTACTAATATGGAGCATGATGATCCACAATTGAAAATCACAAAAACCGGATCCTACAGATTCAGAGGACCCACTATATATGGAAAAATAAATAGCATGGAAGCTGTTGCCCCCATAAGCTTAAAAAGCCAGCATTACTCTTGAAATGACTCATTGGAGTAAGAAATCTGAAACAGTTGTTCACATTTCAAGTCATAATTGCGGCATCCCACTCAACTACTCATCCTACCTGCTTCTGCCACTTGCATATCTGTATGACTGTAGTAGTTATGTATCTACGCCATACATGAGGTGTCCTCAAACAAAGGCCCGTGGGCCGGATATGGCCCTGTAATGCCATTTCCCGAGCCCCTGCCTTAAACTTTAGACTTAGGGTTGAGGCACATAACAGCAACCATCCTAATTAACTTGACTATCTCATTGATTTTTTGCATCAAAACATTTTACAAAACACACACAAAATACTCTTATACTTATTTATGCCTCTGATGAAGGAGCTCAGCACATGAAGCAGGAAAATTGCAATTACAGCAAGATAATAGGTATTTGGCAGGGGCATCACATGATGTCATTCCTCTTCTGTTGTTTCTCCAGTTGGGAAATTGTTTGGAAAGTGTTACAAATATACACAAAAATCTCTTAATTGCCTCCTTTTGCAAAGAAATTATTTTGAGCTATCTCCCACAGAGAGAACAACAGAAAAAATGATGCTATATGATAAGTCCTGCTGTTATCTCGCTGTAATTGCAATTTGCCTGCCCCAAGTGGTACTGTCCGAAGTGATGTGATACAATGAAAAACTCTGATATTCCATTCCTCCTTCTGCTATCACAAGGAAATACATTCATTATTTCATTCATTGCTCAGGCATGGTTCCTAGAGGAAACATGGATAACTGTATAGAAGAGGAAGGGAATGGAGCATCTAACCTTCCCTGCACAAAAACAGCTATTTCATTGAATTCTAATCTCTAAGGAATGGATCGAAATTATAAAAGAGTCTAGGTTAATTGTTCTCAAGTTGGGGAGAGTGGTCCAAATATTAGTGAACTTCAGCTCCCAGAACCCCCAGTCAGCATGCCTAAAGGTCAGGATTCTGGGGACAGAGGTTCAACAATGTCTACATAGTACATATGATCTATTTGAGATCCATTGACTTACAAATTAAAGCATTTTTGGTCCAAATTTCTACCTTCCTCTCCCTGAGCAACTTCCTTATATGTTTGGGAGTTTTCCTTCTTTTTTCCTTAGCTTAATCAATCCTGAATTGGTCTGCCTGGAATCCAAATCTATGCACGGCTGTGGTGGAAATAACAGCAGAAGATAAAACTATGACAAAAGAGAAGCAATTCTTTGTTGCCATGGATTGGCAGAGATTTGATGCAGCACCAGCTGACATCTGGGTTAAATACTTCTCTACCTTCTGTCTCCTTCTCTTTGACATCTCATAGATAAAAAAAACTACAGGAAAAGAGCAAAAAGTATTGAGACACTTCTCCATTGAAATGCTCCTTTTTATCTTTCCTTCATATCTCTTTAGGATATGCTTCCCCAAGCTGACCCCCTCCAGATGTATGAAACTACAACCCCCATCTTCCTCAGAGTGCATCAGCAATAGGTGGTGAGATGATGGGAAACATAGTCTTAAATCAACTGGAGAGGACTCGGTTGAGGAAGGCTTTAATTGCTTCTCCCATATATATTAATATAGTATTAGATAGTTGTCAAAAGATATAACTATGTTAGTCTGTTACAGGGAAAAAAGAAAGGTATGTCATGGGCAGAAGGAATCAAGCAACACCTCTGATGGCCCTTCCAGACAGGCCCTATTTCCCAGTATCTGATCCCACGTTTTCTGTTTAGCCCAGATTATCTGGCAGTGAGTGCGGACTCATACAATCCAGTTTAAAGCAGAAAACCTGGGATCAGATCCTGGGATATAGGACCTGTCTGGAAGGGCCCTGGTTTATTTTAGTATGCAAAGAGATCTTGTAACCTGTTAGTGATAAGAGAATGAAATTGCTAGTGGACTCATCTCAGATGCATCCGAGAAAGTAGGCTTAGTCTATGAAAACCTATGGTACCAAATTCATTCATTCAGTTAGGTGCTCAGATACTATAAGATTTCTTTGCATACTGAAATTCCTGACTAACATGAGCATATCTTTGGTTTCTTTTGCTGTGTGCATTCACGGATGTTAATCTGATCCTTCAGATTCACTGAATAAAATCATAATAGTTTAATTCTCATAGTTTCCCCTGAAGATTTCTGGGAACTGAATGGTGGCGAAGTTACAATTGCTGAGAGAGATCCCAACTCTTTCTTTCACTTTCTTTTTCTCAAAAAAAATGCAGAGGAAATAAGCATACAAACCCTAACTAATCATAGAGTTGGAAGAGACCTTGTAGGCCATCCAGTCCTACCTCCTGCCAAGAAGCAGGAAAATCCCATTCAAAGCACCCCTGCCTGTTTAAAAGCATCCAAAGAAGGAGCCTCCACCACACCCCGGGGCAGAGAGTTCCACTGCTGAACAGCTCCCACAGTTAGGAAATTCTTTCTAATGTTC
This sequence comes from Anolis apletophallus, assembly GCA_030556195.1. NCBI lineage: Eukaryota > Metazoa > Chordata > Lepidosauria > Squamata > Anolidae > Anolis > Anolis apletophallus. The sequence goes on along the minus strand of JARBWK010000002.1, from coordinate 66,212,074 downwards.
AGGTGGAATCTCCATTCTTGAAGTTTGAAGCCATCGTTCCAGGTCTCCAGGGCAGCTGAAAACAAGCCTGCTCCCTCCTCCCTATGACTTCCTCTCACATATTTATACATGGCCATCATATCTCCTCTCAGCCTTCTCTTCTGCAAGCTAAACATGCCCAGTTTTTTAAGCCGCTCCTTGTAGGGTTTGTACTCCAGACCCTTTATCATTTTAGTCACCCTCCTCTGGACACATTCCAGCTTGTAAACGTCTCCCTTAAATTGTGGTGCCCAGAATTGGACACGGTATTCCAGGTGTGGTCTGACCAAAGCAGAACAGAAGAATAAAGTTTGTTTCCTACATACTGTTCAACCTTATTACCTGACTGTTTGCATTACTTAGGTGGGGTTGAATGTGAGCAACAAAACATATTCAGTGGTGCAGCCCTGCTGCCACACTTTGCCTAAAGCGTCTTCCTTAAATCTCTAATTTCTAGTAAGCCTTTGGCTGTGATGTCTCTAGCTGCTATGCTTGTTAACTGTTTCGAAAGGACACAAGGTGTTTTAGAGGAAGCAAGCAGACAAACTATAGAAGCTACATGGCACTGCAGGCACACACAACCTTTTCATGATCTTCGGCTGCATCTTGCTCCAACTAGGGAGTAGAATGGCTCACATATATATGAATTCACTCATCCATTCATTCATGCACACATCTTAGTGTGTTCTCATCACTCAGCAATCTCCACTTGCATTACTATTTGCCCTCCTCAATTTTGTTGTTCTTATCTGCTTTCAGGAGCCACTGGTAGTGCAGCGAGTTTAACCGCTGGGCTGTTGAACTTGCTGACCAAAAGGTTGCCGGTTTGAATCCTTGGAGCAAGGTGAGCTCCTGCTGTTTGCCCAGCTTCTGCCAACCTAGCAGTTCGAAAACATGCAAATGTGAGTAGATCAATAAGTACTGCTTCAGCAGTAAGGTAACAGTGCTCCATGCAGTCATGCCAGCCACAAGGCCTTGGAGGCCTTGGACGACGGCACTACTTCAGCTTAGAAATGGCACTACCCCCCAGAGTCGGACACAACTAGATTCAATGTCAAGGGGAAACCTTTACCTTTTATGCCAACTCCATCACAGAGTGACACTGTAATTTCTTAGCAAGACTAATTCAAATGAGGTTTGCCATTGCTTTCTCTAATGGTTGTGTCACACTGTGCTGTTATAGTGCAATTCCACATTAATTGCCATAACAACATTATATGGAATTCAGGCATTTGTGGTTTAGGGAGGCGCAAGAGCTCTCTGGATGAGAGTTCTAAATGTCTCTCCCCAAACTGCAAATCCCAGGCTTCCTTACAACATTGCTATGTCAATTCAAGTGGAATAATAGAGCTATAACAGTATAGAATGATAGGGCCCTACGGCTGAGGGAATAAGATTGACTCAAGATAATGCAATCAGTTTCTATAGTAAAGTGGGGATTTGAACTCTAGCTTCCATGCAGAATTCTAGTTTACTTGTACTACAAGGAGCCAGGGAGAACAACCTCTCCCACAAAGCCTAAATTGACTAAGACAGGGAGATGTGGTCCCCTTAATTTCAGAGGCTGGCTGCACAGGGTGTAACAAATGACTGTAGGTTGTATACCCTGGAAGTATCCAATGAGGATGGTCTCTTATCCATGGGTCTTTGTTTTTATTACTAAGATAGAAAACCATTCAGCTTCATTGGTGGTATGTGCTCACTTTGAAAGAGTGCTGTTAATATAGCCAACATATGACCCAGTGTCTGCTTTGAAAGCTTTGGAAATAGTATAGACATCCAAAAAGCTGTTTTCAGCCCGAGAAAAGCTAGTGTTCTTGCTAACACAAAATTAGACTAAATTTTGAAGAACAAAATCCCAAGTTAGAGGATTACTTAGTTGTCATAACTACCATGTGTTGCTCTTTGTTTCTACTCCCACCCCCACCGCTCGGGTCCTGCTCCTTGCCTTTATCTGCTGAAGAAGAAAAAAGAAAAAAACGTCCTTCAACATTTGACTGAGGGTGCAATGTGGTTTCTGTGTCTACGGGGCTTCAACGTGGAGAAAGCACCAGCTTGGGATGTAATAAACTGCAGTGTAAAAAAGCCCTAAAGAGGGAGCTGCTAAACTATTTTCTGGAGATGAAAGACTAACCTGAAGTGTACCTGAATTGTACTTTCTTGCCATTCCTAACACATATGCCATCTTACCATCAGCATCGCTCCTTGGCTTCTGACAGGCCCAGAACAGAATCTGCCAGCCTTTGAGGAATTGCTCCGGAAATCCATACTGTTTGACTTCAATCCTCTCAAATAGAACAGTAGATCTGATGTATAACCTTACATATGGAGTTATTTATACACACTATGAGCTTCAGCGTATGGAATGTCACAGTGTTTACTTGGTACATGTGGGCTTTTTTGATGTTGCTCCTCTGGTTTCGTTCTTCAGTTAGACAGTGGCAGGCAGCTTTTGTCATGCGGAAAATATGTGCCTCTAGGTGCATCAACATGGTAGAATTAAAACAGTTCAACACCACATTAACAACCATGCTATGGAATCATAGGAACTGACGTTTTACAAAGTCTTTAGCTTCTCTGACAAAAAGGGATGGTGCTTTAGGAAGCTACAATGTGGACCAGGGCAGTTAAAGTAATGTCAAGCTGCATTAATTCTACAGTGTAGATCAGACATGGGCAAACTTTGGCCCTCCAGGTGTTTTGGACTTCAACTCCCACAATTCCTAATAATCTACCCACTGTTAGGAATTGTATGAGTTGAAGTCCAAAACACCTGGATGGCTGAAGTTTGCCCATGCCTGGTGTGGATGCATCAACTTGTTTCCAAGACAACTTATATTAACTTCAGAATCTTTTAGAATACAATTCCTCAGGCTACCTGGTGTGAGAGATTGGCATTTTTCTTTTTTGCCAATGCGCCAGGAACCATATTTCTCCCTCCCGTTGTGTTGTCTTTCCTGGAAACTTACCAGGCACCAGCAGCCAACAGACTATTGACTAGCATGGGCCCATGAAAAACCCCTTTGAGTAGCAATGCATTGATAGCATACTATTTTCACATCATTTCCTGCAATTAACATTATTATGAGTTGTTACATTGACATTTAGCCTTTTTCCCTGTATGGTTTCGTATATTATTATCATTATTTTATCCTTAGACACCTGTGAGGAAGGTTAAGATGGCAGACTATTCTGACCACTCTAAATGATCCAGTAAGGATTTAAAACCAGTTTCACCAACCACACTGCCCTGGGTCCCTTCGGGGAGAGAGGTACGGGTGAGAAATATATTATTATTATTATTAGAAACACAACAAGATTAGTACACAACAAACAAGATCACTATGCTGGTTTTTGTATTAGATCACATGTCGGACACACACTACCCAAGTGTCTAGGACTGTGTGATGTATTATTATTATTATTGTTTTGTGATACCTTAAAGACAAATCCCGTTATTTCAGCATGTTTTGTGGGCAAAAGCCCATTTTCTGGGATGTAAGTGGAGCACCCTCAATAGCACCAGATACTTAATCATCACACCCAGGGCCGTAGCCAGGATTTTGTTTGAGTTTGGTGGGCTGGGTGGAAGAGCCCATTTTCCCAATAACCCCATTAATGTGGGATATAATGAGTATGGTGATCAGATCATGATATGAATAAACATAACAGTTTAAATAATGTACCAGTAAGGCCTTTTCACGGACCACCCTGACATTTCGAATCCCCCCCCTGGCTACATGCCTGATCACACCAGACAATAAATCCACTTCAAATCCGGTTTCTGTCTCCTGCAGAATTCTGGGGCTTGTAATATAGTGAGGCTGTTAAAGGTTCCTCCCTACATTACAAGGCAATTGGATTTAAAGTGGATTCATTCTCCAGTGTGATGAGGTCTTGGGTCTCATATTTCCATTGGGCATGATGGATTTGCTTATGTCAGGGCACTTCCAGACAGATTCTATATCCCAGGATCTGATCTCAGGTTTTCTGCTTTAAACTGGATTATATGAGTCTGCAGATAATCTGGGATAAGCAGAAAACCTGAGATCAGATCCTGGGAAATAGGGCCTGTCAGAACTGGATCTTCCCTGTCATTCAGAACTCTGATAGCCTGTAAAGGACTGAGAGTGAGAGCCTGGATTCTAATGTTACTAAACATGAATCTTGTCATACTATTTATACAAGTGAAAATAGTGTACTCTGGGCTAGTCCGAGAAAAATACATATGAAAAAAGCCATAATGTTATTAGGGATTGCTGTTGTGGTGTGCCTTCCAGTCATTTCCGACCCTCTGGTGATCCTAAGGGGAGCTATCACAGAGATTTCCTGCCATGATTTGTTTAGAAGAGGTTTGTCATTCATTGCCTTTCTTTGAGGCTGAGAGAGTGTGACTTGCTCCAGGTCACCCGGCGGGATTTATGACTGAGTGGGGACTCCAACCCTAGTCACCAGAGTCCTAATCCAACACTCAATGTTGCTTGCAGTATAGTGGCAAACCACCCACATTGGTTTACAATGCCAACCTTTTTTAAAAACTACTATAAAATATGTGTTGTTGAAAGCTTTCATGGCCGGAATCACTGGGTTTCTGTGAGTTTTCTGGGCTGTATGGCCATGTTCCAGAAGCATTCTCTCCTGGTGTATCGCCTGTATCTATGGCAGCCTGGCAGGCATCATCAGAAGTTGTGTTTTCTGTAGAAAACTAGGCAAGTGAAGCGTATATATCTGTGGAACATCCATGGTGGGAGGAAGAACTCTTGCCTGCTTGAGGCAAGTGTGAATGTTGCAATTGGCCACCTTGTTTAGTATTGAATAGCCTTGCAGCTTCAACGCCTAACTGGTTTCTGCCAGTGATTCCAGTTATGAAAACCTTCGACAACACAAGGTGGATGTTACTTTCAATGCATGTTGCAGCTTCAAAGCCTGGCTGGTTGCTGCCTGGGGGAATCTTTTTTTGGGCCCTGACTGATTGTTGCCTGGGATTCCCCTGCTTTTTGAGTGTTGCTCTTTATTTACTGTCTTGAGTTTAGCGTGTTTTTTTTAAAAAAAAACAAACTTCCCACCCTGGACATTCTGCAGATATATAAACCCCACATGCCTAGTTTCCAACAGGCCTCTGAGGATGTCTGCCATGGATGTGGGTGAAACGTCAGAAGAGAATACTTCTGGAACATTTATTTATTTGGAACATCCTCCTCAATCTCAGCCCAGGGGTCACCACTGAGAAGATCCTGGCTCTTGTCCCAACTAATTGTGCTTGTGAAGAGGTTGGGACGAAGAGCAGGGTCTCCCCAGCCGAGCTTAAAGCTCATGTAGGTTCATAGAGGAAGATACATTTGGACAGTAAGTTGGACCAGAACCATATAGGGCTTTATAGGCCAAGACCAGCACTTTGAGTTGGGCTTGGTAGCAGACTGGCAGTGTAGCCAATGATTTTTCCAAATAGTGTGAATGCCAATTAATCTCCAAAAGGGTCATGCTTCCAAAAGCCTGTGGAGATTCCTGGTTTTTCAAAAACTTATGAATGTCATTTTGGACAGGGCTGTGGCACAGCTAGTTAGTAGCCAGCTGCATTAAATCACTACTGACTGAGAGGTCATGAGTTCGAAGCCAGCCTGGGTAGGAGTGAGCTCCTGATCATTCCCCTATCAACCCCAGAGGTCACTTCGTTCTGAACAACTGAACCTCCTTGAAGTGCCGTCCTTTAAAGCTATCCGTCTTACATCGACCCAACGCAGAACCTTTTCTGTAGTAGCGCCGTCAATCTGGAATACCCTTCCAAGTGATGTGCGGACCTTGCAGGATTTACTATCTTTCCGCAAGGCCTGCAAGACCTTGCAGGATTTACTATCTTTCCACACAGTAGCCCACCAGTTGTACACGGGGATCTCTAGCAGGCCTGCAAGACCCCCCCCACCTTTTCCCTGCCTGCCTAGCCTTTGATTGCTAAACTGGAAAACCTTACTTTTTAGTCTAATTTAACATGCTGTTTTACTCCTGTTGTGTTTTTATGTGATTGTGAGCCGCTTTGAGCCCTCAGGGAGTGGCGACGTACAAGTCCAAATAATAAATAAATAAATATAAATAATAGTCTAGCTTGCTGTTGACCTATGCCACCTGAAAGATATTTGCATCTGTCAAGTAGGAAATTTAGGTACTGCTTTATGCGGGGAGGCTAATTTAACTAATTTATGACACCATAAAACCTTCCAGCAACTTGCCCGCACAGCAACCCTATTATAAAATAGCACCATCAGAAATGTTTTCCCTTTGAAGTCATGACAAAAAATAATAATCATAAAAGCATGAGTCAGAAGCCCAACGTGGTTGTTTGTTTTCCATGTTCTTCCAGGCTTGCTCACTCTAGAAAGAGAGACAGCCTTTGGGCAACCCAAACAAGCTACAAACAGAGTGGTGGGCTTTGAAATGTGGCTTGATTCCTCCTCCTCCTCCATGGCTTCAGCATCGAAGTGACAAGAGGGAAAGCAGCAAAGGAGGAGGCGGGCGCCTGCAGCGCAGTGGCAAGCATTAGAACTCCCTTTCCTCCCACCCCCCCAATTGCTCGAAAGCCGTCTTGGAAGAACTTGGGGATCCCTGGGCAAAAGAGCGCCTTGGGTTCTTCCTTTCTGCCTCCTTTGATGGCAAAGAGGGGGAAAGGGAGCCCCGGCGCGCAAGCAGAAAGAGGGAGCCGCTGGGCTACTTACGGTACCTCTGGGCAAGCAGGACATGAAGAGGAACTGGAGGAGGGTGGCCAGTCCCAGGTGTGTCCCCAGCGCCGGTGCCATGCTCCTCGGAAGAGAGAGAGAGAGAGAAAGGCTGGGGAGACTGGGCTGCTGCTCCTGCAGAGAGGACAAGAGGCAGGCTTGCTTGGGACTGGGACCTCCTCACCAAGTGGAAGGAGGCAGCTCAGATTTCAGACTTCAGCATCACAAGGGAGGGTAAAGGGGGGGGGTGGGGGACTACCTTCAGAGGCTCCTCAGGCGGCCAGAAGGTGGGCGATGGGGACGACGTCACACACATCCCCCCAAAATCAACCCTCTCGGCTGATCCCTTAACCCTTCCTTCGCCTATCTGTCCCGGCAAGCTGGGAGGGAAGGGCAGGAGAAAAAGACTAAGATGCAGCAAGTTCAACCTCCCTTGTATTGCAGCTCACAGCATTCCCAACCCAGGTGAGAATTTTGGAGGTTGTGTAGTCCTCTCCATCCAAAGTAACTCTTCCAAACTCCAGTAAGAGTGGGATTCCCCCCCACTATTACAGACCTATTTATTTGCAGTCAGGCCCATAGCCAAGATTTTGATTCTGGGAAGAGGGGGGGGGTGAGTCTGAGTGAGAGAGGATCTACCCTAGCCAGGCATGTAGCCAGGGGGGGCTAAGGGGGCTTCACCCCGAAATTCTCAGGGTGGTCCGCGAAAAGGCCTTTCTGGTACATTATTTAAACTGTTATGTTTATTCATATCATTATCTGATCACCATGCTCATTATATCCCACATTCATGGGGTTATTGGGATAACAATACAAAAGGTTTGCTAGGGTAGACCCTCTTCCACCCAGTCTCAGCCCCCCCGAACCAAACTCAGCCCCCCCCCAATCAAAATCCTGGCTACGGCCCTGACCCTAGCAAACCTTTTGTATCATTATCCCAATATTTGTTTGTTTGTTTGTTAGATTTATTGGCCGCCACTCGGGGCCGCTTACATCAAGCACAACAATAAAACAACAAATCTACAACAGCAATAAAATCACAAGGATAAAACAATTCCTAAGAGATAACACAAGTCCTAGGGGATAGCACATTACAACTCAAAGGCCTGCCGAAATAGGGCCAACTTGCAGGCCTTCCGAAAAGCCAACAAATTGCGCAAGGCCCGAACCTCCAGAGGTAGTGTGTTCCAGAGAACTGGGGCGATGCTGGAGAACGCCCTTCTCCGTGTTGAAGTTAGGTGATATTGTTTGACATTGGGCACGGTTAGAAGATTCCAGTCTTCAGATATAAGTGTTCTCATGGGACAGTATGGGGTTAGGCGGTCCCTTAGGTACACTGGCCCCAGACCATACAAGGCCTTAAAAGTCAAGACTAACACTTTGAAGGTGATCCGATACTCAATAGGAAGCCAGTGCAGTTCCCGCAGAATTGGTGTAATGTGGCAGCTCGCAGGAGCTCCTGCGAGCAACTGAGCTGTGGCGTTCTGCACCAGCTTGAGTTTCCAGGTCACCGACAGAGGCAGGCCAATGTAGAGAGATATATGGGATATATTGAGCTAGGTCCATTTCTGAGCACAATTCAAATTGCTGGTCTTAGCCTATAACGTCCTATACGACTCCGGCCCAGCTTACTTGTCCGAACATATCTCCTTCTGTGTTCCGCCTTGTAGCTTAAGATCCACCGGGGAGGCCCTGCTCTCGGATCCACCAGCTTTGCAAACACCGCTGGTGGTGACGAGGGACAGAGCCTTCTCGGTGGTGACCCCCTGCCTATGGAACTCGCTCCCCAGCGAAATCAGATCGGCATCCTCCCTCCTTTCTTTCAGAAGCAATCTAAAGATGTGGTTGTGGAACCAGGTGTTTGGCTAATGGATATAATGGCACTGAACATTGAATCTGACCTTGTGATTGTTGTAATGGAATGGAATGGCTTTATGATTGTGTAACTAACACTGTTTTAATCTATGGTATTTGTATGTTTTAATCTTCTTATTATATTGTATTTTACTGCGGCATTTAATCGTTGCCATTTTTAGTTGCTCTGAGCCCCCCTGCGGGGTGAGAAGAGCAGGGTAAAAATTATATAAATAAATAAATAATAAACGGTGATCAGATCATGATATGAATAAACATAACAGTTTAAATAATAAATGTTATTTATTTACTTTCATTAACAAAATGTTTATGAAAATAAATATTTTGAATGTTTGACTTTTTTTTAAAACTTTACAGCTACAGCCTTCTTTTCTTCTCCCCGGCCAGTTTGTCAATTACTTTTTCTTGATAGTGATGTCCTGATGGATGGAAATCATTGCTAGTCCACTAAGTCTCTGGTCTGTCATTAAACTTCTAGATACACTTTTCACTCTCTTCATGGTTGAAAACCATCTTTCCACATTGCATGTCATTACTGGTAGAGTAGCTAACACAGTCAAAAGGAAATTTATTGACCGATAGTAGGTTTTGTCACACAGTTCCAACACTTTAAGTACCTCAATATCTTTCTTAATTGATGGTGTAATATTACACCACATTATGTACACTCAGCCTTGACAGAAGCAAGTGCTGCGTCATTTTCAACGCATTCTGACAGTTGTTCCATATGGTGAACTTTGGCTAGACCTGAAAACCCAGGGAGGAGAACCTGGAACCTGGTTAAAATGTCTTCATTTGACACAAACTTTTCAGTAATGTTTTGTATGAGTGGTATGAACAGGTATGAACAGCGCAACTCTGAAATAATCAAAGTGACATGCTTCTATATATTTCTAATACTCCGACTTGATGTGGATTTTTATGCTCTACCAATAACCCTCTGCTTCCTTTCAAGCCTAATCTTAAACTTAAACTGAACAGAAATCCCCACCCAACTGTCATTCTAATTGTCATTCCCAGAGATTTAAAGCTAGGGCTCCTTACCCAGGGAGGAGAACCTGGAACCTACTCTTAAAGATACATGCAGCATGTTAGCATGTTAGTAGCATAACTAACGTCATTTTAACATAGAAAAACTGTTTAATAATAATAATATAATCAGGGCATTGAACCAAGCCAACGCTGGATCTGGACCAAACTTGGCACATAGAGCCAATGTGCCCAACAGTGCATACAGACAGGGATTGGGGAATGATTGTACCTTTTCAAATGGGAGTTGTTGTTTACCTGGATCCAGAGAGTCCCAGAAGGCAGCCGATGGGCTCAACGCAAGCCACTCTCAGCCACGAGTGTGGCAAGACTTCAATGCACAGGCGCAAAGGCCTGCTGAGTGCATGGGTGCAAAGGCCTATTTCGGCCTCTGAATGGTCTGTGGTGTGGCGGTATCCTCTTTGGTGCCTGGGCTGTTGGCTCACTCCCCTTCCTCTCCCGGCACCAAAGGCTGAGACCAGGGGCACCGAAAAAGAAAGAGAGTGCACCGAGGGCTCAGGCACGGACAAGGACACAACACATAGCATTAAGGCCTTCTTGCAGACCAACCTGAGAATTTTGGGGGGGGGGGGCTGAAGCCCCTCAAGCCCCCCTCCTCCCCAGCTACAATGCACATATACATGGCAAGCATTCAATGCCATAGACATACGACACATATAGACAGACACAGAGGCAATTTAACATTCCAGCTTTTCTGGCTTCATGAGGGTATGCTTGGTTCTGGTCACAGGGGGAGCTGCCGCCTCACTATCCACTTCTGACACCAAGCCCTTGATGAAGTACTTCTTTATTATTACACAAGTTGCTGTAAGGTTTTATGATGTCACAAACTAGTTAAATTAGCCTTCCTGCATAAAGCAGTACCTAAATTTCCTACTTGACAGATGCAAATGTCTTTCAGGCTGCATAGGCCAACAGCAAGCTAGACTATTAATGATCAGGAGCTCACTCCTACCCGGGCTCGCTTTGAACACATGACTTCTTGGTCAGTAGTGATATAATGCAGCTGGCTATGAGCTAGCTGTGTCACAACCCTGTCCAAAATGACATTCATAAGCTTTTGGGAAAACCAGGAATCTCCACAGCATGACCCTTTTGGAGATTAATTGGCATTCACACTATTTGGAAAAATCATTGGCTCCACTGGCTGCCAGTCTGCTACCAAGTCCAACTCAAAGTGCTGGTCTTGGCCTATAAAGCCCTATATGGTTCTGGTCCAACTTACTGTCCAAATGTATCTTCCTCTATGAGCCTGCATGAGCTTTCAGCTTGGCTGGGGAGGCCCTGCTCTTCCTCCCAACCTCTTCACAAGCACAATTGGTTGGGACAAGAGACATGGCCTTCTCAGTGGTGGCCCCTGGGCTGAGGTTGAGAAGGATGGGATATAAATGTTCCAAATGAATAAATAAATAAATGTTCCAGAAGCATTTTCTCCTGACATTTCACCCACATCTACGGCAGGCATCCTCAGAGGTTGAGGGGTCTACATTTCATTTCTTTCTCTGCTGGGCATTGTGTGTGTGGTGGAGTAGAACGGTGAGATCTGCTTAGTGCATCAGATACTCTACTTAAGAGATCCACTCCAATATATCTTATTATCCAATATGGTCAAATAACAAAAGATTTCTTGCAGGTGTGGAAAGTATAGTTTTCTAGCTTTAACTGGAAACTGAGAGAGGTGGAGTTTGAAGCTTGCGGCCAGCTGGCTGCACAAATCGAGCTCGAGGAATTTGCTTGCTGCAAAACAGCTCTGCTCCAGTGTTAAGTAAAACTTCTTTTTTGGAGTACTAGTCAGCATGAGTTGGGAGATTCAGAAAGTCTTTACCAAGTGGACACTAGTACTGCAAAGCAACTATAACACCTTTTCTTTCAATAAGAGCACTTCTTCCTGGGGCAACGGAGGGCACTCCCTCCCTACCCCTTTCCCATTTTTCCTGCTGAGCCTTTGCCCCCTAAACTGCACCACTGATAAGCCCTTTATCCAGCAAACTTCTTCTAATGTTAAGATAAATGACAAAAGAAAATTGTGTCACATGAAAGGAGCAAGTAAGGTTAGGCAGAGAAAGTTCAGAAATTGCTTTCATTTTTTATTAGAGAGAGAGAGAGAGAGAGAGAGAGAGAGAGAGAGAGAGAGACTGAGTGCACAGATTTCAAAAAGGAGAAAATTTGATGACTAGAAGAGATTGTTGAATACTTTTTGAGTGATGTAGAAAAGGCAGAAGTAGGGACAGCAATAAGCTGGGCTTGAAGACAGCTTTGAAAGACAGAAGAAATTTCATAATGGACAATAAGGAAAGGACTGATAATTAAATATTTAATCCTACTCTTGGTTCTCATATGTTACACAGATTGCGCAAACTGTTCCTTGACTTCCAAAGAGGTGGCGGAAAAGACAGGTTAATACAAGATGTAGTAAATTAAGTGAATTGTGTGAGCTTTTCAGAAACATTTCTAATACTGTGTTGTCAAAGGATTGCTGTGAGTTTTCCAGGCTGAATGGCCATGTTCCAGAAGCATTCTCTCCTGATGTTTCACCCACATCTATGGCAGACATCCTCAGAGGTGGTGATTTCTAATACTTCCAGTTGTATGAAATTATCTTCATGGCCAATATAATTTCTGAGAATTCACTCAGCTATACTTAGGGCCTTTCCCCAATACTTCCACCACTTGAAGATAATAAGGTTTGCTTATTTGCTATTTCACATATCCATGCAAAGTTCAGAAACAGTTTCAGATATGGAGGTCATAGGTAAAGGTTTTCCCCTGACATTAAGTCCAGTCATGTCCAACTCTGGGGGTTGGTGCTCATCTCCCTTGCTAAGCTGAAGAGCCAGCGTTGTTTGTAGACACCTCCAAGATCATGTGGCTGGCATGACTGTATGGAGCACCCTTACCTTCCCACTGGAGCAGTACCTATTGCTCTACTAATATTTGCATGTTTTTGAACTGCTAGGTTGGCAGAAGCTGGGACTAACTGCAGGAACTCACCCCGCTCCCCGAATTCGAACCTGCAACCTTTCGGTCAGCAAGTTCAGCAGCTCAGTGGCATAATCCACTGCACCACCATCATACTGTAGTTCATTAAACAGAATGAGACAAGCTAATAGAAACAACATTAGATCTAAATAGACAACAAGAAGAGGAGAGATTAGACCTGGTAATTAAGGATAAAATATGGTTGAAAATATAAATATATGTAAAGGTGTCCTGATTCTTTCAGCTTCACAATGTAATAAAAAGCCATTATTAAAAATTACCTGCTGGTAGAAAATAAGATATGCAAGGAAGAGTAAGAAATATTGAGAGCCTTAGGAAGATTTATTTCTTATTTGATGGAGGTACCAAAAAAATGCAGTACTTCCCATTCCCTCTCCCCCTTTCCCTCTCCCTCGGGGAGGGGGGGAATCTCTGCCACTCTGACTCCTCAAATCCTGAGGTCTTTGGACAGTTTAGAGACACCCTGTTTTATAAAAGCATGACCTTTCAGAGATCAAAACCTTTTAGAGAGAGAGGCAAATATCAGTTTGAATAGAATCTTCTCAAGTGATATATAACCAAATGCAAGGTAATTTGGCTTCAGTTGTAAGACAAAATAATCTATTGTCTCTGATCTGTTGGGAAACAGAGAATAGGCCAGTGCATAAAATAGCAGTTCTTCAGAAGTGTTTTCAGTACCCAAAAATATATCTATAATCCCAAAAACAACTTTATTAATATTATGCACTCAATAGACAATATGCAGTAGACCTTTGTTTAAAAAATAACATATTTGGTTTATTCACAACCTTAATGTGTTCTGCATACACAGATACAAAACTTATCAATCAGTTACAGATATGTTTAAGATAGTTAGACCATCTCTCTTAGAATCAACAGCAGGCAAGTGTTTCCAAGTCTGTGATCTCAGCAGTCCCAAAGTCTAAAAGAAGTCTGTGCTCTGTGCTTGTCTCAGAGCAGATCATGTGGTCTGCAGCCCCTCCCACAACTTCTCAGGAAAACATAAAGCATGGAAAGGAAGCTGCATATCAGAACACACATACAATAAGTAAGCACAGGATTATAGATAAACAAATTACAAGAGGTTTGAAGAAGGTTGTAATTACTGACACCCTGAGAATAAAGGTGCCATCTAAACTGTAGAATTAATGCTGTTTGACACCAGCGTAGGTGCCACGACTCACTGCTATGAAATATTGAGACTTGAAGTTTCACTCTTTAGGAGAGGAGGCTAAAGACCTTCCATGATTCCCATAGCATTGAGCTATGGGAGTTAAAATGGTGTCAGTGTATTAATTCTACCGTATATATGTACCCTGAAACACGGGTCACCTATTGCCAACACCTACGACTCCTCAAACACTTTCATCAGTACTGTCTTCACTCAATCCTAAATGTACACTGGTCTGACTATGTGACGAATGTTGCTGTCCTTCAGCAAGCAGGGATCACCAGCATTGAGGCCATGTGTGACAAGTTGTTAAATAAACTCTTTTAATTTTGTTCATCAAGTCCTGCCTCCCTGTGTTTAAATCCTCCCTGAGTTTAATGGTGGCAGCGTTAAAGAAGTGAAACCTCTCCAGCCTCAAAATATAAAAGTACTCTGTATTTCTGCCTAGCCTAGAGGGATTAGGCGAGCCCTCACCACAGTACTTGGTGGCAGCCAGGTGTTAAAAAGCCATCACACACCACACCATGCTATTGAAAACTCAGCTAAGCTGGGCAGGGCACGTCTCTAGGTTGGAGGACCACCGCCTCCCAAAGATACTACTCTATGGTGAACTCGCCATGGGTCAGTGCAAGAGAGGCACCCCAAAATAGAGATATAAGGACTCCCTGAAACAACATCTCAGGCTCGGCCAGATTGATGGTAATAAACGGACATTTCTCTGGGTGGAAAGAGGTGAGAAGTGGCGTACCCCAAGGTTCAGTTTTGGGTCCGTTACTTTTTAATTTATTCATTAATGACCTGGATGTAGGAGTAAATTGTGAGGTAGCAAAGTTTGCAGACGACACTAAATTGTTCAGGGTAGTTAAAAATGAAACTGATTGTAAAGAGCTCCAGAAAGATCTCTCGAAATTGAGTGAATGGGCAACAAAGTGGCAAATGCATTTTAACCTAAACAAGTGTAAAGTCATGCACATCGGGGCAAAGAACCCCAACTACACCTACCAATTGATGGGGTCAAAGCTTTCCGAGACAAACCAGGAAAGGGATCTTGGGGTTTTGGTGGACAGCTCAATGAAGATGTCAACCCAGTGCACAGCAGCAGTAAAAAAGCAAATTCTATGCTTGGCATGATCAGGAAGGGAATCGAAAATAGGTCGGCAAATGTTGTATTGCCTCTCTACAAATCTATGGTGAGGCCACATCTGGAGTACTGTGTACAATTCTGGTCACCGCACCTCAAGAAGGATATAACGGAACTGGAAAGGTACAGAAAAGGGCAACAAGAATGATCCAAGGGATGGAGCAGCTCCCTTACGAAATCAGGTTGCAACGCCTTGGTCTTTTCAGCCTTGAAAGACGGCATTTAAGAGGTGACTTGATCGAAGTGTATAAAATCATGCATGGGATAGAAAGGGTGAATAGAGAAAAATATTTTCTGTCACACAACACTAGGACTAGGGGCACTCCCTAAAGCTCCAAGGTAGGAAAGTTAGGACTAATAAAGGGAAATATTTCTTCACCCAGAGGGTCATTGGGTTATGGAACTCACTTCCAGAGGAGGTTGTGACAGCGGTCAGCCTGGACAGCTTCAAGGCAGGATTAGACAGATTCATGGATACCAAGGGAATCAGTAGCTACTGAAATGGACATCCAAGTGCCACCTCTGTGTTGATGGAGGCAGGCAGGATTTCCCCGGGTACTGGTTGTGGGGGGTCGGGAGCAGGTGAGGGTTTTGCCCTCCTTTCTGCTAGAGATCCCTGTGTACAACTAGTGGGCCACTGTGTGACACAGAATGCTGGACTAGATGGGCTGAGGCCCGATTCAGCATGGCTCTTCTTATGTTCTTATGTTCTTATTGATCACCAACAATGGTCCACCCTGGCCTCACATCGGGAGGCATAGAGACACACTATCCATAATGTTGCGGCCTCTTTCGAGAAGACACGCCAAATGGGTCTCGAAGAGAAACGACAATGCAGAAAGAACCGCAACTTGGAAACAACGTCACCCAAGGAGACTTTCTCCTGTTCTTTCTGCAACCGGACTTGCCTATCTCAGATTGGCCTTTTTAGTCATCAACACGCTTGTAAAAAGTGTGGGATGAGTCCTTCCTAAGAATCTTCATTCACGAAGTAATGCTAGAGCTGTACCCTGAGATAGAAGTTAAGCAGAGGCAGTAGTAGTGGTAAGGAATGCAATGGGCTGTGGGAACATTTTCCCCTGTTGACACATCAACCAGCCAGCTTACTCAGGATATTTCCAGGTAGTGCATCCCAAAACATAATTGGGTTCAGGCACATATATTATCTTAAGACTCTGTGGTCATCATGGCTTTCTGTTTTAAATAAAGGCAGCCTTTTCTGTTTGAGGTGCTGTTTTATGTGGCCCCCTTTCGGAGGGCTTGTAAGACTGCCCTTTTTGGCTTAGCCTTTAATTAGGCACACCGGACTAAGAACCATGTTGTATGTCTTCCCATGCCCTGTGTGGTGATGTAATGTGTTTTAATGTGCTTTTATGTTTTTATGCTTTTATTGTAGGGCCGCATGTCGACATGTTGTGACATGTTGCCCGTTATATCTACTGTCATCTGCCCCGAGCCTGCTGGGAGGAGCGGAATACAAAAATGAACAATAAATAAATAAATAAATGTACAGATAATAGGTAGTACTAATACACGAGTATTCATGGAGTGCTAAAAGTTTCACATCAACATGCACAGCATGAAAAAGCTGCTATTATATAGGCAAAACTCAGAAAGCAAAATGTTATTGTGGAACTCTAGAGCAGTAATACGATGTGCCACTCACAGGTCATAGTGACCGATGATTCTCTTCTTGAAGAGAGAATAACAAAAGAACAAAACTATTTGCCTAGTGTGATCAGCCTACTTTGTCCATGGCCAATCTGTAGAATCATGAAAAGTACCTTCTGTGAAACTATGTCAACAGTGGAGAGTTAAGCTCTGAGCCTAGTCATTTGTGCAAGATGAGACTAGTGCAATTGAGCACTGCGATTCAGAGAGCAATCTCACAGAAATATAAAGAGAATCAGAATACAACGAAAGTTATGTTGGATTAGCTGGGGTGACAGGGTGATGAGGGAGGGAGGAGAGGGAGAAGAGAAACCCCCCTCCTCCCCTTTCTTATCCCTCCTCCCTTTTCATCTCTCTCTCCCCCCCCCCCAATTCTCCCATCATCTTGGCCAACATCGCTGCAGGCAGCAGCCAACAGGTAGGACCCATGTCACATTCAAAGATTGTGACACAGGGGACAGGAGGGGACAGTAATTGCATCCCATGTCCCCGGACTGCCTGAGTCCAGAAAATATGGGATGGCAATGAGAACATCAGCAGCCAGTTCTGTTCTGGAAGTTGTCCAGCTGTTCAGACAAGCCCAATATTCTGCATACAGGGCCAGAATTCAGACAATCCCGACTTTGGTTAATGTGGGACAAGGCTGCATTAAAATAACCGTGCAGTATTTTGCTTAAGTGGTAAGTATAGTTGTCCCAGTAAGAATGGCTTTGAGGTATACTGGCCACTGGCCAGGTGTCTATGTGGAAAAACACTGGTGTGTTTATTTTATGAAAGTTTGGAACTCTTTTGTTTGGACCACTAGCTCTGCCAGCCAACTGCCCTTTAGCTAAAGTTAAAATCGCTGGAGATTTTATCCTAAACTCGGATTGCTTTGCCAATGTCAAATCACCATTGGCAGAACAGAGGAAGATGCAGGAAAGGTTTTCTCAGAGTCTGAAAGATGTTTGGATTTTAGGATAGAAATTAAATTAATATAAAACACAGAGCTGAAGCAGTAATTCAATGCCAGACTACCACTACTTTTATTCCTGTCTTCAGCACATTATTGCCAGTGAGAGAATCCCTTTCAATGAAGAAGTAGCAAGTGCATATCTGTAAAGTGTGCGTGTGTTTTTGTATCGGAATTGCCATACAGTATGGTAATATCAGGTGAACGTTTTATAATTTACTTGGAGGATGCCATGGAGGGAGAGGGGGAAGAGGGGGAGAGACAGACAGGCCATTGAACTAAAATCCTCCACTGCTTGTGTGTGCAATCCAGCATTTATAAAGTGCACAGTCCTCCTGGTGCACTCAAAAGCAAGAATACTATCTTGGACTTCATTGTTATGTGGCTGGCTCATGTCTCTGCTTAAAAAAAATTGAGACCCAATTTTGTCATTATGGTGCCTGGAACTGGTCCTCCTAAGTACCTATAAAGAAGATATTTATGTGCAAAGCCTTGGCACTCAAATTTTCTTCACACTACCAAAACAAAATTCTGTATAAAAAAAACCCCTCCGTAGCATAATAAGAGGCACATGAGCCAAGAAAAGACAGACAATGACAATAGGGAACAATTACAAACTCCTCCACGTGCGGTTTTATGTGCAACAGCACTGAATTGTGCATGATTTAGCTCCTTAGAGCCTTACTCTTCCTTTTCAGAAGAAGGTGAGAAGCTGAACTGAAAATACAAACAACAATACTATTGATTTGTAGCAGTCCTAACATGGTAAGACTTGTAACGATGATGTTAAAAATAACCACCAACACCATCCTGGCAATAATACTTTATCTATATTCCTTTGGAAGAGGTGGGACAAGTACTAGTTTATGATCTCATTTATATTTCTGGGCAGGTAATCAGTGAAATGCAGCCAAATGGATGTAAATGTATAATGGAATTGAAAAAGCATGTGTTTCTCTCAGGTTTATTTTTAGTGTTTTGAAATGGTTTTACTCATTGAGAGTTTCTACGTCTCTTTTGTGTACAGTCTAAAATTATCTTCACCATGACAACATTCTTGATGTTATGTGGGAGTAATAGTTTCAGCAACATCAGAAATAACAAAGAATGGGGCTGGATATTTTGGTGTCCATTCACAAACATGCAGATAAGAAAAGAAAAAGTAGAATGTATCAGAAAAAGAGAGCCAAGGCACTGCTGGAACAGCCATTAAAACCTTGTGCCAGCTGAACTTCTGACCTGAAGGTTGGTGGTTTGAATCCGTGATACAGAGTGAGCTGTATCAGCTCTAGCTTCCCAAGCGAGGACATGAGAGAAGCCTCCCACAGGATGGTAACACATCTGGGTATCCCCTGGGAAACGCCTCTGCAGACGGCCAATTCTCTCGCACCAGAAGAAACTGGCAGTTTCTCAAGTCGCTTCTGACACAATAAAAAAGTCAAGATGCTCCTGAGCTAAACATGGAATAGTCTGAACTTAACCTACCTCACAATATTGTTGTGAGGCTGCAAGATAGGTTGGAAAACAACAAAAACACCAACTTTCTTAGAGGAGGGACAGAACAGAAATGTATTAAGTGCAAAAATACATTTAATATTATATCTACCTTGGCTCTGCAGCTGCAAACATTGGTGTGTCCTTTGTTTTTCATGTATGGAAAGCCTTTTTCATGGTTAGAATCACAGTTTATTTCAAAATATCTTTGTGTAGTGTGAGCTAGATTGGTATGGCAAGCCCCATATTTTTGAACTTTTGAGGCATCAGAAGTTTCTTACATATCCTGTAGTACTATTGTACAGTGATGGGTTTTCAGTGGGGAACATTCTTCTCAAACTCTGGATTCAACTGGGGAAATATCTCTTAACCAGCCAGACTTTTTTTCTTCATAGGATGGGTGTAAACTAAACAAATGTGTCAGCAGAAGATTCTTTCAATAAGGTCATACAGTTCAGCTTGATTTAAAACATGAACATTGCAGACAAAAATCTCATAACATGATCTAATCACATTCGGTATTTCAAGGATAGGAGGTAAGACAGGGAGAGAGTAAGAAAAACTGGCAAAGAAATACTGGTTTTGAATTTGGCAGTCCTGCAGATGTTGTAACTATCTCCATGGAAATCTCATCAGGGGTTTTGCAAAGAAGCCTTCCAAATTCCCTCACCCTGACCAAATATTTTGGTAGATAATATTGCTTTACTGAAAATGCTGGCTAGATCTAGACAGTATGTATTATTAATGTCCTGTAATATCCCCTGCCACTCCAATGCTATCCTTTTCCAAAAGAGCTCCAGCCTGCAATGTAGCAAGCATTGCTAAAGTACAACCCACATCCATTTCAACAGTCATCATAGGGCTGCTCTGACAGAGATACATGTGTGCATGCAAGCTAATAAGGCTCCGTCTACACTGCCATATAAAATCCAGATTATCTGCTTTGAACTGGATTATATGGCAATGTAGATTCATATAATCCAGTTCAAAGCAAATAATGTTGATTATCTTCTTTGATAACCTGGATAATATGGCAGTGTAGATCCAGCCTCTGTAACACCAAGCATTGTTCCTTAGGAGGTTCTCCTGTTCAGGTTCCACTGCAATTAGTGGATTTTTTCAAATGACACAGAAAGAACACTCAATGGCCTCTGCCCTTGGTGGTCTATTTATCTTCTTCCCTCAGTACAAGTGCTACCATTTTGCAGAATTACATACTCCGCTCAGCCTAGAGAACAGTTTCCTGCCTGCTACCCTCCATGCCATACATCACTGTCTTTGCCTTCGAAACTAATTTCTGTTGTTGTCTCGGGAGGACATTACTCCATTTCCAGTGTTGAAATAGGATTTAGCTACTGGTCCAGCCATATTCTGTGTACTATCTTGACATCCTGGTCTTCAATTATACCCTATACAGAAACTTCTTTGTATGGATGCTTAGAGCAGGGATCTTGTTTAGTGTCATAGAAAGGGCACCTCTCTAGGACCATCACTCCATCCAACGTGCTCATGCACCTGCTTCAGTGTCACTTCTGTATCTCATAAACTGCCATTCAAATTTGATATTACATGCAGAAAAATAACCGTGATGCATTCAAGCACCATACATAGTTTTCTATTATAGTTCTCACATAGAAGAGTTTTCCTCATGATATGGTTCTTCTAATAAGTCTCCTTGGGGAATTACTTCAGTACATAGTTATTAGTAATATATCAGGCCTCTTCATCGATCCTTATTAGATGCATTTGGTGTATGGTGTGCCTAGGAAGAAACCCTCAACTGTTGGAGCTCATGGAATGTAACCAACCATGTGCGCCAGGCTTTGCTTCAGATGCCATCTCAGACACAAAGTGAATGAATGGCTTTGGCTATATCACTATATCTCATCCTCATAGTACTGAACAGTGTCAGCTTGTGTCTTATGTCACCTGTCAGCTTATTGCAATCCTGAATTTCAAAGGGGTTTCTTTGGCAAGGGATGCTCAGAGGTGGTTTTGAAATATAGCCTAGTACCTGGTATTCATTGGCTATCCCATTTAAATACTAGCAAGGACTGGCTCTGCTGAGCTTCTAAGATCAGATGGGATCTGGTACCTTTGGAGTATTTGGTGCCACTATGTACCAGACTGCAATAATAACTTGTGAGTAATTGCATACTCATGAAAAATGCAGATTATCATTGTTTCTATTCTAATCCTTGTTTTATTGTTTCATTTGCTGTTTTATTGAGGGAGAGATAGAGAAAGAGTTAGTTTATCCCCTAAAATAAATAAAGCAGAATGTGTTTTGAATGAATGGATGGATTAAGTCTGCATGACTTCATGTTTTAATATTAATGATAAGAACTTTATTATCATTTATCTAGATAACAGGCTGTTTCCAGTGCATAACTTCTCCTAAACAGTTTTGTTTTGAAACATACAGTGTTTACCCTTGGCTCACATTTCTTCCTCTTGAGTGTTGTCTCCCAAAGTCAGATTATTGAGACTAAATGCTCTTTTCTGTTCTGTAAAACACATTGTATACTTGGTTGAGTTTTCATCATGCTCTTCAATCTCCCCTGAGTAATCAGGTTCTCTTTGTTGTGCTCCAACCAAGATACAGCTTTACCTTTTAATATAATATAGCCAAAAGCTCTTAGCTGAAGCCAATAGACTCAAGCAGATACATTAGCATGAGGAAGTCATAGTGGTTAGACAGCTTCCATCAGTCATGATAGAAAAGGGAAAAAAAGACTGTAATCCAGCACTGAATTTAGAAAAGGATGACTGACTGACACCAGATCCGAACTGAAGGGAAAGGGTCACAGCTTTCTCATCAAATCAAGTCAGCACAGCTGGTCATTGCCATGGTCTTAAATGTTTTGGCAGGATGGAGTTCCCATAGATCTGTGCAAGGAAATAATGGAGGCTCGGAATTGGTTCATTTGTGGTAATGATTCACCCTGCCTCAAAACACTGTCATCTTGACAAGAGTAAACATGAAGCAAGTTTTCCCAGAATGAAATCTAAACACTGTAGAAGTCATTGGCCAGGGATGTCTCACAGTGACATTGAAATGAACCTATTTCTGCTGCTTTTATGATTTCAGCAGCTCTTTGAAGGAAAGGCAAATCTTTACCTGATGCATCTCTAATCATCTCTAATCCATCATTTTTGCATTGTGCAGAAACATCTGTAGAGGTGAACCTGGTTTATAAAGCTTCTCTTTTTGCATTACATTAAAGGTTATACCACTTCTATTGTAATGGCTCCATCCTCAAAGATTTTGAGTTTTCTAATTTTGGTGAAGTACTTAGAATTCTTTACTAAACAGCCCTAGTGATCAGGAGAATGGATTAGAACTCTCTATTTATTTATTTACAACATTTCTATCCCACTCTTCTCACGTCCGCAGGGGGACTCGGAGCAGCTGATAATGGCAATGATTCGATGCCACAATAATTACAATTGTAATAGCAAAATAAAATCATACAATACAATAAATTAAATTAAATTAAAACAACATTAGTTATACAATCCTAAAGGCCGTTCCATTATAACAATCGTATGGTCCAATTCAATGTTCAGGTGCCATTAAATCCATTAGCCTAAAACCTGGTTCCACAACCACTTCTTCAGTTTTCTTCTGAAAGAAAGGAGAGAGGATGTCGATCTAATTTCGCTGGGGAGCGAATTCCACAGGCAGGGGGTCACCACCGAAAAGGCCCTGTCCCTCATCGCCACCTGTCACGATGCACGGACTTGACCGGCCCCTTAATCACACACACAGAGACGGGCTGAAGGCTAACTACTTTATTGAATATAAAAACAGTTCCAAAGAATATGTCCAATAGAATATAAAAACAATCCAAAAGGCTTGAAGTAACAATGTCCAAAGTAACGTAGCAAATAGGCAAAAGCTTGGCAAGGCTCCGCAAAACTATGCGGATCAGGAAACAGGGCAAGGCTCCGCACAACCAGGCGGATCAGGACAAGGCAAGGCAAGGCAAGGCAAGGCTTGATGACCACAGGCTAGCTTAGCTTCGTGGCCCCACTCCGCTTCACGCCTATTCAGGTAAGACGTGGCCGGAGCACTGAGGATTCGTTCCCACGGATCCTATACTTAATCCTTCGGCCGAGGTCCCCGACGCTCTAGGCTTCTTCGTCTCCAATCGCTGCTCACGGACCTCGGCCGGTCTATGCTCTTTGACCATTCCCTTCTGCTAGACTCTATGTTCCGTCTCCTATCAAAGGTTCGACCTTGTCTCTCCGCAGCTGTGTTTCTATCTCCCTGAGAGCTCTCCTCCCTAGCCGTTTCCCATGCGCTTTCTTCCATATCTTCCCCGGGAGGCTCCTGAGAAGATCTCCCCCCAGGATGTTCATAACTCCCAGAATCGCTGTCCATCTGCACCTGGTTATCTGAATCTTCACTAGGGCCAAACAACATTTCTTCCCAGGCCAAGCTCTCTGTGGGCGAAAGAGGCCCCTGAGGGGAAAGCTGCCCTTTGCCCCAGTCATCTAGCTCATCCTCTGAATCATGTTCTGGCACAGCTGGTTCTAATGCTAATGGGACCCCAGGTCCTAACCCCTGCCCTCCAGGCACAAACGAGAACTGCTGTGCTACACCACCAGCCGTGTTTGCGAAGCTGGTTGGACCGAGAGCAGGGCCTTCCCGGCAGATCTTAGACTACGAGGTGAAACGTAGAGGGAGATACGTTCGGACAAGTAAGCTGGGCCAGAGTCGTATAGGGCTTTATAGGCCAAGACCATAGAAATCTCTCTATCAGAGATTTGTAGTGCCTCATTGCACTACAAATTCCAGAATACCATAGGATGAGAAATGACATTTAAGATGGAACGAGTTAGTTGAGTACAAACTGCTTTTGTACTTGTGTTCATTTTGAAGTAAGCAAAGGACCTTTTCCTTTGAAGAACGTGGGCAGAGAAGAGAAAACTGGCACATTTTAAAAGCAGATGAAAAGTGGAACAACAGGGGTTTAATAAGAGCTGTCCTTCAAGGCAGTTGAAGGATATAGTACCTGTTGCTGAAGGGGAAAGGTATGTTGTCCTCAAACATTTTTGTTGCCCTCCTATAGGCAACTGATTGTCACAATGTGAACAGAACACTGAAAGGCTTCACTTCAAATCCAGAAACAAATCTATGTTTTACTTCTGTATGACTTCCCTCTAACTAGCTTCCATTTTGCTATAAGAAGATAACTCATTCAGTCCAGGCAGCATTTGATATCCAGGTGCCTGATAAAACCTGGGCAGAAGCATGCCCATTTAGAACTGACATAAACAATCAGCTATGTAAGAAACTGCAGTAGTAAACACAACTATTTGTTGGCCTTTTAGCTTTCTAAGCCATTTGCTTACTGAGGGTGCATCTACACAGCAGAATTAATGCAGCAGTTTGACACCACTTTAACTACCATGACAGAATGCCATATACTCACTGGACTTGTAGTTCTACAAGGTCTTTAGCGATCTCTGCCAAACAGTAGTGGTTAATCACCAAACTACAGATCCCAAGATTCCATACCTTTGAGTCGTGACAGTTTAAGTGGTATTAATTGGATTAATTTTACTATGCGGATCAGGGCCGTAGCCAGGATTTTGATTCGGGGGGGGGGGCTGAGTTTGGTTCGGGGCTGAGACTGGGTGGAAGAGGGTCTACCCTAGCAAACCTTTTGTATTGTTATCCCAATAACCCCATTAATGTGGGATATATTGAGCATGGTGATCAGATCATGATATGAATAAACATAACAGTTTAAATAATGTACCAGTAAGGCCTTTTCGCGGACCACCCTGAGAATTTCAGGGGGGGGGGCTGAAGCCCCCTTAGCCCCCCCTGGCTACATGCCTGATGCGGATACACCCTGAGAGAAGAGGCAGCTTGGAACTTTTTTTGTGTGTTCCATTGTCTACTTCTCATTTTAATTTTTGTTTTTAAACTTTATTTATACTCCACCTTTCTCCCCATGGGGACTCAAGGCAACTAACAACCATACACTTTGGTCCTCATTTAAAACAAAGTAAATACAAACAATAAAAACCAAATACATAGTACTGTGTGGGTAAAATTTTAAAAAATACAGTATAATAAATACAAGTAAAATACATTTTAAAACATAATTATCTGTTTGGTCAACTGCAAATCAATGCAACATCCTTGCTCTACTGATAGTCACAGTTTATTTTTACTTAATACAAAGCGGTTTTAATACCTCAAAAATCACAAGCAAGTTTTCAAAAAAGTAACATGAGCTGTGAGAAAAAGCTACAAATCACAACTTCCTCGGTGTGTTTCTGAAGAAATTACACTGAAATCTTACTCCACATTCAGACATGATTGCAAGGACAATGTTCAAAATTGGAGACTTCGTCCAGTTCCATCAAACTAGCATTAATTATGATTATGGTATGTCTCACTGAAATTTGTAAAAGAAAATTAATGTATAGCTACCTTAAGTCCCATTGCTTTCTATAAGATTTGAGGATGTATCAAATCTTATAGAAAGTGCTTATAGAAAGTGCTTTGATATTGCTTTAACTCCCAAGGCTCCATCTTATGGAATCCTGAGATCTGGAGTTTTATTAGCTACGTTCAAGGCAAAACATTGTGCCTGGAGGCATTCAGACAGGGTTTTCAGTTGTTCTCTGTGTGTGTGTGTGTCTGTTTTGTTTTGTTTTATTAGTGGAATGGTCTACAGTCTTTGGAGGATTTAGGGGGATTGGGGTGGGTGGCTACAGAAAAGAGGTAGAAGTCTTATACAGCCGGTGGGCCGTTGTTTGCACAGCCTACCTCTACTACTTCTACTATGGGGAAAGGAAGAACTGGTTGAAGAACTGGAAGTTATGGAAGAAACCCTAGAATGTATATATCAAATTGTATCCTAACCTTCTGCTTGTGCAGACCACGGAGCATACCATGACTTCTTAACACTTGCTCAAATGTTACATCCAGCCCATGGTTCTCAAAACTGTTTGTTTTCAAGTGATAAAAACAAGCCATCAATTGTAAAGTTGCAACGCTTCATTAGCAAATACATTTTGATTTCACTAAATAAGGAATCCAGACAAAAGTCAAACTTTCTTGTAAACAACAAAGCATTAAGAAACATCCAATTCTGGTGAAACATTGAAACAATAAATGTTTCTGACGAAAATGGGAAATGAGTCAAAGAAACGCCAAACAAATAACTGTAATAGATTTAGTTGTAATAATTAACATGTGTGTCTTACACCTTATTTTGAAAGACAAAAATCCCCCTGAAGCAGCCAGTCAGCCAATGGAGTCATTTTTTAATAATAATCTGTCACCTCACCACAGGCAGTTTTGCCATCAAGCAGAATGGAGAGCCATTGCATTCTTATCTGGATCAAAGTGTTGAAGTGGTCTCTTGGCAAGGATTTTGATGACCTGTGCCAGGGGTCCTCAAACTTTTAAAATAGAGGGCTGGTTCACTGTATCTCAAATTGTTGAGGGGATGGACTATAGTTTGCAAAAAAAGAGAAAAGAATGAATTCCTATGCACACTGCATACTTCCTATTTGTAGTAGAAAAACACAAAAGATTATTTATTTATTAAGAGCATTTCTATCCCATCTTTCTCGCCTCTGAAGAGGGAGTCAGAATGGCTACCAGCAGGCATCATTCGGTGACAAACAGTACACAACATAATATACATTTAACCTACATTTAAAACAGTTAGAAATACATAAAAACAATGCGCCATTTCATGTCATCCTCCAAATCAATCCATAGCCATCAGTTTCCACAGTCCATTAAAACCATCTTTGTTCCATTGCCATCAACTAAAAACTGTCAGTTAAAACCATCTATTCTGCAAACGCTTGATCCCATAACCAGGGTTTGAACTTTTTCCAGAAGGTAATAAGGGAGGGGGAAGATCTAATCTCATTAGAGAGGGCATTCCACAGCTGAGGGGCCACAACCGAGAAGGCCCTGTCTCTCATTCCCACCAAACATGAATGTGATGGTGGTGGGACAGAAACCGAAACAACCATACAATATTTAAATCGAAGAACAGTTTTAAACAACATAAACTTACTAGTATTTCAATTGGAAGTGTGGGCCTGCTATTGGCTGATAAGAGAGTTGAGATAATTAGGATTGTTGTTCTGTGCCTTCAAGTTGGTTCAGACTTTGGGCGACCCTAAGTCTAAAGTTTAAGTAAATGACCCTGGAGGACTGCATCTGGACCATGGGCCTTAGTTTAGGGACTGTTATGATATCTACAGCTTCTAGCCAATCACGTCGATATTTTGCTGGTCAAAACACAAAGTACAAACTGAACGGCTACTGAACTTTAACTTTCCCACAGAACACAAAAGTATTCAACTTTGGCTGGATCATGATTATGATTTAATTAAATTCTATTTTTACTGTTTGCAAGCTGTCCAGTCATTACTCTGCACTGTATATAGTGTGCAAATGTGCCTTTAAAAAGGGGAAAGGAAAGGAAATTTGTTTAGAAGATTTATAGTGTGAGCACTAAAACCTGAGGCACAGCCTGCCTATTTCAGTAGTCCATTATTTCTCTTAGCAATGAGCATTCCAGTGTATATAGCTCATATATGGTCTACTTTCTAACTCTTAGCAGTCACAAGAAAAATGTGAGGATAACGCCACAGTCAAAATATGATAGATTAAAGCATTTCTCCAACATACATCAAAACAGGACTTGTGGTGAGAAAGAGAACATAAATTTGCCACTCAAAAAAAAAACCAAAGAAGAAGAAGGAAGGAACAAAGGAAGGACATTAAAAACAGAATTTTGGGGTAGGGGGTATGAAATCTAATATATAATTAAGACTTTTAAAGGATATTTAATTTTTGGAAGGCAGTTAATTGATTGCACATTTCTAAAGCATGTGTATCATTCTGAAAGTGACTTGTAGACAGTGGTGATCAATGAGTTACATGTCAGTGGGTGTGGATATGATTGCTCTGGGTTTTAGTCCAAATTGTAAAGATAAAAACATATGTTTCAAATCCCCATCTTCCAGCACGTTGCAGAGCTTCTTTGAAGTGCAAGGTAAAACCTGCATGATAGAAATCCACTGCCATGAGAGCCTTTAGTCACTATTGCTTCAAAATGTATCTGAAACTATCCATTAGATACAAATTTAGAAGTAAAACAAAATGTCACATCAACCTTCAAAATGTGATTGCTGTCCTGGATCCTACATTTCTGGACCCCTCACCACTGCACTAGGTTTTCCTAGCCTCTGGTGGCGCAGTGGGTTAAACCACTGAGCTGCTGAGGTTGCTGATAGAAAGGTTGGCGGTTCAAATCCAAGGAAGCAAAGTGAGCTCCTGCTGTTAGGCCCAGCTTCTGCCAACCTGGCAGTTCGAAAACATGCACATGTGAATAAATCAATAGGTACCACCTTGGCAGGAAGGTAACAGTGCTCCATGCAGTCATGCTGGCCACATGAACTAGGAGGTGTCTACGGACATCGCTGGCTTTTCAGCTTAGAAGTGGAGATGAGCACCAGCCTCCCAGAGTTGGACACAAGTAGACTTAATGTCAGGGGAAACCTTTACCTTTACTTAAACAGATGGTGAAAAGAACAATGCAGCATAGAGATCAACAAAATGTGAGTTTGTGGTCACAATCTGATGGTTTCTTTGTTTGTTCCTAGTGTATTCCTAATGTTCGAGCAAAATTTCAAAGAAGCATAATGCCCAATTTGCAAATATCCCATGATCAAAAACAGTTTGAAAGTTTGCAGACTTTGGGAGACTCAGGTTTTTTCTACATTATACTAAAACCTGAGACTTCCTGGTCCGCCATTAAGGTACTCCTTCAGTCCTCCTGGTGCATAGAAATGGCGTGCCAGGAGATGAGGGAGGCGAGGAGGAAAATCACTCCTACAATCTGCTGATCCGCTACAAAGGAAGACTGTGAGGATAGCGAGGGACCATTTTCTGGGACTGGCAGATCTGTGTGTGGACCTGTTGTCTGAGATATTTTTTTGCCTCAGTTATAAAATGTGGATTTTGGTCCTGTTTGGAACCATCCTGAAAAGTATAATGTTGCAAGTAAGCATAGTTTTAAGATTGTGCACTATCAGTGGTGATTACACAGGATGTTTTTAAGTTTAGTACATTGATCGTGTTCCATTTCTCAGCTGAACAATTCTCAGGCAGCCTCTGAATGGAAGAGTTTCATACAAACAGACTTGAGGTTTGTGAAAGAACAGTAGGATATTACCAGAGCAAATAAATTATATCACTTCTGGCTAAATCATGACGATGATCCGAATGGAAATCTTTGGAATTGCCTTTCCAGTTCTGTGGACTGAAAGTGGAAAACCTGACTGCAATGACGACTGCAATGCTCCAGTTCAGCCTTTCTCTGTTTCTTTGTTCCACACCAATAACAGCCAACACTTCTGCCTGCTTTTGTCAAGTTTGTTCAATTGTCTATTTTTAAAATAAACTCTGTAAATGTTTATTTATTTTTTTTGGTTGTCATAGTAATTAGTATTTCCATCCTAAAGCTTTCCTTCCATCTCTCCACACTACCTCCGCTCCCTCTTTATGTTGCTTTACCAATTCATGTTCCAGACTAGGGATTCTAACCATTTTCTGCCAAGAATAAAATTAGGTTAAAAGTATCAAATTCTGCAGAAGTCTGTGGCTGGGATATAGGTCATAGTGTCTAGGTCAGAACAGTGGTGCTAATTCAACAGAGTGAAGAATTGAACAAAGGCTAGAGTCAACTTGGAAAGATCCAAAAACATCCCTGAGATTCTTGTGACAGTAACATAAACGGGATGCTCTTGTCAAGGGAGATAATGAAAACAGGAACTGTCATGTCCCAAGCAAGTTGGGCAAGCCAAAACTTTTCCATGGCCAGAGATTTCTTTCTCATTGGCTCATGACCCAGAAAAAAGTTATTGAATTATCAAAGCTTGAGTCCAAACGTTGTCCTGTTAGAACTATTGATACAGACAATGGCTCAGGCTTTATGGAATTATCTCCTGAGGATCCAAAACTAGCTGTGTGCTGAAAGAGATTTTATTAGTGTCAGAGGTTGGAGCTGTAAAATATTGATGTATCTATTTTTAAAAATTATTTGCCTTTTAAAGATTTTATCATTTTCTTCCTCTAAAGTTGGTGACATATGGGCATGGCAGGATACAGAAGGGATATAGGAAACTTGCCAAAACAAGTAAATAAAAAAAACCCCAATAAAAATAAAAAGCCTTCTGTAATACCCAGTTTACACATTGACAACTGTAAGAACTCACCTGCCTTAAGCAGGGCCGAGGCCTGCTTAGAAGAGGTTTGGAAATACTGTTTTGGTTGTGCTGGCATCCATTTTGGTGAGGTGGCTGCAGCCAGCAACCATTAAGGGAAGGGAAAGCCAGAGCAAGGGGGCGTGGCCTTGCAGGCTTGTGCCTAATTACAGGGAAGAGGCTTTGATTGGTTAGAGTGTAGAGGGGGAGGAGTGGAGCTGACAGAGGAGAAAATCCTGTCAGAAAGTGTCAGTCTGGAGCAGGGCTGTGAAGAGGCTACATCTCCAGCCTCTGCTGTCTAGTGTCAGGCTGTAGATTTCACATCTAAGCCTGAGGCAGTCTTGAGCAGGGTTTCTGGGGGAGTAACACCAGAGCCTTAGCAATAGAGACTGACAGTCTGTCTTAAGCAACCACCACGTAGGAATAGGCTGGACTAGGGGGGGTCAAGACTCAGCTCTGACAGCCCTTAGGGCCAGTAGAGATTCTAGTGGGGACGCTTTTGAAGAGTGCCAATTTAGAACTGTCTTGTGATAGTCAGTTGGGATACCTGGTCGTCTCTTGAGAGGGGGGAGACAGGTGGAGGGCCTCTTAGACTGTGGGTGCTAGTAACCCAGTGTTAGCCAGACTCAGGGAACTATCTATGAGATTAGATGTTCCAGTATTAAGGGACAACGACCATCTAGTTTAATTATTAGATTGGAAGTTTGGAGACAAGCCTCAGTGCTGTCTAGGAAATTGAACATAACATCTTAAGAAGAAGCAATAGCCTCGTTGGTGAGAAACCTTTACGCTCCAGCACACATATTGATTTTGTAACCATCACGCTATCCTAATTCTATCATTTCTGTAACCATACGCCATCGTTGCCTCATAGAAGAACCATTATGCTCAGTACCTCATTGTTAGCCTTGTTGTTTGTTAATAAATCCTTTTTGTTTATTAACTTTAAAAAGAATCCTCCATCATCTTTCTGTCTCCACATTTTAATTATTGGTGGGTGGGTTGTTGTGAAGGCATCGCTACAGACACCGTATTTAATTTTAAAGAAATCCTAATTACACATTAGGTTGGTGGCAGACTACCGGGAGTGTCAATTAGTTAATTTTTGGTGACTGAGATCGTCACAACAACCAATTCAGTAATGGGATGCTGAACTTTCAGGAGGTGGTCTGCATATATGAATGAGTCATGACAAATTAAGTGCCATAGTAAGAATTGTCATGCCACTACTCAAAAACACAACACTTTTAAAAAGGATTTTTCAGAATCAGAAATTGAACAAATGCTGTATATTTCAATGGAAAAGACTTTTGACTAGAGCAGTGATTCCCAACCTTTTTTGACCAGGGACCACTTTGAACAGGGACCACTGTCCAACATTTGTACCATAAGGGTTATGAATCAGTTTTGGTCAACTTTAGATTCAGTTTGGTTATTTGGGCTGCTGATTCAGAAAATCGCATTGGATAGACCACATCAGCTCTAGTTTCTGATACATATGCCATCCAGTAGTCACCATCTGCTTGCCCATAGAAAACCATATTTAATAATCTAGAGCTGATGTGGTGGTAGTAATATTTTGTGGGTAGTCAGCCTCTCTCCTCCTGTCATCTCTGTTGCTTCACCACTATAAAAGAGTTTTGCAAGACCAGTTACTCTCAGTGCTGCATGGTTTCGAGGCAACAGGGTAGTAATTGTGAGGCCATGGACCATATTTTCATTCTTGTGGATCACAGGTTGGGAACCACTGGGCTAGAGGCTGATTTTGAAAGCTATGCTAATCAGATTTAAGACCATCTCATCCTGGTTCTAGCTTCCCAAAGCAAATTCATGAGCTATGATGAAGTAGAGTAACACCCTCTTATTCACACTCAATACACATGATTTTCCTTAGCCACATTTCAAAAATATTGTTGACATACAGTGGGCCAAATATTTCTAGTATCTATTTCCAGTCAGACACTAGTCATTAGGCAATTGAAATACAATAGTTTAATCTGCAGAAAAACACTATCGGGTGGGTATGTAGTAGTCGAGTGTCACACTAGACTGATCTGCATGATGGGTTTTATAGTTGACCAGAGTCAAATTGAAGTATACATGCACACACATGCATACCCTTTTTCCTGTTTTCTGACTGCACCTTCCCCCTCCCAACTCTGTCCTTCAATTCTGCATCTTTCTATTCCTCTTGTTCCAAAATGATCCTGTTTTTCCAAAACAATCTTTCTGGGATTTCCACTCTCCTGTGCTCCCCCTCCCATCTCTTCCAGATGATTTTTATCACTTCTTCACCCCTTACACACATCTCTTTCCCGGTGCCTGGCAACACTTATCTCTTCCCAAATTCCTTCACTCATTTTCACTCCCTCCTCCCTTTAACCTGTTCTCAAAATTTATTTATTCTAAAATTCCCAATTTTAAAATCTCAGCCTTCTTCAGTATTCTCCCTGGAAGTGTTTGTGGATGTCTAGGTCATCCAGTTCTATGATACACGTTGGACCCAAGCATAGTCAACATCCAGTTTTGGCTATATTGCTGTTTCAGATATTCAAAGATGATCTTGGAAGTATCCCCCACACACAGAGAGGGGGGGATGGGGATATTACTAAAATTAAAAGCATCTTCTGTAATCTGCATTGCTATTGATAGTGCATAACCTCAAAAAATGTGCTTACTTGGAATTTACTATCATACTCCCTCTGCACATATTTGTATGGAAAAGTAACCTGAACAAAGCAGATATAGCACACAAAAGCTAGGTTCGTGGAGCAATTCTGCCCTTCCCTTTAACAAATACAGAGTATGACTCCCCTCCATTAGTTTCTGTAATGCATAGTTTAGAACGCATCGCATGAGCAATTTTTTTTCATTTTTGAAAACATCTCAGAAATTTCTCAGCCATCTGAAATGCATCCCAGATTCATATCAAGTCACTACAGAGTCTGGGCAATTGTTTTGTTTACTGTGTTTTTCTCACCCCTGGTTCTGTTTGCAAACTCTTAGTTATGAACAGTTGCTATTTGTGTTGCATGTTTAGTCATGGGCTGTTGCTGCCAAACTGGATGACTGGAATTCTTATAAAAGCAGAAAAAAACCTAGACTTTAATACACTTATGGAGAAGAATAAAAACACCCACAGTAAAATCATTGACACATGCAGGATAGAATATGAGCACAGTGGAACCAAATACATAAGACACAGATCTCAATCTCTCTTCCCCCACTCACTGGTTTTTTCTTTCTTTCTCCTTTTCTATCTGTTGTATAGCCTCTTCATGGGGTTGTTTTGTAAAATCAGGGGTGAGCAACTGTGCAGGGACAGACATCCATTTTTGAATCTGTAGGCTTCAACAGCACTTCTTAGCACATTATTATTATTATTTATTTCGGCTTGCTTGACTGCCCTTCCCGAGGCTCAGGGCGGTTTCCAACATATAAAACACACAGAGGGCTGCATCGAGTACATAGGATTAAAAACATCATAAAACATTAAAACAATAAAACACTAAAACAGCCCTGGCTAAACATACATTAGTCACAGGGATTAAAACAGCACAGCTAGATAAAAGGTTGTCAGCTAGGCACCAGTCAGTCACCAAAGGCCTGCCTGAACAACCAGGTCTTACAGGACCTGCGGAAGGCCATCAGGTCTCGCAGAGCTCGTGTCTCGGCCGGGAGCGAGTTCCACAAAACCGGACCGGCCACAGAGAACACCCTCTGTCGCGTGCTGGAGAGCCTGCAGAGTCTCACACTTGGGACTTCGAGCGTGTTAAGTCCCTCTGAACGCAGTGATCTTCTGGGACATATGGGGTAAGCCACTCCCTCAAGTACACTGGCCCCAAACCATGTAAGGCCTTGAATGTTAGTACTAACACTTTGAAGGAGACCCAGAACTCGATTGGCAACCAGTGCAGTTCACATCACTTATTATCAGCACTTGACATTGTTTTTAAATAAACTTTTGTGAATAGTTGTCTTCACTTCTGGATCATTTGGGAAGGAGAAAATCTCAAAAATGTATCTGATTATTTTAAGAGAGGGAAGTGCTGAGTGCTTTGGGACATTGGTGTAGGTCTTTTGACAGCACAAAAGTTCAATTTCAGGGTTATATGTCTTCTAAAGTGAAAAGGTTAGAGATTTAAACAATCTGAAGAGGCAAGTTAGGCAGAGAGAGACATCCAAATAGAGGAAGGTTTGCCAGAGTGAAAATGGCACAGGACTCCTATGATTGTGCAGAAGAGAGAATTTCAGCAGATTTTGCTTGTTAGCTCATTTGTATGACCTGCTGAAATTTCTCCTTCTGTTGTTATTGTCCTATGCCTTCAAGTCGTTTCTGACTTTTGGCAACACTAACACCTATTATTGAATCTTATTGACAAGATTTGTTCAAAAGAAATTTGCCATTGCCTTCTTCTACACAGCTTTTAAAGTTGGGCAATTCAAGTCCAGTTTTATAGCTGCATCATAAAGAGTTTTCCAAGTCTGCCCAGTAGTTGAAATCCTAGAAGAGGCATTTTATGTGCATAAAGGCACCTAGTAGCACTGTATGATAATTAAAAAAAAAAGTTTCAAAAGTCATTACAAAATTCATTTTGTTTCTAAAGTGTTTCTAAAATATCATTAGTGAAATTATTGTTACTATAATGAGAGTAATGAAATTTCCTTACTTTTTCATAATAGCAATTACCCAAGTGGGGAAAATTCAGGGGCTCCTTTCTCCCTCATTTTTACAGCGATTGATGTGAAATTCGCTACAATGATAAAACTCATCGGCTACTGTTAGACCACCACATTTCAGAACATTTAACTTATCCACAATGTTTTGGGGAATTTTCAAAGTTAAACAACATTAAAAAAACTGCAAGAGCTATTTCCTTGAATGTTCTACCCAATGACACAAGATAAGAGGGAACCATCCTGCCCCACCAAACTTTCAGAAATATTCATACATCAACTGTTGTTAGGGATTTTTAAAAAAGGTTTTGACAAAGAAGTGTTTTTTTTAATAAAAAAAAGCCACAACAGCTATCTCAGTGAGTGTGTCTTATAATAATCAATAGAACTTCCATGTAGGGATTTCTTTTTTATGTTTTTATTTGATTGATTTTAATACTGTTGTTTTTAATCTGTGATTTTTGGGCTTGTCCCCATGTAAGGCGCCCCGAGTCCCCTTGGGGAGATGGTGGCGGGGTATAAAAACAAGGTTACTTACTACTTACTTCTTCCCAGCCCAGCACAGAGATTTAGTTACTAGAAGTATGAGTCAGTCCTCCTCTTTGCAGATTCAACAATTTATTGGAACTCTAGCTGGCTGCTCCTATGGAGGGACAAATCTCTCGCCTATCCTGATTGGGTCTT
This sequence comes from Anolis apletophallus, assembly GCA_030556195.1. NCBI lineage: Eukaryota > Metazoa > Chordata > Lepidosauria > Squamata > Anolidae > Anolis > Anolis apletophallus. Next base: position 66,176,372 of record JARBWK010000002.1, on the reverse strand, counting down.
TCTGATGCTGAGCAGAATTCTGGGAATGTAGTTTAGGGCAGGGCCTTTTGAATTATCAGGCATAGGGCTCCTTGCCTTCTCAAACTACATTTCCCAGAATTCTGTGCTTTCTCAGTCTCTTTCCCAGTGAATCATGCTTTCTCCCTGCTGCTTCCCTCTTCTAATGGTGAGAGGCCATTAATTTAAAGAGGAAAGGCAGCCTTTTTGGCTTGGCCTAGCTTCCTTGTGCTGAAAATGAAACTGACTTTTGGAGGCTTCTGAGATTTACAGAATTAAAAGGCAAAAGATTGGGTAAGTTTCAATTCTTAAGTTTTTGGCACAGGGAACACCTGCATGTTGGATATAGCATTGTAAGTATGAATTTAACCAATTTGATATGACTTACAATGTCTAACAAAAATATTGCTCAACCCTAGCACCTAGTCCAATACCTACTCTTTGCAGAAAATCTACTACTACTTTTTTACAGTACTATCCAACTGCTATTTTAAAATATTTAGCAGGATCTACTATCTTCAAAATGATCTGTCCATTGTTGTATACCGGTAGCTCATAGCATGGGGAAGTTCCTTTAAATGTTCGATTGAAATTTTCTCCTTTTTCTTTAACTCATTGACTTATATCTTACCTTTTGGAGCAGCAGGAAACAAATTTCCTCCATTAGCTATGTGACAGCTCTTCAAATATTTGGAAATGGCTGTCATAGCATTTTAGTCATTTATCAAAAGGTCATTTTAGTCAAAAGGTGAGAAGAGGTATGGGAAATGGAGACTCAAGCAGTACTTTGAGATTATTTTAGCCACAGTTTTATGGACATCAATGTATTTTTTTCAGATACACTGATAGAGTTGATCATGATCAGTGATGGAATGATGGGATTATTTATTTATTTGCTGGTTTTAAATTCAATTTTCTCTCAACATGTGATTCAAGGCTTTGTAGAAAAATTTAAATGTACAAACGTTAATATAAAATTGCATTAAATTTATACTTAAGAACATAAGTTAAAAATAGCATGACAAGATGCTTAAATACATAAGCAAATAAAAACCCTATACTCCCTATTGAAAGCTTTATCTGCATATACACTACAAACCAAAAGCCTGCTAATGGAGGTTTGCCTAACTAGTCAGCACATCATAATCATGAATAACCCAATGGCTCCACTAGCTAAGAATGGCCATGCACCATCACCACCAGAATTAAGAAAGAGCTTTTGATCGATCAATTCTTACTATGTCTGGCCTTGGTGCCATTTCCTGTGTTGAGTCAAACAAAGTCACAGGCTTCATTCTTGATGGGTGGTTCAGTGTGGTCCTTCCTTGCTCTATCTTGACCCTGAAAAGTTTCTAGACACCCCTCAACACATACATTTTTTCAACCGAAGAATGCTTGCAAATATTTAACGCTTGAATATACTTTTTCAGGATACTCCTCCGCAGAAGATGCAAAAGGCAACCAGAAGTGAATCAGTGTCACTTCAAGTGCAACTATAGCCAGTTCCATAGATTAAAATGGCATTCAGTAGCCCTCCTGGTTCCAGAGTAGTTAATGGAGATGAATGGTAGGAAATGGTGGCATATTTAAAATTTTCACCACATGCTAAAGAGGTAATCCAAAGTGTCTTGGCTTGTCAGCAGTACAAGCAGCTAATGTCAATATCTCTGTGCAATACCTATTCTGTTCAGCACTGGTGCCCAACCCATTCCAGTGAGTAGAAGAAGCAACCGCAAGGGCTAGGCAGATGGAGTGAGGTCCAGGTGGTAGATGGGGAAGTAGAGGAAAGAGCAGTTCACTGTCATCTTGGATGACAAAAAGTAGAATTGTTGCTTAGCTTGCTCATTATCCCCAAAACAATGTGTCAACAGGCAGCACTGTTACTAGTAACGTCTCAAGTCTAAAAATATCATCATAGTACATCAACCAATCCAGCATGCGACGTGTGAAGGTGAACATAAGTCTTCAGCATTTGTGTTGTCAAATACTACAGCATGTAGACTTCAAAATGTCATGGCACATGACTCTAGTTAATAAAAAACATGCAAAGAATATACGTGTATGTGCTATATTAGTGTACTATTTGAGCAAATTATGATCACAAAATAGGGCAAGAAAGAATGATCATATTTATATGTCCTCATATTGGAAAATGTGGTTTCTGGCAGTCAGGAAACCACATTGGGAAAGAAAATAGACTATTGAGAATCTTGGTATTTGAACATTTTCAAGTGTTGCACAGACATTGTTCTACATACAAAAACACACGGCTGTAAATTTTTGCACCAACACATTGTGTAAGCAGAAAATAGCTTCCCTGTGCATACATGGACATCCCGTTTTCTACACAGAAAATGCTACTTTCTTGTACATTTTTTTCCTGCACAAATCCTCCATGTGTTTTTCTATGTGGAAAAAATCCTCCAAAACATTTGAATAGAAGAACATTGCAGAGGAATGTTTGTTTTCTTCTACAGTGGGGAAGAATCTGTCATAGATATATGTGAACATATCTGTGTGCTACACTTCAGAATAAAAAAATTGAGGATTTACAACTGTATCAAATATTACTCTGCTGTTCTACATCTTCCTTAAAAAAAACCCACAACCTTAGTGTAACCGATAGTAGGAGGATGAAATGGACAGGCTTCAAGTCAGAAAATATTTAAGCATCTTTTCACATAGGGCTTGTCTATGTGAGAAAACCCAGTCTCACTGTGAATGCACCACCACCTGCCTTTATGATGCACAGTGTCATTCAGTGAGTATTCTAGTTTTTAAGGGATTAATAGGACTTTGCCCTACTTTATACAAAATCAAAAGATACTCTAAAGTTTTGGACCAATCCTTTGTCCAGACTCCTCCACCATCATATTTTCACTCTGCTAGTCAGCACAGGAGAAGGGGATGGCTGGTGACAGAAGTCAGTGCAAACACCTAACAATTGAGGTCATTTCTGCTGGCATCATTATAGGGTGATCACACAAACAGAATAAGAGGGGGAATCTTCTTGCTGGATGAATGGATGTCGCATTCTGCCATCAGCAAAATTCCATGAGCAGCAGGGAACAGTGAAGATGACAGGGAAGACAAGGTATCAACCCAGCAAGACCAATGTCATCCTGCTTGATCTGGCCCCAGTCTCAGACTTAGCAAATACATCCTGGATCTGGTCTATTCTGAGACAAATTTACACTGGAGAGACTTGCTTGGTGTGGATGTAGCCATAGTGAATTGGCTCCAAGTAAGTCATTCTGTGAATAGAAGGCTTCAGGATTCAATAGAAGCTTTCCACTGGATGAATTGGCGAAGGGGGGGGGGGGGGTAAATTCTTTTATGCTGCTTCAGAGTGTACACCAATCTTCCACTGCAGGTTTTTGGGAGTTTAAGGGGCTTCAGGAATAAGAAACAGTCACAAGGATTGTGTTGTCTAAGGCAGTGTTTCTCAACCAGTGTGCCGTGGCACACTAGTGTGCCGTGACGGACCTCCTGCTGTGCCGTGAGAAAAGCTCTCTGCCCCCCTTCTTTCCCCCCTCCTCCTGCCGAACTCCTGCTGCTTGGGGGAGAAGGAGGAAGGGCCGGGCGGTGGTGAAGAAAAAAAAGGGGCCAGGGCACCACCTCCTTCGGCTGTTTTTCCAGCCAGCCTCCAATCCGCCATGACTCTCGCCCCTCGCTCGCTGAAGCTGTGTGGAGGAGCCCCACCCACTGAAGCCCATCCACCGCTCATGCTCCTCCGTGGGAGAGCTGAAGCTGGGGGGAGGGGCGGGGCATGGTGTGGCCTGGCTCCACCCCCTTCCTTGGCTTTGGCACTCCCAGCAGCTGCTCCAGCCTTGAGGGGACAGTGCGAAGCCACCATTGTCCTGGCTCTGGCACCGCTGGCTTGGCACTGCCCCCTCAAGGCTGGAGCAGCTATTGGGAGAGGTGAAGATGGGGTGGGCATGGCACGGCCTGGCTCCGCCCCCTCCCCTGGCTTTGGCACTCCCAGCAGCTGCTCCCAGCAGGCCACCATCCCCCAGCCATTCGTTACTGTGTTAGAGTGTCATTTTGTGTCATTTTGGTTGGTGGTGTGCCCCCGGATTTTTTTAATGTTAAAAGTGTGCCGCAGCTCAAAAAAGGTTAGGAAACACTGGTCTAAGGCTTTCGTGGACGGAATCACTGGGTTGCTGTGAGGTTTCTGGGCTGTATGGCCATGTTCCTGAAGCATTGACCTTTCACCCACATCCATGGCAGGCATCGTCAGAGGTTGTGATAAGTCACAAGGATGATCTTCCTGTGCTCTTTCTGCAGCATGAGTGAAATTTTGCTAAGTGCTGACATAGTAGAAACCCAGTAGCTGTAAAGTATGAAAATATGACTAGGTAGGTGCCCACCAGCAAATCATAAAAGATTAAGATAAGAGATGTATGTGAAACATCCTATGGCCTTAAAAATGCTATCTAAATACTAACTTATCAATTGCTGCCTGCCTTCTGACATAATTTATATTTTCAGCTTTTCTTATTACTGCTTCAAGCCTTTTACTCTTCTGAGGCCGCACATTTACTTATGAGTCAGTCAAACTAAACACGCTGAGACTTTATTCTGCATAAACATGAATGGGAGGATTTTGCTGTTATGTTTACTGTACATAAATTTCCTTTTCATGTCTCAGTCATGCCTCTCCATCTCTTATCCATGCAACAAGCCATCCTGGAACAAAAATATGACATGCCTCTTGGTGGTGCCATTTATTTTATTCTGTTACAACCTGGCTTTTGAGACAGGTTTTTCCTATTAAGAACCTGCAATCACTTGTTGCCTCTTAGAATAAAGGATCTCAGATGGTCTGGGTGATATAGATAATAGTGGTTTAATTTGACTTCAGTAGCCTCGGCATTGCCTTGCAGAGACCCAACCAAAGCTCTGATGTGAAAGCTGTCATTCAAATTAGAAAGTCGTTTCTTCTTTAAAGTGGCTTTCATCTCATAGCTTTGTCATCACAATTCCTGCCCTTTTATTGTGATAAAAGCAGAGCTGCTAATCCTTAGCTTGACCAGGCTGTAACACCAGCCCATGGGTAAACCTACACAACACACAAGCTCAAAGGAATGCAGCCTGAGCAAAAGAGCAGCAGGATGGAGGAATAAAGGAAGGTGCTTAACTCCTTGTTGCTGGCCAGTTTCTCAGTTCATATTGCCTTTCCCAACATAGACATTTGTTTGCTTGATCCATTTATATTCTATCTTTCCTCTTCCTATTATCTCAAGATGGTGTGTGTGTGTGTATCCCCCTCCATACTTTTATTTTCATTATAACCCTCTGAGATATGTCAGGCTAAGAGAGAGTGACCTTGGGCCCTTCCACATAGCCCTATACCCCAGAATATAAAGGCAGAAAATCCCACATTATCTGAGTGTGGGCTCAGATAACCCAGTTCAAAGCAGGATTTCAAAGTGGGATTTTCTGCCTTGATATTCTGGGGTATAGAGCTGTGTGGAGGGGCCACAAGGGCCCTTCCAAACAGGCCCTATATCCTAGGATCTTATCCCAACTTTTCCGCTTTAAACTGGATTGTGTGAGTCCCCACATAATCTGAGATAATCTGAGATAAACAGGAAACCTGGAATCACATCCTAAAATATAGGACCTGTCCGGAAGGCCCCTAAAGCCCCTTCTACACTGTCTTTACATCCCAGGATATGATGCTTGGACATCTGCATTGACTGGATAATATGAGCCCACAAACACCATCATAAAACAATCTTATGGCTGAGAAAGTCGACATAAATGTCCACAACTCTAAAGGTGAGTGAGGATAATTGTTGTTGAAAAAAGGGCTTGCAAAGTATAAAAATGCAGCAGAGAAGCAGTTCAAAACAGTTTACAGCAAATGTGGCTTATGAGGATTCAAACTGGAAATAAGAGATCTGAGCCATGTTATCAAAGCATTTCTACTTTATTGTAGAAAAGCAACACAAAACAGTAACACACATGCTACAGCATGTTTAAAAATATAGAACAGGAGAAACATGAGGCACAAAAATAGAGGCACAGAGCACAAACTATGTCATAGCTTAACTCCTCCCTTCATCACTGTGATTGGAAGAGAGTGAGCAAGCAGGCAGGGCCAAGTAACTGTAATATTACTCACTCTACAGCTAAATGGCGCTCATGAGAAAGGAAATCTGCTCACTTCCACCATGTAACCACTCTCATGAGCCAGACCAATCACATTTATCTAGACTTCAGTATAAACACTAGAGCCTTCTTTTAACACAGAAAAAGGTTTGACCCCTTGAATATAGGAAAACTGATAAAAGACAGAAGTGAATCCATATTGAACTACAGCATTTTGTCATTAATTTCAACAATAATTGAGGTAAATGTGGTGGAAGTTCAAAATTTCAATACACTGGAAAATATTGGCGGCTACTAAGGAATACTAGAGTTGTCAGATTGGAAACTGGAGAAGTTGTTATCATAGAATCATAGAATTGGAAGAGGCCTAAAAATCTACCATCCTGTAGCTTCAAACTACTACACCTGGTTCTACCTTTTGAAGCAGCAGAAAACCAGACCTACTGTCACGGGCTGCAAGCCCGGAGCTAAAAGAGCGCCGTCCTTGGGATTCGTGCCAACTGATTAGGGCCAGGTGCAGGTCTGGGAATCTCTGGCTACGTGTCTGCATCCTTTTAGTAAAGCTTTGGCCAAAACCCAGATGCCTCTGTGTTAATTCCAGGGTTTGATTGACGGGACCCTGACACCTACCTAAATCCTATAACCCTTATGGGGCTGTGTCTGGGGCTGTGCAGCCACTTCCAGAAGAAAAATGTAAATTAGCAATAAAATAAAATTATATTTATTGATATTTCCAATAAAACCAGTGCTTTGACATTTGAAAAACACGCTATACAGCAAAGATTAAGCAAGACACTAAGATATTAACTTTGGGCATTTGCTCATTTTCTCTTTCTCCTCTGCAGCTCATTTTCTTTTCTTTGAATTACCTCCCACAAATCCATTACAATATTCTGCATTCATAACATTGCAAGCAATAAAAATGGCAAAATTCCTCTTACGAATGCAGGTATGCTAACTCTTTTATACGAGTCATAATTTTTCTCCTATCAGATTAGTGGGAGATTTAAATGTTGTGTGGGTGATCAGAAAATCAGTGTAAAATTCTGGTCTGTGCATACATTAACATGGGGTTCTATGCTTGTGGGTCTCTTGGGCACCTGCTTAACATGTCCATGCATTAAGATGGCACTGTTTATCATTCTTTTTAGTCTTCTCTGAATTCAGTCACACTTCTCTACATCTTCCTTAAGATGAGGTATCCAGAACTGAATGCAGTACTCCAGGTTCATTCAGAATATAGTGAGATTATTACTTCTCTTGAGTTAGAAACCATCTTTCATAGTTGTTTACAAGAGGCAATTTCAACAGATGTTGCTCACCATGCAACCAGGTGAGAAGCAACACCTGCTGAAATTCCTTCTCCTACATAGCCATTAAAGATGTTGGAGCCCTTTTCCAGTTTTCACACTGGCAATCCTAAATCCAATACTCAAAAATACAATCTACTGAGTTGAGGAAGGTTTCCATCTTAGTAATGGGATATATGATTGCACTTTTTGGACATTCACAGTGGGTTTCTTTGGGATTTGATGCTGAACATGCTGAAAACAGACAACTTAGAATAAGCAGTTGGGACCCCATACTGGCAAATAAAATCTGATTGTCAATACTGGCCACTCTTAGTCTGAGAAGTGGGAAAACATTTTCTGTGTTAAAGCATAACACAAAATTAATCTCATCTTGGATTTGTCAAAATTGATGTTAAGTAGAAATATATTCCATATATTTCGAATTGTACTGCAGACAATTAAATGCAATTTTAACAGAAGAAATTTATTATCCACATCTGCAGAAATGGAAATCAAACATATTTATATACCAAAGAATGGACTGGCAGTTAGTGTTCTATGTGGGAAAATAATGTCTTTGTTGTGCTTGTAGATAACTATGTGATGGAAAAATCAGTACAAAAACGCCTTCTTCATGTTATTATGTTTCATTTTTTATTGTCATTGTTTTGAAAAAACAATTTAAAAAGAAAACTTTGATGATCTGAAACAATGTTTCAGTTATGGAGGAAATGGGTATAAATCTTTAAATCAAGCATTATTTTGTTTACAGACACAATATCGAATTCAGTCTATGAAGGAGGTATATATTTCTTTGCTATATAGGAGAAAACAAAACAAACGTTCATAGAAATTGCACAGCCTTTCTTTCTAAAATTCCATATCCTCCCAATTCCACAAATGATATCTGGGTCACATGACTGAGCAACATCAGAAAATGGGGTATTTGGCTATGGCAAACAGAAAAGCAACTGTTATTAATGGATAATAACATGCAAAACTACTCTTTCAAGAAAAGAAACCTTGAAATGTATGTACTGAGTTTAGAAAAGCCTACAAAAGAAGAAAAACAAATCAGCTTGTCAGAAATGGCAAATCCCCGCTCTCTCCTCTCCCTCCTGCTGAGTTAAAAGAGTGAAAAGATGATAAAAGAAATAAGTGAGACAAGGAGAGAATCATAGAATCATGGAGTTGAGACCTCATGGGACATCCAGTCTAATCCCTGCCAAGAAGCAGGAAAATTGCATTCAAAGCACACCCGACAGATGGCCATCCAGCCTCTGTTTAAAAGCCTCCAAGAAAGGAGCCTCCACAACACTACGAGGCAGAGAGTTCCACTGCTAAACAGCTCTCACAGTAAGGAAGTTCTTCCTAATATTCAGGTGGAATCTTGTTTTCAGTAGTTTGAAGCTATTGATCCATGTCCTAATCTCCAGGGCAGCAAAAAACAAGCTTGCTCCCTCCTTCCTATGACTTCCCTGCACATATTTATACATGGCCACCATGTCTCCTCTCAGCCTTCTCTTCTACAGGCTAAACATGCCCAGCTCTTTAAGAGAAAAAACATGACAGCAAAGAATTAACCAGGACTGTCCTTGTCCAACTGGGAACCTCTTCACACAGCCCAAGGGGGCCATACAGTTGAGCCAGCAGTCACCGGTGAAAGGGAAGACAGGAGGAGTGCCTTGGGGCACCCTTCCCTCCCTCCCTCTTTCCTCCATCACACAAAGGAGATGGGACAAGGTGTGTAGGCACCCTGCCCCTGTCACCATCAAATGGGAGAAAGGGTGGCAATGCATGTTGCCCTGCCATCCTTTTCCCCGTCATATGGGATAAAGGAGAGGAAAGCGTGAGTGGCTTATTTATTTATTTATTTCGGGATTTTACCCCGCTCTTCTCAACCCCCAAGGGGGGACTCAGAGCGGCTTACAGTACGGCACAATTCGATGCCCACATAATAACAATATAAACCCCAAAACACTTCAACAATTAAAATACATTAAAAATACATTAAAATACAACTACATTAGCACCATACACATTCACTCTGGATTAAAACAATGTTCAGTCCATAAAAACATTGGCCATAATCACCCACTTTCATTAAAAACCAATCAAAAATGCTGCCTTGTGCTGGTGTACGAATGCCTGGTCCCACAGCCAAGATTTTGCTTTTTTCCTGAAGGCCAGGAGGGATGTGGTGGATCGTACATCAATAGGAAGTGCATTCCACAGGCGGGGAGCCACCACCGAGAAGGCCCTATCCCTCGTCCCCACCAGCCTCATCTGAGACGTAGGCGGGAGCGAGAGCAGGGCCTCCCCGGATGATCTTAGATTACGAGGTGGGACATAGCGGTTGATGCGTTCAGACAAGAAAGCTGGGCCAGAACCGTATAGAGCTTTAAAGGTCAAAACCAGCACTTTGAATTGAGCCCGGAATTGGACAGGCAGCCAGTGGAGCTGACACAACAGGGGGGTGGTATGCTCCCCTCCCAAGCTGCGAACCTGCGTCTTCAGGGGGAGTGTAACCCCATCCAACACAGGCTGTAACCCTATGCCCTGTTCGGCCTTTCGACTGACCAGGAGGACCTCTGTCTTGTCTGGATTTAGTTTCACTTGCTAGCCCTCATCCAGTCCGACACAGCGGCCAGGCACCGGTTCAAGGTCTGGACAGCCTCCTTGGTGACAGATGGGAAGGAGTGACAGATCTGGACGTCATCTGCATACAGATAACACCTTAATCGGAAACTCCGAATGATCTCTCCCAGCGGTTTCATGTAGATGTTGAATAACATCGGGGACAGAACTGAACCCTGAGGGACTCCACAGGACAACGGCTGTGGAGCCGAACAGGTGTCACCCAATGACACCTTCTGGGTACGACCTTCCAGGAAGGTTTGAAGCCACTGCAGAGCAGTACTGCCAAGCCCCATGTCTGCAAGGCGACCCAGAAGGATACCGTGGTCAACGGTATCGAAAGCCACTGAGAGGTCCAGCAGAACCAACAGGGACACACTCCCCCTGTCAAGTTCCCGCCGTAGATCATCTACCAAGGCGACCAAGGCTGTTTCAGTACCATGTCCCGGCCTAAAGCCAGACTGCCGGATCAAGATAATCAGTGTCTACCAAGAACCCCTGGAGTTGCGAAGCCACCACACGTTCCATGACTTTGCCCAAATAGGGGAGATTGGAAACTGGCCGATAGTTCACTAATTGAGTGGGGTCCAGTGATGGTTTTTTCAACAGCGGTTTTATAACAGCTTGCTTTAAGCTGGCTGGAATTTTGCCCTCCTGTACGGAGGCATTAACCACCACCTTCACCCACTCTGCCAAACCCCCTCTGGCTGCCTGTATGAGCCAGGATGGGCAGGGTCTAGGATGCATGTGGTGGGCCTCGCCTCTCAAGGATCTTGTCCACATCCTCGAGCTGAACCAATTGAAACGAATCCATTAAAACCGGACAAGCAGATGCTCGTGTCACATCCTCAGAGACTGCCGTTAAAGTGGTATCGAACGGATCAGCGCCACTTTATCCGCGAAGGCCTTAGCAAATTCTTCACAGCGTACCACCGAGCCGTCAGGGATCTCGCACTGTGGCGGATTTAAAAGACCCCTAACGACTCGAACAGTTCCGCTGGACGGTTCTTGCGGCGGCCACCTTGGCCGCGATAGATTTTTTTGTGCTTTTGTTGCTGTGTCATAAGTCCTCAAAAAGGGGACCAGGCGCGCACGAGCTGATCTGCTCCGCTTCTGACGCCACACGCACTCTAGCCTCCTCTTTTTTCACTTCATTGCTACCAGCTCCTCAGTAAACCAAGGAGCTGGTTTAGCTCTCGATTACTCAAGAGGGGCGTTCTGGAGCGATCGTGTCAATAGCCCTTGTCATCTCCCTGTCCCAGAGAGAAACAAGAGCCTCGACAGGGTCACTTACCGAGGAGGCGGGAAAATCCCCAAGAGCCGTCAGGAATCCATTCGGATCCATAAGTCTCCTGGGGTGGACCATTCTAATAGGTCCACCACCCCTGCGGAGGTGGAAAGGGACAGTGAGTCTAAACCTGATCAGGTGGTGGTCGGTCCATGGCAAAGGAATGATGGTCAATTCCTCCACTCCGCCACCTTCATCCCATCCTTGGCAGAAAACCAGATCTAACGTGTGTCCTGCACTATGGGTGGGACCTGATATTTATTGTTATTGAGGAGGAAGTGCCTTCTTCTGGTGCTTCCCGTCCACTCCGGGAGGAATGTGCATAGGGCCTGCTGTGCATTGTCTGATGCACTTGGCAGGCTCCATCCAAGTTGCAGATAAAAGCAGCAACATGGGGCTGCTGTGAAGAGGTCCCAGGCCAGTAGGAAGTTACTGAGTTTAACATGTGCTTATTTATGGATGCTTTCTAAGTTGCAACCTGCAAAGTCATTTTTGTATGTTTTCTACTGGACTGGAACTTCCTCCCGACAATGAATTCTCTTTATTCTTTACTCTTTATTCAGCCAATTATAACACATTATGGCCAAACATTAAGAAATAGTTTGCATAAAGAGATCAGGGCAGGCAGAAACTGTAGGGCAAAAAACAATGGAGGCACATTCTCTTCTGGGCTGAGCTGAGCTTTCTTCATGCAATCCCTAAGGATCACACTTGGCTTTAGTCTCTTGGGTTTCTACAAAATACTTGGTTTCTTTTGCTATTGGTACTCCTCCCCTTAGAGCAGGGGTTCTCAAACTGTGTTCAATGGAGCCCTTGGTGCTTTGTGGGTGATATTGAGGGGTTCCGCAGTGCCATGCCGTTTCCTCTTTTCTCCTCTTGAAAAATGCAGGAAAATTAAATTTTTGAGCTGGTAACAACAGTAGCAGCACCATCATTCTGTGACACAGACCCTTTTCCCCCCACAACCCTCACTGCCAATTCTTTTCCTCGCTGCCAGGATCCTCCCCCTCCTGCTTTCTTTGCTTTAAAACCCCTATATCCCTCCAACTGCTCATGGTGTGCTTTGATTGTATTTTTCCTACATGCAGAAAGGGGGGGGTGTGTGATTTGGATGACTTCTGCCAGCTGCTGGGAAGAGACTTTGGGAGCCCACCTGCCATCCTCCTTCTCTTTCTCTTCCTCTTCCTCCTCTCTTCCTCACTTCTAAAGCAGCAGCCGCAGGGTGGCTGCAGGCTGAGTGTTGTGTTGTTGTCACCACTGCCACTGTTTCAGATGAGGAAGGAGGAAAGGAGGAGGAGAGCAGGTGGGCTCCTAAAGTCCCTCCCCCGCCCGCTCACTGCCACTAGCAGAAGCAGCCTTCCACTCGGCTTTCCCCCAGCCTTCCTCGTCTCTTTCTCCTCTTCCCCATCCTCTTCTTCCTTGCCTGGAAGCTCCGCTGTGGCCAATGCTGCCGCTGCTTCTCTTCCTCTTTCTTTTCCTCCAGCCTCTTTCCCAGCCAGCCTCGGAAGAAGAGGACAAGTGGCCAACAGCACTGGAGCCTTGCTAACGGGCTCCACTGCTGCCAGGGCCACTACTCATTGTCCTCCTCTGGCCAACTCCATGGAGGCGATTGCCAGTTGGCTTTGGAGCCTTGCCTCCAGGCTCCATTGCCCCTTGACTCGAAAATAAGCCAAGGAAGGTTTTTTCAGCCCCCACCCCCGGGCTGAAAAACCCGGTCTATATTCAAGTATATATGGTCAATGTCTAGAACTGCATTATGTGAATCTACACTGACCATGTAATGCAGTTCAAACTACATTAAATGGTTAGTTTAGATGTGGGCCTTAGACTGCGTTACACCTAGTAGAGGTCAACATTTTCTTTACTTCCTTTTTGAAAATAGCATCTCTCTGACCTAAAATACTCAAAGGCTGTCTTTAGAGTCATATCAGAGACCTAGGGTTCTTAAAAAATGACCTTTAGGGGTAACATGCAGTGTTTGCATTAATGTTGTTCCTTAATTCAAGACTACTAACCATCAACCTACAAAAATGTATGCCAAGCAATGTGTTTAGTCTTTAAGATTCTGTGAGACTCTATTGTTGTTTTTTCTGCAAATCAATAAGAAGGCTAATCTAAGTGTTGCTGGCTAGTTCAAGGTCACAAAGGGAATTTGGTTGTTCGAAATAGATTTATGGGAGAGAAAGACTCATTCCTCCACCAAGATACTGCTGGATGACAACTCACAGCATTATTCCCCCAAAATCTAGAGAATCACATATAGCTCTAACACTTCCTTTCTCCCCTGTTGCCTCCTATCAGACTTTGGTTTATCATAAAAGCATGATCCAATTAGACAACATGCTCTAATTGGATCATGGTTCCTATCAAGACAATTGTTCTCAATATTTTTCCATTTCCCTCCAAGCCTGCATGTTTCCTGCTGCAATGTGGTTTTTGTGATGATTCAACCTCTTTAAAACTGTGTCTGCTGCTTAGTAAATAAACAATGCCATTTTCTTGGTGACGGCGTGCTGCCATTGCTTGTTTTCTGCTGCTTTGTTTTATCTCCACAGTTTGTCTTCTTTTATGACTCACAGGATAGTCAGCTTCAGAGATTGTTATCACAAAGCTGTTGCTATAACTCACATTATTCACAGCACATTCTTTGCTATGTATGGTATGTGGGGTTATTCCTCTCCCCACCTTCTCCTGCAAGGAATTATTTGATGGCTTTCTCTCTCTTTCTCTCTGAAGTGTTTACATAGAATTTAGATTTTCAGCTCAAAGTCATTTGCAAAATAAAATACATGAAGTCTAAGCAAAATATTTGGTCAGCTTAACAAAAGAGGGAGTTATTTGGTCTGTCAGTATATCTGTGGATCAAACCAAATACAGTGATGAACTGAAGGACACATTTTCCCTGGAGGGTGGATGTGGATCTTCTTATACACTGAAAATACCTTGGTAACTTATGTTTTAAAAGTAATTTATGGTTAGGACTCCAAGTCCCTCCCACCATTTCTGTTATTGTTGCAGAGCCCTATAAAAGTAAGGAAACTAGTTCCTTTGCTGTACTACCAAAACTGAAAGATGTCTGCAACGCTTTCCATCAGTTTTCAGAAAAATTACTTTTTAGAACTAAAATTTCCAGATTCACCAGCAAGGACTGTCAATAGCCATAGTGGCTGGGGATTCATATAGCTGTAGTGCAAAATGCATGTTGTCCCAGCTCTGCTAAATTATTTAAATTTCTATGAGGTCCATCAAATGGGGCTTTGAAATATTTTTTTCTATAGAGGGTTCTGTTGTGGTTGGATGCCTATTAGCAGAGGACATGGCTGGAGCTGCAGTGAAATGGGAAAAAGATTTTAAAACAAGGATCCCTGTCTCATTTGCCTCTATATAGGAAGTAAAAGAAATCAACCCCTCAGAGAGAACGTTCACTTTTGAAAGAGTTATCATGGGGAAAAGGTATCTCTACTGAGGTGTTATCACCAATCTTTGTTCCCACAACAAACCCAGTTTTTCAAAATCCAATCGTTGTAGGGACAGAAAGTGTTGTGAAATCTTCTGAACAGGAGCACACCTGGTGAGTTGTTTCTCTGTCTTGGCTCTTCCGGCTTTAGCATATCCTCACCAAGCATGGATCCTCTTATCCGTGGTCCTAGATAAACCACTTCATGCAGAAACCTCCCCTGTTGTCAAATAATTCTATAAAATTACAGAAAGATTTTCCAAGATTACATCTGAAAGTTCCTTTAGTGCCCTTATTGCAGTTTATTTGTCCCTGGAGAATTCAGTTCATTGGATAGACATTCATATTTCTGTATCACTTCTTTTTGGCTGGAACTCTCCCAGTGCTTTATTTATTCTGTTTCTACAGGATTGTGCACTGCTTCATATTCTCCAACATTTCACAGGTGAAAACCATGATGTATGTCCCCAAGCAACATCCGAAATTGGTTATGATGGTGCAAAGTATTAATGAGGAAAAAGAGAAAACTGGAAGAGGTTGCAGAGCTTTGCTTTTGCCTCAGTCTACAGAAACAAGCAAGCTCTGCATCTTCTCCTGCTGACTTAATTCAGTGCAAAGGAATTAAGTTTGTTGCCATTGAAGTAAGAAAAAGTGGGATGATATGGGAAAAACTGGTTCATTTTAACAGCAACTGAAGAAGTGATGCCTTGACATTCCTCACCCTGAGGATTAGAGAAAAACGAGCCCCCCGTTGGCACAATGGGTTAAACTCTTGTGCCGGCAGGACTGAAGACTGACAAGTCAGAGGTTTGAATCCAGGGAGAGCACAGATGAGCTCCTTCTGTCAGCTCCAGCTCCCCATGTGGGCACATGAGAGAAGCCTCCCACAAGGATGGTAAAACATCAAACGTTCGGGCGTCCCCTGGGCAATGTCCTTGCAGACAGCCAATTCTCTCACAGTTTCTCAAGTAGCTCCTGACACAACAAAAAGAGAGAGAAACGTCCAATCCCTGTGACTTTGGCCCACATCCTGAGATTTGAGAACCTTAAGTTCGCAAGTTTCAGCTCTGGTGTTATTTGTTTCAGCTCTAGTGTTATTGAAGATCTAGTTTTTTTCTAAATCACCAGGTTTAGAGCAAACTTTAAAAAATGGCCGAAGGCATAAAGGACAGTGAGCAGAACACAGACATCATTTCTTGTTTGTTTCCTTTCTCATCCCTTTACTACTAGAACAACCTCTATTTCCTTTCATTCTTCTCTTAGGAGTGCTTATCAATCAAGCATTATCTCTATGGGACCAAGCAAATCAAAGTTGCTGTGGGACGGTTCCCATCTGTACCCAAAGAAAAAGCTGTATGCTTTTCAGATACAGTCACAAGGGTTCTTTTTAAAACTTAAAACAGCACTAGATCCAGTAAGATCGCTGTGGTATTTTGTATTCAGTCACACCACCGAACGAATGCTTATGTGTGCTTTAATAAAATTCTTTGATCACACTGACTGAGGGATGCTTCAGATATTGCACATAGGGGAAAATGTGATAACTGTGTGGACTTCATCTCAGCAATAATAATGTCCCACATTCCTCTTGCACATTTCTCTGCTCAAAATATGCTTCATTTACTTTAATCTTGGGGCCTGTTAACTAGATTTTTACTACCTTGAGAAACAGCTCTGTTTTTGAATCTGGAAATCTCATTTAAAACAGCTTGCTTACTTTAAGTTATGACTATACCTTTCACTCCCAAAATCATATGCCCATTATTAAAACATTTGTAATTTGCTGAGGATAAATCTGTCATACATAGGCAACAATTCAAAGGTAATATGTTAAGTGAGATTTCATAGGAGTACAGTACACAGTACCATATATTTCCCTGATTTCTATGATTATAATTTAAAAATTCCTATTATTGGATCAGTCTGTTGCTCTTCACCTTTATTGTTTAAACCAAAAGTAGGGTAAGCATGGCCCTCTACCTCCAGGTATCATTGGACACTCGTTTATATGCTAGGGGTGATGAGAGTTGTAGTCCATTATCTGAAGGGTCATAGGTTCCACACCTCTAGTTTAAGCCATTTCTGCCTATTGAGAACATAAGAACATAAGAGGAGCCATGCTGAATCGGGCCTCAGCCCATCTAGTCCAGCATTCTGTGTCACACAGTGGCCCACTAGTTGTACACAGGGATCTCTAGCAGAAAGGAGGGCAAAACCCTCACCTGCTCCCGACCCCCCACAACCAGTACCCGGGGAAAATCCTGCCTGCCTCCATCAACACAGAGGTGGCACTTGGATGTCCATTTCAGTAACTACTGATTCCCTTGGTATCCATGAATCTGTCTATTCCTGCCTTGAAGCTGTCCAGGCTGACAGCTGTCACAACCTCCTCTGGAAGTGAGTTCCATAACCCAATGACCCTCTGGGTGAAGAAATATTTCCCTTTATTAGTCCTAACTTTCCTACCTTGGAGCTTCAGGGAGTGCCCCCAAGTCCTAGTGTTGTGTGACAGAGAAAATATTTTTTCTTTATTCACCTTTTCTATCCCATGCATGATTTTATACACTTCGATCAAGTCACCTCTTAAACGCTGTCTTTCAAGGCTGAAAAGACCAAGGCGTTGCAACCTGATTTCATAAGGGATCTGCTCCATCCCTTGGATCATTTTTGTTGCCCTTCTTTGTACCTTTTCCAGTTCCGTTATATCCTTCTTGAGGTGCGGTGACCAGAATTGTACACAGTACTCCAGATGTGGCCTCACCATAGATTTGTAGAGAGGCAATACAACATTTGCCGACCTATTTTCGATTCCCTTCCTGATCATGCCAAGCATAGAATTTGCTTTTTTCGCTGCTGCAGCGCACTGGGTTGACATCTTCATTGAGCTGTCCACCAAAACCCCAAGATCCCTTTCCTGGTTTGTCTCAGAAAGCTTTGATCCCATCAGTTGATAAGTGTATTTGGGGTTCTTTGCCCCGATGTGCATGACTTTACACTTGTTTAGGTTAAAATGCATTTGCCACTTTGTTGCCCATTCACTCAATTTCGAGAGATCTTTCTGGAGCTTTTTACAGTCAGTTTCATTTTTAACTACCCTGAACAGTTTAGTGTCATCTGCAAACTTTGCTACCTCACAATTTACTTCTGAGAAGTATCTGACCAAGTCAAGAGGTACGATCTACTCTATTTATAGGACAGGGTAAAAGATTTGATTTTGAGTGCCTTCAAGACATTTCTATTTATAATAACCCAAAGGTGAGGTGCGTGGTGATGAGGGAGAGGACCTTTTTGGTAGTGGCCCCTTGACCCAAGGAAATAAGACAAGCACCCACTCTCCTAATCTTCAGGAAAGATTTGAAATCCTGGCTGTTTAAGCAGGCTTTTGATAATGGCTAAGAGTATTATCTAACTATCAGACAAGACTTTAAATGGCAATTAGAACTTTAATTATAATGCTGGATACTCTGATCTTAAAAATTGGCTGGTTTTGAATGGCATTTATACCTATGCTGTTTTGGGGGGCAAATAGTTTTAAACTGTTATTTATTAAAGTTTTTTTACTATTGTTATTTTATTTGTATTAAGTTATATTTGTTTATTGTTGTTTATTGTTTATTGCTTATATCATTTACTGTATTTGTTGGTTGCTGTAAGCCTTCCGAGTCCCTTCAGAGAGAGGGGGCAGGGTACAAATAACGCTTATTATTATTATTATTATTATTATTATTATTAGAAACACAATAAGATTAGTACACAGCAAACAAGATCACTATGCTGGTTGTTGTATTAGATCACATGTCAGACACTTCCTAAGTGTCTAGGACTATGTGATGTATCGACAAATAATGTGTGCAGATCCCAGTAGGGTGGCCAACATTTGTACCATAAGGGTTGCGAATCAGTTTTTTTCAACTTTAGATTCAGTTTGGTTGAGGTGCTGATTCAGAAATTGCATTGGATAGACCACATATAGAACATATGTCATTCAGTAGTCATCATCTGCTCACCCACATAAAACCATATTTAATAATCTAAAGCTGATGTGGTAGTAGCAATCTTTAAGCCTCTTCCCTCTAGACATCCCAGTTGCCAAGCTATAGGAGGGTTTTGCAAGACCAGTCGCTCTCGTTGCCACGTGGTTTTGAGGCAACGGTATACTAATGGTGAGGGCATGGACCATATTTTCATTCTTGCGGACCACTGGTGGTCCACAGACCACAAATTGGGAACCACTGCAATATTATAATTCTGTGCCCAAGAATCATTTGTAGCCAGGTTGGTTAACATTACTGAGATTCTTAGACTCTCCCTAAAGAGACGTGATTTTTCATAAAATAATCAAGTTCTCATGATTGATGGGATCTTGTTGGTGATTTCATACATGGATAATGTTAGAGTTAATTTAAACTTTGCTGGTTTTTATAGTCATTTTAAAAAATTATTTTAAAGCCCCTTTAAAGTCTTCAAGATAAGCACAGAAGACTCCAGTCTAGATCAAACCAGCTCACAGGCTAGGGGACATTCAGCCCGGGAGATGACTCACAGCATTGACATGTATTAGAACGCAGAAACGCGAAATCTCCTCTATCGACTTTGAGTCCTTATTGTGTTACTACAACACTGGGGAGGAGCGGTCAGAAATTTTGAGCGCCCTGAGGAAGCGGAGTTTACGCGAAACGGCCATCTTGGTGTTGCCAGCTTACCTCCAGCCGTTGGCGCCTGCCCATCCAGCAGCTTGCCAGCTCTTCAACCCACCAAGGCTCCCTTTCTGACTCAGTCGTTAGCCTATGAGTTATTATACTCTTGACTATTGATAGGGGAACACAGATTCTATTGGAATATTGTACTTGGCCCTATACCATTGTAGGGGCACTACTATTGTTATTATGTGAATCTGGAACACTGTGAATGAATTGCATTGCATTGTGCTTTTTGTGAGATTGTTATGCTATTTAGCACTTGAATTTGTTCATATGATTATATCTGTGATTTTTACCTCAAACACGTGTCTACACCTTTATTCCCATAGATCTACCCCTTTATGCCCTGTGGTTTAGCTTTGTGTATAGTGAGTTGTTACCAGTGATTGCTCTGTTTGTGTATTGAAGTGTGCCTTCAAGTCGTCTGTTAACTTGTGATGACTACTGTCCCTTCCAAACCAGAACAGTTGAAGGATATGTTCTCTTAGCATTTTTATAGTGGTATGATGGAGCCATTGTGGGCCACATTTCAAGATGGATATATTAGCCAGGCCTCCGCATTTACTGGGGTTTGGTGCAGTGGACCCCCAGAAAGGTGAAAAAGCACAAATTTTAAAAATATCATTTTTTCAGCCTGACAGGACACCTTTCTAGAAATCTTTGGGTCCTTCATTGGAAAGTGACAATAGAGGACCTAGGGATGCCTAGAGAGAACATTTTAATCAAACCCTTAAACAATTAAGCATGCAAAAACCAAACTTGCAAACGTAGAAAGCTATGATCTAAAGCCATGTATAATCAGATTGTCACAATGTGATTAGCTCCACACAGATGTGCACAGTCTACATTCCTGCTGTTCCAACTGGGTTCTGTTTCTTACTGAAGAGCTACTTATGTGGATATAAGGGTCACTGAAATCCACAGGGCTTGTTTCCAAAGAAATCAATGTAGGATTCAGATTCCAGGCTGTATTTCACTTGCAACTGAGTTACTATAGTGCAATATGTATTTCTGTGCCATATAAATCACACATGGCAGAGCCTTTGGCCTTTCCTGCTAGACTAAATATAAATATCATTTTACTTTTGTGGATCATCTTTGAAGAGGAATGAACGTAAACCTCTCAAAGAACTGTGTATCATCAAACCAGCTGATGGACGTTAAAGCTTGCCAAGAATCAAGCATCAAAATTCATGTGGCTGGTTTGATGTTCAAGATGGCTTCTGGCCATGGTTACCTATGAAGTGTTGTGTAACGTGAAACTCTGTTGTCCATAAATCACTAGGCTTAGGTGTCCTGCATCTGGAGCTTAGATTTCTTGGTTAATGTCAAAAACGACATTTGTTTCATATAACATTCTGTGAAGGAGAAAACATCCCAGATCTATCACTGAGCCAAATTTGTAGGCTATTGGGAAAATCCTAGGAGGACCCCTAGAGGTTCTCCATGTCACAGTCACTTCATAAAGATAATGAGAACTCACAAAGATCCACCATGAACAGCTTAATCAAATCAAGTCTTTCTTTAAGTAAGGAACATCATTAAAAGGGGTACCAAGGGGCCAATTAAACCACATATTAAGGAGAATATATTAGGAAACAAAGTGGCACAGTGATAAACAAGCCTTTGGATGCAGCTATGCTGAACTATATGGGACATGATCTGGTTTTTTCCTTTTTTGCTCTTGTTCCTCTGAAAAACATCACATACACTGGTGTATTGCTAATAACAGTATACTTTTCTTGGTCTTTGACAGAAAAAAAGATTATCTTTTTTGAGTGACTAAAAGGTTTTTCAATATGGATGTGACAGGAAGCACTGTCATCCCATTTAACCGAAATGCCAAAAGTGCTCCTGTGATATTACACCAGGACCTCGGGAGAAGACAGAGTCTCTTAGATGTGCAGAAGCAGCTAATTATAGAGTAACACCTTGAACTGTACCACAAGTCCACTGGAAATTAATGTAGGTCCTAGCAATCTGAAATAATGCGTTAACCACTTTGGAGACTAGCTGCTGCTTTTGCCATACGTTGCAGCTTGGAGGCATCTCATGGTCTCAGCTATATGTCATAGTTATAAAAAATTAGAACCAAATATATACTAAGGTTCAGGCATGTAGCCGGGGCGCTAACTTCAGCCCCCGAATTCTCAGGGTGGTCCAAAAAGGCCTTACTGGTACATTATTTAAACCGTTATGTTTATTCATATCATGATCTGATCACCATGCTCATTATATCCCACATTAATGGGGTTATTGGGATAACAATACAAAAGATTTGCTAGGGTAGACCCTCTTCCACCCAGTCTCAGCCCCCCCCCCCGATCCACACTCAGCCCCCTCCGAAACAAATTCCTGGCTACGGCCCTGCTAAGGTTAGAACTTAGAGACATTCCACTCAAAGGAACTAGTGAATAGTGTCTCCTGTTTTGACTACTATTAATACTCTGCTGCATTGGTTGACCCCAAAAGAGGTCTATTTCCTCCCTCAACATAAGAATGCTAATAATCTATCTGAAATTATCTGAGATATCAGCAATGGCCAGACTATGTACTACCTGGTCTAAAAGCAACATCTGAATTTCTCACTGAAAAAGACACGGAAAGAGTCTCTTCGAAGACTGAGTAAATACAGTCGGGTGTCCCCTGGGCAATGTTTCTTGTAAACAGCTAATCTTTCCAAATCCAAAAGCATTGCTTTTAAACATTTGAAACATTTTAAAATTTGAAACTGAAAAAGAAAATGGTATAATAAACCTGTTTCTATTATAGTACAGCTCAAAAGTTGTTGTTTTTTTTCCTGAAGGCTCTTCAGCTGTGTTCTTCAGAGCATGAGATAGCAGATAGATTTGCTGAAAGTACTGCACCAAATCCTTTCTAGGTTTTAATCCAAATTTTAAATGAGTTTAGTGAACCCTTCAGCACCTAAGGGCCCTTCCACACAGCCATATAACCCAGAATATCAAGGAGGAAGTGTCTGCTTTGAACTGGCATATCTGAGTGCCATATATTCCAGTTCAAAGCAGAAAATGTGGGATTTTATTCGGCTGTGAGGAAGGGGCCTAAGTCTCATTATAGTTTGAACATTAACTCAGGTTTGGGCTGATATCCAGGCTGTAATATATATTCTTCCCCCTATGAGGCCTATGAGGAGCGGCTTAAAGAGCTAGGCATGTTTAGCCTGAAGAAAAGAAGGCTGAGAAGAGACATGGTGGCCATGGACAAATATGTGAGGGGAAGTCATAGGGAGGAGGGAGGAAGCTTGTTTTCTGCTGTCCCGGAGCCTAGAAGAACTTCCTGATTGTGAGAGCTGTTCAGCAGTGGAACTCTCTGCCCCAGAGTGTGGTGGAGGCTCCTTCATTGGAGACTTTTAAGCAGAGGCTGGATGGCCATCTATCAGGGGTGCTTTGAATGCAATTTTCCTACATCTTGGCAGGGGGTTGGACTGGAAGGCCCATGAGGTCTCTTCCAACTTTATGATTCTATAATTCATTGAATTTAGAGCAACATATAAGGTAATCCCCACTTTTCATTTAATGTACCACTGATATTAGAGCAGTGAGCCATCACAGAGAAATAATACATAGCATTGACCTGTACATGTTTTTTTTTTTTAAAAAAAAATAATCCAGTCCCAGCTGTAATGGGATTCTTCTTTTACATAAAGACCATCAATCATAATGGGAGGCATTTCATTACTAATGGCACAGTGTTATTCTTTCGCATCCTTCATTGTACGTGTGAGGTGATTCAATTGGTTTTGTGATTCACTGGCCTATTTGCTTATGCATACAAAACTGCACATTTCCTTTTTGCTGTTCTTACCAAAGGAAAGAGGGCTTTGCCAAGAGGATTTTCCAGCCTAAAGGTTTACTCATTTAGAAGGATAATTTAGGTGCTGTGGGATATAGACTTCCTTGAAAATGAATTACTGGTACAACCACAATCTCTAAATTTACATCTGTACTTTTAATTCTCTTTTCTGGCACATAGTGATTGTTCGCAAAGACTGTCTCAGGATTTTTAAAGTAAAAGTGGGCAGTCGCCCCAGTTTAGTGTTGAATAAGAAATAGCTATTCAGAATAATGTGGCTGTTCTTATCAGGAATTCACCATCAGTGGCATGTCTTATCACCGCTGTTGGGAATGTGCAGATTTAAGAGATAAAAAGGCAGATTTTAGCATATCATCATCCCAAACAGTTGAAAAGGATTTTGGAGCCAGAAAAGAATGATTCCATAATTCATAACTATCAGCATCTAGCATATGCTGGCACTAAATAAATATTAAACAGCCGCACACCACCAAAGAAGAATGTGATGTGATAACAACTGCGATGGTTAGCAATTTGAGAGTAGTAGCACATTTTTATCTTAATGCCAGAAGCGTTTTCCTCTCCTTTCACAGCTATACTTAATAAGACAGAAGAAGAAAGAGGAGGAAGAACTGTTGCAAATGACATTCCCTCATTAAGTCATCAGTTTCTCCACAGCAGCCCATAATGTGGGGAGGAACACAGCCTTGGCAGCAATGTAGTATTGACAGAGGGCACAACATGATGCCAGAATAGTACTCTTCTGGGAGGCAGCCCTGAGTCTTTCATACTTTGTGGCTTTGAAAATAGCTCATCCTATTTATTTACAGTATTTATATTCCACCCTTCTTACGCCAAAGGGGACTCAGGGTGGATCGCACACCCTGCACACATGCACGGCAAACATTCAATGCCGTTTTCTAGACAGACAGACAGACAGATGTATTTTTGGCATTTCCACTTCGGTGCCTGAAAGTTATGCTCGATTCTGGCCAGGGGGGGGGGGGGGCTGTAACTACATCCACTATGAAACTGAGTCATTTTGATCATATTTCCTCCTTGCTCTTTGGCCGTTGGCATTTTTATGGTGTCATAAACTATCTCCCGCTTTTAAGTGGTCCCTAATTTCTCTACTCACAGTTCATCTGTTTTCAAACTGCATAGGTGAACAGTAAACTAGGCTTAACAGGCAGGTGCTCAAATCGACTTGGGCTTCGATCCCATCACCTTCTGGTCGGAAGTGATCTATTGCAGCTGGCGATTAACCAGCTGTGCTACACCCCGGCCCTATTTGCCTTGTGACATGGCATTATAAACTCCACAATTGGGTACTTCCAAAGGATATTGCAGGACATCCCTGCCTTGTAAGGACAACAGCCTTGTCTATCTGCCTTGTATCTGAATTCTTTAGATAATATCCCTTTCAGCATCACAAGCATTTTACGAAGTAGTGTGCTGGTTCATTCTGGATAGCTCCCATCTTGAAGCAGAAGTTGTTAAACACTTTTAAATATGTCTACACTTTATTGTGATATGAAGATCCAGCCCTCTGTGTTTTGTCTCGTATAGGACAGACCAGGCAAATCATAAAGGAAGAGAAGAATATTTCAAATACCTTTGAAGTGATACCTTTATCAAGCCACAAAAATAAAATTAAAAGGGGAAGTATTGCAAAACAAAATGGCATAAAAGGCACACAAAAATCATACATTTTCCTGATCATATTTGGTAACCACTGAATCTGGAGTTCCAAAATGGAGGCTGTGGGCTTGAAGAACTACGGTAGCTATTGTACATTGAGGGATTTAGAACAATTGTCCAATATGCTTCCTGACAAAGAGCTTGTAGGCACCAAGCAAACTATGCACTGCTTTTTAGTCAAGGCATCATCTCCTGAGCTAGCTCAGAACAGAAGTACAATTAAATTTCAATCCCCATATAAGCAGCATTGGGGATTACAGGACACACTATGGACTGGACAAAAGCAGTCACTAGAATCCAAATTAGGACTAACACATTCTCTCTCCTTCCAATAGGTTCAGAGATTCTAGTAACAAAACAATGGGAAAGGCTCTTGTGTAATTATCTCCAGCACAGTCTCTACTCAAAAGCAAGTTCTACCAGCTTCAAATGGACTTATGGGTTATATGTAGGATCACGGCTATTGTGAAGTTTTCATCTAAAAGCTGGAATGCTGGAATTTCAATTATGATGCTAAACTAAATGCATTCACTCAATTCTTTGACCAAAGGTTGTATCAGCAGGTTTGTCTTAACGCTTTGGCAGGCAACCTGGTGCTTTCTAGATATTTTGGACCTCTAGAGTGAAAGGTAGCCTGGTGCACTCTAGATATTTGGACAACAATTTCTATAATTCTTACCTAGTCACTGGCCACACTGGCTGAACCTCATGGGCACTTAGTCAAAAATATCTGAAATGGAGAGATTGTCCTTGTGTATATTTGCTTTCAAGTCTCCTGTTTATTTATGGCAACCCCATGAAATTATTTTCTTAAGACAAGTTATTTTGGCAAATCATCTTATGGTAAATTTAAGGATTCTTCTACTTGTTAGGAGAGCACATGCAAAAGAGCTCAAGCTTGGCCAGGTTTCTACATAACCATAAGTAAACCAAATGACTGTGCGGTTTTCCTGAAACCTCCACTGGAAGTTGAAGACCCTGCATGACATGCACCAGCATGCTGCTCATCCACAATAACTCAGAGTCCTTGTAGATTCTGACTTCTCATGACATGTGAACAAAGCACGCATAAGATACAGTACAGTTCAAGTTCTGACATGCATAAATTGTAATCCACCCAGAAACTGGATGTTATCTACCACACAGGCATGCTGGCAATTTCCTCTTTTTTACAGTCACTGGTGAGCAGCAAAACAAGAGTATAGCTACAGGAGAAGAGAGATTGTTAAAAATTATGTTATCTATATTATGTATAGGATTATCCAGAAAGTAAGGTTACAAGGCACATAGCTCTTGTGGGAAATTTTCTAGGAGGAAGTTGGCATCACTGCCATGTAGCGCGAAGCCAGCGGAAGCACACAAGCAGTGCCAGTTGTCAGTAGCTCATCGACTGGCATTGTGGTAAAGGTTAGAGATGAGCATCCTCATTCCATTTCCCTCCAAGTGCAAAGTTCGCGCTGTAATAAGCTACCTAAATGCTAAGAGCTTGAACACCACTACAATTCATCACAAAATCATATAGTTTATGGAGAAGATATAATGTCAAGACAGCATGTGAGAAAATGGGTACATAAAATATATTCACTCTTTGTATTTTTTTAATTTCTTTATTTAGCGTATTTTTAACACATAAAATAAAACATGCAACCGGGGGAGTGGAGGGGGAGGGTAGAAAGGGTAGAGGGGGCTTACTCTAAGGAGCCAGCAGCTCACCGACAGAGCATCTCGGTTTTTCCAGTTTTTTGCAATCTCTAATCTAGCTGCTGCCGATAAAAAGTAAAATAATCTTATCATCGTTCTGCTCCCAGTCACCGTCCGTGATATTAAGTAAATAATAATCAGGTCTCATTGCCAGCTTTCTATCGAGAATGTTTTCCACATGGGCGTGTACTTTCCTCCAAAACTTCTTGAGCAACCTGCAAGTCCACCAGCAGTGCATAAAACTGCCCCTCCGTTCACTGCACTTCCAACATCTATCATTCATTGTGGAGTAACACCTTGCCAAGCTCACCGGGGTATGGTACCAATGAAAAAACATTTTGTACCAATTCTCTGTGATGTTGGTGATCCCAGAGTATTTTATTTTCACCTTCCACATTGTTTCCCATTCTTTTATTAGGATGGAATGGCCCAGCTCCTGGGCCCATTTTATCATTGTTGCTTTCACGAGCTCGGTTTCTGTGTCCCATTCAAGGAGTTTTTTATATAAAAGATTTATTGTCCTTTTCTCCGACTTCATTATTCTCTCCCACACTGTATCCTGGATGTTAAAGCTCCTACACTCATCCTGTTTGTACAGTTCCTTGATCTGTGCGTATTGGAACCAAGTCAGGTCTAAACCTTGTTCCCGGAGTACCTCTAATAGTTTGAGTGACCACTGGGTTCCAGTTTTGAAAATTAACTGGCTGTATGTATACCACCTGCGGGCAGGGACTTCTCTCAGGTGTTGTGCTTCCAGCGGGGAAATCCACTGAGGGGTATAGCCGACTCCTGTATTTGCACCAAATTTTTAATAGGGCCGCCCTAACAAAGTGCTTTGAGAAATTTTTCTCGATAAGGGCCTTTTCATGCCAGAGGTAGGCATGCCACCCCCGGCGCAGATCAAACCTTCCACCGTTAGTATGCTGTTGTTTTTGAGTGTGGCCCACTCCTTGACCCAACTCAGGGCTGCTGCCTCATAATATAATTGAAAGTTGGGAAGTGAAAGGCCGCCTCTTTCTATCCGGTCACATAGGATTTTATGATTTATCCTCGCTTTTTTTCCACTCCACACGAATTTAAGAATATCCGATCTCCATACCTTGAAACAATAATTTGATCTAATCACTGGGATATTCTGGAAAAGAAACATAAGTTTGGGGAGTACGCTCATCTTGATAACCGCAATCCGTCCAAGTAGATTGAGATTAAGAGACCTCCACTTTTCGAGCTTGCTTTTAATAATTAGCCACGTTGAGTCGTAGTTATTTTTTAACAACTGATTGTTTTTTGCTGTTAAATAAATCCCCAAATATTTTATTTTCCTGGTAGTCTCAAATGAGGAGATTTCCTGCAGAAGAGTTCTTCATTCCTTGTTAATATGTTTTGTCAGGAATTTGGTCTTATCCTTGTTGAGCTTGAATCCTGCCACCACTCCGAATTCTGCTATCGTTTTGGA
The DNA here is from genome assembly GCA_030556195.1 of Anolis apletophallus. Lineage (NCBI taxonomy): Eukaryota > Metazoa > Chordata > Lepidosauria > Squamata > Anolidae > Anolis > Anolis apletophallus. Next base: position 66,148,213 of record JARBWK010000002.1, on the reverse strand, counting down.
CCAATTCCCAATGCTCTCCAGGGGATTTTCTATAATGCATGCAATGTCATCCGCATATGCTTTTACCTTCAGGTGTACTCTCCTTATGCACAGGCCTGTTAGAAGCTTATCCCTTCTAATTGACTCTAGGAGTGGTTCCAGCAACATTATAAATAATAAGGGGGAGATCGGGCACCCCTGCCTAGTCCCTTTTTGTATCGCCAATTTTCCAGCGAGTTCTCCATTAATTAGTAAGTTTGCTTTTTGGTTTGAATAAATGGCGCGAATTGCGTTTTCGAAGGCAAAACCCATATTCTTCTCCCTTATCAGGTGGCTCAGAAAGTCCCAATTTGCATTGTCAAACGCCTTCTCGGCATCCACAAACAGCAGACCGACTTCTTTTTGCGGATTTTTTTCGTAGTATTCAATGACATTTAACATTGCTCTTATGTATTTTTAAAAAATCTTGTAACCTTACTTTCCAGATAACCCTCATAATTTATATATTGCCCTTCTCCAAGGGTTGGACCCACTTCAGCCTCCAAAATGAGGTCATTGCCACTTCCAAATAAGAATTCCACCTTCAATGAAGTTTGTTTGTTTGTTTAGTATATATCTCCACATTTCTCCTGACAAGGGAGTCAAAGCAGCTTAATCTGCTATTCTATAATATCTAGCACAGGTTGGGTATCTCTGATTCAAAATGCTTGAGACCAGAAATATTTTGGATCCCCCGATATTGGGATACTTGGGTTGCTGTAAGATTTCCGGGCTGTATGACCATGTTCCAGAAGCATTCTGTCTTTGTTAACCACAAAGAAGGAGGGGATACTTCTGGAACATATAACCCAGAAAACTCACAGCAACCCAGTGATTTTGGCCATGAAAGCCTTCGACAACATATCTACCATGTGAATGAAAGTATAGTTAATATAAGATTTCTAAGTTTAAACAATTGTCCATAATCCAAGTGTATTTAATCTGAATTGTTTTAATACTACTGATGTTTAATACTGTTTTAATATTTGTATATTTTGGATTGGTTTGTAATGCTTTCGGTGTTAGCTGGTTGTGGAGAGAAAGTTGTTGTTGATTCATTCAGTCGCTTCCGACTCTTCATGACCTTATGACCCAGCCCATGCCAGAGCTACCAGTCAGCTGTTGCCACCCCCAGCTCCTTCAAGGCCAAGCCAGTCACTTCAAGGATACCATCCATCCATCTTGCCCTTGTTCAATGCCTCTTCTTTTTAATTCCCTTTTCCTTCGATTTTCCCCAGCATCATCTTTTCTTGTCAGGAATTCTCCTGTTTTTGAGTGTTGTTCTTTACTTACTGTCCTGACTTTAGCATTTTTTAATACTGGTAGCCAGGTTTTGTACATTTTCAGAATACACAGAGAAGCCATTGAAATCCACAAGCATGTGGACAATTTCAACAGAAAGGAGGAAACCATAAAAATGAACAAAATCTGGCTATAAGCATTTAAAAACTCTAAAATTAGGACAGTAAGTAAAGAACAACATTGAAAAAACAGGGGAATTCCAGACAAGAAATGGTCAGGGCCAGCTAATCACCTCCCAACATAGGATTTTCCCAGACAGGAAGCAGCCAATCCTTGAAGCTGCAAGGCTATTCCATGCTAATCAAGGTGATCAATTGCAACATTCACACTTGCCTCAAACAGACAGGAGTTCTTTCTTCCACCCTGGGCATTTCACAGATATATAACCACCATTTACCTAACAAACCTCACAATGTCTGGGGATGCCTGCCATAGATGTAGGTGAAATGGCAGGAGATAATGCTTCTGAAACATGGCCATACAGCCCAGAAAACTCACAGCAACCCAGTGATTCCAGCTATGAAAGCCTTCAACAACACACTATTCAATCTTTGCAATGCCACAAATATTGGGGACTGAAGGATAATATGATTGTGAGTGCTACATTCTTATTTAGGGTTAATGTCCTCATTTTGCCCACCCCATAGCTACAGACATTCTTTTCATGCCTTGGAGAGTTCACTGCTGATCTTAAGAGAACATATCTGCGGCTTACAAAATTAAAATACACTACTGTCAGAAACCAATATTTCTTGTTTCAGTAGGTTTTGTCCTCCCATTTCCCCAACAATATGCAGGAGACATTATTTTCAATCAGGTCCTCCAGATGCTGATGGACTGAAGCTGCCATCAATGGTGACAACTTATGTTTAATCTTTGTTCTGTGTATTTTAATATGTATTTTGTAGAAATATGTTTACATATGTGTAATATGTACATAAAGCTCTATATGGTTCTGGCCCAGTTTACTTGTCCAAACGCATCTGCCTCTATGTCCCATCTTGCAGTCGAACATCATCTGTGGAGGCCCTGCTCTCGCTCCCGCCAACATCGCAAATGCGGCTGGTGGGGACGAAAGACAGGGCCTTCTCAGCGGTGGCCCCTCGCCTATGGAACGCACTCCCAAACGAAATAAGATTGACTCCATTTCTCCTCGCTTTTAGAAAAAAGCTAAAGTCATGGTTCTGGGACGAGGCCTTTGGGCAGCAGATGTAAATTGTACTTTTGGATTTGACGGGATTGACACTTTGGACTTGACTGGACTGACAATGTGTTCTGCTTGATGGCTTTAATTAATTATTGTTGCATATAGTGGTTTTTAATGTAATTTTAAAAAATGTTTTTAATGCTTTTTAATGATGTTGACTATATGGTGTATTTTTATATTGGATTGTGGTGTTGCGGCCTGTAGTGCTGCAAATGTAAGTCATGCTGAGTCCCCCGGGGGGGGGGGTGGTGTGAGAAGCTATGGGGTACAAATACCATAAATATTTTGTAGAATATGTTTTGATGATTGTATGTGCTTTAGAGATGGTGTAACCCACCTTTAACCATGAGGAGAGGTAAGTATTATTATTATTATTAGATACATAACAAGATTAGTACACAGCAAACAAGATCACTATGCTCGTTTTGGTATTTGATTACATATTGGACACTTCCCAAGTGTCTAGGATGGTGTGATGTATCGGTGAATAATGAGGGCAGATGCAAGTAAGGTGGCCTTTTGCAGCTGCCAGATGGTACTTTTTGTCAGTGCTGATTGATTTTAAGTGCAAGCCAAGGTCTTTAGGCACTGCATCTGGTGTGCAAATCACCACTGGAACCACCTTTACTGACTTGTGAAAGAGTCTTTGCAGTTTGTATTGTGTCAGTTTTTCTCAATGAGGGTGCATCCAGAATGATTTAAAACAGTGTTTCCCAACCTTTTTTGAGCCACGGCACACTTTTTACATTTACAAAATCCTGGGGCACACCACCAACCAAAATGGCACAAAATGACACAGTAATACATATAGTTAATATGTTTTTAAATGTATTTATACACTCAGTGTGAAACCTGGACCTGTTTCGATGAACTCAACATATCCTGGCAGGAATGGCAGAAAGACACAAACTTCCCACACAGAACTCCCATAACCAAGAGAAAATGCTATAAGAGTTTGGTGGGCATTGACCTTGTGTTTTGGAGTTGTAGTTCACCTATATCCAGAGAGCACTGTGGACTCAAACAATGTTGGATCAAGACCAAACTTGGCATGAATACTCAATATGCCCAAATATGAACACAGATGGAGTTTAGGGGAAATAGACCTTGACATTTGGGAGTTGTAGTTGCTGGGATTTATAGTTCCCCTACAATCAAAGAGCATTCTGAACCCCACCAATGATAGAACTGGGCCAAACTTCCCACACAGAACCCCCAGGAAGCAAGAGGAGGTTTCTACTTGGGGAAAGGGAGGCAGGTCTTCCCAATGCATGGAGGGAGAGACCAAGTAGACAACGGGTGGGGGGGGGTGTTTGTAATTTGGTGCCTTTATAGAGGTAGGTTTCTTAAGGTTTTTATACTTCAACACACTAGACTCTCCCCCCTCCCCTCCTGGAGGTTCCAATTTCCCACGGCACACCTGATGATCGCTCACAGCACACTAGTGTGCCCCGACACACTGGTTGGGAAACACTGATTTAAAAGACCAGAAAGTCCCACCTTATTATTATTATTATTATTATTATTATTATTATTGGAGTTGCAAAGCAGCATCTTGGGGGCGGGGAGTGGGGCAGGAACACACTTTCCCTATTCCTTTAAAAATATCTTTAATGCCCCAATTCTTTTTTTATGTTTATTTATTTTTGACAGTGCGTTCTGACTGACTGAAAAGTCCCAGATTTTGTTCTTGTTCTTTCTGATTTTATACTGGATTAAAATAAACCAACCTGAGGAGTTGGTAGAAAAAGTCTTCCATCGCACTGGGAAGTGACAGAAAATGTTCTGGGATTTTAAAAAGTATGGATCTCACAAGTATAATAGGAAAGAACAGGAACAAAATCTGGGATTTCTGGTCTTTTAAATCATTCTGGATGCACCTTCATTGAGACCAGAACTTAATGGCAAAATTGCTTTTGACCTGTAGGTGGGGTAAGCACAACATCATAGTTGAAAGCACAGCATTTGACCACAACATGCACATAAGGTGGAGAATTCCTCTCCCCCACTTCTCTGCTGCTGCTTTCATCATTCAATATGCACAGAGGGCAGCTTTTTGGAGAAACAAGGCTCCTCTATCTCTGGAGGGTCCGCATGCTATTTTAAACATGGGTTTCAAATTGCATGGTGCGTCTTCAGGGATAGGGGAAGTTTACCAGTTCAGAAAATGGTCGTTTGTCATTGGTGGTACCTATGCCATTGGGGTAAATAATCCATTCTGGGTATTGTTCTGAAATATAAGGGAGCTATCCGAAGTGCAGAACATATTATGATAGTTGCAGTACTTTGGAGAATTCCTTTAAAATTTTAGTCTTTAGTTCAGGGTTGGATTTGTCATCCATTGATATGGAAGGCACCAGTCACTGCTGCCCTCTATAGATAGAAGCAATGAAGAGAGGGAGGGATGGCATGATTAACAGGGCTCGAGCCTTAAGTTCATCCTGTTTGGACTGTAATATCCTCCATGTAGAGATGCCTTTTAAAACTGTTTAGAAACTGAAAGAGGGCGGTTATAGGGAACACTAGGCTCACTTTTTCAACCACTTGGAGCCAATCTGTTTCCATGCACTATTCAAAATGGTGATCATGACCAATAATTACCTACATGATGTCAGTTCAGATGTAACACAAAGTGGTGTAATCGTTTCAGCCCTGGACTATGATTCTGCAAACCAGGGTGAACTCTCCAATAGGCCATTGAGACCCAGTGGGTGACCTTGGGCATGTTCACTTTCTCAGGAAGGCAAAGGCAACCCCTCTCTGAAGAAATCCTGCCTGAAAACTCCAAGGTGTGTTTGCGTTGGAAATCCCAGAACATTCTTAAGGATCAATGTGTTGTCAAAGTGTTGTCTATCTTATAGAGGGAAAAGATGGGGAATGGATGGATGCTCGAAACACCACATTCCCTCAGGATCTTGACTATAAGAGGTCCTTCTGTTAGTCCTGCTAGCTACAGAGTCAAGTTTAGTGGAGATGTGAGAGAAGGCCTTCTGCTCCCAGCCTTTAGAATACTTTCCAGAATGAAGCAAGGCTGATTCCATTTTAGTTGTTCTGTTGCCAACAGGCAAACATATTTTATTCAGAAAAGCTATAAGCTGTTAAGTGGAAATTTTGATGAAGCAGATTTTTACTGGTAAACACTCTTTATTTCTTAATTTTCTTTCTCTGCATGAATCAATATGCATTTAGATTTTAATTACAATGCTCTAATGTGTTGCATTCTTGTTAGCCACAAAGAGGTGGAAAAAGTCTCATAAGTGAATAAACAGTTTCCTATTCTCTATATTATTAAGGCATAATTTTGAATAAACATGCATATAATTATATGAAAGTGAAGTCAAGAGGCAGGGCTTAATTTGGGCTTGGAATCGTTACTTCCTTTGGCTACAACATCCAGAAGAGAGCTCCCTGAAAGCAATTTGAATGTGTGAACTTTTTGAATACCCTAAAAATGCAAAACATCTTTAGAGTTCCCTAAATTTAGATAGTTGTGCCAGTCTCCATTTTTCTCCACATGGTGGAGCCCTTTGTCATCGCATGTTATCCCTGGACAATATCGCTGTCTAATTACTTGCAAAACTTGACATTCTATATTAAAACACCAAGTGGTTTTATTAGTTGTGTAAATAATGAATTGGGGCTGGTGGATTAATACATTTTAATATGTGATGGGGAGAAGCAATTATGTCATTTTAACATCATTGGTGAAGAAAATTAAGCTGTAGATAGCTTGTACACTTACTGAATATTCATAAAGACTGGTGCTGCGTTATGCTTACTTCCCGATACTTGGAGAATGGCTCACAGTGTTGACTCAGACTTGAACTGGATTTTTCCTGGCATGAAACCTTGCTTCTTAAACTGGATGATTAAATCGGGCTTCTGTATGCAGGTGTCAACATGTTGAAGTGGTTTGCGTTCTGGACCAAGACTCCTTTAGATCTGGGTTTGAGTCCCTACTCAGTCATGGAAACCCATTGACTTTAGGCAAAGCACACTCTAACCCTCGGGAAATGTTAGGGACAAACCCCGTCTTAATACAGCTTGTCATAGCAACTTTGTGATAGGTTCCTCTTATGGTCAACATTAAGTTAGACATTATTTGGAGGGACAATTTTGAACGGTGGAGTTAGAGGAAAATTCTGAAAGTGCCTTGGACCACAAGAAGATCCAACCAGTCCATACTCCAGGAAAGAATGCCCAACTGCTCACTGAAGGGAAGGATATTAGAGGGAAAGATGAAGTACTTTGGCCACATAATGAGAAGACAGGAAAGCTGGGAGAAGCCAATGATGCTGGGAAAAATGGAAGGAAAAAGGAAGAGAAGAATATTTCAAATACCTTTGAAGTGATACCTTTATCAAGCCACAAAAATAACATTAAAAGGGGAAGTATAGCAAAACAAAATGGCATAAATAGCACACAAAAATCATACATTTCCCTGATCATACTTGGTAACCACTGAATCTGGAGTTCCAAAATGGAGGCTGTGGGCTTGAAGAACTAGCTATTGTACATTGAGGGATTTAGAACAATTGTCCAATATGCTTCCTGACAAAGAGCTTGTAGGCACCAAACAAACTATGCACTGCTTTTTAGTCAGGGCATCATCTCCTGAGCTAGCTCAGAACAGAAGTACAGTAAAATGGCAGTCCCCATATAAGCAACATTGGGGATTACAGGACACACTATGGAATGGACAAAAACAGTCACTAGAATCCAAATTAGGACTAACACATTCTCTCTCCTCCCAATAGGTTCAGAGATTCTAGTGACAAACAATGGGAAAGGCTCTTGTGTAATTATCTCCAGCACAGTCTCTATTCAAAAGCAAGTTCTACCAGCTTCAAATGGATTTATGGGTTATATGTAAAATCACGGCCATTGTGAAGTTTTCATCTAAAAGCTGGAATGCTGGAATTTCAATTATGATGCTAAACTAAATGCATTCACTCAATTCTTTGACCAAATGTTGTATCAGCAGGTTTGTCTTAACGCTTTGGCAGGCAACCTGGTGCTTTCTAGATATTTTGAACCTCTAGAGTGAAAGGCAGCCTGGTGCACTCTAGATATTTTGGACAACAATTTCTATAATTCTTACCTAGTCACTGGCCACACTGGCTGAACCTCATGGGCACTGTAGTCAAAAATATCTGAAATGGAGAGATTGTCCTTGTGTATATTTGCTTTCAAGTCTCCTGTTTATTTATGGCAACCCCATGAAATTATTTTCTTAAGACAAGTTATTTTGAGGGTTTTTAAAAAATCATGTCAGAAGCAAATTGAGAACAAACTGCAAGTTGCTTCTGGCATGATAGAATCAGATATCTACAGAGATGTTGCCCAGGAGATGCCTGGATGTGTTATCTTCCTGTGGGAGGCTACTCTCATGTCCCCACATGGGAAGCTGGGGCTGACAGACAGGAGCTCACCGTGTCTTGCAGATTCAAACTGCTGACTGAAGGTCAGCAGCTCAGCCAGCAGAAGGCCATCGCAGCTCCCATTTTGAGGTGATTTTGCTAGATCATTCCTTTAAAATGGTACCTGACAGTCTCTCCGAGGTTGATACTGCTCAACTTCCAAGATCAGACAAGATCTAGGGGCTTTTGGGTATTTAGGACCCGATCATCCTTTAAAGAACTAAAAAAGACATAAGCAAGCCAAAAAAAACCCTTCAATTTATCACCATTACTATGAGAACCTGACACTTACATAACTATTCTGGGCAAATCTTCTGGAGAATCTTTAAAGTTTATGGCTGGCCTTTTAAAGTGAGAAATAAAGTGCATTTCCTCAGCAATTATATACTGTGGCTTGGGGACTGGGGAAAGGCAAGGCATATGCTTCTGGAGAGAGCTGGTCCTGTGCAATAAATAATCAACAACTGCACACCTTAGTTGCTAAAGATGTGCTTTTAAAAACCCTGAAAAGAAAAGGTGATGTTGTATCCAGACAGAATAATGTTGCTGTTGGGTTGCTGTGAGTTTTCCGGGCTGTATGGCCATAAATGTGGGCGAGACATCAGGAGAGAATGGAACATGGCCATACAGCTCGGAAAACTCACAGCAACCCAATGAATCTGGCCATGAAAGCCTTCAACAATGTGTTGTTGTTGTTGTTGGGGTAATATAACCATAGAGGCTGCCCCTGGTCATAAAGGATGCTGATATATAGAAACCTGACAGAAGATCCTGAAAACTAGTCATGTATTCAGCACACCCAATAGTGTTTATCAAAAAAGGAAAAAAGTGTCCCCAAGTGGCAAATCATGTTACAAAAACAAGCACCTAGGGAGTTCAATGTATCACTTAATCTCTCACTCTGTTTTAGAGAAAAGAAGTTCTCAGCCTCTTCCTCCTTCTAAACATGGAGTCTGGAAGGAACATGTGGTGTTCAAACAGTCTGGGAAGAGGCAAGGTTACAATTAAAGGATTAAGAAATATGGCATGTTTCTAAGGGCCCTTCTGCACCGCCATATAACCCAGAATATCATGGCAGATAATCCATAAAATCCATAATCAAGTCCAATCAAGGGGGTGGAAAGTGTCACGGCTCCTTTGTGGCCTTTGTCAAATTTCTTCCTATTTTCTCTGCTTTTTAAAACATTTGCTTTCATTCCAGCAATATAAGACCCTATTTTTCCACCATTTTAAACATTTGCTTTTATTATGTAAAATTTCATTTAGAAATGCCTGCTTGGAACATATTATTCACAATTATTATTGTGAAGCTCTCATCTGTTCACAGGAAGGCATTAGGTCAGACCTTGGCATTTGCTCAGCCTTCCCATACATGTGGCAAATATGTGGCTCCCCTATTATCTTTGAAAATATGTGAGGCAATGCTGCCCAATTAATACAGTATGTGCATGGGTGCTGGTTTGCAATAAATCTTGGGGAAAAGTCTGTGAAATAGTTTGAATACAGGCACATAACGGGAGTCTAAAACTCAAACAGATGTGGGATCCCCTCTCCAGATTTCATTGGCAGGTAAGTCACACGGAATCCTGCTTGACTCATTTTGGGGGATCGAAATGCAACTGTTGCTGAACTGATGGAGAAAGCTGGCTATTGCCAGGATCACAGATTTGGCCAATTTCCCCCTGAGACTCCCTGCACTTTGCCTGGGAAGGAGGAGGAGAAGGAGAAGGAGGAGAAGGAGGGGATGGAGGAGAAGGAAGAGAAGGAGAAGGAGGAGGAGGAGGGGATGGAGGAGGAGGAAAAAGAGGAAGGGATGGAGGAGGAGATGGAGGAAAAGGAGGAGGAAGAGATGGAGAAGAGAAGGAGAAGAAGGAGGATGAGGATGAGGAGAAGGAGGGGATGGAGGAGAAGGAAGAGAAAGAAAAGGAGCATGAGGAAAAGGAGGAGGAGATGAAGGGGATGGAGAAGGAGGAGAAGGAGAAGGAGCAGGAGTAAAAAGAGGAGGATGAGGAGAAGGAGGGGATGGAGGAGAAGGAAGAGAAAGAGAAGGAGCACGAGGGAAAGGAGGAGGAGGATGAGGAGAAGGAGGGGATGGAGGAGAAGGAAGAGAAAGAGAAGGAGCACGAGGAAAAGGAGGAGAAGGATGAGAAGGAGGGGATGGAGGAGAAGAAAGAGAAGGAGCAGGAGGAAAAGGAAGAAGAGGAGAAGACAAGGAGGAGGAGGAGCGGAGGAGAAGGAAGAGAAGCATAAGGAGGAGGAAAGATTAGTCATGGGAAAGTGAGAAGCAAGCATTGGTGATGGAAGTGAGCCTATGTTTAAACCATCCCTCATGATTTATTTCCAGTGTGCGCTAAACAGATGTCCATACTTACCTAGAAAGAGGCACGGTGGCTTGTGCAGCTTAACGCCATGTGTATGCAATGGGCCCTCTGTCTGTATCCATGGGTTCAACCACCAAGGGCTTGAAAACGTTTTAAAGGGCTTTCAAAAAGTCTCGATGTTTCTTTTGCTATTTGAAATAAGGCGCATCCTCCTCCTACCCCAGCATTGTATAGAATGGGGCCCGGCTTGAGCATTCATGGAGTTTGGTGTGTGTGTGGGGGGGGGGGGTGTCTCACTGGATACCAAGGACTCCTTTTACACCGGGGGAGCATGCGTCAGAATCATTGAATCAAACCATAGTGCAAAGCTCACTGAAAGAGTTCTATCCCCACCTTTTTGAACTGAGCCGGGGTCGCTCTTCCCATCCAAAGGCATGCCATTCCCCCCAGAATGTGTCCACTCTCCTCCGTCTCTAATGCAATGTAAGCAAGCATCCTCCCGGGGACGAGTTTCAAATGCTGCCCCTTCCCTAGTTGTAAGGGAGGGAACGAACTTGACTGCGTTTTGGGGTGATGCTCTTCCTCCCTGCCTCACCCCTACGTACTCCGCCCATATTTACTCTAACCCCCCCTTCTATCTCTCCCCCTTCCTTTTCAATCTTGCTCCGCGAGGCACCGGCTCCTTTGTGCTTGCAAACGGCGCGGGCGGGGGGAGTCGCGCCGGGAGGCGGACCCTACCCGGGCCCCTCCTCGCCGGGAGACAGAGCCAGGCCGGGCTCGAGTTAGAGCAGCCCCGGAGGGATCAGGAGCGGCTGTCCTGGCTTCCCCTTGCCCCGCGATCCGAGGTGGGCCCCACTCGGGGGAGAGGCATCGCTGCTTTAAGAACGGCGCGGGAGGCTGGGCCGCGCGCCTCCCCGCGTGCTTTCTCTCTCTGCCTCTTCCTCCTCGGCTCTTGTCTTCGTTCTGGGTCTGGGCGCAGAGGCTGATCGGGGCAGAGGCGCCGCTCCACGCTGCCTGCTCTCCTGCTTGAAGCCTTCCTGCCTCGGGGAGCCCAGGGACTCCACCACGGCCATGCCCCGGAGCAGGACCCGCAGCCGGCGCCGCGAGGTGTGCCCGCGCCGGGCTCCCGGAGGAAGGGACTGAGCCCAGGAAGAGGAGGATGGCCCGGGCGGGGCTGGGCCGGGCGGCGGCGCTGGGCGTGCTGCTGGCCTCGGCTTCCTTGGCGGGGCTGTGGGTCGGGCGCCTGGCGGAGCGGCCGGGGCGCTTCCCGCGGAGAGCTCGCCCGCCTTGAGCCCCTCGGCGCCCAAAACTTTCCGGACGCTGCTGACCCTGCCGGGCGAGGAGCAGAGGCCGAGCCGGGGGCGGGCCCGCGCGGGGCGGGAGCGAGAGCGCGGGAGAGCGGCGGCGGCGGCGTCCCCGTGCGCGGCGGGATCTTCTGGAGCCGCTGGCTGGAGGCGCAGGTGCCGCGGGGCTTCCCGGCGTCGGAGGCGTCCTCGTGGCTGGCGGCGGCGCGGGCGGCGTCGGTGGTGGGCCTGGAGCGGGGCGGGTGCGGCCGGGCGCCCAACCGCCTGGCCCGCCTCTCGGACGGGAGCCGCGCCTGCGTGCGCTACGGCATCAACCCGGAGCAGGTCCAGGGCGAGGCGCTCTCCTACCACCTGGCCGGCCTGCTGGGCTTCCAGGAGCGGCTCCCGCCCGTGGCGCTGTCCCGCGTGGAGGCCTCGGGCGCGGGCGGGCGGCGCTGGGCGGCCGTGGGCGAGGAGCTGCGCGGCGCCCCGTGGGCCGACGGCGCCGTGGTCAGCCTGGCCCGCTGGGTCGACAACCTCACCGACGTGGTGGCCCCGCAGCCCTGGCGCGCCCCCCTCCGCGAGGCCGGGCCCGGCGCCCTCTCCCCGCCTGCCCTGCGTGGCCTCAGCCTGGCTCAGCTGGTCGAGCTGGTCCAGTGGAGCGACCTCATCCTCTTTGACTACCTGACCGCCAACTTTGACCGCCTGGTCAGCAACCTCTTCAGCCTCCAGTGGGACCCCCGCGTCATGCACCGCGCCACACGCAACCTCCACCGCGCGCCCGATGGCGGGCTGGTCTTCCTGGACAACGAGGCTGGACTGGGCCACGGGTACCGGCTCCTGGCCGTCCGGGACCGCTACAATGAGCCGCTCCTTCGCTCTGTTTGCATCTTCCGCGAAAGCACCGCCGCCCGTGTCCGCGACCTCCACCGCCTCCGCAACGCCGCCTCCGAGCTGCTGCGCATCTACCGCGCCCGGGAGCCCCTCGCCGAGAGCCTGGGGTTCCTCTCCGACCAGCAGGCCAGGCTCTTGCAGGAGCGCATTGACCTAGTCCACCAGCACATCCTTGACTGCCAGGCCCAGGCTGCCCAGGAGCACCGCTGAAGGCACCCCGAAGAAAGGACACCCCAAGAACCTGGCCCAGGAAGAAGGGGGTTCTGCCCGGAGCCACCTGAGATGTAGGACCAGCTGCAGGAGTGGAACCGCTACCTTACAGGTTGTCTTGGACCGCAGGGACTTGCCACAGACTCTGTAGAGCAGACATGGGTAAACTTGCCTGCTATTGAGACATTATTTCACTGCCAGGATCCTGGTGGAGTGTGCTCTTCCTTTCTTTGATACCCAACGGTTTTGAATCCCAGTCACTGAGCTGTCAAGAGGCCAACTGTGTCCTCAGATGACTTCCGGCCAGGTCAAAGGGAGACGTCACTTGATAGAGCTCTTCCCTTTTAAGCATTGGGTGCACTGCTGTCCCCTCTGCACGTGTTCTGCACTACTGTCTGTTCTAAGACTAGGTCAGCAAATCACGGTCCCTTGCGCATTTTTGTTTGCTCTGGGTTGCTTTTGAGACCCAGCAAAGGGTCTGTGAGCGTTACCCAATACCCGCTGCTGGGGCTAAATGGACTCTTTTGTCCTTTAGTGGGAGACCATTGGAATCCCCCGTGTAAAACTAATTATCATAAGTGTATATTTTTAAGTGGCATATATTTCGCTGTATTGGTTTTACACTGGCTTCTTCTTTCCAGTGTGTCTTTCCCTTAGTGCAGGCCTGGGCAGACTTGGGCCCTCCCTTTGAGTGTTTTGGATTTCAACTCCCACAATTCCTAACAGCCTCATGCCCTTCCCTTTCCCCCCCTCAGCCACTTAAGTGAGGAGGAGGAGACGCTTAAGCAGCTGATTAGGAAAAGGAAAGGGCTGAGGCTGTTAGGAGTTGTGGGAGTTGAAGTCCGAAACACCTGGAGGGAGGACCCAAGTTTGGCCATTCATGAGCTATCTCAACCTAATTTGCATATCATTTCTAATTGGTCAGCCTCAACATTCTTAAGCAGCTGAGGGGGAAAAGGAAGGGGCCTGAGGCTGTTAGGAATTGTGGGAGTTGAAGTCCAAAACACCCGGAGGGAGGGCTCAAGTTTGCCCAGGCCTGCCTTAATGGCTCTTAAGAGCTTCCCTTAACAATTTAGTTGTTTTGCTTTTTAAATAAAAGAGGCCATGTACAAAATAAATTGTCGTTGGAAGGAACCAATGACCAGAGGAGGGACCAGAAGTTACATCCCTACCACACCCTTTTTTAAAATCCTTTAAAACTCAATCACATTTGCATTCCACTTTGGCGACTTTTTTGTCTTTTCGGGATCTTTCCAGCCACCGATGTCCTCGAAAGTGAACAAGTGGGCAGAGAAAGTCCCAGCGCCACTAACTCTTGACTTTGACCAGTGAGAAGCATCTGGAAAAGAAACTCCTCCGTTTTCTTGATGTGTCTGTTTTATATGTAACCACTACTGTACAGTAAAATAATTGACTAATGGGGTGACAGAGGAGAAGAGGTTCCCAGGTTTGTAGTATTGTCAGTGTAGGGATTTTTCAACGCATTAATCTGGATGAGGGGGAAATTGGTTTCATGCACTTTACTTTGACTTTTTTCTTATTTTTTATAAAAAGACCTTTTTATTTTAAAAAAATAAGTCTGCAGTTTAGGTACATGATGTATGTTCTTAAACTCTTCTGTAACATACTAAAGAAATTGATATTTCAGTAAAATGTGTAAATGTTTTTGCCTTTTGGAGCTTGGGGTTTTGGCTGTCATTGTTTTGTGAAATATCCATTATTTTGACTCGACGCAATTCATTCACCATATGAACTGTGCATTATCTTTGTTGAGTTCAGTAAAAAGGATAGAAGCCACAGTGGCACAATAGGTTAAACCCTTGTGCTGGCTAAACTGCTGACCTGAAGACTTGAAGGGTGATGGTTTGAATCTGATATGGGGTGAGCTCCCATCTGTGAGCCCCAGCTTCCCATGTGGGGACATAAGAAAAGACTCCCATAGGATGATTCAGTAGAAAGGATAGAAGCCACAGTGTACAATGGGTTAAACCCTTGTGCCTGCTGACCTGAAGACCTGATGGTTGGGTTTTTGAATCTGCAAGATGGGTGAGCTCCCATCTGTAAGTCCCAGCTTCCCATGTGGGGACATGAGAGAAGCCTCCCACAGGATGGAAACACACCCAGGTGTCTCCTGGACAATGTTCTTACAGACGGCCAAGTCGCTCACACCAGAAGCAACTTGCAGTATATTCTCAATTTGTTTCTGACACGATAAAAAGTAGGAAGGATGCTAGAAATCTTCCATACATTAGTAAAGCAAAGGAGAACATCATTGTATTCTTGCTTTAGCTTGTCCAAAATAATATTTTTATTAAGGAACCCCTAACACACGCCCAAGTAAGTATTGCTGAATGTATATAACCTTTACCAAATTGACAGGAAAATGTATTTTTAAAAAGTGTTGATGCAGCCAGTTCAAGTTTCCATGTGGACTAAAATCCTGCTTTTCACACTGGGGGGAAAACCTGTTACAGTAGTACCAAAGACTATAAAACAGCATTGTAGACTGCGTGCCATATTCCACAGCTGTTAATTCCTTTTCCATTTTGGTTTCTGGGAAACCGATAACAAACGGAAAAGAGTTAAGTAGTCCGTGCCAAAATAATTTAAAACTACATTTCAGCTCAGTTTCTATCCCAACCTCATTGGGAATGGATATGGAAGTTGAAATGTGTTAATATTTTTTGTTAAGGGTCAATGCCCCACTCCAGCGAAGATGTGTGAGTAGAAGCAATATGCTGCTCATCTGGGTCTCATTGAACTGGATTCATTGTCCTCTGAATCACATAAGAGTGTGCATAACCATGCAGCTGATCAAACCGTTGTGTGTAACTGAGGCTCTGTGGGTCGTAGAGCTTTAATCAGTTTGAACTGGAATCCTAGAGTTGGAAGGGACCATTTAGTCCACTCCCCCGCCATGCAGGAATACACAATCAAGCCCTCCCAACAGATGGCCATCCGGCATCTGTTTAAAAAACTTTCAGAGAAGGAGACTCCACCCTATTCTGAGGCAGTGCATTCCACTGTCAAAACCGTTCTTACATTAAAGAAATGTTTAGGTGGAATCCCACCTTGAATTATTCTTTGGAAACTTTGCTCTAGCAGTAAATGCAAACAGTGGACATTCACTATCACCGGTTGAAGAGATGGTCAATAGCCTCCCTGAGTCCCCGTCCCCCCCCCCCCCCAGGGGGTGAGAAGGGCAGGGTACAAATATCTGAAATAAAATAAATAAATAGCTGGGATAGCTTTAGGAGAGGTGGATGTTGGGTTGTTGTGAGTTTTCCGAGCTTTATGGCCATGTTCCAGAATCATTCTCTCCTGATGTTTCGCCCACATCTATGGCAGGCATCCTCAGAGGTAGTGAGGTCTGTTAGAAACTAGGCAAGTGAGGTGTATATATCTGTGGAATGTACAGGGTGTGAGGAAAAAAATACTCTTGTCTGCTTGAGGCAAGTGTGAATGTTGCGATTGGCCACTTTGATTAGCATTGAATAGCCTTCCAGCTTCAAAGCCTGACTGTTTTCTGCCAGTGATTCCGGCCATGAAAGCCTTTGACAACATGAGGTGGATATTGTTATGTGCCTTCAAGTTACTGCCAATGCATGTTGACCCTAAGATGGGCTTTTTTGGGGGCAAGATTTGTTCAGAGAGGGGTTACCTTTGCTTTCCTCTGAAGCTGAGAGAGTATGACTTACCTAAGATCACCAAGTGGGTTTCCATGGCCAAGCAGGTATCCAGAATCGCAATCCAATACTCCCCCCAGTGTGAAAATCAAGTGGCTACAAGTTGTTATATGTCCTGGAACAAAGACAGCAGTGCAGGCATGAGTATGTCGTTGTACTTGCATACTGATGATAGGCTCCCCACAGACCACTCCTTAAGCTATTGGCACAGAAGGCTGGACTAGATAGTCTTTCGACCTGGGGCAGCACATCTCTGATGTTCTGGAGTCAGTGTGGCATACAAACAAGCTCTCTAAAGAGAAAAGTATGAAACAAAAGAGGTTCCTTCCCCGCTACTCCCAGCTGGAGAAATGCCAGATTAAAGTATTTATCAGATAGGAATGTAATCTTGGTCACATCTGGGGCAGCATATGTTTTTGCAGACGGGGAAGCCAAAGTGCAGGCTGTAGATATTAGATAAGTGAGTCTCGTTGACATCATTCTGAGCACGAAAATGTCCTAGGAGCACTACAGAGCTCCATTGCCAGTAAAACTGCCACCTTGGTGACATCAGTGCCGCAAGCGAAAGGGCTGGTTTGAACTGTCCTGCCCATAATTACCTAAGAGACAGAGAGCACAATGGTGCTCTTACACATGTTAAGACACTGCACTTTTAAAATGCGTAGGGCTGTTAACTCTGCATTGTTCTCCAACCTTATAACTGCCTTAGAAGGTTCTTTCACTCCACTGCTTCAACTGACAGGGCTCTTTATTTAACTCTTATTTATAGCTCTCAGCTTTTTATCACTCAGCACAATGCACAGGGTCCCATGTGGTGTTCCTTTGCCATTTACATGATAATATACAATTTAACTGTGTAATTCTTTTTAGCGCCCGTTTGCCAGCATGAGTTTTGCAACTCGCTCAGATGCAACTGTTTCAAGATGCCTTCACCTAATGAAAATACATTTAAATAATATAGCAGCGGCATAAATTTTAAACCACCTGTGAAAGTAGGTGGCAGAATGCTACAAACATCTTAAAGGTTTCCCCTTCTGCTTACGCGTTGCTGTGAGTATCAACACAGTTGCAGTTTGCAATGGCTTAATGGATGAAATATCTCCGCTGCTGCAGTGCCAGAGCCGAGATAATTACACATTTCACAACAAAACACCGGCTTTCTCCTCAATGATTGGGGGCTATTTCAAATTATACATACTAGGCCATATGTGCAGAAATAAGAGACTAGCTTTGAGTGGATGGTGCTGTTTGCTTCAAGCAAGTGAAGAAAACATGGTGGAAAAAACCCTCAATATAATTGCGTTCAGAGAACATGAATAAGTTTTAGCAGGTACACGCAATCTGCTCTCTTTTGGTGGTGGAAGCCAACTTCTGCTGGGTGACTGGGGAACAATTTGTGGGTCAAAAACTGCTCCCTAATTGGTCTGAAATTTTAAAAATAGGGGTTCTGGGGACTTCAGGAGTCATATTTAAGGATCCCAGGGATTTCATACAGATCAGGAGGCTATATCTTGCTTCTTGTGCCATAAGATCATAGGAATCGTAAGTGAAATTATAGTGCTATACTTGTGTAGTGCAGAATCATAGAGTTGGAAGAGATCTCGTGGCTCATCCAGTCCAACCCCCTGCCAAGAATCAGGAATTGCTCTTGTTTACACATTTACAGTCAGCCTTCCACATTAGCAGGTTGATTTTTGCAGATTTTATTAAAACAGTGGTTCCCAACCTTTGGTTACCAGCTGTTAGGAAGTGGTGTTAAAGTCCAAAACACCTGGAGGACCAAAGGTTGGGAACCACCGGATTAAAATCTTATCTGTAAGAATCTCTAGGCCAGTGGTTCTCAACCTGTGGGTCCCCAGATGTTTTGGCCTAAAACTCCCAGAAATCCCAGCCAGTTTACCAGCTGTTAGGATTTCTGGGGGTTGAAGGCCAAAACATCTGGGGACCCACAGGTTGAGTACCATTGCCCTAGAGCAGGGGTGGGCAATCATTTTTTCCAAGGGGGCCACATGAGAGCCAAAAAATATGGAGGGCCGCACCTAAAGGCTGAACTACATTCTAATCTACATTATTTATTTATTTATTTATTTATTTACTATATATTATACATCATTAATATTAACATATTAATATATCAAGAAATATTCATATATTATTAGTATTAATATCATTATTATATTATAGTATATATAGACATAATATATTGAAAGTATAATATAAAATATACAAAGACAAGGTGCGAACCAAGATAGAGGCTGACATCCTCAAGAGAGGAAGGATCCCAAGATGGAATGGCCCAATGGATCCAGCCCAGAGGATGACAAAGCGGCCAGAGCAGAGCAGGCCTCCGCCCGCTCTTGCCCCCAACCGTTCCTCAGCTGATCGCCCTGCCATGGAGTGCCTGCCATCCCGGCTTTGGAGTGCCTGCCATCCCGGGAGGCAATCCGGGCCTGCAGCGGGAGCAGTCGCGACCTGAGGCGGCTGATCGCCCTGGCGACCTGGACGACGATCAAGGCTTCCGGGTCGCCTGGGCGATCAGCCGCTGCAGGTCACCAACTGCTCCCACTGCAGGCCCGGATCGCCTCCCGGGAGGGCAGGCAATCCAAAGCCGCCGCTCCTCCGATTGTTCTCTGGAGCAGCGGGCTGTCTGCCGTCGCAGGCCCCAGGGCCCGCGATGGGATGGAAGCTTGGCCCCGCCCCCGACACCCTTCTCCCCGGGCCGGTCAGAATCGGCTGGCGGGACGCATCCGGCCCACGGGTCGTAGGTTGCCCAGGTCTGCCCTAGAGGCTTTTGAAAGGTATTCTGAAGGCAAAGGGCAATTCAGTCATCTTCACTGTTCCAGCAATAGTCAATAAAAGGAGGGTGAACCATAATTTAAAAACCTATTATGGTTGGTCCAATCAAATATTAGAATCATTGAGTTGGAAGAGACCTCATGGGCCATCCAGTCCAACCCCCTGCCAAGAAGCAGGAAAATCGCATTCAAAGCACCCCCAACAGATGTAGTCTCAAGTTAAATATATTGTAGTGTTTAGGGTGATCAGCCGAGTCCTCTTTGGCCACTGAATTCAAAAATAAATGTATCTCTTCCTTCGACAGACTAAGAATATCCAGTTCTAATATCCAGTGCTGAAGGCCATCTAGATTCATTCTGTACAATCAGATGCTAGAGTTCTCCTGTCCCCACCACAATTCAGCAACATTCAGCCTGCATGGAAATGAAACATTTAGCTTGAGAGTACATCCATTAGTACCTGTAATAAAAAGTAATCCTGTAATGAATGCATGCTGAATATTTCATTTTCTAGGGTGAACAATACCCAGACTGTCTTCTGACATTTAATGATGTGTTTTGGAATTGTAGGGGGGAAAGTACTGTGGAATTTTCTGTATGTTATTCTGCTAGTGCTGGGGATCTTGTGTCTCCAAGAGATAAATCCTTGAATTACTATCCAGTTAAGGAACACTCCTCTGCTTATTGCCTTTAAACAGAACACTCTTTTGTATGATTCTTGGCCAACTACATTCCTTGCATTCCAGCTCCAGCTTGATACTCCCGCTGTTTTTAATGTAAACATGAGAGCAGAAATGGTAGAAGCAACTCCAGCAGATAATATATCAGGGAGCTTGTGATATTTTGCAAGAAAACAAGGAGAGTGGCAAGCAAAGTTTCTAATTTTTGGTGATAAGTTTGGGAAGGTTTTCATCAGTAATGGCTGATATTTTTCAAATCAGTAGGCAATGAATCCACTCGGGCTTTGTCTGAATGTAAGGGTACTATTCAAAGACCCAGTTTAGAGTCACTATTTTGCTGTAGTGGAAGCTACCCATTCTCACAGGTTTTAATTAATAGCAGCTGGATGGCCAACCAGTTCACCTACTTGGGAAGCATCATCTCTTCAGATCCCAAGATTAACAAAGAGATAGATCACAGATTAGCAAAGGCATATCGTGCATTTGGAAGGCTTCACAAAAGAGTCTGGAATAACAAACACCTGAGACAAAGCACCAAAATCAGTGTGTACAGAGCTATCATACTGTCTATTCTCCTTTATGAGTCTGAAACTTGGGTCACCTATCTCCAGCACCTACGACTTCTCAAACACTTTCATCAGCGCTGTCTTCGCACAATCCTAAATATACACTGGACTGACTATATGACTAATGTTGCTGTCCTTGAGCAAGCAGGGATCACCAGCATTGAGGGCATGCTATTGAGAACACAGCTGTGCTGGGCAGGGCATGTCTCTAGGATGGAGGACCACCGCCTCCCAAAGATGCTACTCTATGGTGAACTCACCACGGGTCAGCGCAAGAGAGGCGGCCCCAAAAAGAGATATAAGGACTCCCTGAAACAACATCTCAGGCTCGGCCAGATTGATCACCAACAGTGGTCCACCCTGGCCTCATATCGGGAGGCATGGAGATGCACTATCCACAATGCTGCGGCCTCTTTTGAGAAGACATGCTGAACGGGTCTCGAAGAGAAACGACAATGCAGAAAGAACCGCAACTTGGAAACATCACCCAAGGAGACTTTCTGCTGTGCTTTCTGCAACCAAACTTGCCTATCTCAGATTGGCCTTTTTAGTCATCAACGTGCTTGTAAAAAGCGTAGGATGAGTCCTTCCTAAGAATCTTCGTTCGCAAAGTAATGCCAAGAGAAGAGAGAATTAATAGCAGTTGGATGGCCAACCACTATATGTTGGCATAGTTGTATACATTGTACAAATCCTGATGAGACCTTGTTTAGGGAATTTCTATGTCCTACAGCATGATTTTATAGTCAATATCTGCTGGAGGTTGGCCATAGAGTTGCACTAGTAGACTTAGAGATAGCATTTTAATCAAATCCGCTAGCGTCAAGCCCACAAATGTGGAGGGCTAACTGTACTACGTTTGGGTAATCTAGACTAGATCAAAAGATGCTATATGCATTTTCACCTACTCAGTATGTGATCAGATCTGAAGCTTTTGTTAAAAACCCCGTGGAATGTGATGTATCATTAACTCATTTTATGAGTTACTGTGAGATGAGAGTGATGGGTAGGTTGATCATCCATGACAGTAGTTCCCTAAATGGTGCATCTCAATCTGAGCCATAGCATTTCAGTGTTAACCCATGAAGTTCCATTTTTCTGAAAGAAAGAAAAACACAACATGAAAGTATCTTCTTTGATTGTCAAAAGCTATAGTGCAAGTTCCCAAAAGTCCTGGGTTCAGACTCCAAGAATTCTATGTAGAACTGGGAAAGACGTTAGCCTGCAAACTAAATAGGGTTGCTGTTACTAATTATGCACAAAGCATGATGCACCTTTGGCTTGCTGCCTTCCCCATCCCACCACATGGATGCCCCTAAGTGGACCTCTCTGTAACCTCTTCAAAAGTAATATGAGGCAAAAATTCAATTGATGGGTAGGGTTGAGGCTGAGGCTGGATCTACACTGCCCTATATCCCAGGATCTGATTCTGGATTATCTGCTTTGAACTGGATTATATGGGTCTACACTGCCAGATAATCTGGGATAATATAATCTAGGGATATAGGGCATTGTAGATCCAGCCTCAGTTGTTTGATTCCATCAGTTTCATCAGCCCTGCTTTCTCTGCATGAGGCAAACAAGGTAGGATTGTGGCCAGGCACATTTAACCTTTCCTGTTCCTTGTATCATTGTACCTTGCCAAGTCCCACCGGATGAAAAGGCTGATTGGAGAAACTCCAGCTGGCCATTCAGTCAATGATGCAATGCCATTAGAGGATATGGTCTCAAGTTGACATCAAGAAGTCTTCACCTTCAACATTATCCAGCTCACTGGGGGTTGGGGGTGAAAGCATTTGGATACCTAACTGAAAAGGTTCCCAATCTCTGATGCAAATGGACTGATTCAGTATAAGCTTTCTAACTTACATGCTAAAATGAAAGATACATGCATTTCATAAAAAAGGTACAAGATCTTTTCTCATATTGGAAGCTAAGCAGGATCAGACATGGTTAGTATTTGGATGGGAAAAAACAATGATTACCAGGTTGTGTAGGCTATATTTCAGAGGAAGGAACTGGTAAAACCACATCCAATAATTCCTTGCTTAAGAAAACACTATGAAATTCATGGGATTACCATAAATCGACAGGCATCTTGAAGGAACATAAGCACACAAATTCATGTAGTTTGTGTCTCTGAAATTCACTTTATTCTCTGGTCTACTTTTGTTTAAGTTAAACTTTGTCTGCATCAACATAGAGTTTTTCTATTGAATTTAATTATTATTTTTGTTATTATTTTATTTTGTACTTGCCTCTCCTCATAGCTCGAAGCAGGTCACATCACAGTCAAAAACACACAAATACTATAAAATTCTACAAACATACTGTACATATTAAAATGCAGTTCCACAAATGATTCATATCAAAGCAATTATATAAAATACACATTACCCACACAGGACAGAGACCAAAACACAGGGCATGAGTTTAAAATTCATTATTTCAACTGGCTGGGTAGGCTTACTGGAAGAGATAGGTCTTTAGATGGTTTTAAAATTCTAACAGCTGATCTAGTTGTCAGAGCTCTGTCAGCAGATCATTCCAGAGTCTTGGGGCAGCTGATGATAAGGTCCTCTGGGTGATGGTCACCAGTCGGGTTTTTCCTAGTTGGAGCAGACGTCCCTCAAAGGACCTAAGTGTGTGGAGTGGAATAAGGCAAACCTGTAGGTAATCTGGACCCAAACCATATAGGGCCTTAAAGGTCAAAACCAACACCTTGTACTTTGCCCTGAAACTAATTGGCAGCCAGTGGAGTGATTTAGGATAAGTGTAATATGCTCACTCCTAGATGCTTCCGTAACCAATCTGGTTGCCATATTTTGAACCAGCTGGAGTTTCTGAACTTGGTACAAGGGTAGCCCAAGGTTAAGCGCATTGCAGAAATCCAATGTAGAGTACACATGGAAAGTCAGAATGGGAATTTTATGTAAATTAATATTCTGATAGCTCAGTATTATCCAAGTTGTGAACCATAAGAGGTCCTTGTGTCACTTAAGAACGCAATAAATATTGATCACATTGAAGAAATCTTTTGGAAAAACTAGTTTCACTGCCAGAATTCTCTAGTGTGCTCCCATTTTGCAGACAAGCTGCTGCAGTGGGTTAGAATTTAGTGGGAGTGGAAATAAGTTTGCCCAGATCACCAGAGTAGTGTTCTATTCTATTTAGTATGTGATGACAGGGAGCAGATATCTGACCCATAATTTTTTTTATCTGGAGGTTGCTTACTCAAGATATTGCCTACTACAATTTTGTCTACACTTGGGGCATGATCTTGTTTTCCAGCCATTTTAAACACAAGGCAAGCAGATCAGATGTATAGGCAGCAGGCTGCAGAGGTAGGCTGTAAGCAGGCAAACAGAAATGCTCTAGGCAACATTCTGCACTTCTTCCTACCCAGAGTAAATTTAGAATAATTGACCAAAAAGGTTATAGCACAGCAATCAAATAGAAACGCCACTGGTTTCTGACCAGTGTGACCTTCTGTAAGGACTGTGTGCAACACCAGTCAATAAGTGCTCCAAGCTCCTCACTTGCAAGAATTCCTTCATATTTATGACAACTCCTATAAGGCTGGATGGTGTTACTGGGAAATTACAGAATGGTTTGGAGAAAGAGTAACATTTTGAACCCTAATTTGCATAGTTCTTGACTCAATGGATAGCTTTTACTTCATGGCTCATGAAAACTAATGGCTTTTTGAACATTGTGCTATATGCCTACCTATCTCCTATAGACACTTAAGGAACTGCTGGTTCATAATACATATGAAGAGTGTCAACTAACGTTTTCTACTGCGTGAAGAATGGAATAAGAGCCCTGGTAGATCAAAGTGAAGACCTAAACTAGTCCACCATTCCGTTTTCATTAAAGCTAACCGGATACCAATGGGAGGCCCACAAGAAAAGGCATGAATACAATAGTATTCATCTGCTCAGATTCCCTAGCAGCTACTGTTGGGAAGCCCATTTTCTTATACTAGAGGAAATATCTTGCCATCATGACTACACCCATGATCTTACATCACCATGACATAGCAAAACATCTACACTTGCATAGTTAAAAGCAAATTGTCCTGCACAACTCATCTGCTGAATACTGACATCATGCAATGGACAATGTCAGTGTGCCTGCTTGTTGTCCCATTGTAGGAATGCACAGTTGCTGTTTCTGCGGTCCCCGTGATGCAAATGATACATTGAGAACACTAACATATGGTTGTACACTACCTAAGAATTTGTAACTTCACATTTCGAATCCTGTTGGTTAATATCAACTAAAATTGACCTATTGAAACAACTGTTGTCAATCTATTCAATGCAGTTTTCAGTTGCGGCTAAGAATAAGATTTGGGCCCAGGCTGAATGGAGAGACTTAATGAATTTCATTTCAAAAATAACGAACTGCAAACATCCATTTTAGAATGCCTAGAAAAGTACAACTACATGTGAAAAGGAGCCTGTACACATGCGTGATTCAGACAGAATTCCAGCCTACCAGTCATTAGTAGTATTATAATCATCAAGTTGTTTAGCTTCCTTTGAAAATTGTTCAACTGTCACCACATCATACTGTACAAAATTCCATTGTTCAATAATACTCCATATGAAAAAGGACTTCCTATTTCTCTTCCCAATCCCTCTCCACCTCACCTCATTGAACAGGTTTGAGTCCCACTATAATGAGAGAAAAATAAAGGACTTTCCTCTGTTGCCTGGGTTCTGGCATTATCTGAGGATCTGAGTCCTTCACCGTTCTGTCTTTTCTTTCTGCATAGATGTGTGCAAGTAGCAGCCCTACAAAAAAAAAGGTGGTGTCTGCTATGAACCACCATTCAAATTCTCTAACACATTTACTTTATGGAACTTGGAGGGTTATTCAATCAGCGCTCCCAGAGGAAGTTATTGCTGGCTATCGGCTGTTTTGCAGGTAATGTTGCTGCTTTGCTTAATTGCTTCAAACTAAAGAAAGTGGAAGCAATGTCAATAGAACTATCGCATCCAGAAATTGGTTTGGCTCCCTTCATCTGGCCAGGAGAGGGAAGGAAATGCAAGTAAAACCTCCATCACCCAGAAAGGAGCAGGGACCATTCCTGTTGCCCCAAAAGGTACTATGCTATCCCCAGCTTCACTCTCAGGGGAAAGGGTTGTCTGCTGTTACATCACCTGGGTAGCAGGGGGTTTCACAGCTGTGGTTAAAGGCCCTTTGCAAGATGTGATCACCCCTACTGTACATAGTATTTTGAGGATGCCTGTGCAATAAATTTTGCAAAAGCATTGTGACCTTCCTTCTTCCCTCCCTCTCTTCGTTTCCTAAACACGTGCCTTTCTCACACTAGCCAGATGTTAGGTCAAATTTTTCATACAACCTATCTGCCATCAAAGCCATCTGGGATTTTAAAACCCCCGAACCTTATGAAACTGAACTTAGACATCTGTAGAGAAGCTGAAGTATAAATCAGTATTTTGCAAAGTAAAGTAAAGCTTAACCAAATCACAAAAAACGATTTTTAAAATGTGAAGTGAGGGCTGATGGGGTGAGGGGAAGAGGAACATTTCTTAGATTAGTGGTAGTGGCAGGCAGTGCCCAGCCATGCAGTTAAAAATGGTCGATATTTTAACTAGTTTTAATTTTAGGATGGTTTAAGTGCTTTTCAGCATTTTTGTACTGTGAACTACTCATATTTTACATGCTGTAAGCCTTGAGTCTCAAACTGGGGGGAAAGCAAGATAAACATACATAAATATTGCCCTCTCATGTAAGAAAGGTCAAGTCCCCGCACTCCTCAAAAGGCAGAAGAGGTGAGAAAGACAAATTCTTAGCACAATTTCTTTGGCATATTACACATCCTTCTCAAAAATATGTGGTAGGGCATCCCTTTTCCTATGGTGGATTGTCCAGTTTACTTCTTTTGACTTAAGAGAAATCAACAGCCATAGAATTTATGATGCTATGACTCTCTCTCTCTCTCTCTCTCTCTCTCTCTCTCTCTCTCTCTCTCTCTCTCTGTGTGTGTGTGTGTGTGTGTATGTGTGTATACACACACACACACAGACATGAGGGATGTGAGAAACCTGACCTAATACTAAGGATACAATAGGTAATGATTGTTGTTCAGTGATTAGTAGTAAAGTCCATATCTTATATATTTACACTTGTAGTGGAGTTTTGCATAAATATAATCCTTGCAGCAATAAGTTTGGGAGTCTTCAGCTGAGGTGCAGTCTGTATTCAGCAAAAAATTGATTCATGGCAAAATTGATTCAAAAACCCACAGTTTGCAACTATGGCTTGACTGAGGATGCCTGGCTAAGGGTGGAAAGAAGGATGCAATTGTTATTCTCTGTGGGAGGCATTCCAATGTGCAAAACATGGAAAGGTGGTGCGAACTTATTGCTCTCAACAATAACCAACTACGGTAGGTAAACCCAGATTAATTTGGAGTAAACCGGGATTTCCTAGTTTACTCTGGATTAATTTAACACCTGTAAAGTTCCGATCTTACAGAAAAGTAGAGGTGGGCCTATGGGGATTGACTCCAGGACCCTCTGTCTGCCTAAACAGCTGATATTTGAAGGAACTCTGTAGAGTTCCTCCATGAATGTGGAGATCTTCATTTGGAAGGAACACCTATATACACATGTAGAGCCACTTCCAAGTGCCACCTCTGTGTTGATGGAGGCAGGCAGGATTTCCCCGGGTACTGGTTGTGGGGGTCGGGAGCAGGTGAGGGTCTTGCCCTCCTTTCTGCTAGAGATCCCTGTGTACAACTAGTGGGCCACTGTGTGACACAGAATGCTGGACTAGATGGGCTGAGGCCCGATTCAGCATGGCTCTTCTTATGTTCTTATGTTCAAATGATGGCTGGCCATACAGACAGCTAGAATGTGTGGCACTATGACCAAAGTCCTGTTAGTGATAGATACAAGAATAAGTTCATTTTGCAGCAGTTTGTCTCTTCTTTTTTCATTGCTGACCTTGATATTATGTATCTTCCACCCTCCACAATGACCAAAACTCCCCAATAGCTGATGGCTTTCCCCCCAATAGTCTACCCCAATGATGATTCCATGACTGGTGGAGACTGCAGGAGATTAGGGAATATAGCAGAGAGACAGCCATTTATTTCTCTCTGTATGCATTCATTAAAGATCATGCAACAATTTGGAGTATGTAAATAGACTGCAAGGGATTAAAGCAAATATGGTTAGTTGTTTCTTCCATTTTTCAATCAAGAATGTTTCCCCTCTTTCGATCCATCAGCAAAAGCCTCCAAAATCCTATGAAAGCAGCAGACATACAAGTGCTTACAGAAAGTGGAATTAGCAGACTAATAGCACAGATGGTGCATTTAATGGAGGAGCTTTGAATCAATTCCTGCCTCAGCATTTCAGCATAGCACAAAAGGAAGGTGGCACATTTCTGCACTTGTACATTTCAGTCAAAGGAGCCTAACTTTTTTAAAGTATATGTCTTGCTATCTTCCTCTTTTGTGCCCTGCTGCAGAGAAGAAATGCATTAATAAACTATATTTCAAAGCTGCCAATGCAAAAATGTTCTCCTGTGTATGATTTCCCGGAACTATGCTAGGAACCTTTCAGTCCTGTTCTTTCAAATTGCAGTTTATTGTTCTGCTGTTTTCATTTATAGCTATGTCACCTTCAGAATTCTGAAAAGTTTCCACTCAAATGGTACTTTCCTTTGCATGACTAATACTGTATTTAAAAATTGCTAGTCTGGCAAATATTGTTGTATTGTTCCCCAACTAATCTTCCTCTTCACACAAAATAATGTGGCTTTGCATTATAGATGCATGTGAAGATGAGGATACTGACATTTTATAGGTTGCTCTGGTTGGATTTAATTTTTTTAAATGTTGGGGGGAGAGGGTTGGTAAATGCTTTCACTTATACTGACACGCATTTACTATGAATAATGTATGCAAAGTCCAGGTCTGCTGCCTAGATCTGTAGAGAGAGGGTCATGACCATAAGGTCAAGCACCAGCTAATGAATTCTCCACGCCAACTATGAAAATAATGCCATTGCGTTCATAGTTGCAAACTGCACAGATAG
Source organism: Anolis apletophallus (assembly GCA_030556195.1). Lineage (NCBI taxonomy): Eukaryota > Metazoa > Chordata > Lepidosauria > Squamata > Anolidae > Anolis > Anolis apletophallus. The sequence goes on along the minus strand of JARBWK010000002.1, from coordinate 66,119,750 downwards.
AACAGCAACCTACACCAATTAAATAAAGGATACTCGAGATGCAATATGATCCCTATATCCATGGGATATATATTCCAAGACCTGAATACCTGATACTATAAATAGTAAGCCATATATTTTGACTATATTTGAGCTGGAAGCATACCAAACAAATGTACTAGAGGACTTACAGCCTTATCACATCTCATTGTTCCAGAGTGCAGTTTAGCACAGTGCCTAGGAGGGAGTCTCTCATTTGGTACCAGCCATGGGTTGAGGTTCCGGGTTTTAGCCTGCCACTTTTGGACTCTTGCTTGCTGAGGTGTTCCTACGAGTGTCTATGTAGATCTTAGAAAAGGGGTGAAGGGGGGGGGTGAAGATGCTGTCAACTTTCCATTCTCAGCTTGATATTGAATCTGGAAAATAATACAATAATTACTAAGAGTCAGCAAGAGTTTCTCCCCCCAAAAATGCTATGGCAAACTAATCTCATCAAATTTTAGATGACATCAAAATGAGAAGATAAGCATAGAAGACATGTGATTTTAACAGACTGGAGATTTGAGCAAGTGTTAACAAAAGGAACTTCAACTTGAATGAATTTGAGGTACTACTTTTAGGAAGGAAAAAACCAATGCATCAATGCAGGATAGGTGATATTAGTGTCCAGATCAAAAGAAGTAATAGTCTCACACGTTTTTCTTTGTGTGTGTGCATGAATTTAATAGGATTTTCTTAGGCAAGGAATGCACAGAATTGAATACTTAATCAATTCCTTCCTCTGAAATATAGCACCACCAGGTGTGGCCTCCCATTCATATATTAACCAGTGCTGACCCTGCTTAGCTGCCAATATCAGACATGATCAGCTATCATTAGGATATTTGGGGTGGGAGATGTCCACAGGTTTAATGGCTGAAAAACACATCAAAATCGAGTGCTTCAAGAACTGTATGCAGCCTGCAGGATGTACTTTGTCCCTACCTTTTGAAACATAGCTATATTAACTTTATCTTAAAAATCAGATGTACAGAATCACTCACCCACTTAAAATTCTTATTCTGTGGACAATTGAAAGTTCTAGAACAGGGGCGCTCATTAGGTAGATCGTGATCTACTGGTAGACCGCATAGGGCGTCCTGGTAGATCGCAGGCAGGACCGGAGGAAGGCTCAGTCCCGCCCCGCAGGCTCCCGACGCTGCCCAGGTACAGAAGGAGGTTGCACTGGATGGCCCTTGGAGGTCTCCTCCTATCCTAGGAACCCATTGTTGTTGTTGTTGTTGTTGTTATTATTATTATTATCAGAGGCTGAATGGCCATCTGTGAGGAATGCTTTGATTGTGTTTTTCCCTTATGGCAGAAGGAGGTTGAACTGGATGGCCCTTGGAGGTCTCCTTCTACTCTAGGAACCTGTTGTTGTTGTTACTATTAGTAGTAGTAGTAGCAGCAGAGGCTGAATAAATATCATCATTATTATTATGAATAAATTCAGGGGCTTATTATACTCACATTTAGTTGAATTCAGTCTTAAAATATATTATATGGCTCTCACTGAAATAAATTTCCTAATATTTTGCTTTTATGGCTCTCTGAGTAGTGGGTAGGCAGATCATTATGACTTGGCATGCTGAAAAAGTGTGAGCACCCCTGTTCTAGAACAAAACTGAGATCCCATGAGACAGCTGGAATATCGTATTACTGTCAATTTCCCCTGCCCATCATCAATGCAAAGTGGGCATCATGATTTTGTCATCAATCCATTGCCGTTGTTACCTCTGACCTGACTAATTACATGCAAATGTAGCCCCTCCCCCCCCCCCCCAAAGGTCTAATTCAGGATTGCTGAAGAGATGTTAACAGCTCAACACTTATCCCAAAGTAGGCTGGAAACATCTGTTCATAGAGAAAAGAAGATTTTTCCATTCTTCTGTAAGAAATTGGGTGCCTGACAGGCTAATCTTCACAGCCTTGAAATGAATGGAATAGTTTGAGGAATACAAATCAGCCAAGTTTATGCAAAGGTAGGTGGATTATTTTACTTATTGCAAGATTTGTGAGATTCACTGTTCTTTCTCCTTGAGTAAAGTAGACAATCCATCACCAGCAATCTTAGAAAACACAAAACATGTTTCAGCATGGTACTTTTCTTTCTTAAATTCACTCAGCAGGTGTTTGTTAGGACAAAACCAGATTTGTAAAGCTGCTTTTCTTTTCGATACTGTTGTAGCATGCATTGATTTTTTCATTTTTATTATTTTATCATTATCTGTCTGAACGTACTCATGATCAGATTCCTGAGATCTGAAAAAATAATGTCTGGGATTCAGCATTGCACTTAGAGTTATGGATCTGTAACTGTTTTCTTTCCCCCTTCAATAAGACTGTATTGTCTTGCTGGAAATCTACCGTATGTATGTGCCACCACAGTCTGCCAGAAGAGCCAGCCACCAGATAGTTTGAAGGAAGCCCATCCAGCTTCCAGTGTGGGTGCAAGGAGCACAACATTTCCACCTGTTGCTTGTCCGTGAACTGGTCTGCAGCAATAAGAAGCAGGTCCGTATCACAAGTCCTTGTCACAGCTTTGTCTGTTGGTGAGGCACTGTCTTACTTGCTTTCCAATTGAAAGTTGAAGTGCTTTCCTTTGTCCAATCCAATAGCGGCCTCTTAAGATGCTGCTGGTGATAGTTGTGGGTGTCATGCCAGGATAAGTTACTTAGTTGTGTGGATGAACCTAACTAGCTAATTGACAAACATTTTAAACCCAATAGCACCATAAAGAAAAGGCAACCCAAGCTATTTTGTTGCCTGAAGAAGATTGACCAATGGCATATAGGCACACATGGGCACATATGGTGAGTAGGGTAATGCAGAGACAGATGGTAGGTCGGAAGAGAATATCCATGAGAAAAATCATGCACCCATTCAACATGTCTTTACTGGGACTTCCTAGGAAGCATAGGAGGGACCAAGACGGTAGAGACAGATATAGACATTTACCTTTCTCAGAAAGTCCTGGTAGAGAGAGAGAAACTCCTTGTTAAAACAGACTCACTTGTCTACTAGTTTGTTTCTGGGCTTGGATCCAGTCTCCTGAAATGAATTTGTGCTCAGGCCATGACCTGTCTTGGTTAGGGCAAAGCTTTCTGTTTGCTCCCACAGGGCTTGGATCCACCTTATATGGAAGACCACATCTCCTGAAATGAATTTGTCAGAACCACCAGTTTACATTTGGATCCTCAGGGGATCCATAATCGTTGGAAGTTATCCCAATAACCCCATGAATGTGGGATATAATGAGCATGGTGATCAGATCATGATATGAATAAACATAACAGTTTAAATACTGTACCAGTAAGGCCTTCTCGCTGACTTTCTCATGTATTTCATAGGCTGTCTTGGTTAGATATTTACAAAGAGAAAGATCATTTTTAGTGTTTGCATGAGGGACTGTATTCTCCAAAAGGTTGAGAAACCCTTTAATGGGAGGCTAAACAGCCCCCTCCCTGGTTTCCTTTTTAAAAGTTTTAATGCTGTTTTATTTGGTTTTAACAGTTGAAAAAATATTCTGAATATTGGGTCCCACTGAGAAAATGACAGCTTTGTGTCTCTTTTAAGAGAGGAAAGTGGGGTATAAATAAAATAATTATAATAATTATAATTATAATTGGAATACAAATCCAATCAATCAATACATTTTGCCTCAAATTTAAAAAGTCCTGGAGATTTACAAAAAATATATGGAAGCAGGTAGCATATTGCTTGGATTTGGGAAGAAAGGAATCTAAATGCCTATAGGTGCAATTCTCAATAAAACCCAGTGGATGTTAACCCCATCTGGATGAAAACTAAGACACCGTATTTGGCAGCCCTTTCTTCAGCTGTGTCATGAAGCCAGCCTAGTCATTTTTGTCACAAGTTATTTTGTCACATGAAGCAGAAAATCCAACAAACACCTCTCCTTATCCCTGGAAGGGAAAAAAACGAGTAAATGCCTAACAACTTGCTATAGATCAGATTTCTATTATTTTGGCAGGTTCAGGTGGAGGTTGAGACATAGAACTTGATCAGCCAAACCAGTAAGTCCTTGATGCTGCCGGACTTTAGGCTAAGGTTGAAGTCTAATCCACTGGTTCACACTAGCTTTCAGTTTTCAATTTACTACTGAGAAATTGAAAATACAATTCTTTAGGAAGAGATGAGGAGGCACTACAAAAGACATAAAAGTGGTGAAGGAGAAGGTTTTAGAATACTGCTTAAAATAGTATATCCAGATGAGAGAATAAAGTCACAGAACACAAACAATAGTCCAGCCTTAGATTATCATCATCATCATGATCATCATCGCCCTATCTCCCAGAAGGGATTCAGGGCAGTTTCCAAGACATAAGGCAAACATTCAATTCAAGAAGGGAGGAAGGGAACATGCAAGAAAGAAGGGAGGAAAGGAACAAAGGGAGGAAAGGAACAATGGAAGAGGAGGAGGGAACAAAAGGAGAAAAGGAAAGATGGGAGGGAGAGAAAAGGGATGGGGGAAGGGAAGGAGAGAGGAGAAACAGAGAAAGGGAGGGAGGGAGGGATGGAAAGAGGGAAGGGAGAGGAGGAACAAGAGGAAAAAGAAGTTGGGAAAAGAAGGAAGGGAGGGATGGAGTGAGAAAGAAAGAAAGAAAGAAAGAAAGAAGAGAGTTTCTATAATATCTGCATATTTGACACAACAATTGTGGTAAGAGTGTGGTTATGGTAACAGGAGAAAGCATTGCATTTCCCCAAGTACAAAATACTGCAGTCAAATTTTGACATTGCTGTAATAGAACTATGACCGCAAAGAAATGCTTACACCCAACGGGTAATAGGTGCATTGGACTCTTCATGCAAAATGCCCTTTATTTATTTTAAGATGAATTAATTGCCTTAATTAGTGATTACTTATCAAGGCTTATCCAGATGGATATTTCAAAGAGCTTTGAACTCTGATATTCAAAGAGCTTTGAACTCACATATTTTCAAAGGAGAATATAACTGCCGACAAATTACAGCGTTTTGGAGAAACAGTGTTCGAGGTTCTTTAAAAGAAGCAGCTCTAAAGATAACTGGTTTGATGGTAGTACACATTGCAGGAAAGAGGAAGGAGACAAAATATATAGTAAGAAGAAGACAGAATGCAATCTTTTTATTTGGCCACACTTTGCTTCCTGTTTCCTTCAAAAGTCTAACTGCTTTGAGTCCCATTGATGTGGGCTGAATGCACAGCATACCAGCTGCATCCAGCCCACAAGTATCATGTGGACTTGCTACAGCAACTGAATTTGTTTGGCCATGTTGACATGGCTTAAGTCTGGAAGCACCAAAGGGTTAAATAGATGGTTGTTCTATTATTCTTAAAAGCGGATGCTCTTCTTTGTGTTAGTAGAATGTCCTAGGACATAAAGCTATCTATATCTATATTTATAAATGGACAAATACAGCACAATATGCATTGATAGCATTCTTCTAGCACTATATTCATCACAGACAAGAGCACAAAGGTGTACTTTACGACCTCCCATAGCAGTGAGATGGTACAGGAGCAGTGCAGTGGGGAGTTTGTTTTCTATGAGAGAGAGAGAGAGAGAGAGAGAGAGAGAGAGAGAGAGAGAGAGCATTGGTGCCTTGAAGTGTTTGTTTTTATGTTTTTCCTGATGCAAAAGCAGTGCACGGTGGAGTCAAGTGCACTTACTTCTCTAAACAGATTGCACAGCACAACTTCTGCCTCAAATTTTCATAGAACGATATGGGAATCAACACTAAGGGGCCATTGGTAGTTAAGTGGCAAAGTACGTGCTCTGCATGCAAACATTTTCAGGAACCATTAGTATCTCCAGCATTAATTGAAATAATCCTGTCTTAAAACTGGCAGTTTCCACTAGTCTACACAAAACAGTTTAGTTTACATACCCTAAAAGTGTTGGATTGCAGATCATGATCTCCAGCCAGCATAGCTCTCGGTCAACATTTATAGAGATATCAGACACCATTGAGATGGAGCTCCCGGTACCATAATGGGTTAAAACCTTGTGCCGGCAGGACTGCTGACCGACAGGTCTGAGATTCAAATCCGGGAGAGCGGGTTGCGCTCCCCCTGTCAGCTCCAGCTCCCCATGCGGGGACATGAGAGAAGCCTCCCACAAGGATGGTAAAAAAATAAAATCTGGGCGCCCCCTGGGCAATGTCCTTGCAGACAGCCAATTCTCTCACACCAGAAGTGACTTGTAGTTTCTCAAGTTGCTCCTGACACACACACACACACACACACACACACACACATTGAGCTAGGCCAGGGGTGCTCATTAGGTAGCTCGGGAGCTACTAGTAGATCTTCGGCCCTCTTCCAGGTGATCTTCGGGCCTCACCAGCCGGATGGGGTGCTCCTGCCATGCGCGTGCACACCCTGCACGCACACACGCTTCTGCTGCTGGCTTCCGCTCTCACGGTGCTTCTTTCACCTGCGGGGCATTGCAGGAAGAAGGAAACATGACGCGGGGCCTCTGTAGGGAGCGCCCTGCCTCTCTCTCGTCCAGAAGCAGCTGTGCAGCCTCAGTTGCTGACGAGACAGGCAGGGCAGAATGCTCCCTCTGGATGCCCTGCCTCGTGCTTTCTCCTTCCTGCAATGCCCCGCAGGCGGAAGAAGCGCTGTGCGGGCGGAAAACAGTGGGAGCCCACGCGGGAGCGCACGGCGGTGGGGGCAGGTAGATCTTTTGGACTTGGTTGCTTTAAGAGTAGCTCGCATGCTGAAAAAGTGTGAGCACCCCTGAGCTAGACAGACTAATGACTTGGCCTGGTATAAAGCAGTTACCAATATTACCAATGTTCCTGTAGAGAGCAGTACATTTTAAATTCAAAGCTAGTTAGCTATATGTCTTTTCTCTCTGTCAGTCACACTCCATAATTGCTTTCTTCTTTCCTTTCTCTCTAACATACACACAAACACAGTGTAAATTGGAGCCTTCAATCTTGCAAGTTAGTTATCCAACCATGGGGCCAATGAAACTACTAGAGAAATATTAATATGTTTTTAAAATCACAAAACAATAATTTTACTCACAACCCAAGAACAGAAAACAGAATGTAAGTAGATAGCAAAAGAGATTTAAAGATGGGCTTAAAGCTAACCCAACAGAAGTTGGAATAAACACAGAGAACTGGGCACATGAGCATTCTAACTGGAGGTGGCTTTATTTGATTGCCGGTGCTTTTTAAAAACAGCCTTCAACAAAGCTTCTAACATGGACCTCAGACAAAAAAGGGGAATATAAATTAGGAAAATGAAAGAAAGGTATAACCACACTTTTGACTAGTGTGGTATTGTGGTTTGAGTGCTGGATGAGGATTCAGGGAAATCGGAGTTCCAATTTCCACTCAGCTGTGGAAACCAACTGGGTGACCTTGCTCAAATCATACTGTATTAAAAGGGGGGGGGGGGGGTTGCAAATAAACCTTATTATAGGGTCACCATAAATTGGAGTGGACTTGAAATCCCATAACTACAACAACCACTATTTACTTCGGTTTGGAGTCTTAAGCCTGGAATGCATAACACTCCACTTGTGAGAACGACAGCTGCCAGGCTCAAGATTTTCAGAAGAAAGAATTAGACAATCTTTTCTTGCATCTGAATGAGCCATTGCTGGAATAGATGGATTTGCAACCTTCTTGATCTGTTGATCTACCGCATGCTTTCTAATCTTACCTGCTCATCTTATGTGCTGTCAAGTAGTTTCCAATTTATGGAGGTCCCAAGGTCAAGTTAATACGAAGTTTTCTTGCAAAGATTTGTTCAGAGGAGGATTGCTAATTCCTTTCTTTGAAACTAAAGGAGTGTGACTTGGCCATGATCACCCAGTTAGTTTCCATGGCTGCATGGGGATTTGTTTCCTAATTTCCTGAGTTGAAAAACACCAACCAAAACACTTGCACATGAGGTTGTATTTAGACAGGTTGCCTACAGAAAAAGGATAGACACCAGGGGAAAAATGAAAATTATAATTTCTCATTCCATTCCACAATGGTAGGCAGAACCCACATGGCTCAGATTTATTTTCCAGTAACTTTAACTTGGTTTTTTTTTAGAGTTGGCAGCAGATATCTCTTGATGGACATAATATATTATGATAAGCAAAGACCTCATAATGTTCCGGTCACCCTCCTGTGGTAAGATATTTAAGGACAGCACTAATGACACAATGGCCTTTGTGTATAATATGTATGTATGTATAATGTAATGTAATGTATAATGTATAGTGTAGAATGTAATGCAAATATAAACAACATATTAGAATATATGCATTGGAATACATATAGGTGTAACACAACTTCTGTACCAGGGAGAAACTTTCTCAAATTTCATGTTGATATGCAAAATCACAGATAATAGCAAAAATTATTGGAAAAAAATTCTGTCCCAAAAACAATAGAGAGTCAAGCTGGAGAACCTAGAAAATGCCTAAAGGAGACATTGGATAAATGAAACCACAGATGCTTGTCCTGCAGATATGGATGTGAGTTTTGCACAGTTTTATAACTTTATAAACATCCCTCTTTCAATATATATTAATATATGTTTTAGTAGTACAAAGAAAATGCCATGAAAATTTTCCACTAACACTCCTAATCCTCATTATATTACGAACTGTGGCAATTTATGAGTGGGTTTTTATTATAGTTCAGCATTTTATATAGAGACTGGGGGAGGAGGGAGTGGAGGAGACAGAAGTACTGTAGTTATATGTCAGTTATTATGGGAGAAAAAGGGAGTAGACAATGCTGTGCCAGATGCATGAATTGTCCCAATCTAATATAGGTTCATATACTACTTCTTTATATTGCTTTGACTGCATTTTAGCTGGTGTATACAATCTGTGACTGCACATATTAATGATTATGAGTTTTAAAAAGCAGATTGTTCACTGCACACAACTTTTTTGGCTATAAACTAAAAGAAGAGGAAGAAAATGTGGTGAGTTGATGGAGGAGAAGAAAAAGACAGAGGAAATCTACCATCTACCATCAGAATCAAAACACCTTCAGTGTGATTGAGGGACTACTGTAGAATAACTAGATACATGCTGGCTAATAAAATCTTTATCCTATCAAAAGTTAGGAGCCCCTGATGGCACAATGGGTTAAACCAGTGGTTCCCAAAGTGGGTGGTACCACCCCTGGTGGGCGGTGGGGCAATCTAGGGAGGCACTGGAAGGCCCAGGAGAATTTGGGGGGCGCTGAACCCCTGTAAGGGGACGGTGGCGTGAGCCAGGTGACAGGCTACCATCCATCTCTATGTGTCTCTCTCTCTCTTCTTCCCTCCTCCTACTCCCTCCTCCTCTCACCAAGCAAGGGATAATAATAATAATACCTTTGGGGGTCCCTTCCAACTGGTTGAGTCTTATAACAATAATAATGTACTTCAACATATTTAGTGGAACATGGATTCAGTGCAGTAACCAATTTATTAACAAAAAAAGAAACCAATTGCAAAATAGTCAATCGCGATGATTTGAGATTACTGCTGACGAAAATAGAGCCGAGGATAACTACATTGGTAGCAGCATACCAGGTTCATCCTTCTCATTAAGATGATTTTGAATGTTTTAACTTTTTTTGTATTACCTTTCTATTCTAAGTTCAATAAATAGTTTCATAATTTCAAACTTCAATGTTTCTAATTTACAACTTTATTATATTTTATGAAAAAGGTAGAAATATTAATACATATATCTTTCTGTTTCATTGCTATTAAAAAATTTAAAAATTAATTTCTAGGGGGGTGGTGAGAAAAAAAAATGTCTGGAAAGGGGGCGGTAGGCCAAAAAAGTTTGGGAACCACTGGGTTAAACCCTTGTGTCAGAAGGACTAAAAACCAACAGGTTGGAGGTTCAAATCTGGGGAGAGCTCGCATGAGCTCTCTCTGTCAGTTCCAGCTTCCCATGTGGGGACATGAGAGAAGCCTCCCAAAGGATAGTAAAACATTTTTAAAAACATCCGGGCATCCCCTGGGCAACATCCTTGCAGATGGCCAATGCTCTCACACTAAAAGCGACTTGCAGTTTCTCAAGTTGCTCCTGACATTTAAAAAAAACAGGCAAAACCCCCCAAAAAGTTTATCATGTCTCCAAGCTCAACACATTATAGCAGCAAGGTCTTCCAACCAGTGGATTCTGCAGCTATACAAGTATCACAAAATATTTGGCATAACAAAGGGGTTGTTTGCTTCTCTTAATTACTCAAGCAAATATATGGCTGCTGACAGAATGCAACAGCACAAGGCACATGAGAGAATATTGGAGTTATTTGCAGAGATCTGAAAAGGCTGCAATTTCCAGAATTCCCCAGAGTTGTGGTCATGTTAGCTGGGGAAATATGGAAACTGATATAAAAGTGCTCCCCTTCTAGAAAATCTTTCACTAACATGTAACATTTTACTGACTAACTATATCCCCAGGATAGGACTTTTAAATTTCCTTCCCATTTTTATCTACCCATCTGAGTATCCACTAGGATTTGGTTCCAGGACACACACCCCCCCCTTACACACCCCTTTATGGATACTAAAATCTATGGATGTCAAATCCATTTATATTTGAATATTTTTCAAGGTGTGGATGGTTGACTCTGTGGATATAGGGATCCAGCTACACTTTGCTCTGAGGGCTTTCTTCATACTGAAAAAAGTAGTTCTGTGCAACTTCTGCTCCAGAATCCTTTCTTAAACACCAATTATCATGATATATTGAGAGATACAACCCATTTTATGATACAAATGCAAATCAGTGTTTACTTCACAGTAATTTTCCAGAGTGGTGGCATTTTAATGTTGATCATAAGTTTCCTTGAGCTAATGGCAAGTATCAGTATGCTCACTATTATCTGGATAATTTATTTTCAGTAAAGGAAGGAATTTGCTCATTGAACATAAGCAAGCAGGTAGATTAGAAAGTTCATCAGCATTTCATTGTTTCTATGAGGATAAGAGTACAACAAATAGATGTTCCACAGGGGGGTCTTGGTCCCCTATTCCTTTATGTGTGACAATACCGGCTAATCTTTTTACATTTTCTGTGATCACAAATTTTATTGGATTTATTAACAGCAGCATAGCCGCTTTTTAAAAGGATGGAGAAATAAGGCTGAAGAGAACAGTGGCATGTTATTAATATCAGCCCCTCATGCTTTGGTTTTCAATAGTGAAGTAATAATAAAAGTATGATTTCCACTTAGATAGCAGAGTGTTTTTTATCCATAGATCTCAACGGGCTGACTAAACTTTGACAGACATCTTGGGAAGATGATTCATGTGCTAATGAAAATGGTGAGCATAGCTGCTTTACCTGTATATTCACTTAAAGTTGCTGCTGTTTTTTTTCTTTGCCCACTCAAGCCTTCGTGGTAAATTGCTTGTCTGACATTTGCCACAAACAGGCAGCTGAGGATTCTAGAGCTCAACCCACTGAAATGAGAAATATATAAATTGCTTATTCTACCCTAGTCAGAGCTTTTTACCATAATCTTCCTGTAAGGTTGGCCATAGGAAGACCTATACTTGTTCTAATTCTAAGGCCCCTTTCTCCACCTCCATATAATCCAGATTATCAAAGCAGATAATCCACATTATCTGCTTTGAACTGGATTATATGAGTCTACACTGCCAGTGCCAGATAATCCATTTCAAAACATATAATCTAGATTTTATATGGCAGTGTAGGAAGGAGCCAAAGTCAACCTCTGATAGGATGAGGAGGTTGCCTCCAGAAGCCGATTTCACCATTGTGAGAGCAGCAAATTTGTAGTGATTGAATTACAGTGTAATGCTACACTGCAGAATTAATGTAGTTTGACGCCACTTTAACTGCCATGGCTCAGTGCAATGGAATAATGGGAATTTAGTAAATCCTATTGAATTAAATTGTACTTTCAAGTAAATAATTACAGGCACAGGTTGAATGCTTTATTGAAACAATGGAGCAAGACTGTCACAGTCTAGCTGCCACTTGTAACTGGCCATGTCCTACTGTAACTGCATTTGTGACTAGGCAAAGCCCAAGCAACCAGGGAAAATTAAAGATGTTTTCTATTCCTTTCTTCTAGTTTGCTAGATTTTAGGCTATAAAGCTGCTTGGGGCATGGGCCTAAGCGTTTGTATTCCATAAATTGCCAGGGATCATATAAAATTATTTATTGCTGTTTTAACTAGCAGTATTACTAAATATTAATGCTACTATTGTTAAGGGAGGAATTGTGTGAAGTACCGTAACTATTATAATGGTGATGGTTGTTGTTCTCATCCTCTATTTCGATTGGTGGTTAAGTGATCAGGTTTGATGATGGGATGAGAGGCTAAAAAAGAATTGTCAGGATAAATGTGGGACAGTCTCTTTAATGGGTGTATAGAAGAAAGTTTCCCCTCTGCACAACCATTAAAGGAATAGAAATCTTATGCCTTTTCTCAGACCCCATCTAAACAGACACTAACATTCAATTTGAAGCCAGGTCAAGGTTGGGGTGTCTACAAAATGTACGCCTCCAATGGAATATGCATCCAGCTAGAAATGTTGTGTTAAGAAACTCAATAGGAAACTTTGAGTCAAGCCATAAAATGATCAGCATATATTCCACTCAGGGCTGGAACCTGAGACCAAAATGCAGAGCTCTCATGAGGAGAGGGCTAGTGTTGAAGCATTCAGCAAAAGAAACCAGATACACAGTTCAGTAGGAAAATAAATAAAAAGCTCCCCTGCAGAAGAACACTTTATTTCCTTTTCTTGCTTACCTCGAATTGCTCTAATGCTGATTCTCATCAGATAGGCTGCTTCTTTTCAGCACATCTTGCTGGAGGAGGTAGGGAAAAAATATTCCCTGGATAGGATCAATCCTCACTTAACGGATCTTTGTGGTCATAGTCTCAACTTGGAATTGGTTTGTGGGGTACTTGTGAAGGCACTCCACCATAAACTGCCATCAGTCCCAGCCATCATAGTTGATGATAACTGATGCCGTGATTTGCTATTCAACAATATAGGAAGGTCACAAATTGCTTGCATCTGCTGTATGTCAATGAGATCTGTTTAATAAGTTGCTTTCCTATTGTAGTCTAGCTGTATTACTCTTGTATTGTTATGCAATTTATTCTATGAATCAGACGTCCAAATAGCATATATAATATGAGAAGCTTCCAGTCAATAAGCTTGAATTTCTGGATTTAGTACTGTAAATATGAGATCATTTTTCTCTTATCAGCATGAATAAAACAAGTAGATAGACTCTGAGAGAGAGAGAGAGAGAGAGAGAGAGAGAGAGAGAATGTGTATTAGAGAGTGTATTTATCATTTTTATTCATATGGATAACACTACAACTGATGTTAAGCTGTCTTTAGTAGATGCTTCATGAGCCATCAGCATTCATATACTTCTCACAGAGAAGCGAGTTTGCTTTATCAATGTTCTGTGAGTGGCTCCTATTATGAATTCAGCATGACATTTTCCCACCTCAAGGTAATCGCTTCTCTTCCCACACCTCAACTCCTGCCCCCTCTGAACACTTCTGAAAATTGAAGCTGTTTCACATCAAGTATTTACTTTTCCTTTCTTCTCAGTAAAGTAACATGTAAAGTATGCTACCAAAGATGCACCTCTTCTTGTCCCATGAGCCTATTAATCCCCCTTTACAGGAAAAAAAAATCAATAAACTCATTCTTTATGCTATGTGGTTCCTTAAAAAATGGTAATGGGCACTGAAAGATGTCTTTTATGCTGAATTCCTCCCCTCCCAACTCATGTTAGACGAAGGGCTGCAAAGCTGAAAAATAGCTCTAAGAATAGTTTTTCAAAAATGATTAGTTTCACTAGATTTGGATACATTTCTGTTGCCCAATTAATGCAGTTTGGCATAACTTTAAGTGCCATGGCTAAATTCTATGAAACCATTGGAGTTGTAGTTCTACAAAGTTTTTAGCTTTCTCTGCCAAAGAGTGCTGGTATCTCTCCAAACTAGAAATCGCAGTATACTATAACATTGAACCATGGCAGTTAAAGTATGTCAAGCTGCATTAATTCTATTGTGTAGATGCACTTTAAATCTAGAAGCTTAGGAACCTGTGGTTAGACACAGGAGATACAACATGAGAACCAGGGTCCTCCTTTCCCAAGCCCCCTAAGCTTGGGCCAGAGATTTTCTTGAATTCTTGGCAGTCCTTAAAGCTATGCCCAGCAACAAGCTACCATGAGCATCTTACACAATACTGATACAATCCACAGTGCAGGCCTGCCCTATGCCAATTGTAGTGGTAGCTGGTGGCTTCTATGCCAGTGGAGTTGTAAATCATCTTTAAGTTTTGTCAAGTGTGGAGATATGAAGGAGCAGTAAGTCCTAGGTCCAAGACCTGATCTTTAATTTTTACCAAAGGGAAGACAATGCAAGATGAGCTCTCTCGGCATGTTCAAACATAACATTCTGGTCCAAATTTCACTGAAAGCAATGTGTTACTTCGCCACTGTCCTTCTTGCCTATGAGTGTTTCCTGAAGATTAGAACAATCAATCAACCAATCAAATAATCAATTTATTTTGAGCACAGAGCAGTATTGTGATCTTTAATTCTTAAGTATATCTTGCTCTCACATCTTTGTTATATCAATCCACTACTCTTCTACAGTCATATTAGCATATACAATAGGAACATTCCTGGAGTGAGCATCTATGGTATTACATCTCTCTTCAGTAATGCAATCACACCAATTTGTCATTCTGTGGGTCGGACCACTGTCATACTTCCACAATCTTGTAACCTTGCCTTCCTGCACTAGTGTAGTTTCTACATTTTAAAATTATTATTTTATTCTTTAGTGCAGATGTGTGTTTGATGGCTGCAATTAAGAATGTAGAAAACTGAAATTTGTTGGTTGTGTAGTTCATGCAATTGTGAAATTTCACCATTAAAAAAACAAAACCACAACAAAAGAAAAACCAATATGTGTATGTACACATATGCGATCTCTCTCTCTCTCTCTCTCTCTCTCTCTCTCTCTCTCCACATATTCACACATGCACTTACTTATTTACTTGGGCGATCTCGTTTGGCCTGAGGATGATGGTCCTCCAAGTGTAACGTCTTGGCAGTGGATACGTAGGTGGCTAAGGAGCCCTATTCTTGATCTGCATGTTCTCCAGGAGTAAGGACATTGGTTTCTTCTCTCTCTCTCTCTCTCTCTCTCTCTCTCTCTCTCTCTCTCTCTCACACACACACACACACACACACACATACACACACACACACAGAAAACAACCGGCTTGAGAACAGTGAGGAGAGTAAATTGGGATAATCCCACATAGGAACCTAGTGAGATTGAGAACTATTGATGGGTTTTACAAATCAATACCTGGGCATGGGATAGTCATGGTGGGAGGCAAATTGGTGACAGGATGCACACCACACTTTGGGATAAAGCCCTTACTCTCATTTCTTTGCTATGTGATCCATTTCATTGTTTGTGGAAAAGGTTGAAGGGGAGCATAATATAATTAGATTCTCATATACTTCCAAACCCTTTGGCAATTTAAGGAGAAGTAGGTTTTGCCACAAGTATTAATGGTAAGGAAAACAGTATCACATAAAATTTATGGGAAGAGCAAAGACCATGGTGTACTTAATTGGCAAACCAGTGAAGCAGAACTTGAACGTAACAAAGCATTGGTTCTTTTGCATTTGTTCCATCTGCTTTCCTATGCTAGTACTCAACTATTACAAAAAATCCCGAAAACCTGCATAGCTTAATCTGTTTCATCAGTCCTTTTGTTAGCTGTTTGCCACATAATTCAGGGTGTCTCCAATCCCTGTGATAATATGCTGTTGTACACATGAAGGACTGATGTCACCTTCATAGGCATTTGACCCCTGCCATGACCCTTTAAAGTTCACTGTTTGAAACATTCTGCTCACTTCTTTGGATGTATCACAAGCAAACGAGTGCCTGGTAGCTTTGAAAGCTAGGACATATTGATTATTGAAACCAAAAGGCTTTGCAGGCCTTGCAAATGGACAATGGCATGCCCCAAATATTTTTTTGCTCAAAGCAAAAAAAAAATCTAAACAGTGGCAAAATGCATTATTGCAATTAATAATATACTTAAAAATAATTATAAAACTAATGGACAATTTTCTGACTGTTTAATGGTATTCTAAACTTGCTGGGCATTTTACCACACACTATGATGAGACCAGCTTTGATAATGAACAAACAGCATTAGTGTATACATAGACATTAGTGTATACATGTTTCTAGTGGTCTCAAATACGGAAGCAGATTATATTTGACTAGGATAGAATGATAATTTGCAATCTATGGAAATTTACCCAAGAGGTATAAATGACTTTTCCACCAATCGGTTTATTGTTGCACATTGCACAAGTGTTACATACTTGATGTGTGAGATATGTAGGCCTTCTCACAAAGTAGCACTTCTGTTCTGAATTCATTGCTTTCCCCAGAGTTTTATTCATGTTTTAAAATAATAGAAATGCCTCTCTTTCTTCCTCACCTTGGATTTTCACCTACAATATAGTGCTGCAGGATATTTGCTTGTGTGAAAGTCACGTGCACTTCTTGGATATCAGGTAGTTTCTACTCAAAAGTGGGACCTTTAAATTCATTGGACTTGCTTTCGGATAAGTGTGTATATATGTATGTTTTCCCATTCTCTCCCCCCCCACCCAATACTCTAAAGAAGACAAATTTTATGAAAATGACAAACAGACTGTTATCATTCTGGTCTAGCACTAAGGGAATATGCGGGTCTTCATTTTATAACGATCTCATTAAATTTTAAAGAACTAAAAATGTTCCAGAAGTGTCAATTCTCTTAATGTCTATCCTGTCATTTTGAATTGATTTTTTCTCACATGACATCTAATGTAACCTTCCCCAAGCTGCTGCTTTCCAATGTTCTGATCAGCAACTCCCGGCATTGTCAAATATTGTCCACAGAAATGTTGGAGGTTGGAGACAGACAGGGATTGGTCCAAAAAAACGGAAGGCATCAGAAAACAGATAGCACATTCATATCTTAGGATCTCCTGGAGGTTCTTGCTCAGGTGCCTGGACCAGATTGTGGCAAAGTCCTTCACCTATATTTTATACTGTTTTTATATTGTTATTATTTAAATTGTATATTTATGCTTTTGGTTGTGGGCACTATGGTGTGTCGGTTGTTAGCTGCCCTGAGTCCCTCTGTGGAGGTCGACATAGGACGGGATACAAATGTCCGAAATAAATAAATAAATAAATATTGGCTGACGATTTGGTGAACTGTGGACCATAAAAACAACTTTCCCAAACTCTGGATTAGTCATATTGAGAGACATCCAGGTTATGCAGAAGAAAGCCTTATTGTTCTTCCTTAAATCAGCTTCTGGGAAGAATGGCATATTATCCAAATAGCTCCCATGATCCCTACAGAATGTTCTACTGAAAACTCAGTTTTGCAATTCTGGGCCCTTCCAGACAGGCCCTATATCCCAGGATATGATCCAGGTTGTTGTTTTTTTTTTGCTTTAAACTGGATTATATGAGTCTACACTGCCAGATAATCTGGGATAAGCAGACAACCTGGGATCAGATCCTGGAATATAGGGCTTGTCTAGAAGGGTCCTCTGTTTTGCAGTAGCACATTGTTGTATCTTGTTGTATCTTTATAGAAGAAACATACAAAAAGTGTAAATAAATCAAGTGTAAAATTCATACAGCAGAGAAAGCATGTGCAGTGAAACAAATTCCTACCCACTTAGAATGTGAAGGAGAAGCAGCAGTGTTTTAATTTATATCCTCATATAACCATTGCAAGTTCTGTAACTATTACTACAGTCTGCCTATGATAAGCATCTAGTACAGCGGTTCTCAACCTGTGGGTCCCCAGATGTTTTGGCCTTCAACTCCCAGATATCCTAACAACTGGTTAACTGGCTGGGATTTCTGAGAGTTCTAGTCCAAAACACCTGGGGACCCACTAGTTTGCGAACCACTGATCTAGGATGTACAGGTTCACAACTGTCCTCAAACTATCAAAAATTCATACTTACTGCAAATTTTACTGATGTCAAGTACTGATGTCAACTACTGAATCATAAGCAAAGGTTGGACTGCACTAAGTGCCTGAATGTGCTGAATATTAATATACTGACTCCTTAATCAACCTAAGGCAAATTATTCAGCATGTCTGCCCCACGTTCTCTGACTGTAAACTGGTTTAATTATAGTAATTCTCAAAAGGGTACATAGCCAGAACTAACTAACTGCTCATAATTTTAATCTTGGGATTATACAGTGTAATACTCAGGTGCACTTAATGTCTTTGTTGACATAAATCTTGGAGTGATTTATGTTACAAGTGGTAATTTGTAATATTTTGTATTGCCCAAGGAGCAATACCTGCTTATTGCATCATGAGATTAACACACTGAATGAGGAATGTGTGGTAGGTATTACTAATATACAAGGACTCTTCACAGCTGGAACAGTAATGTTTAACTCATTTTGAGCCAACTTTTAAACACTAGACACATGATACATTGCTTCTGATCATTGGTCTTATAAGTAGTCTTTGATCCTGTCTCTCTTTTCTTTTGTGTTACTAGGGCACTTATCATGTTAGTAACCTGGATAAGCCTGATATGGATAGTTCTCAAAATTGTTGCTATTACTTCCCACACATCCCTCAACTGAGCTGAAGCTTTGCTTGTAAACACATCCTTTTAGAACTGGGATGGACAACTTGTGATCTTCAGATCTAGGTAGATTGCAATTTCCATCCATTCTAAGCAGCACAGCCAATACTGAGAGATGTTGTTTTTTAAAAAAATATCCACCATATCTGGGGAGGAGGGCATCTTACATATTATGGATTTAGAAAGTTCCTAACACGTAATAGGCACACGTCCCATCCAGAAAAGCAAAAAACCAACCAATTCCCCTGCCCCCAAACCCTGCTTTTCTAAGTAGCTTCAAATTAGATGTTGCCTGCTATGCCAAAATGCCTTCGACGATTTACTGCATAAACCAGAGATTACCAACTGGAAGCCTTTAGGCACCATCAGGTCTGCAATATGATTTTACCACCCACTGTCATGATGCCAGCATAGGAAATGGGGAATCTGTCATGAGAAATGCCTTTGTTTCCTGATCTGACCAAGCTGGAAAAACTGTATCCTTCTTTTCAAGCCAGGAATGGGTCTAGCTTGGGAGGCATGGTATTGGTCAAAACGTACTTACTTCATATCGTCCAGATTTTCCCAGAAGAATATGGGAACACATATGACCAGGACCGGACGAAGGTAAAAATTATAGTAAGCCAACCTTTTTTTGGCGCCCCCTGGGACTTCAGTGTGGTGATGATGGTGCGCACGCGCACCAGAGCACACATGCGCGCAAACAGCTAGTTTCACGCATGCGCTATTGGGACCGAGCGCTTCTGGTGGAGGGAGTAGCGAAACGCACTCCCAAGAGGATGAAAAGGACGGGAGAACATTTTGCAGCCAGGGTGGAGCCTCCCGCCTCCAGCTGCAAAATGTTCCCTGACTTGTCCTTTTCAGCCTCTTGGGAGTGCGTTTAGCAACTCTCTCCACCAGAAGCACTTGGTCCCAATAGCGCATGCGTGAAAGTTTCGCGCATGTGCTATTAAAACAAAGCACTCCCAAGAGGATGAAAAGGACAAGCCAGGGAACATTTTGCAACCGGGGCGGAACTTCCCGCTCACGCGCCGGCCGGCTGCAGCAATGCGCCGAACCTGGCAGCCGTATGCACCCTTGGCCACATGGCACCATGAGGCGGGCGCTTACTTTGCCTCCACTAAGATCCGCTCCTGAATATGACCAAGCAACACCAGAGCATGGTCAAGAAGTCAAAGGTATAAGAGAGAGAGAGAGAGAGAGAGGTAGAGAGAGAGAGAGAGAGAGAGAGAGAGAGAGAGAGAAGTCAAAGGTAACGAGGAAGAACACACAAGCTAGAAAAGGCTGCAGAAAGTTTGTGTTTTTGTTGTTCTCTCCTGCCTTTCCCCCCAGCTGAATTGAATGAATATGTTTGCACTTTGAACTCAGTTTGCAAGGACTGAAGCAGGCTGAAGATAAAGGGTGAAAGTCTAAAAAGAAGAGAGACATATTAAACGTAGCTAAAAAATGCGGCAATGGAAGATTATTTGGTCTGTCCCTGCCAAGTCAAGACAGTTGGTGGGTATGTTGTTTAAGATAGAGGTACAGATTTTCCCTTGACATTAAGTCTAATCAATGTCTGACTCTGGGAGGTGGGGCTCTTCTCCATTTCTAAGCCAAAGAGCCGGCATTGTCTGTAGACACCTCCAAGGCCATGTGGCCGGCATGACTGCATGGAGTGTTGTTACCTTCCTGCCGAAGCGATATCTATTGATCTACTCACATTTACATGTTTCGAACCACCAACCTTTTGGTCATTCAAGTTCAACAGCTCAGCGCTTTAACTCGCTGCACCACTGGGGACTCCTGTTTGTTTACGCTTCTTAATTCCTGAGTTTATTATGTCTTCCTTGCCATTGTTACCACCACATACTTACTTTTTTTCTCTGTGCCTAACCTAGCCTTCCCAAACTTGGTGTCCTTCAGATGTTCTGAATTAAACTCTCATAATTCCTGATCATTGGTCATGCTGCATGTTGGAAACTGCAAGAAGGCCATATGAAGAGAATAATGATCTCTCCCTCTCTCCCTCTCATCTCTCCAGAGGAAATGCCTTGGGCATTTCTCAAAGGCTTGGATTCCAGACCCTTAGCCATTTTTTCTGTGCCTCACTGGTCACCTTCAACATTGTTGATGTGTAGTGTTGTGTGGTTTCCAGGCTGTATAGCTTTGTTCTAGCAGCATTTTCTCTTGACATTTCCTGCCAGACTCCTGACGCTGCTACAACACAGTCATACAGCTTGGAAACTACACAGCACTCCAGTGATTTTGGCAGTGAAAGCCTTCAACAATACATTGTTGATGTGTTTTGTAAATGGGGCAGCCTCAGAAACATTGGTGGAAGGCTTTAGGGTTTTAAGAAGAGTCACAATTTACTCACTGTTGCTTTAAATCATTGGAAGACTAAGGAAACTAAAAGGCCAAAGAATTCCCTCACTAGTATAACGTCCAAATGCCCTCCAACTCTCCTTATTTGACATGGACAATTCCAATTAAATCTTTGTTGTCTCACTTTTCAGCTGCTTTTAAAATGTCGAAGTCTTCCGTTTTCCATTGTCTTCTGTTGTCACAATTGACTTCAATGACTGCAAATGCAGTTCAAAGTGCACACATAGTTTCCACCATATTAATTGAGTAGATGACAGAGGATGGCTGGGGGCAAAATTTTGCTCTTCCCTGTTGACTCAGGCAAGAATAAACTGTAGCAGTGCCTCCTAACTTGTATGTCTTTTCATGTGATTCTTATACTGCTTAATCACATGTGTACCAGATTTTGTGTGTGAAATGTTGGTGAGTATGGATTCAACCCACACATTTATCTCATAATATATTTTATCAGTT
Source organism: Anolis apletophallus (assembly GCA_030556195.1). Taxonomy (NCBI): domain Eukaryota; kingdom Metazoa; phylum Chordata; class Lepidosauria; order Squamata; family Anolidae; genus Anolis; species Anolis apletophallus. Next base: position 66,098,210 of record JARBWK010000002.1, on the reverse strand, counting down.
CCTTGTGCAAGAGCCATAAGGGTGTAAATATTCCACTGGTTGCTACAATCAAATGTATTCCTGATATATGCCCAGATTTTTTTTCCATTTCTTTTTATACTATTCCTGTTTCTTAATTTTATTTTATTTCTTATATTTGCTTTTGCAATAATACACTTGCATGGGAAACTCATTTTGCTCTCCACATTACGTTGGGCTAAGGGAGTTTGAAATGGCTCACAGGAGCAAAAGATCACCTCAGCAGGCTTGCACCAAAATGGGTTCATTTCAAATTATAGCTTCTCATGGGTTGCATTATTGTTGCTCAAACGCAAGCTTCAGTCCCACTCAACCCACAAGTTAAATGAATTATTACAGGACGGTGAAAATTGAAGCTCAGAGCCTTTTAAAAAAATTCAAAGGAATTCAATCAATAATTTGCAGACTTGGCTGGATAGAATTCTTATATCAAAGCCAAAGGGACACAAAGCAAGACTGAACAAATTAGCTTCATATTCTAAAGAACAGCTTCTCGACTTCTGAAATGGAAGAAACTTCAGGATCATGTCTGAAGGAGACATCTTGTAATGGATTAACACTTGTTTGTTTGTAATTTATTCCTGCCCTTGAAAAGTCATTAAAATAAACAAGGATGTATGGCTATAATTATGGAATATAAAAGGTTTGTTTCAAATGTTATGATCTCGTTTCACTCCTGAGAATAATATTTGTACCAATGTAGAAATATTTAAAGAATATCAGTTATAGCAAACTCAATAATCATAACAGTTTCTAAGGAAGTATCTACACACTGTATAATTACTGCAGTTTGACACCACTTTAACTGTCAAAGCTCAGTGCTATGGGATCCTGGGAATTGTAGTTTTGCAAGGCCTTTAACCTTCTTTGCCAAAGGATGCTGATGTCTCACCAAGCCACAAATCCTCGAATTCCATAGCATTGAGCCAGGACAGTTAAAGAGATGCCAAACTGCATTAATTCTCCAACGTTGATTTACCCTAATTATACAGAACACTTTGTAGAATTTTGTCGCAGCTGGAATCACAAATTTCTAGGTTAGGGAAAGGGGATCATGCACCACCCTCCAGATATTATTGCAGCTCCCAGCATGCCTCACCATTGGCTATGATGGCAAGGGCTGTTGAGATTTTCTGTAATAATAGCAGGAGGAATGCTTGGGTCCCTTCCCTGTGAAGAATTCATTAACAGATCATTCTAAATAAATTTCATTAGCCCTCAAATATATCTGTATAACTTTCAATTGTCCCAAAATGACATGGGCAGTTCCAGTTAAACCTCTACCATCTCTGTTTTTCAGTTGCTTTTAAACTGTCCCAATTTCTCTCTCCTCCCCTTTAATCCTCATATCCCTTCAACTGCTGCAAACTGAGTTCAGAGAGATAAAATAGTTTGCCATTCACTTAATTCAGCAGGGGAGAAAAGAGTCTTGCCTTTCCCAAAAGGTCCAGGTAAAAGAAAGCTGCAGCAGTATTTCCTAGTTTTTGGGTTTGTCATTAATAACTTTTACCATTTTGGCCATGTTCTGGTCTTCTATTTGCAGTATGTGTCTTAGTTTTCCTCTCTGAAATGTTGAATGGTGTGTATCTGAAGCAATTCTGAGCTTGTATTATAACAAACTGGGATGAATCCAGGTTTCGGCTTATTTTCCCCCACAGAAGAAGACTTTTTAAACTCTTCCTTCGCCTATCAGCGCCTCACCCCCACCCCCAATTCCTCTGAAAACACTCCCCTGAGACAGGAGATAATATAGAACTTTAATTAAGCACTATGGGTACATCCAGACAGCCCTTTAAAAGTGGGAGGTCCCACATCCAGATGATGCTCCATTAAATCACGAATGATTTCGGTGCAAAGCAGAAAAACTCTGCTTTTTGCCAAAATTATTTTTAGTGAATTTATTCTGTGCCTTCTTGAAAAGTGTGGGGCAAACCCACTATAGTCACTGTCTGGACTGGCCCCTCAGATGTCCTGGAAATTCTAAGGGGGCTGTCCACATAGTTGTGTCACGTTTTCTGGGCAGAATCCCCACTCCTACTTTTAAAAATAAAAGAACTTACCTGACTACCATTAATGTGGTGCTGGAACTCTCCTGTCACAACGAGAAAGGGGGGCAGGAGGAAAATAGCTCCACCCCCCCTTCTCCTGGCGTATTATTCCTACATGCCAGGAGAGCTCCGGCACCATGCTAATGGTAGCCAGGTAAGTTCTTTTATTTTTAAAAGGGTTTGGGGAGGTTGGGGGGGGGCTGTCTCGTTGAGGACATGTAGACAATGCTGGCGGAAAGCTTGGACTTTTGGGGCAGTGTACAGACTACAGTCAGCCCCGACCCGTTTTTTTTTCAACCTGGGTCAGCACGGACTTTTTCCACTGTCTGGAACCGCCCAAAGGCCCCTTCTGCACAGCTAAATAAAATCCCACATTTTCTGCTTTGAACTGGAATATATGGCAGCGTGGACTCAGATAACCCAGTTTAAAGAAGATATTTTCTTTTGGGTTATATGGCTGTGTGGAAGGGCCCTCAGAACAGCACAACATTCTGGTTTGAGGTGTTGTAATGCAGCATTACAAACATGATTAAGAAGCCAAACCTTTTCTTCTACTTTCTCAACTTTTTACCTCCAACTGCTTCATAAAGCACATTTATTTTATTCTCAGGTGTTACGTTAACACAATGTCTAATGAAAAGGATGAAATATATTAAAGGGAGTAAAAAAAAACCCCAAATGATCAAGCATTTCTGGGAAATCTGTCAAGAAAAATAGCAATGGCTTGTAACTTTTTCTTCATTTGCTTGGCATTACTGTTTACAAAAAAGCAATTTGCATCAAGAATTAGTGAAAATGATGATTAAGAAATAGTTGCATCTCAGACAATAACAGTGGTTCTGGCATTTGCACTTGTTCTTTGGCTGTTTGTGCCTGTGCATAAAAGGAGCAATAAGGGTTTGTGAATAATTCAACACAACTCGCAAAAGAACCTATTGAGATGATTGTCAGGTAGGAGGATAGAATGCTGAAGAGCTAAATCAAACCCTTTCTTTGGCAACTCTGGCAGGTTGCGTTCCACCATGGACATGGAACATTAGCAACAGCTGTGACTCCTTCATTCATAACATTTCGGAAATGGATTTATTCAACAAGGGGACATTACATTTTGCTGCAGTGCGCTCTAATAAGATAAGATATCAGCTAATATGGGAACAGCAGGAAATCGGATTAGGTGATCTCAGGAGCCTGCCCGCTAAAATGAAGCTGGTCATAAAGTCTTACTGCACATATCGCAAGAAGGAGAAAAAAGGAAAAAAAGAAAGTTATCTGCATTACCGTCTGTATATTAAAAACAAGATTCCCCACTCCCTTTCTTGAATTTACTCTTTTCATTACTCTGTCAGGGGATGAGAGTGGCTTTGTGATTCATCCTCCAAACTGGAAATTGTAATCGCTTTTAAATAAAAGGAATAGCTCACTTAACTCACTGAAAGATTCTCAGCAGAGGAGAGTATGTAAATCCCTTTAGTAGGAACAGGTAAATGTTTTAAGGATACTATAAGCAAAGTTTCCCAAATATGCTTTTTCCAGAGCGAAACATGCACCTGGGTTCGAATGCAATGGTTGTGGTTCCAAAGACAAAAACTCAACCCAGATGCTTGTTCAATATTAGGGAACTTCCAGATGTCAGGACCTTGCCCCAGAACTAAACATAGAAACTGATGCAGTTTTCAAAAAGCCATTGAACCAGAGCAGTTGGTACAGGTGTGTTCGTATCATCACAAGTACAGATGTGCTCATATCATCACAAATATAGATGTGTTCATATCATCACTCGTAGTTCTTTTGGGAATGCTACATTGTGAACTTGGGACCCTTACACTGAAAAGGATCGTCACAATAATTCAGACTGGTCCATCTAGCCTAGAGATGCAATATTTCAAAGGCCTACATCTAATTGGTAGATTCAACTAGAGGAGACCAATGAATGCTGAGTGGTAAATGTACAATGAATGGCCCCTCTTCTAGTTGTCCTGCATCCAATTGCCCCTCTTCTATTTGGCTTACACCCAATTGCTAGGCTCAGCTCAACTAGAGGAGACCCATGAATCAATGACTGAGTGGCAAATTTATTTATTTATTTACCCAATTTATACCTTGCTTTTTTCTACCCCAAAGGGGACTCAAGGGGCCTACATGTAGGCAATTATTCAATGCCTTGAGACACATACAATTCCAATACCATTAAGATTAAATTAAATTAAAATTAATACATATTAAGCATTTAAAAATATTTCATTCTATACTAAAATCACACCGTCCAGAATTGTAGTCTAAGCCATTCCATAATCATTGCACATATTCCAAATATGTTATCAATTAGTCTAGTAAATCAATTAATCTAGTTGGGATTAACAAATGTATCCATATCACAGCAAGTGATCTTTCTGGGTTCTGCTCTTTGAGATTCTCCTTTTAGTTGGAGATGACGAGATAGTATCTATTACTGCAAATGTAAGCAGTCTACCATCAAGTTACAGCTTTTCTCTCATAATGTCAAGGGCAGGAATCAAAAGAACATGTTATATCCATCTCTAATAATCGTCCTTGTAGAAGATATGTAGAGGAAATTGGACTCCTGATTTAATTATTCCAATTAAAAGAAAGATAATAGTAATCCTATTCACACTCACTCAGGAAGAAATCCCATTAAACTCAATGGCATAGCTGGATATTGGGTGCCACATTTCAGCACCATAGAAATTACTCTTAATGAATCTTAATATGCAATTAATTTTGTCTGGATTGAGATCAAAAAATCGTTCCAATGTTCTTATTTAATTCACATGTATTGTTTGGTCAAATTACAAGCATTAGCCCTCACAACTCAACCTGCTGTTCCAATCTAGCTAATACACAGGACAATGTTCAAAGCATAGGAGTATTCTATCATTGCCCTACTTATTTTGTAGTCAACACACTACTTAAGAATTACACATCAGCATAAAAATAGAGCAGGAATTATTTATTTATTTATTTATTTACTTCACTTATATACCGCTTTTCTCACTCTGGGGGTAAGGGTGGAGGCTCAATGTGGTTTCCAACATATATAAGGCAAAATTCAATGCCTCACATACATAAAACCTAACATAAAACAATAATAACATTCAGCTATCAATTATATCATAAAAATGCAACTACATTTACACATGAAAACATAGAGTTAAAACATATTAATAGAAACATTAAAATCACACAATCTAACAAACGTAGTTCAGGCTGTTCCAGATATCATCTCTATTGAGCATACTCCCTGATAATTCCTTGTATTGCTTACTGCCCAAATACTTGGTTCCGTAGCCAGGTATTTACTTTTTTCTGAAGGCCGGGAGGGAGGGCGCTGATTTAAGGAGGGAGTTCCATAGCTGAGGAGCCGCCACAGAGAAGGCCCTGTCTCTCAATCCCACCAGTTGCATCTGCGAGGAAGGCGGGATCAAGAGCAGGGCCTCCCCGGACTATCTTAATCTCAGAGTTACAAACTGCAGTTCTTCAGATGTGCATAGCCTGTAACTCCTACCATTCTCTCATCAGTGGGTATGGCTTCAGGAAGCTGCAATTCAACAATATGAAAGGCTTTACTTAGATGATGAAATCTAAACATTTTGGAATTAGTTCAGAAAATGACACCTCACTCGCTACAGAGCTCAGGGAGGTGTCTACTGGATTCATGGGATCACTCTCCGTTACTGATGACAGATGATCTAGACAAATTGCTTGAAATATTTTGGCCCACCACATGTAAGCTCAGCCCTTAACTATTTTGACTGATAGAATCTAGCATGGGTGGACTGACTTGAAGGAGGTGGTGGTGAACCTTCTCCTGAAAGTGACCTCCCTAGAATCAAATGTATATGAATTCATTACAAACTATTTAGAGATCATTTTGACTGCTCTATGCCTAAAATTCCATCTGCAGTGTCTTCATATACCACCATGTATAGTCAGAGGTACTAGGGAGGTCATTTACTACTCTTGGGTCTATCAGCTTGTGCTTCCCTTGCTTTTGCTCTATGTCAACACTCCAGGACCACGACTAATAGACATGGCTTAAAATGAACTTTACATAATTTCTATACATTAGACAGCTTCCTAAAAGACTATAAATGGCTGTAATTCCACAGTTCTGATATACAAAATGACATTTTCTTCAGAGCTTTTCTTCAGGGTAACTTGATAGACTTAGCTTCTGTGTTCATTCTTCCTACCCTGACTATGGCTTTTATACTTCTCGTGCTCTTGAATCTGTTCTTTTTATCACTGCAAGTCCCTGGATTCTAGTAGGTGGAATAAAGGAAGGAACTGGTAAGTCACCTCTAAATATTTCTAGCCTATGAAAATCCTATTAAATTCATGGGGTCAACACGTGACTTGAAGACTCTCACACACATACAATGCACTTTACCTTTCTGAAAAGTGTTCCGAAATTCCAATTGGTCCAAAGAACTGCAGCCAAATTGTTCATTATTATTATTATTATTATTGTCACCTTTATTTCTATCTTACCTATCTCCTTATAGGAACTCAAGGCAGCAAACAATCATATGACACAATCACATGACAACTGGGGCTGGCTAGAGGGAGCACATAACTCCCTTGTTGCAATACTTCCACTGCTGGGCAGTCCATTTCCAGGAAAGTGTAGGTGATGATTGATAATGTCCTATGTGACTTCGGTCCAAGCTATTTGAAGAACCAAATTTACCATTAGATTCTAAGGTAATCTAGGATCTCATCACATTGATGAGGTCCAGTGTTCCAATTTGCCAGCCTCCGTGGCAAATCAGGGGACAGCAGGGCAATCCTGAGGCCCCTCACCCCGCCTTGCCACAAACTGACACTTCCCCATCACACTTGAGGAAGTGTTCTGTGCAGCTTTCTCCTTTGCAAGCCTCATTGTTCCAAATTGAATATAACTGGGCTCACGTGTTGGCGGTGCAGCATCCTATAATGCTGCTGCCCCAGTTGACTCACAGAGCCCGACCGGAAGTGAGGCTACAACATGCGATGCGTGGCATGGGGCTCCTTGGGTCAATTGGGGCAGAAGCATCCTAGAATGCTGAATTTCTATGTGATGAGATCCCTAGAGAGGCACTTTTCTGTCTCATAATCTCCCAGCTTTGTTTGGTGGGAACAATGGCGAGAGCCTTTTTGGTGGCTGCTCATAGACTTTGGAGCTTTCTCCCTGTCCTTGCTCTCCAAGTTAAGACATTTTTATACTGTTTGATTTTGGGAAAATGACTGCACTGGGCTTTTAATGCTGCGATGTGCTGTGTTTAAAGTTTGCATGTTGCATTTTAATGTTTAGCACTTTTAACTTTATCAGTTTTTTTTATTAAAAAGCTTATATGTTTACCTCTATTAAAGCATTTCTATAGTTATAATCAATATTGGTTCAACAATGATGTTAGTACTTTAAGTCTCATTATTAATGCTGCATATAAATTAGTATAACAACATAATATAACAATGTGATGGAAATAGCCTTGCTAGTGAAATTCTTCTTTGCATTCTGACAGAGCAGTCTCTTCTGTGTGGGATGGCATGCCATGAAGAGCTCAAATGGCAGCAGTTCAGAATAGTAGAAAAGAGTCCTGCTGGGTGTATACTGACAGGGAGGGAGGTTCATTTGTGTTCTTTTCTTTCCCCGTTCCAGGATTTTCTGTTTCTTTTAGCAGAGTAGAATAATATATGTCTGCTTCAGGTTTGTTTGAGGTATGATTGAGGGTGTCCTTCCTTTTAATGAGGATCTAGAAGACTCTGGATCCAAGGCTTATTCCAGTATATCTCACTCCACTTGCTTTTTAGTTCTCCCAGCATTGGTGCTCCCATAGAGGATCAGATGCAAATTCCAGTTTCTCTGGGATTTGGAAGGGCCAGTGCGAGCCGCTTTCTGTTTCTCCAGGGAAGTAGATGTGAACTCTCTTAGGTCTAGTGGCACACAAACTAAAGAAGTACAAGAACCGTTTGGTGATCTGAGCTTGCTTGCTTGTTTTATTTATTTTGTACTGTGCCTTTCTCTTAGTATGGAACCCAAGATGCCTTACTTTTTTTAAAAAACAAACAAACAAACCGTCATTTAACCATTTTTTAAAAAAAAATAATAATTTGAAATAGTTTTAGATGCAATTAAATAAACAGACAGAATTATAAAAGTTTAAAACACATTAAATTACAGGACTTATCTAGATTTGCAGAGAATAGGTTCCAACACTCAACTAACTAACCACCATGGATACTGAAGCTGTGGATAATAGCAAACCCTATATCTGGACTGGAAGCATATCATAGAACTGCACTGGAAGACCTAGAGTGGCTACAAGTACTTCTGGAGAGGAATATTTTTGGAGTGTGGATATTGAATCCATGAATAAAGGGGTTTAATTGTATGGTTAAAAAGAGCACAACCTTCCCCATTTAGTATCACTTCTATCATAATAAGATAAGAGCCAAAAGAAGAAAAATAGAAGATTATTTATTTATTATTTATTTACTGCATTTCTATGCCGCCTTTCTCAGACTGGAGGCAACTCAAGGCAGCTTACAACTGGCACAGTTTGATGCCACAATGATCATAAAACAGAATTGAAAACATTTAACGCGCATTATAAAAACCATTATAAAAATCAGATAAAGTAGGCATGGGCAAACTTTGGCCCTCCATGTGTTTTGGACTTCAACTGGCTGTTAGGAATTGTGGGAGTTGGAGCCCAAAACACTTGGAGGGCTGAAGTTTGCCCATGCCTGAGACAGAGGAACAACTGAGCCTCCTGTGGAAAGGAATTCTACAATTTAGGAGCAGCCATAAGGAAAACTCACAGTTGTGTCTTCACCAAACACTACAGTGCTGGTGGTGAAATGGGCAGAAATCATTCCTTTTAATATATTGAAAGTTGACCAGACACACAGAAGATGATACATTGGCCCTTGGTATCCCTTGGGGGTTGGTTCCAGATCCCCTTGTGGATATTAAAATCATGGATGTTCAAGTCTCGTACTATATAATGGCATAGTAAAATGGCATCTCTTATATAAATCCGCCCTGAGCCTGCAGGGAGGAGCGGAATATAAAATCGAATAAATAAATAAAATAAATAAATAAATAAATAGGCAAAATCAAGATTTGATTTCTGGAATTTTTTTTTAAAATCACGTAATGGATGGTGGAATCTTTGAGTACAGACACCATGGAATGGAGCATCTATTTTATGGCTTTTCAGAGAGTTTGAACCCAAGTCATGTATGGCTTAAACTCGCAAATCCTGGTATCGGAATTGTAGTACTTGTGTCTTTGTGTGGCAGGTTTATGCCTTTCACCTGCTCTCTTTTTTTCAGCATGCTCCTCACTCCCATGCAGGTAAGGTAAAATAGAATGTGTGTTTGTGTGTGTATACACATACGTATGCATGCATCAATGCAGAGGGTCTATCTGTGCAGTCAGCAATTCTGCTTCTACTTAGATTTCTGTTGCTTTGAAAGGTTTATATATGCAGAGCCTATTTTTACTTTTGACTGAATGTGATAGATTTGTGGAGCAGGATAGACAGGAGGACTAGCAAACATGATGATTGGGGCCAGACAACATAATGTCACTCTTTCCCTGATGATATAAAGAAAGAAAAGGGGGGGCTTCTTCTTAGGAGAAAAATATATACAAAACAAATTAGTTTGTTTACTCTGGGCTAGCGAAGCTTGTAAATTTCAGAATCATAGTTGAGCAGTTTGTTTTGGACTATAAATGCCTCAGCCATCATTTCCACTGTGGGATTTTTAGAGTTGTAGTTCAGAATCAGGCATGTAGCCAGGCGGGGGTATTCAGCCCCCCGAAATTCTCAGGGTGGTCCGCGAAAAGACCTTACTGGTACATTATTTAAACTGTTATGTTTATTCATATCATGATCTGATCACCATGCTCATTATATCCCACATTCATGGGGTTATTGGCATAACAATACAAAAGGTTTGCTAGGGTAGACCCTTTCCACCCAGTCTCAGCCCCCTGAACCAAACTCAGCCCCCCGAATCAAAATCCTGGCTATGGCCCTGTTCACAATAGTTATGTTTCAAAACTATGTTCTGGAAATAAATTGGGCCCATAGTAAGAGTCAGAATTTAAAGCCAAAACCATCTCTTTCTCACAAACATTTGCAAATGTACCTTATTTGAAAAGCCTCTTCTATTTTAGAACATCGCTGCCCTAGCCAAATACAATGGGCTGCCTGCATTGCAGAACTCTGGCTTCCCTGAGCAAATGCTGGTGTCATTTTTGCTGCCTGTTGCTTCTTCCTTTTTAAAAGTATTTTCATCTGGCAACCATACCCTGAGAAATCTGTTATCCTCTTTTGTTCACTTCAAAACATATTATTTCCGGCAATACAGACTTTTTTTTTTGCATTTAGGTACCAAAAAAACCATCTGTCAGCTTAAAGAGTTCAAACAGAGGACTCCTCAGGACTGGCAGCAGCCTGCACTAACGCCCAAGAGGGGAAGCATCTTGTAAACCTTTTAGGGAGGATCAATCCCACAGTGCCAGCAGTGCAAGTACAATAAGGAAGATTTTATTGAAATGCAATGAAGGTAGCATGAGAATGATTGTGTCTTCCTTTCCCCTTCTGTTTTTACTAGCGAAGGGCTTGTCATTGTGACAGATTCCATACACCAAGCTTTCATGTAGAAAAGAGTTCACAGCCCTCTAGGCGTCTGCTCTAAGATGCTCAGTCCAGTGGTAGCTTCAGCTTTTTGGTATATACTCCTTCTTTTGCTCTCCCATCACTGGCTCCAGAGTGACCAGCTTCTTTGAAGAGACCCTTCTGAGGGAAAGCAATGAATTTACTACATATTTCTAGATTGCCCAACCCCAGAAAAAGAATGGTTTGAAGCTATGAGCTTGATCCTTCTGAAGGAATGAAAAACCACCCTGCCTGCCTTCGGTGCCTCTCCTAGCAGGAATGAATTTGTTAGTGGTATTTATCCAGAGGAAAGCAACAGCAAACCTTCTCTGGAGAAATCTTGCCAAGTAAACCTCATGATGGGATTGACTTGTCAGAAATGGGATGAAAGCACACAATATTCACTCGACCCATTAATATTTCTGCTATCCTACCTGATATAGATAACTGTTTTAAGAGCCATCTGAAGAGGGGTGAGGGAGGGAGGGGGAGAATGGCAGAGGTTTTCCCCAATGTGCCATGTGCTACCGTGTTTCCCCGAAAGTAAGACAGCGTCTTACTTTCTTTTGACCCCAAAATCCCCACTACGGCTTACTTTCGGGCACGGCTTACATTAGCCGACGGTACCCTCGAAAGTAAGGCTTAAAGTAAGACTTACCGGCGGCATGGCGTGGCTGGCTTGGCTGGGCCGGAATCTCCTCCTCTTCCTCCTCTTCCTTCCAGCGGCGCTTTCCATCCTCCTCCTCTTCCTCCCAGCAGCGCCTTCTCCCTCTGGCCGGTTCCGCCTCCCTTCAGTGAAGGGAAGAGGGGCGGAGCTGCCGCCGGGAGAGGAAGAAAGCGCCGCCGGAAGTCCCGCCGCACGGCGGCTCAGGCGTCTTTCCCCGCCGCCCCCGCTCGTCCCACGCTCCAAACGGAGCCAGGCGGCGGCGAAAGCGCCTGAGTCACCCTGGGGCGGGACTTCCACCGCGCCTTCTCCCTCTGGCGGATCCGCCCCTCCCTTCACTGAAGGGAGGTGGGCGGATCCGGCGAGGGAGGGAGCCGGGCGAGCCCGCCCGCCGAGCGGCGGCGCAGGCGCCCGCCGCCCGGCTTGCCCCACTCGCGTTAGGGCGGGCGAGCCGGGCGGCGCGAAAAATCACCTGGCCACCGTGCGGGCGGGACTTCAGCGGCACCTTCTCCCTCTCGCCGGCAGTGGCTCCGCCCCTCTTCCCTTCAGTGAAGGGAGGGGGGCGGATCCAGCGAGAGGGAGAAGGCGCCGGCGGAAGTCCCGCCCCCAGGGCGACTCAGGCGCTTTTCGCTGCCGCCCAGCTCCCGTTTGGAGCGCAGGCGAGCGGGGCGGTGGCGGGGAAAGACGCCTGAGCCGCCGTGCGGGCGGGACTTCCGGCGGCGCCTTCTCCCTCTCGCCCGGCGGCGCTCGCCCCTCCTCCCTTCACTGAAGGGAGGGGCGGAACCGGCGAGAGGGAGAAGGCGCTGCTGGGAGGAAGAGGAGGAGGATGGAAGGCGCCGCTGGAAAGAAGAGGAGGAAGAGGAGGAGGATTCCGGGCCCAGCCAAGCCAGCCACGCCATGCCGCCCGAGGTACGTCTTACTTTCGGGTACGGCTTATAAGCCGACCCCTCTGACACCCCCGATACGTCTTACAATCGGGGGTGTCATACTTTCGGGGAAACACGGTAGCACCATATTTTTGACCACTGACTACAACTGTTCCTTTCTTTCCAAGGAACTCATTATCAACTCATTGCTAATAGCTTGCAGACCAGCACTGGTCCACGGACCACTACTTTGTGTTGCATTGATTTATATGGCATGGGCCAGAGTATCACCAATATGCTGATAACACCTAATCCTTAATTTCTTGATCACCTATCTCAATAGTTTCATGCAGATATTAAACAGCATGAGGAACCAGATGGAACCATGTGAAACTTCATAAGAGTTGTTCACTTGTAGCTACCAGCCATTAAAACAGAAGCAAACTTGTTGAAAGCTTTAACAGCTAGAATCACTGGGGTGTTGCATGTTTTTCTGGCCTGTATGACTGTGTTCTAGCAGCATTTTCTCCTGACGTTTTGCCTGCATCTGTGGCTGGCATCTTCAGAGGAGCCAGCCACAGATGCAGGCAAATAATCAGGAGGAAATGCATCTAGAACATGGCCATATAGCCCAGAAAATCACACAGCACCCTAGAAGCAAAATCACTGTAACAATGTGCCTCTAAATTCCAGTTTATACAATTGATTTAGGCAGGTGTGACTTCCAATGGTACCAAACATTTCTGAGAGGTTTAATGGAACCAATAGGGTTATGTTCCCTCATCTCTCTTCAAGAATGGATCACATGTGATGGCCAGTTTTGGTGCCACAATGGCAATGAAACAGATCTAGTAAGGGTGTGGGAAACTGTTGACCTTCCAGAAATATGATCTTCAGTGAGTCCACGTCAGGGCGGTTATGGGAGCTTTAGTACAAAACATCTAGAGGACTATTGGTTTTCTTCCCCCGGTCTAAAAAAACAGTTTAATCTAGGAGATGCTGAACGGCTGCTGCTGACTTGACCACTTGGCTCTCAAAGCATATATCTGTGATTGAGTGAACTGTTCCAGCTGCAGTGTTTCGGTAAAGCTTGGAACATGGCAAGCATTACTGGGATCTTAGCAGTAGCAGATGAGAACACTTTTATCCTCTCCAAGTGTTTTGCGAACATGTTACACTGACCCTTTGAAGATGGAGTCCTGTACTAAATCATACATAGCAAAGTCCTACACCCAAAAATGCAGTTCACCCACTGTCATTCTGCAGATGCAAAGGTGATGGAGAAACAGTTCCTTCCTTACAATCACCACCCAGCAGACTCAATAATAGGTTCTTACTGGGTTCAGTTATATTGTTGATGAGTTTTCTGCTATTTGGGTCCTAACAATCTTCACACTTGCTAATTACACCATGAATAGCTCATCTGCTTCCCCATTCCCAGATGTACTTTGATTAGTTACTGACTGTAAACATACACTAAAACATATGGCATGCTGTGTAGATTCCAACTTGTACTTCCTGAGTTCCAACTCACTTTACAATGCTATTGGTTGCATTGGACTTTTTTGTTTAAGGGTAAGTCTCTCCTCAACAATTTCCTTTGAGGTTTCCATAGTGAGGTAATTGGACACAGAACAGAATTGAGACTTCAGTTTTACAAAGTGTTTTCATGTGTAACTGTACATTTTAACAACCATCATTGAATCCAACATGGCAAGCATTACCGAGATGTTAGGAACAACCTGCTCCATTCACATTATGGCTGCTTTTCCACTGAAATTAATTCTCTAGATGAAAAGAGATTGAAATGTTGACCACATGACCACTGCTACCCCCTTAGATTCAGGCATAGCAGCTACACATACTATTTCCTGGATGATCCAGCTGCCCAGATAAGGAATACAGTGTGACCCTGATATCCATGGCAGAGATATCCCAACACAGAGATACATGGTTTCCTTGACTGAGTCAATCTATCAAGTGAGTGAGTCACAAGGTAACATCATACAACACCTCTCCTACAGGATGGACTGATGTTTTCTTTTTGAAGGTGTTATTGGTTTGAAGAGTAGTTCAGTCAAAGTATGACTAAAAGATAAAGAATTATAGTGGACCCTTGGTATCTGCTGAGGTTGGGTTCCAAGACTCCATGTGGATACCAGAATCTGTGGATGCTCAAGTCCCATTATATACAAAGGTGTAGTAAAATTGTGCCCCTTACTGTATATAAAATGCCAAAATCATGGTTTGCCTTTGGAAATTTATTTGAGGAGGGGGAAATATGAATACAAAATAAATAGATACAGAGGGGCAAATGCATAAGAAAGTAGATCAGAGACATGGAGCTGTCATGACCACCAGTGTAAGCAGATAGGGAGATGTGATACAACACCATTTAACTATTTTTCAAAATCCCAATTTTGCATGTCTCCAGCCAGTGGAGGACTGGATCTAAAAATATTGGTTGCCAGGAGACAAAGGAGGGGCCACCCACAACTATAAGGCTAAGTTTCATTGCACAGTTTCAATGGTAAAGATCCGAACCTATATAATGTATGTGTCGGCTTCAAATAAGCAAATCAGTATAATTTTATCAGACTTACTATATTCTTAAATATATCCTTGAAAAATGATTTTTAAAATTAAAATACGAGTACAATGTAAAGTTTAGGTGTACACAGTAATAATATTGAAACTTCTATTATATTTCTAAAATACTAAAAGGTCTTTATTGTTTTTAATGTATTGTCTAATGTAAGGGGCCGTGGTGGCACAGTGGGTTAAACCGCTGAGCTGCTGAAGTTGCTGAACAGAAGGTTGGCGGTTCAAATCGTCTCCAACATCTGTGGCCTGCTGTCTTGTAGGCTTGGCGTATTGATTGGGCTGTTTGGGGTGTGGAGTTGAGTGAGTGAGTGAGTGTGTGTGTGTGTGTGTGGTGTGTGTGTGTGTGTGAATGTTCTATCCCAGGGCTGTCCAACTGGCGGCCCTGGGGCCGTACACGGCCCCCAAGCCCCCTTCCCCACGCCCCCTAACCCCCTGCAAGACATCAGGTTTTCTCGGGCGGCGCAAGTGAGGAGGAGGCGGAGGGAAGCCATGTCAGATGCCCTAGCGGGACTTCCCCCCGCCTCCTCCTCGCTCGCGCAGGGCCGCTCGCGGGCTTGTGCGCCAGGGCAGGATCGGCGAGCCGCCCTCCGCCGTGTCCTTGACTCTTGCAGCGGCCGCGCCTGAAGGAAGGTAAGCTCCCGGGCTTACCTTCCTTCAGGCGCGGCCACTGCAAGAGCTCGGGAGATGGCGGAGGGGGGCTCGCTGATCCCCCAGCCCGCCTCCCGCCCTGGCGTGCATGCCCGGCATCTTGCGCAACCCGCCCCTTTTCGGCGGGGTGACGTCAGGCGCCCAAAAGGGGCGGGTCACGCAAGATGCCGGGCATGCGCGCCAGGGCGGGAGGCGGGCCGGGGGATTGGCGAGCCGCCTCCGCTGTCTCCTAGCTCTTGCAGTGGCCGCCCTGAAGGAAGGTAAGCCCGGGAGCTTACCTTCCTTCAGGCGCGGCCGCTGCAAGAGTCAGGACATGGCGGAGGGCGGCTCGCCGATCCCGCCCTGGCGCGCAAGCTTGGTATCTTGCGCGACCCGCCCCTTTTCGACGGGGCTGGGTGACGTCAGCCGTGGCGCCTGACGTCACCCCGCCGAAAAGGGGCGGGCTGCGCAGGACGCTGGGCATGCGCACCAGGGCGGGAGCGGCCCCGCCCCCCACGAGCAGCCACGCCCCCACTGCGGCCACGCCCCCAGCGAGCAGCCACGCCCTCCGCTCCGGCCCCCAAGGTGATCCGTCACCTGCATTGGGCCCAAGATGTTGGACAGCCCTGTTCTATCCATTTAATTACGCACCATCAGCACTTTGAATTTAATTGCCTTAACAACTGGAAACTTTAAGACGCTACTACCACACTATAAGGCATTGTGTGCCAACTCTGTGGATTGCTGCTATTGGTAATTTCAGCCTGGTGCTAGACCTGATCCTGAACTGTGGTGCTCATCGTGACCCGCTATCTGCCTTCTCGCACTTTATAGACTAATAGCCTACTCTGCACTTTACCGCTATCACGGCCTTCCATGATACTAATGTTACGACCAAGTCTGTCGCACTTTATGCTGGCACTTGCACTTTGTGCATTGTTAATAGTCTACAACAACTCGGAGGGAGGTGGAAGCTGCAGGGAAGGAAGGGTTACGGGTGAAAGATCTACATTTTATATGAGTGCACTAAACCAGGATTCCCTTTACGGCGTACAACTGGGTGATATAGAGAGAGAACATGCAGGAGGGATGGTACCTGGGCTCCTATCAGGGTGGTGACTGGGAGAGGAAGATGCGGGAAAGGGAGACCCAAAGTATGGATTCGGCCTAGAATTTGTGATGGATCTAAATTACCAATTCGACCTAGAAGAGAACACTCAAAATTTTCAATTCGGCCAAAAATCTGTGCAAGAACTTTAATAAATTTGAACCGAGCTCCTGACAAAGCTAAGCTGAGTCCCCCCCCGGTTGAAAGTGGTGCTGTTTAATGCCAGGTCAGTCAATGGTAAAACATCAACAATACAAGATTTAATTCTTGAAGAACAAGCTGACCTGGCTTGTATAACGGAGACCTGGTTGGATGAGGCTGCCCACCGGGTTATTCCGTACAGCACCAAGCGAGACCGGGAGGGCGGGGAGGGGGAGTCGCAGTGGTCTATAAGGATTCCATCCCTGACCAGGTGCCCCATCCCGCAGTCAACCACGTTCGAATGTGTCGGCCTAAGGGTTGGTGATCGGGACAGGATAGGGATTCTGCTAGTGTACCGACCACCCCGCTGCACTACAGTCTTCTTACCTGAGCTAGCTGGAGTGGTCTCAAGCCTGGCCGTGGAGTCTCAGCGGCTCATTGTGCTGGGAGACTTCAACGTCCATGCCGAGACCACTCTATCAGGAGCGGCTCAGGACTTCATGGCCGCCATGGCAACCATGGGCCTGTCCCAGCTAATATCAGGTCCCACCCATAGTGCAGGATACACGTTAGATCTGGTTTTCTGCCAGGGATGGGATGAAGGTGGCGGAGTGGAGGAACTGACCATCATTCCTTTGCCATGGACCGACCACCACCTGATCAGGTTTAGACTCACTGTCCCTTTCCACCTCCGCAGGGGTGGTGGACCTATTAGAATGGTCCGCCCCAGGAGACTTATGGATCCGAATGGATTCCTGACGGCTCTTGGGGATTTTCCTGCCTCCTCGGTAAGTGACCCTGTCGAGGCTCTTGTTTCTCTCTGGGACAGGGAGATGACAAGGGCTATTGACACGATCGCTCCAGAACGTCCCTCTTGAGTAACCGAGAGCTAAACCAGCTCCTTGGTTTACTGAGGAGCTGGCAGCAATGAAGCGAAAAAAGAGGAGCCTAGAGTGCGTGTGGCGTCTGAAGCGGAGCAGATCAGCTCGTGCGCGCCTGGTCCCCTTTTTGAGGACTTATGACGCAGCAACAAAAGCCGCACCAAAAAATATATCGCGGCCAAGGTGGCCGCCGCGAAGAACCATCCAGCGGAACTGTTCCGAGTCGTTAGGGGTCTTTTAAATCCGCCACAGTGCGAGATCCCTGACGGCTCACTGGTACGCTGTGAAGAATTTGCTAAGGCCTTCGCGGATAAAGTGGCGCTGATCCATTCCGATTTCGATACCACTTTAACTGCAGTCTCTGAGGATGTGACACGAGCATCTGCTTGTCCGGTTTTAATGGATTCGTTTCAATTGGTTCAGCTCGAGGATGTGGACAAGATCCTTGGAGAGGCGAGGCCCACTACATGCATCCTAGACCCCTGCCCATCCTGGCTGATAAAGGAAGCCAGAGGGGGTTTGGCAGAGTGGGTGAAGGTGGTGGTTAATGCCTCCTTACTGCAGGGCAAAATTCCAGCCAGCTTAAAGCAAGCTGTTATAAAACCGCTGTTGAAGAAACCATCACTGGACCCCACTCAATTAGTGAACTATCGGCCAGTTTCCAATCTCCCCTATTTGGGCAAAGTCATGGAACGTGTGGCTTCGCAACTCCAGGGGTTCTTGGTAGACACTGATTATCTTGATCCGGTACAGTCTGGCTTTAGGCCGGGACATGGTACTGAAACAGCCTTGGTCGCCTTGGTAGATGATCTACGCCGGGAACTCGACAGGGGGAGTGTGTCCCTGTTGGTTCTGCTGGACCTCTCAGCGGCTTTCGATACCGTTGACCACGGTATCCTTCTGGGTCGCCTTGCAGATATGGGGCTTGGGGGTACTGCTCTGCAGTGGCTCCAATCCTTCCTGGAAGGTCGTACCCAGAAGGTGTCATTGGGTGACACCTGTTCGGCTCCACAGCCGTTGTCCTGTGGAGTCCCTCAGGGTTCAGTTCTGTCCCCAATGTTTTTCAACATCTACATGAAACCGCTGGGAGAGATCATTCGGAGTTTCGGAGTAAGGTGTTATCTGTACGCAGATGACGTCCAGATCTGTCACTCCTTCCCACCTGTCACCAAGGAGGCTGTCCAGATCTTGAACCGGTGCCTGGCCGCTGTGTCGGACTGGATGAGGGCTAGCAAATTGAAACTAAATCCAGACAAGACAGAGGTCCTCCTGGTCAGTCGCAAGGCCGAACAGGGCATAGGGTTACAGCCTGTGTTGGATGGGGTTACACTCCCCCTGAAGACCCAGGTTCGCAGCTTGGGAGTGATCCTGGATTCATCGCTGAGCCTGGAACCCCAGGTCTCAGCGGTGGCCAGGGGAGCTTTTGCACAGTTAAGACTCATGCGCCAGCTGCGCCCGTGCCTTGGTAAGTCTGATCTGGCTACGGTCGTCCATGCTCTGGTCACATCCCGAATAGATTGCTGCAACGCACTCTACGTGGGGCTGCCTTTGAAGACAGTTCGGAAATTGCAATTAGTCCAGTGGGCGGCAGCCAGATTGCTAACGGGAGCTACATACAGGGAGCATACCACGGGGAGGCCCTTCTCTCGCTCCCGCCTACGTCTCAGATGAGGCTGGTGGGGACGAGGGATAGGGCCTTCTCGGTGGTGGCTCCCCGCCTGTGGAATGCGCTTCTTATTGATGTATGATCCACCATATCCCTCCTGGCCTTCAGGAAAAAAGTAAAATCCTGGCTGTGGGACCAGGCATTCGTACACCAGCACAAGGCAGCATTTTAGATTGTTTTTTAATGAAAGTGGGTGATTATGGCCAATGTTTTTATGGACTGAACATTATTTTAATCCAGAGTGAATGTGTATGGTGCTAATGTAGTTGTATTTTAATGTATTTTTAATGTATTTTAATTGTTGAAGTGTTTTGGGGTTTATATTGTTATTATGTGGGCATCGAATTGTGCCATACTGTAAGCCGCTCTGAGTCCCCCCTTGGGGGTTGAGAAGAGCGGGGTAAAATTCCGAAATAAATAAATAAATCGGCAAGGAGGGGTGAGCTCCTGTTGTTGGCCCCAGCTTCTGCCAACCTAGCACTTCAAGCAAGTGCAAGTAGATCAATAGATACCGCCATGGCAGGAAGGTAACGGTGCTCCATAAAGTCATGCTAGCCCCATGACCTAGGAGGTGTCTACAGACAATGCCACCTCTCTGGTTTAGAAATGGGGATGAGCACCACCCCCCAGAGTTGGACACGATTAGACTGAATGTCAAGGGGAAACCTTTCCCTTTATCTAATGTTTTTTGGGGGCGGGGGGGGGGGACTTGCCATTGGGCAAACTGACCCGTCGGCCACTGTCTCCAGCATAAGGAATGTTATGCAATTTATAAATGTCCTCTCTGTTGAAATGCAAGTGGCCAAGATGGGCTTAAAGAACTTGGCCATGAGGGATCAACCTATGATGATGACAACGACATCGACAAATGTGCATTAACAACCACAACAACACACACATATAATCCTCAATCCACCCCTGCAGCCAGAAAAGAATAGGCCCAGTTGCTTCTTCCTTTCAGCCGCCCTCTCTTGTCCCAAAAAGGGAGGGAACCATTCTGCTGACTTCAAAGGACTTTCCCTCCTTGATTATTGCCAGACCAGTTACTAAGCTTCAAACTCCTCTCTCTCTGGATTGCTGTGAGCTTTCCGGCAGTATGGCCATGCTGCAGAAGCATTCTTTCCGGATGTTTCGCCTGCATTTGATTAGCTAATCTAAACACATATCTATCTATCTTATTATCTATACACATAATAAAAGTGAAAATGTGTATGTACAGTATGTGGTGGAGATGTCCACTTACACAAACAACCTTGGTTTTGTGGGAATGGACCTTGATTTTGGAAGTTGTAGTTCACCTGCATCCAGAGAAACTGTTACCCCAACCGACAATGCACCGGGACCACACTTGGCAAGGAGAAATTCCATCACTACCTGAACATACTGAAGGAGTTTGTGGGAACTAACCTTGGTTTTGAGAGTTGTAGTTCACCTGCATCCAGAAAGCACTGAACCCTGCCAACATCAGATACGAACCAAATATCACACAGATGCCAACTGGTTTGGGGGTGAATGATCTTGGACTAGGGAGTTGTAGTTCACTCTTATCCAGAGAGCACTGAACCCAGCAGTTGTCGGTTCTGGACCAAACTCGGCACACAGATCCAACATGGCAAACTTTGAATACTGGTGGGGTTTGGGGGGAGTGGCCTAGTATTTTGGGAATTGCAGTTCACCCACATACTTATGCATTTTCTTATGGGAGCATTCATAAAAAAAATAATAGGAAAGACTGATTATTTTTTAAGAAACAGAGCTACAAATTACCTAACTGGTATTACCTAATACCCCAAAACAAACAATGCCCTTTTCAAATAACTCGGGCACTGTCAAGTCCCCAAGCTAGTTTAAAAAACAAACAAACCAGATGGCCACTAGCAGGGAGTGATTTGGTTGCGTTTTCCTGCATAGCAGAATGAGGTTGGACTAAATGGCCCTTGTGGTCTTTTCCAATACTACGTTTATCCAATTCTGTGTGTCAAAAGTATCAATTCTATCAATATTCACATATCTGAATATCCATTTTTCATACATACATTTTAAATCTGCTGGGTTGAATAAAACATTTGAAGAAAGCAACAGTAATACTGAAACAGTAAACAATGAAAAAAAACCTCTGTATAAGATTTTATTCCTCTAGCTTGGAAAGAAACCAAAAATGAATAGAAAGTCATTAAATGATTAGCTCTCTGGATTGCTGAATGTCCAGAATGGGAGAAAGAACTCTTCTCTGTTTGAGGCAAGTGTGAATGTTGCAATTGGCCACCTTGATTAGCTTTGAACAGCTAATCAAATGCAGGCAAAACATCAGGAGAGAATGCTTCTGGAACATGGCCATACAGCCTCAAAATCTCACATGATTCTGGCCATGAAAGCCTTCAACACACCCTCTCTCACTCCCTCTTCCCCTCATAGTATCATAGAGTTGGAAGAGACCTTGTGGGCCGTCATCCATTCCAACCCCTTGCCAAAAAGCAGGAAAATCGCATTCAAAACATCCCCGACAGAGGACCATCCAGCCTCTGCTTAAAAGCCTCCAAAGGAGCTTCCATCACAATCCGGGGCAGAGAGTTCCACTGCTGAATAGCTCTCGCAGTCAGGAAGTTCTTCCTCATGTTCAGGTGGGATCTCCTTTCCTGTAGTTGAAAGCCATTGTTCTGCATCCTAGTCTCCAGGGCAGAAGAAAACAAGCTTGCTGTCTTCTTCCGATGGCTTCCCCTCACATATTTACACATGGTTAAACATGCCCAGGTCTTTAAGCTGCTCCTCGTAGGGCTTGTTCTCCAGACCCTTGATCAATTTAATCGCCCTCCTATGGACACATTCCAGCTTGTCAACATCTCCCTTCAACTGTGGTAACTAGAACTGGACACCGTGTGATTCCAGGTGTGGTCTGAGGGGTAGCATGACTTCCCTGGATCTGGGCTCTATACAGGCCAAAATCCCATTGACCTTTTTTTGCTGCCCCTTGACATTGCTGGCATATGTTTAGCTTGTTGTCCACTAGGAGTCCAAGATCTTTTTCACACGTACCCTCCTTCTCTCTTTCCCTCCCTTCCTCTCACCGAAACAGATCCGAGCCTTAAACGCTTGTGCCGACAGGACTGCTACCCCTTTATTCTGCCTTGGACAGGCCACACCTGGAATACTGTGTCCAGTTCTGGGCACCACAATTGAAGAGATATGTTGACAAGCTGGAATGTGTCCATAGGAGGGCGACTAAAATGATCAAGGGTCTGGGGAACAAGCCCTACGAGGAGCGGCTTAAAGAGCTGGGCATGTTTAGCCTGCAGAAGAGAAGACTGAGAGGTGACATGATGAAGGCCATGTATAAATATGTGAGGGGAAGTCATAGGGAGGAGGGAGGAAGCTTGTTTTCTGCTGCCCTGGAGACTAGGATGCAGAACAATGGCTTCAAACTACAAGAAAGGAGATTCCACCTGAACATTAGGAAGCACTTCCTAACTGTGAGAGCCGTCCAACAGTGGAACTCTCTGCCCTGGAGTGTGGTGGAGGCTCCTTTTTTTTGGGAGGCTTTTAAATGGAGACTGTTCAACAGTGGAACTCTCTGCCCCTGAGTGTGCTGGAGGGCTCCTACTTTAGAGGTTTTTTAAACAGAGGATGGCCATCTGTCGGGGGCAGGGCCGTAGCCAGGATTTTGGTTCGGGGTGAGTTTGGTTGGGGGGGCTGAGACTGGGTGGAAGAGGGTCTTCCCTACCAAACCTTTTGTATTGTTATCCCAATAACCCCATTAATGTGGGATATATTGAGCATGGTGATCAGATCATGATATGAATAAACATAACAGTTTAAATAATGTACCAGTAAGGCCTTCTCGCGGACCACCCTGAGAATTGGGGGGGGGGGCTGAAGCCCCCTTAGCCCCCCCCCTGGCTACATGCCTGGTCGGGGGGGGGGTGTTCCTGAATGTGATTTTCCTGCTTCTTGGCAGGGGGTTGGACTGGATGGCCCGCGAGGTCTCTCCCAACTCTATGATTCTATATTCCATGATTCTAGGTCGCAGGTTCGAATTCGGGGAGCGCGCGGGTGAGCTCCCTCTGTCAGCTCCAGCTCCCCCATGCGGGGACACGAGAGAAGCCGCCCAACAAGGATGGCAAAACATCAAAAAAAAACATCCTGAGCAATGTCCTTGCAGGCGGCCCATTCTCTCACACCAGAAGCGACTTGCAGTTTCTCAAATAAAAGAAATAAAAAGAGAGCCAGCAATTAAATGGGACAGGAAAACACGCATTTTCCTTATTTAACAAAGAAAGGGTTGATTTCAATTACTGAAAAAAAAAATAAGTAAAGGAAACCCAAGCTGAATCAAACCCTAGTTGGGGTGGGGATCCAAGTTCGGCCACTGCCTTGACGGGTAGAGAGGAAACTAAGGCATCGCCCCTTTAAGCGACTCAGGAAGTGAAAACACAAGGCGCAGAGGCAGCCAGAAAGGAAAGCGACGGAGCAGGTCCTCCTGGCCTGTGTTTCGGAAGTGAAAGGGGGAGAGGTTGCGAAACAGAGGTCATCAATTCTCAGAAGGAGGCCCAGGAGTAAAGAGAGGAGAGGCTGCGAGTGGGAGGGAGAAAGTCCCGCGTGGAAGGAGAAGGACCCAAGCCAAGCAGAGGCCAGTCGGGCCACTTTGGTGCCTTGTCCGGGGGGTCATGGCCGAAGCCGGGCTCGAGGGAGGCCCCGAAGGCGAGCCCCGGGCCCCGAGTCTCAAGAAGTGCGAGGCCCACGGGCAGGAGCTGGCCCTCTACTGCCAGGAGCACCGGGAGATGGTCTGCGTGCTCTGCGCCCTGGCCGGGCCCCACCGCCAGCACCGCCTCCTCACCCTCGGCGAGGCCTACCGCGCCCTCCGGGTAAGGCGGCGGCTGTGCACGGGAGGAGTAGGCCGCACCACACTCTTGACAGCCGGGAGGCCCAAGGCTCCAGCCCAGGCCTGGGCAAACTTGGGCCCTCCCTCCAGGTGTTTTGGACTCCAACTCCCACAATTCCTAAGTTGGAGTCCAAAACACCTGGAGGGAGGAGGTTTGCCCAGGCCTGCTCCAGCCACTTCCTATCCGAACGCCTGCTCGAACAACCAAGGAAAGGGCCGACCTGATGTCTCTCGGAAGGGCGTTCCATAGCCGAGGGGCCACCACTGAGAAGGCCCTGCCTCTCGTCCCCGCCAAACGTATTTGTGATGCAGGCGGGATCGAGAGCAGGGCCTCCCCCAGACGATCTTAACGTGGTTCTCAACCGGTGGGTCCCCAGATTGTTTTGGCCTTCAACTCCCAGAAATCCTAACCGGTGGTAAACTGGATGAGATTTCTGGGAGTTGTAGGCCAAAATACCTGGGGACCCACAGGTTGAGAACCACTGTCCTAGCAGGTTCATAGGAGGTTCATAGCAGTCATGCCGGCCACATGACCTTGGAGGTTTCTGCAGACAACACCGGCTCTTCGGTTTAGAAATAGGGATGGGCACGACACCCCAGAGACAGGCACGACTGGACTTAATGTCAGGGGAAAACCTTTGCCCAAAAAGCAGGGTTGTAAATGGTTTCTGGAATAACTCCTCTAGAGCTAGAATGGCCAGAGCCTAACGGGTTAGAGCAGCGGTCCTCAAACTAAGGCGTGGGGGTGGGTGGGTGGGCTGATACGGCCCTCCAAGGTCATTTACCCGGCCCTTACTCAGTGCCAACTTAAGTTTGAAATGACTTGAAAGCAAACAACAACAGTTTTTCAAGTCGCTTCTAAAATGGAAAAAAATAACATTAAAACATGGAATTAAAAATATATCAAATATAAACATTAAAATCACACAATCTAACAATCATAGTCCATGCTGTTCCAAATATCATATCTATCGAGCAAACTCTCTAATCATTCCTTGTATTGCTTACTGGTCCCACAGCCAAGTTTTAGTTTTCTTCTGAAGGCCAGGAGGGAGGCTCCTCATCTAATTTCATTGAGGAGGGAGTTCCATAGTTGAGGAGCCACCACTGAGAAGGCCCCCTCTCTCGTCCCCACCAGTTGCACTTGCGAGGAAGATGGAACCAAGAGCAGGGCCTTCCCATGTGATCTCGATCTCCAAGATGGTTAATAAATTACAACTCTTACAAATGCTTGGATAATCACTGGTCACATTACCAAATGGAAGATTATCACCTGTTAGGATCATAATCTGTTGGATTATGACCAATTGGGAAAACCATAATCTTTATATCTTTTAAGAAAAGAAATGGTGTCCACGTGTATTTATGCTTGGTTTTCAGCTGTTAGACTGATTTCCAGGTGATTCTGAACTATTAGGAGCAGAGAATATGCCAATACACAATATAGCAGATCTTCAGAAGTGTTGTTTCGTGTTCAAAACACATTTACTTTCCCATAAATACCTTGTTTCTGTTTCATGCTCTCAGAAGACAAAATTCAAATAACTTCTTTAAAATAAGAAATAATAAGAAATGTGCCTGTATATTTAAATTCTTATTATTTTAAACTTTAGAACATTTTAGCTTGTGTCTTTAATTTGCAGTCTTTATTGGTCCCTTCAACACTATACAGTTCTGTACAACTCTTTTCTATAACCGTCTACTTTCAACTGTCATCTTCAATGGTCATCCCTCAACTGTCAACTTTTAACTGTTGTAAACAGTCCCTGATCTGGTCACATGGTCTGCAGCCCCTCCCACAACTTCAAGAACATAGAGTTATGAAAAACTACATTCCAAAAAACACATATACACTTCAGTAAATAAAACATATTATATTCAGAAAAATTATTAAACAGAGGAGGCATGAGAAGGTTGCCTATTTCCAACACAAATCCTTTAATTCTGCCTTTTCCCGTTAAAGCCAAATTTGGTAGTCTGGGAACCTTCCCTATTTATACTTATAATTGGTTTTAGTTTGGTTGTCTATTGGTTATTTTTCATCTTTGGCATTTAATGTTTGCCATTTTTCTGTTGGAAACCACCCGAGTCCCCTTGGGGAGATAGGGTGGGTTACAAATAAAGTTGAATTATTATTATTATTATTATTATTATTGACTCCTGACCCCGGCCAAGCTGGCACCAAGCAGCTTGAGAAGGTTACCATTGACTTCTAACTCCGGCAGACATGATACCACGAGGGAAGAAAGCTCACAGGGGGGATAACCTCTTGCCTTTACTCCGACAAGAACAATAACAATATGTTTTATTGGCTATCTGCCTCTCCTTGAGACTCAAGGCAGGGTACAACAGTGTTTCCCAACCAGTGTGCCGGGGCACACTAGTGTGCCGTGAGTGATCATCAGGTGTGCCTTGGGAAATTGGAACCTCCAGGAAGGGGGGGGGGGGAGTCTAGTGTGTTGAAGTATAAAAACCCTAAGAAACCTACGTCGATAAAGGCACAAAATTACAAACACCCCCCCCCCCCCACCCGTTGTCTACTTGGTCTCTCCCTCTCCATGCATTGGGAAGGCCTGCCTCCCTTTACCCAAGTAGAGACCTCCTCTTGCCTCCTGGGGGTTCTGTGTGGGAAGTTTGGCCCAGTTCTATCATTGGTGGGGTTCAAAATGCTCTTTGATTGTAGGGGAACTATAAATCCCAGCAACTACAACTCCCAAATGTCAAGGTCTATTTTTCCTGAACTCCATCTGCATTCATATTTGGGCATATTGAGTATTCATGCCAGGTTTTGTTCTTGTCCAACATTGTTTGAGTCCACAGTTCTCTCTGGATATAGGTGAACTACAACTCCAAAACTCAAGGTCAATGCCCACCAAACTCTTATAGCATTTTCTCTTGGTTATGGGAGTTCTGTGTGGGAAGCTTGTGTCTTTCTGCCATTTCTGCCAGGATATCTATGTTGAGTTCATCGAAACAGGTCCAGGTTTCATACTGAGTGTATAAATACATTTTAAAAACATATTAACTATACGTATTACTGTGTTAGTGTCATTTTGTGTCATTTTGGTTGGTGATGTGCCCCAGGATTTTGCAAATGTAAAAAGTGTGCCGCGGCTCAAAAAAGGTTGGGAAACACTGGGGTACAACATCATTTAAATACATTGCTAAAGCATATAATTTATACTGTATTCAGGCATAGGCAAAAAAACTGTCCTGTTGTTTTCAAAGAAATGCTTTCATCTTTATTTTACACACATAGTAGGCCCTTGGTATCTGTTGAGGTTTGGATCTGGGTTTTAAGTGAACGGAAATTCCTCTATATAAACCAAGAAAGGACAGGTTTTGCAATTTGGAAAATACTCCTCCCACTTTCTCATTGACCATACTGTGCTACCAATGGCTAACTCATGCACTTGAAGCTAGGCAAGCTACTAAGAATGTATATGGACTAATAACAGTTGTGGTTTGATTTACAAAGCTCCACATAATTATATTAAGTGAACATAGGTGGTAACTTAAAAATCATCCATAATGTGTTGAGCTGCATAGGCTGTTGAGGAGGAGAATTGATAATTGGTACAGTGACTGGAACGATCTGATTATATCCCAGAATTGATTTATAATAACTGCAGCCAAATTCTGCCATGATTAAAATTTATGAGCACTATTGGGTAGGGAGGATGATGGATAAAGATAGCTTCAGCAATATGTTGGCTTCACCTGACCTGTGATTTATGCATATTGCTGAATAAAAAAGGATCAGCACTGGCTGCATTGGATTGCCTTCTCTATCTTAATACTGTCTGTTGCTGCCATGAGTGATAGATATCCCAGGAATGGTGGTCCAAAAGATCTGGAGGACAGCAAGTTGAATAATGCTAATTATAGGATTTCTTTTGTGGAAATCCTATAATTAGCATTATAGGATTTCAGAAGTGTAATTGATAGTGGTTCTGCAATTTATTACCCTACTCTTCTGTATTTGCAGTTTTCTGTGTGTAAGCAGGAAACATATTGCCAGCAATCCTATCTTTGTGTGCAGGTGAAAAATGAAGCCCAGTCTTGCCATAGTTTGCTTTCACAGTTCTGTATCTTCTGCAAACTAAGGTATAGCTGATATGTATAATTTTAGGTTTTCTCACAAGCGTGAGTAGTTTGTTTTGGGACAGTTCCTAGAAAACATAGCTGTAGGTGTTGTTTTAGTGATAGTGTTAACTTCCTTAGTTACCAGTCTATTTTGCAAAAGGGGTGTTCTGCAGAGTTGTGGCTTCCACTGAGAAATAGGCTCTTCATAATTGTTCCTTTCTTGTTCTTTTCCTTGCGTGTTCTTTGTGCATGACTTTCTATTCAGTTTTGGTTTCTTTTCCATGCTAGAGGAATACAATCTTATACAGAGTTTTTTTTTCATAGTTTCCTGTTTCAGTATTACTGTTGCTTGCTTCAAATATTTTATTCAACCCAGCAGATTTATTTAAAATTCATGTATGAAAAATGGATATTCAGAGATGTGAATATTGATAGAATTGGTACTTTTGACACACAGAATTGGATAAACGTAGTATTGGAAGAGACCACAAGGGCCATTTAGTCCAACCAAAATCACTTCCTGCTAGTGGCCATCTGGTTTGTTTGTTTTTTAAACTAGCTTGGGGACTTGACAGTGCCCGAGTTATTTGAAAAAGGCATTGTTTGTTTTGGGATATTAGGTAATATCGGTTAGGTAATTTGTAGCTCTGTTTCTTAGAAAATAATCACTCTTTCCTGTTGTGTTTTTATGAATGCTCCCATAAGAAAATGCATAAGTATGTGGGTGAACTGCAATTCCCAAAATAGTGGGCTAATCCCCTCAAACCCCACCAGTATTCAAAGTTTGCCATGTTGGATCTGTGTGGCGAATTTGGTCCAGAACTGACAACTGCTGGGTTCAGTGCTCTGGATAAGAATGAACTACAACTCCCTGGTCCAAGATCATTCACCCCCAAAACAGTTGGCCATGTAGCATCTATGTGATATTTGGTCCATATCTGATGTTGGCAGGGTTCAGTGCTTTCTGGATGCAGGTGAACTACAACTCTCAAAACCAAGGTTAGTTCCCACAAACTCCTTCAGTATGTTCAGGTAGTCATGGAATTTCTCCTTGCCAAGTGTGGTCCCGGTGCATTGTTGGTCGGGGTAACAGTTTCTCTGGATGCAGGTGAACTACAACTCCTAAAATCAAGGTCCAATCCCACAAACCCAAGGCTGTTTGTGTAAGTGGACATCTCCACCACATACATACATTTTCACTTTTATTATTTGTATAGATAATAAAATAGATAGATAGATAGATATGTGTTTAGATAGATAAGGAAATTCCATCACACTATAAGGCAGCATATTCAACTGTTGAACATCTCTTAGCATCAGGAAATTATTCTAATGTTTAGGAGGAATCACTTTTCTTATAATTTAAATCAATTGCCCTGTGCCCTACTCTCTGGATCAGCAGAAAACAAGCTTGCTTCATCTTTGATAGCTTGATGTAGTTCATCCTATCCTTTTTCGTAGCTTTGGTCAATTCCTCTCCAAATGCACTGAGGCTAAAACTGGGCAGAATATCCTTGATCTTTTGGGGACTTTCAGTAATATTGACAATAGTATTGTCCTGTAACAGTTCAATGGATTTGTTATAATATACATTGTGCAACAGTCGCTGAGCTTCTACCGGTTGAGTTGCTGCCAGAGAATAGTATTTGGAGATTTATTTATTGCAGTACATATACAGAGATCTTCTCAGCTCCATAATAGTTGTGCCTTGAGATCTACATGGTATAATCCGTCCATCCATATGGAGCAATCAAGATGAGCCATCTGAGGTTGTGGAGTGCAGTTTTTCCACTCTGGAGATGATGTTCAGTTCTGTGTGTCCATTCCATCTGAATGTGGAAAGAGTTAGACTAATGCCTGGGCATTGGTGAGTTGGTTGAAGACATGTTAGCTGAAAGCAAATCCCAATAATACAGAGACCGTATGGGAAGCTGGTTCCTGAGAATTAGACAGATACTTGCCTTTTAATGTAAAAGTCAGAGTTTCGATTTTCTTTTGGCCATGGAAACCCACTGGATGACCATGGGCAAGATACACTTACTCGACCTCAAATTGTAAGGATAATCTTAATAAGAAACCTTGTGATGGGATCACCACCAGTCAGAAATTACTTGAAGACACGCAGAAACAATGCCAAAATATTTTAAATTGCCATGTGACTCTTTCTTACTAAAAATATTATTTTCCCCTTGCAATCTGAAGTGATGTAGTTAATTTTACAACTGTAATTTCTGTTTCTTTTCTATACCTCATAAAATGTATTTGTCATGCAACACTTAGATAATATGGGCAGTATTCCACAAGTCTGGAAATACATTTGGAACATCTTGTCTGAGTGCCATATGTAACTAATTCTAAACTGTCATGATCTGGGAGTGGAGCACAAGTTCACAAATCTGGCTGGAAGCCAGTTGTGCATATTATTTAGACAAGGCTTCTCATATTTGCAGATGCAAGAAAAAGCTGCTGGCATACAAGTCTGCCAGCCTAGATATGTCTGTTGTACACTTACGTGAACATTTACTTTTCAGGTGACTGGGCAAGAGTTTCCCTTTCCCCCAAAGCTCAATGGATTATTCGATTTATTCCTTTATTATGTAAACAGAGCCAGAGTTAGATGAATCGTGGATTGGGAGGGTGAGAATATGTACACAAGGCCATCTTAAAGTCAAAGTTTTCTTGAACAGCATTTCCCTCTTGTAAATTAATGTTCCTGTTAATTTGTATTCAATATTTTGGTGCATTCAGTCTGCCCTTTTTTATTTATGTTTGTGGTAACTGGCAAAGAGATTTTAGTAATTGAGCTTTTTGATTGTATGTACATGTTTGTTGCATATGCACTGACTTGCTTTACAGTCTAAATTGAGAGGTTTCATGACTTCTCTGTACTCTGCTTGAGTTACTTAATCAAGAGGCCTTTAAAGATAAATTTATTTATTTATTTATTGGAAACCTTTATATCCAGATCTTCTCACCTCCGTAGAGGGACTCAGACCGGCTCACAGCAAAAATTCAATGCAAATAATACAGACTAAAACAGAGATGCAGCAAAGGTGGTTGTACTAAACCTTGAGCTGGCAAGAAGCTTTCTCCATGAGAGCTTCAGCAGAATTGGCCTGCTTTATCTCATCTCTAGGACACATCACAAATGTGAAAAAACATAGACAATCATACCCCATATTATTATATGGTGGTGACATGAATGAATGTGCTTCAGTGTATTCATGTTGCTGCCATTTACTAATATCGCTGATTTAGAGGGACCATTTAATTCCTTCTTACACAGTCTCTGAAACTTGCAATAATTTATTCATGTCTTTAGCGTATATAACTCCCACTTGGCAGGGATTTGCTTCACCCCAGTCTTGGGAAGAGTAAAAGCTATTGGCATGACCAAGAACAAGAACACCATCTTCAACTAAGAGAATAACATAACATTCAGAAATTCAGACCCAGGCTGTGTGAACATTTGGTCAAAGGACAAAATAACATTATCCTTTGTTTGTATTTTCTACTTTTGTATACTTTATCCATCTATTTGTCACTAACTTATCTGATTTTTACTCCCACTGACTTGGTCTTCAGTGTATCCTTGAACTTAAATTGAGCAGGAAATGGGTGGATCAGTCCCTCCAGATCAATACAACTTTCTGTTGTTATCCTCTGGTGTGGAACATTATTTGAAGTGCTTCACAGGCATAATCTCTGTAATTTTGCAATAGCTGTGTAAACAATTGCAACATTATTCCTGCATGAGAAACAAAAGGTCTAAAACTTGATTGTTACTTGTCTAAGGTCTTTTCTACACTGCCATAGAATCCAGATTATCAAAGCATATAATCTGTATAATCTACTTTGAACTAGATTATATGAGTCTTCACTGCCATATAATCCAGTTGAAAGATAATCTGGATTTTATATGGCAGTGTAGAATGGAACTAATTACCACTTAGCTAAGCATAAGGTAAGATTTTGAGCGTTGAATGTGACTTTCCTGCTACTTTGCAGGGGATTGGACTGGATGGCCCATGAGGTCTCTTCCAACCCAATGATTCTATGATTCTAAAGACTTTTCATCTTGTACCCTTTAGAGCAGTCCTACTCAAAGTGTAGCCTACTCTGCAGGAAACTATGTAAATGTGATAATAATAGTATATCTTATATATGGTAGTGTTCACTAGCAGATGAGAGAGAGAATTGTCTACCATCACATTAGATAACTGGAAAAAACTGCTCCCATTTAACACAGTACTGTAGTGGTTTTCTTGTTTGAGATGCTTACTTTTTTGGTCTAGAATTAATGTTGTTGTGTACCTTTAAGTAGCTTCTGACTTACGGTGACAGTAAGATGAATTATCACTGAGTTTTCTGGGGCTGAGAGCATGTGATTCGCCCAAGATTTCCATGGCCAAGCAGGGAATCAAAACCTAGCCTCCAGATTGGTAATCCAACATTCAAACCACTACACAGTGTCAGCTCTTTTCCACGTGTTTCTTGAGATATTCTGTTTATATGACTGAATCTTTCCATATGTCAAACATTTGGGGCGCTTCTAGGTTTCCCCCTGACATTAAGTGCAGCTGTGTCTGACACTGGGGGTTGGTGCTCATCTCCATTTCTAAGATGAAGAGCCGGCATTGTCTGTAGACATCTCCAAGGTTATGTGGCTGGCATGACTGCATGGAGTGCCGTTACCTTCCTGCTGGAGTGGTACCTATTGATCTATTCACATTTGCATGTTTGTGAACTGCTAGGTTGGCCGAAGTTGGGGCTAAAAACGAGAGCTCACACTGCTCCCCGGATTTGAACCTGTGACCTTTCGATCAGCAAGTTCAGCAGCTCAGTGCTTTAACCCACTGCACCACTGGGAACTCATTTGGGGCCCTTCTACACAGCCACATAACCTAGAATATCAAGGCAGAAAATCCCACAATACCTGTTTTGAACTGAGATATTTGAATCCAAACTGCCAAATATTCCAGTTCAAAGCAGATAATCTGGGATTTTAATCAGCTGTGTGGAAGGGGCCTTGGAAGCTTGTTTTTACTGGCTATGTATAAGAGAAAGGTTTAATGTTACTACAGAAACATAGGGCAATAGAAACGGCTAATATATAAAAGCCTGAAGGTACTGGTTGGAATGGTGATGTGAGAGTTATTTCCAGAATTTAATTTGAGAATGCTGAGGAGGTATAAAGAAATTGGGTGCAACAATAGAAAGTGTAAAGATCAGAGCCAACACATTATGTGGGCTTTGAAACTGCCAAGTGTTTCCTGGAAGTTTCCCAACCTGCTGTGGGTATATAAGTAGTTGATCATTGTCTTTGGTGGCTATTCAGCCTTAATGAAATGGTTGCTGTGAAGTGGTGGGATTGGGGTGTGAACAGAGTTCAATAGTGATGGCTGTCTCTCAGCAGCAACAGAACAATTCACAAACGTGTCTTAACACTACAGAATATCCTTCAAGAGGTATTTCTGGACCTTGTAAATACTGTTTTCTTTGGCAAATGCTACAGATGAATTATTGAATCACTCTTCAGTCAGTGAAAAAGAAAAGTACTCTCAAAACCACAGATTTTTCCAAGGAAAACAGGACAAGAAGACAAAATGCCGTTTCTAGTTTTCCTCCCTCAGATACTTGTTTTACTGTTGTGATCTATCCCCACCCTTTAAATCTGAACTGCAGTCTAGTTCTAAAGAGAAGCTAGTTCAAGCAAAAGAAGCAAATATTCTGGGGACTCCACAGGTTCCTACTGCTTTGTCTTTTGAAGTGTGAACTCTTGATTATTTTGTTAATTAGTTCTTTCCGTCAGCTCCATCGTCCAAATGGGACCAGAAAAGTGCAGGATTAAATTATTGGGCAGCCAATACCAATTACAGAAAATAAATGAAACATGGAAGCAGGTCACCATTGCAGGCATATTCCACATAAGGCCATTATGCTGAAAGGTACTGAGTCCCTGCTTGACAACAGTTGAATTCTTGGCTTGAGGAGCAATGAAGAATGCTGAGCATCTGGCAGGATTTGAGCCTGCAATGAATGATTTGTCCTGTGCAATTGCATTTAATTTTCATTCCAGTAGTTCTCCCACTGCTCTTGGCAGATATATCTTTTCTTCTTGGTTGCTTAACCTCAGTCCCAAAAGAATGAGTGAATGTATTCAGGGCAACTTGGCTAACAGAAAGTGCTGAGAAATGGCCGTCCCTCTTCCACCTCCCTCCAGTTCTCTTATGGAAATCTTCCTTGTATTTGCAGGAGTGACCTTCACCCTCTTTGTCTTTCAGGACAGAGAACCCGTCAACCTGAAAGCGGCCATGCTTGAGATGGTGAGAAGGTTACAGTTCAAGTGTGCAGACCCTAAAGTAAGTTAATAATAAAAGGAACGTGACTGTTAATTTTTTAGCTTTTCATTTTCCTTGAGAAAAATACACTGCTTTTCTAACAACTGTCAGCACATTGTATTGAGATGTAATTTTAAAAGAGCCAGCTTTATATGTGCCTGGAGATAAGTAGTTTATTTAGCTTTCACTGCTCTCTTTTACTTTCTCTTTCTCTCTCTGTATAGCTTGAAATAACATCATCAGTATTTGTTTTCCCTAAACAACACACTGGCGTGACCTTGGTATTTCACTATTACTTATTTGTCCAGTGCGTGTCTTTCCTTTCTACTTAGAAGCTGATGATTTTGTAAATAAATGAAACTGGTAGATATTCTCATAATTGTTGCTGACTAGAAGATTGGAGCTATCTTCAGCCTATCAAATCTATGACCCACATTTGCTCCAAACATACTTTTGGGGACCTCCAGCTTAAGTTTTAACTACATTTCAATAGTGCTAATATTGCCCCAGTAACCCTCCTAGTCAAGAGGTAATGCAGTAGTGGGACCCAGTCTAACCATTGTGCTTGAGATTTTGAGGTTACCTTGCCAAGTCCAGCATTTGTATCTGCTTACACTGTACTGCAGTGTTTCTCAACCAGTGTGCCGGGCACACTAGTGTGGCGTGAGCGATCATCAGGTGTGCCGTGGGAAATTGGAACCTCCAATACCTTTCTTCCCCCTCCTGCTGAACACTACTTTTTCTTCTCCACTCGGGCTCCCTTCTTCCCAGCCTCGCTCTGCTCGCTTCACTCACGCTGCCGCCTCGCTTTGCTCAGGAGGGGAGGGGGGAGGGAGGAAGATGTGACTATTTTCCCCAAACTCCATCTGTGTTCACATTTGGGCATATTGCGTATTCATGCCAAGTTTGGTCCTGATCCAACATTGTTTCAGTCCACAGTGCTCTCTGGATATAGGTGAACTACAACTCCAAAACCCAAGGTCAATGCCCACCAAACTCTTACAGTATTTTCTCTTGGTTATGGGAGTTCTGTGTGGGAAGTTTGTGTCTTTCTGCCATTCCTGCCAGGATATCTATGTTGTGTTCATCGGAACAGGCCCAGGTTTCACACTGAGTGTATAAATACATTTAAAAACATATTAACTATATGTATTACTGTGTTAGAGTGTCATTGTGTGTCATTTTGGTTGGTGGTGTGCCCCAGGATTTTGTAAATGTAAAAAATGTGCTAATATTGCTCAAAAAAGGTTGGGAAACCCTGCTGTACTGTATTATTTTCCTTGAAGGTCTAAGCCGTTTTGTGAGATACGATTCATCAATCCATCTGTAGAGGCTATGGGTGGTACACGAAAACTACCTTATGTTACATAAAACCATAGATGTATGCTTGCACAAGTCCATATGGACATAATATCAAAGACCTTTTGGACAAAGTGTCTCTGTGTTTGTGGATCTTTACATTCTGTTAAATGTGAAGCATTCTCAAGTGAGGATTGCGGGGTTAACAAGTCCACTATTAAGGCTGCTTCTCTTACAACTGTTCCACATTTTACGGGAGCTTTTTCATGCTACTTATTGTTTCTTCTGAGGTTTGGCACTGAGAGAACTCAGAGCACTGTAAATTCAAAAGTGGATTTCCTGCCCCCTTGGCAGCAGCTCCACAAGCCACCTTTGGTGCCAGCTAGAGCAACCCATGGGGGGCCTGTTTGACCCTCTTTCTGCTCTTATTTTCACTGACAGACAACAACCTTTTAATTTAAATGGCCCTTCAGCTTTTGTTAGCGGTGGTAGAGGGATCTTTTAATTGAGTATATATTATTATGCTTGGAATGTGGTTTTAATTGGTTAAATATAGTTTGACTTTTGTGAATGTGATTAAAATGGATGTGTTTTTTGGAATATAATTTTGCTCTGTGTGTATTGGCATTGGATTTAATAACTTATTTCAAGATTACCTAGTTACCACATATTTGTTTTTGGAAAAATAACTTGCATTCTTTGGCAGTATATTTCTGCTTCTGTAGAATAATTTCTGTTGTCAAGTTTTGTTGCATTGTTGCGTATGTATTCCATTAAGCCATTGGTAAATATTTACATTTATTGACAATAGAGAAGAGTTATGTCTTAAGGATTGAAAGAAGCTGTAGAGTTGTCCTGGGACCATGACATTGTAGTAAGGGGAGATGTAAAAGGGTAAACCTCCCTCTGCATGTTCTGATTTCTTAGTCTAAACAAACAAATATTAAAAAACAATTTCCCCAGTTTCCCTCTTTTTAGGGAAAACCTCAAGGACTGGTGAAGACTGGACATGTTCACCAGGCAGGGAATACTGAGGGACTGTTGAATGAATAAAATTGGAGAACGCAATTTCAGGAGTTCTGAAAAGGATACTTTACATTGCAGCATTTTGTCATAGGCCCTAGTTATCTAGGTGGGAATTTATGTGCCAGTATCCCTTGGTTCCATGACTTATTTTGGTTTTTGAATTATTTATTGGCAGCATAATGCTGTATGTACCAACTTGATTGTTTAGTAGTTGTGAGACCTATTCCTAGATAAGTGGTATAGAATTGCATGAGTAAATAACTTCAACATCTTCTGGAACTTGGATGCATAGCTCTTTACTAGTCTACATTTTTCAGAATCTGCTATGTATTTGTGACAACTTCGGATGCACCCAATATTCAAACCACTGCCACCAACCTAATTAAACTTAATTAGGATTTTGAAAATTAACCAAGATGTTCAGTTAGGCTCCTACTTAAATAAACAGCTTATGAGGAAACTGTGAGGAAACACGATGGAGACTGTGGTAAAAGTTAAACTAGAAAGTATTTATTAACTTTTACAAACAAACGAGGCACAGAGCTTGATGGTTAACTACTAACGAGGCAACAAGCGTACGGTTATTTGCTTTGAGGTAACGAGCGTATGGTTAAACAATTAATGGCAAAAGCGTATGGTTTCTAAAAGATCTAAGTGTGCTGGAGCGTTCAGTTACAACAGAGGTTTCTTTAAATCTTAGATCTTAAAACCAGCAAATCCAGTCAGTGCTGAGTCGTGACTGAATTAGCCCTGTTCCACTAAATGCAACTAGTGCGAACAGATTGTTTCAACCAGGAACTTCCTACACGACAGTTCACTGAGTCTTGCTTCTGAATGGGGCTAACAGACTCGTGCTAGCTTCCCCCCAGTCTAAGAGCCCACCTTTCTCTGTAGCAAGAGACTCCAAGGTGTATACCGGCTCTACCCTTCTAAGTGGCCCCCTGAATCCCATGCTGTCCCTAAGACCTGCCAGTTTAGCTGACCCCTTAGTACAGACTAATTCCTAGGTGATCCACTAAAGAATAGACTGTTTCAGATTCACCTCAGAGGCTAGGATGTTGCTTATCCAAAAGCCTCTTCAAGACTGCTAAGGCTGAGATGTTTCTCAATCACAGCCTAGCACAAGACACACGAGGCTCAGATGCTTCTCATCAGAAGCCTCTCACAAGACTGAACATTCCTGTCAGGAATCCTCCCTCCAAGAAAGCTAGACTCCTCCCCCTATGGCTCTCAGCCAATTACTTGGGAGAGTCTGTATCCATACAGAAGAGCAGCTAAACCACTCCCCCTATCTCTGGCAACTCCCTCACTCTAATGTCTGCTCTGATGAACTCCCTTCCCAAGATGGATGCCAGCTATTTCCACCAGGGAGCCAAACTGCAAAACAGGCCCCGGCCTACCTAGAATGGCTGAGTCCTTACAGTATTCAATGTTTATGAAATGTGTGTGGGGAATGTCAATACGAATCCAGCATACCTTGTTCCAATGTTGTGACATGAACTCTTTGTTGAGTAAAGCCAACTTGAGAAATGTCGTCATCAGGGTCAAGATAATGGTAATCATGTAATGCAGCATTGGGGAATATAATAAAAAGACTTATGGTTTACACTTTGAACTGTGTTTAGCATCTGTACGGAATTAATAAATGTAAGTTGCTTTGCTCGGCAAGCCAACTGATTAAAAGTCCTTTGACTCATCAGTAAAAGAATAAGACAGGTAATCTATGACTGTAATACTTCTGTTTAATGGAGTCATTACATTAAGGCAGGTATTATTTGAGGAGTATTGACTGACAGGACAGTTGTGGAGGAGGAAGCCCCTATTAGGTTTATTGGCTTTTATATATATATATATATATATATATATATATATATATATATATATATAGGCTTTTTATATAGTAATGTGTCACATTGATTTTCTTCTCTTGATAAATAAAATGGATTAGAAATATCTTAAAGAAAGGTTTGATTATATATATATATATATATATATAATCACACCTTTTCTTTAAAAGAACACATAAGAAATATCTAATCCATTTTATACAATTTATTAAGAGAAGAAAATCAATCCATGTGAAACCACACATTACTTTTGTACATGATGCAAAAGCAGAGATCGTACTCAAGTAAAGGAGACTGTCTCTTGATGAGCAATTTTGGGTCCCAAAGAGGCGCAGATTTTCTCGGCTTAAAATCTTACCATCAGACAACTTTTGCTTTCTTCAGTATGTTCCATGGTCTCATACTGCAGTTTTGTCTGTGGAAACTATATATTGCTCTATCTAACACTGACTGAAAATCCCTGGATTATGTCATTTTCAATATTTCTCAACAAAACTACTATGTGAGATGAGTATTGCCTTGCTATTTCTTTCAGCTCTGTTTTGGAAATAAAAGAAGGCAATATACCCTTGACTTGTCTGCCAAATACAGAAATCATCACCACAGGCTGCAGACTCTTTCAACATTTAATTCCATTTTGCACATTTCATGTTAAATAACAGATGTCTTGGACCATCTTTAAAATTATTATTTTCTAAGTGTAGAAGAGGACAACTTTGGCAGCTTCAGAGGCTAATCCTCACCCTACCCCCTTCAACTGGCCGTCACTAGTTTCTCTTGCCAAAACCAGACATGGCTGGGCGTCCGCTTCCAGTTTGCTTTAAATCTTCTCATAAAAAAGAAAACCATGCTTCTTGAAGACTGCCAAGAACCCCATTCTCTGTGATTGGAGGGTTTCTCTCTTCTATTATGGGAGCTGCAAAAAATGGGTGGGGGCGTTTGCATATGGCCAACACTGGATCAAATCAATTGATGTTAGAAGATTATTTAACAGCTTGCTTTTAAAAATACTCCTATTTAACTTCTATAATAATTTATGTCTCTTTCCTAGGCAGTAGGATTTTGTCAGATCATTACCTTCTCCCAGCAGCTTCAAACATCTTCAGTTCTTTTCTTATTTTTTTAAAAAGCCCTGGCTCTAACCAGTTCTGCCATAAAATATCTTACTTGGCAAGTGATATAACGAGAGTCGAATTCCTATTTAAAAGGAACTCTTTGTTGTTCCATTGGTGGATCCACTACCTTGTCAGTAAATAGCCAATAAATCACCATATTTCACTATTGTGAAATATGTGGTCTGTCCCAAAAGTTATGAGAATTATTGAAAAATATTTTGCAGTTTACTCCCTTCAAAATAGGCTCCCTGTGATCAAATACAATTCCAGCATCACTGCCACTTCTCATAGTAGTGAAGAAAACCTTCACTTGAGATGTTATTCAAAACTGTTGTAGCATCATTCTGGATTTTTTCATCTGTCCAAAACTGGTGTTCTTTGAGGTGGGTCTTTGGGGGGGGATCACATTGAGCCAAATCAGGGCTGTACAGTTGGTGTGGGAGCATTATTTATTTATTATTTATTTACTGCATTTATATACCACTATTCTCACCCAAGGGGGGCTCTGAGTGGTTTCCAACATAATAATGGCAAAATTCAATGCTGTACATACATGTGAAACCCAAAGCATAATATCTAGACAAAAACATATAACTATAAATTAAAAACATTAACCATATTAAAACATAAAACATAAACAACATTTAGACATTAAAACAAGGAATTAAAGCATCTTAATATCAACATTAAAATCACATAATCCAAAATCGTAATCCAAAACCATTCCAGTTGTCAATTGCACATATTCTCTATTCAGATTCTTGCACTGCTCACTGACCAAAGGCTTGGTCACACAGCCATGTCTTTGCTCTCTTTCTGAAGGCCAAGAAAGAGGGCACCAACCCAATTTCACTGGGGAGGAAGTTCTACAGCTGAAAAAGGACCACCACTGAGAAGGCTCTGTCTCTTGTCTCCACCAACCGCACCTGTGCAGGAAGTGAGATCGAGAGCAGGACCTCCCCAGAAAATCTTAACCAGACGATCTTAATTGAGAGCAGGGCCTCCCCAGAAGATCTTAAACATTCAGAATAGCCTTCACATGAGCCACATTGTAATCAATTCTTGAAGTTAAGGAATGGTGTTCCAGGTACCTCCACATTCTTCGACTGTAGCAAGACACAAAAACTAGTATGCATTTTGCTAATGCACTGACTGCTACAAAGGTGCAGACTCAACTGACGAAGGTCAAACTGTTATGCCTGTGTCCCTCCTAGCTGCCTCAATCACCACTTTCATTTCCTGTCCCTTTTTCATTTCACACAAAACGAATCATTCTCATTACTTTTGGGACAGACCACATATATTGAGGGGTAATGCAAAATACAGGAAAGCCCACAAAAGACATTTATTGGCACAATATTTTCTGCATTTTTGGTTGACCAATTAAAGTATCATTCTTTTGAGTATTTATTTATAAGTGTTCTTTTGTTTCACAATTACCATAATTTCCCCACATTATTTATAAACATCTTCTGTTTCTATAGAGATAAAACAATTGTCTTTTCCTCCAAAAATATATAATAGAATAATTTCTGAAGTAATAATCATTGTTATGTAATTGGTGGAGTTGGATGGGGGGAGGGATCCCTGCAGAAAGAGTTGTAATATCAGTGATATTAGGTTTAAGCAAAAACAATTTCATTTTATATCTTTCATCACTATATTAACTTTAAGAACCTCTTCTACACAATTTATTTCCAAGATTTCTCTGAGTATACAAGAATCTTAATAGAAAAGTATATATTAGAGAGAAGTATCTGTGGATTGAAGCCAAACTTTTCATATGTAGAATTAACTTCACTAAAATTCAACTACAGCATAATATTTTGAAGATTGTTCCATTTAGCTTCCACTAAAATACTTCACTATTTTGATTTTTTTCCAGTTCTTTCAGAGATGCAGTTGGATCAGTTGTAATGACTTAATATCATTAGCCGATATCAACCATTTAAATGCTTTATGTTCTATTTTATTTTGCACATTTCACCAGCTATAACACCCTTTATGTTTTTTTCATTCTATGATTTACTGTGCTTGAGATAACATACTTAATGCAGATCTGTCTAGTACTTTTTACCAGTTTAATAAGTATTTATTATTCACGATTAGTCTGATTACCAGCTTGCTGATTTCCCCCCTCCTTTTCAATAAACCTGTAATACTGAATATATTCATATCCCAATAAATGAATAAAAAACAACACAGCACATTGATGCAGTGATTATAACGTCCAACAGAAATAAGATGTTTAAAATTATCAATCTCTCTTTCTTTTGCTATAGTGCTTTCAATGTTGTAGAGAGGAAAAGTAATCTTTATTTCTTCTTGAAGCATGTTATAAACCTAAAAATAGTTTGATCCAAAACTGTGGCATGTACTGCATATGATAGTTGCATGTGTGTTTCAGACTCCCATCAGTCAAAAAAGTGTGTGGAAGAAAGAGCAGAAGGTAAGAACAGATTGAAGAAAGGTTAAGCACTCCCTCCCACACATGCTTGCCTGCACATATATGTACAGCATTATGGCTTAAAGTTGTAGCTCCCAACAGCTGTGCTCATGTTTAAAGGGGGTGTGTAGGAAGATAAGAGACAACTTCTTATAGGTTATGATTTGTGAATTATCGATCCGTACACTTAGGAAATGTGAATGGTACAAAACCATGATCAAGTACCAAAAGGATTTTTTGACTCCAAAGGGCATGTCAAGAAGGCTTCCCTAATCAGGACTGGAGAAGCTTCCTTTCACACATTTATGGGCCACATAGCTAAGTATCAATATTTGTGATTCTTTTGTCTGAGTAAAAATCAATGGCAGCACTATCTATCTTGCTTCCTCCATCACTTAAAACAATTACATTCCTACTCTGGCTCCTTTAAGTCTGTTCTATTAATTGGGTTTTTAAAAAAGATCTAAATTGGCTAGGGTTGATTGTGGAAGGGCATTTTTCAAGCCTTTAACCCATTTTTATTTACCTAAAATGTCTTTTGCACCATCCAGAAGGCATGGGGGCAATTTTGCCATTTTCAGGTGCTACACTTTCCTCAGGTTTTGAGTTCAAGGAACACAAACACAGAGTGTCAAGTATCAAGTATATATTCTGTTATTTCAATAAATTGCAGTAATCATATACAATGTAAATAATATCAACAGTTTCATATAAGGTAACATGCACGCCCACAGTGGGCTCCTACCCTTTGGCAGTTACAGCATTGATCACAACATGAAATAGTCCAAGTCCATGAGCTGAATCGAGACGCAAATGCGTAAAGTAAATCCAAGTTTTAAGGGTAGCAAAATAGATCCACAAGGAGTTCTCCCAATGTTAGTTAAATCTCCTCCTTTAGTAGAGTCCGGCGTGCACGAACCACAAAGCCGCGTCCGTATTTCAGAAGCCGTAAACACAACACGGGGAGTTGTTTGCGGGTCCGATCCAGAAGCGGTGTAGATTAATTATAACAATAACAAATCAATGCTGGATCACCCTTGTGTATCAATAGGCTGACGAGGATAACGATGTACAATGGTCCCAACTCTCGTTTTGACCCCATACACTGGGTCTTTCTCAAGGCCATGTATTAAAGGCAAAACAACTCATAATCTATAATAAAGCAAGTGCGAAGTCTGGAATAAAAAGCCATAATAAATATGCGGCTAATATATAAACAGCATGAACAACTCTAAAGCAACTCAATATAATATTATTATTCAATAATAGCCATATATAGTAATATAATGTGGGTATTTGAGTTCAAGGAAACACGTTTTCATATCCGTAAATGTTTACCTCTAGGTTTTTAATAGCCTTTCAAGGTTTTGAAAGGGGAGAGAGATATTAACATTGTAGAAGTGGATATTAAAGGACTTAGAGTTATCTCTTTGCATCCATGGTAAAAGTATTTCACAAAATTTGCAAAAGCAAACCTTGATTTTGTCATTTTGTGTAAGGGACACCATTTTTATATATAATAGAACTTGAGTATCCTCAGATCTTGGTGTTCACAGGGTGTCTTGGAACCAAATGGCTAGCAAGGGCCCACTGTATCCACCATATTCATGTGAGGGGTGTGACATGGTATCCAATATGAGTCATGTGCTCTCCTTAGAGCAGTGGTTCTCAACCTGTGGGTCCCCAGGTGTTTTGGCCCAGAAATCACAGCCAGTTCACCAACTGTTAGGATTTCTGGGAGTTGAAGGCCAAAACATTTGGAGACCCACAGATTGAGAACCACTGCCTTAGAACTTGATCTAAAGGTGCATCTACATTTTCAAAGTAATGCAGTTTGGCCTGACTTTAAATGCTACAACTCAATTCTGTGAAATCATTGTAGTTGTAGTTTTACAACTACAGTTGTAGGGTACATCTACATTGTAGTAATAATGCAATTTAGCACTACTTTAACTGTCATGGCTCAATGCTATGGAATCAGGGGAGTTGTAGTTTGGTGAGGCACCAGCGCTCTTTGG
Organism: Anolis apletophallus; assembly: GCA_030556195.1. Classification (NCBI taxonomy): domain Eukaryota; kingdom Metazoa; phylum Chordata; class Lepidosauria; order Squamata; family Anolidae; genus Anolis; species Anolis apletophallus. Next base: position 66,053,861 of record JARBWK010000002.1, on the reverse strand, counting down.
TAGAGGAGGCTAATTCTTGAAGATTGACAGTGGGTATGAGACTACACCAGCAAGTTACTGTAGTTCTTTCGAATGCAGCTCATCTAACCATAGAGACCTGAATTTGTTTAGAATAGCTAAGTATCACCAACTAGTGAAAGGTTTTCTTTTTGGAGATGATTGTAACTAATTAGCATAGATCTGGCTTGTGAAGTGGGAAGAGACAATGTTATTATAGGATACCCTTTGTCTCCTGTTGGAAGAGGATCTTATCAGTAAGTAATGATGTTACATTACTCACTTTCCCAGAATTTTTAATTGCCCTGAAGGCATAGACAGAAATAAACTACTTCAGTCTCTGAATGCTACTGTACCCTTGACTTGTATAGTCTGAAAATCCTACTGTCCTTTTGTTTCTGTAACAATTTTCCAACTAACACTACAGGACTTGATTAATCCAAATGCTGGAATCCCACAGGAACTGTAGTTATTTTTAGCATTATTGTTTTATAAAGGTTATGTAAAGATTTATAGCTTTATCTAGTAAAAGTCTAGCTGCCTTTCTCTATACAGGATTTGAATGCACTCCAGAAACTGCATCAGCAATGCCTCTTCCTTGATAGCCTTTTAGTTATTTTGTTAAAATACTATGACCCCGAGAATCCTGAATTAAAATATCCTCTTTCCAATGGACTTGTTGCTTGTTTGTCAATCTCCCTCACCCAACCTCCAGACTTCTGTGTAGTTCATTAGGCTTTGTTCCTGGGCTTGGAAAATGAACTGTTTTCAATTTCCTAAAAATAACAACAATAGTTTGTTACTGCACCCCCTCCCACCAGGAATCTGATTAATGAATGAATTAGAATACATTTAATTTTTTCATGAGGTACAATAAATATACAGAGGTGACAAATCTTTGGTTCTTTTGAGGTGTTTTGGATGCCATATATATTCTGTACTATGCCATATCTATATATATAAAGGAGACGTGGTCGTGCAAAGATGGTTATAGACAAAGAAACTATAAGTCGCAGAAAGCACCAAACTTGGCAGCCTACTGGACCATTACACTCGCTACAGACAACAGCAAAAAACCGGACCTCGTCCTCCCAGCACCCCAAAAACGATCCCCAAAAAATTGCCAACGGAACTCCCAACCCGGCCACTGCTGCCAGCGCGAGCGTTTAGAACGTTCGCACATGGCAGCCAGAGCGCCTCCTCCGCCTCCTCAGGAAGAGCGGCGGGGGGACCTGGAAGGAGGAGGGAAACCCCTCCCCCTCCTCCCCAGCCCCTCCCACCTCCCCCCACCCTGCCACCGCGACACGCCTCCCCCCCCCAGCCCCTCCCCCTCCTCCCGGGCTCCCGCCTCCCGCCCGGTTCCAAAGCCTGGCGGGGCGGGGCCAGGAGGCGGGACCTCCCCCCTCCCAAGCCCCTCCCCCTCCTCCCGGGCTCCCGCCTCCCGCCCGGTTCCAAAGCCTGGTGGGGGCGGGGCCAGGAGGCGGACACTCCCCCTCCCAAGCCCCTCCCCCTCCTCCCGGGCTCCCGCCTCCCGCCCGGTTCCAAAGCCTGGCGGGGCGGGGCCAGGAGGCGGGACACTCCCCCCCTCCCAAGCCCCCCCCTCCTCCCGGGCTCCCGCCTCCCGCCCGGTTCCAAAGCCTGGCGGGGCGGGGCCAGGAGGCGGGACACTCCCCCTCCCAAGCCCCTCCCCCCTCCTCCCGGGCTCCCGCCTCCCGCCCGGTTCCAAAGCCTGGCGGGGCGGGGCCAGGAGGCGGACACTCCCCCCCTCCCAAGCCCCTCCCCCCTCCTCCCGGGCTCCCGCCTCCCGCCCGGTTCCAAAGCCTGGCGGGGGGGCCAGGAGGCGGGACACTCCCCCTCCCAAGCCCCTCCCCTCCTCCCGGGCTCCCGCCTCCCGCCCGGTTCCAAAGCCTGGCGGGGCGGGGCCAGGAGGGACACTCCCCCCCTCCCAAGCCCCTCCCCCCTCCTCCCGGGCTCCCGCCTCCCGCCCGGTTCCAAAGCCTGGCGGGGCGGGGGCCAGGAGGCGGGACACTCCCCCTCCCAAGCCCCTCCCCTCCTCCCGGGCTCCCGCCTCCCGCCCGGTTCCAAAGCCTGGCGGGGGCGGGCCAGGAGGCGGGACACTCCCCCTCCCAAGCCCCTCCCCCCTCCTCCGGGCTCCCGCCTCCCCGCCCGGTTCCAAAGCCTGGCGGGGCGGGCCAGGAGGCGGACACCCCCCCTCCCAAGCCCCTCCCCTCCTCCCGGGCTCCCGCCTCCCGCCCGGTTCCAAAGCCTGGCGGGGCGGGGCCAGGAGGCGGGACACTCCCCCCCCTCCCAAGCCCCGCCCCCTCCTCCCGGGCTCCCGCCTCCCGCCCGGTTCCAAAGCCTGGCGGGGGGCAGGGCCAGGAGGTGGGACACTCCCCCCTCCCAAGCCCCTCCCCCCTCCTCCGGGCTCCCGCCTCCCGCCCCGGTTCCAAAGCCTGGCGGGGCGGGGCCAGGAGGCGGACACTCCCCCCTCCCAAGCCCCCCCCCCTCCTCCCGGGCTCCCGCCTCCCCGCCCGGTTCCAAAGCCTGGCGGGGGGCGGGGCCAGGAGGCGGGACACTCCCCCCCCTCCCAAGCCCCTCCCCCCTCCTCCCGGGCTCCCGCCTCCCCGCCCGGTTCCAAAGCCTGGCGGGGGGCGGGGCCAGGAAGGTGGACACTCCCCTCCCCCAAGCCCCTCCCCCCTCCTCCCGGGCTCCCGCCTCCCCGCCCGGTTCCAAAGCCTGGCAGGGGCGGGGCCAGGAGGTGGGACACTCCCCCCCCAGCCCCTCCCCCCCCCTCCCGGGCTCCCGCCTCCCCACACTCCCCCAAGCCCCTCCCCCCTCCTCCCGGGCTCCCGCCTCCCGCCCGGTTCCAAAGCCTGGCGGGGCGGGGCCAGGAGGCGGACACTCCTCCCCCCCAAGCCCCTCCCCCCCTCCCGGGCTCCCGCCTCCCCGCCCGGTTCCAAAGCCTGGCGGGGGCGGGGCCAGGAGGCGGACACCCCCCCCCAAGCCCCTCCCCCTCCTCCCGGGCTCCCGCCTCCCGCCCGGTTCCAAAGCCTGGCGGGCGGGGCCAGGAGGCGGGACACCTCCCCCAAGCCCCTCCCCTCCTCCCGGGCTCCCGCCTCCCCCGCCCGGTTCCAAAGCCTGGCGGGGGGGGGCCAGGAGGCGGGACACTCCTCCCCTCCCAAGCCCCTCCCCCCCTCCTCCCGGGCTCCCGCCTCCCGCCCGGTTCCAAAGCCTGGCGGGGGGGGGGCCAGGAGGCGGGACCCCCCCCCCCAACCCCCTCCCCCTCCTCCCGGGCTCCCGCCTCCCCTTCCAAAGCCTGGCGGGGCGGGGCCAGGAGGCGGGACACTCCCCCCCCCTCCCCCCTCCTCCCGGGCTCCCGCCTCCCCGCCCGGTTCCAAAGCCTGGCGGGCGGGGCCAGGAGGCGGGACTCCCCCTCCCAAGCCCCTCCCCTCCCTCCCGGGCTCCCGCCTCCCCGCCCGGTTCCAAAGCCTGGCGGGGCGGGGCCAGGAGGCGGACACTCCCCCCCTCCCAAGCCCCTCCCCCCTCCTCCCGGCTCCCGCCTCCCGCCCGGTTCCAAAGCCTGGCGGGGGGCGGGCCAGGGAGGCGGGACACCCCCCCCCCAAGCCCCTCCCCCTCCTCCCGGGCTCCCGCCTCCCGCCCGGTTCCAAAGCCTGGCGGGCGGGGCCAGAGGCGGGACACTCCCCCCTCCCAAGCCCCTCCCCTCCTCCTCCCGGGCTCCCGCCTCCCCGCCCGGTTCCAAAGCCTGGCGGGGCGGGGCCAGGAGGCGGGACACTCCCCCAAGCCCCTCCCCCCTCCCGGGCTCCCGCCTCCCGCCCGGTTCCAAAGCCTGGCAGGGCGGGGCCAGGAGGCGGACACTCCCCCTCCCAAGCCCCTCCCCCTCCTCCCGGGCTCCCGCCTCCCGCCCGGTTCCAAAGCCTGGCGGGGGCGGGGCCAGGAGGCAGGACACTCCTCCCCCTCCCAAGCCCCTCCCCCTCCTCCCGGGCTCCCGCCTCCCGCCCGGTTCCAAAGCCTGGCGGGGCGGGGCCAGGAGGCGGGACACTCCTCCCCCTCCCAAGCCCCTCCCACCTCCTCCCGGGCTCCCGAATCCAACTCCCAAAAGGCACAACAATTAGAAACACAAGGCAAAGTGGTAGGTTGTTTTTGTTTGATTTTTTGTTGTTGTTGCCTCTTCCTCCTCTTCCATTAATGACATGGTTATTCCTCCTCACCCTCTGCCAATATGACATCCTCCAGCTTCAGAAATAATTAATAGCTTCTGTACCAATTGGAGAAGTGCATCCACTCTGCTATTTATCCTAAATATTGATGTGCCATAGAATCGCAGAGTTGGATGAGACCGCAAGGGCCATCCTGGCCAACCCCATTCATCCAGGTAGGGGACACAACCAAAGCCTTCTCAACAGATGGCCACTCAGCCTCTGCTTAAAAATCTCCAGAAAGGGAGATGCCACAGGACTCCCAGGCAGTCTATTCGATAACCATAAAGAGGTTCTTCCTAAATTTTAGGTGGAATCTCCTTTCTATATATAATCATGTATAAGTTGACCTTATGTCTCATATTTATATTGTTTCTATATTCTTATATTAATATTGTTATATCTATTATATAAATGGGTTCATGTCATGTGATGTATATCTCAAACAAAGAAACCTTACAACGCAGAAACACAATACTTTCCAACAGAAATAGGCCTCAAGCAAGGTACGTTTGTAGCAAAGAAACTTTCCCCCCCAAAACCTAAAAGGCCCCCAAAACAACGAGTAAAAATAAAACTACATTTACCAGCATCCTCCGGGGCAGCCAAAGACTCACCCAGCCTCTACATTCTGAACAACATGATTGGCTGCCAATAAGGGCGGATTTGCATAACTGCTGCACTGGCCAGCCAACATGAAAATTCCGATCCATAATAAACTGCCAAAACAGAATAAGGAAAAGGCCTGAGCCAATCCCCAACACAAACACCCAAATCACTTCCAACCGAAAATTTACACCCCAAAAAATCACAGACCACGCCCAAAATTGACAGTAAGGCTTCATTAACTTGATTTCCTAACTAGCCCTCACTTACTGGGAAGCTGTTTACGCTCTAAATTGACAGTAAGACTTCATTAACTTGATTCTCCCGACTAGGCCTCAGCTCATGGGACATTGTGTATGGCCTGAATTTACAGTAACCTACCTAGGCACACAGAGCCCCGATTTGTAGTACTTCAAAACCCATCATTCCCCACAGACCACTGTGGCCCAGAACCAAGACCAATAAAGACCCAACTTGGCACACCATGCCCCCCATGACCCACACTCCATCCAACTGCAGTTTAGAGGAGGACACACCGTGGATGATTGGACTTTCTCGCATCTCCTAAAAAGGGCACAGCAACGCGTGCCGGGTACAGCTAGTGTATTATAATTGTGAAAGTGCTGTGCCAGATGTGCTTGCCAGGGTGTGGTGCAGCCAATGCTAAAACCAGCGCTCAGTATTGACCTGCTGCTTTCCCTTACCATAGTGCCATCCCTTAAAGCAGGGGTCCTCAAACTAAGGCCCAGGGGCTGGACGCAGCCCTCCAAGGTCATTTACCTGGCCTTCACTCAGGGTCAAGCTAAGCCTGAAATGACTTGAAAGCACACAAGAACAACAACAACAACAACAACAACAACAATCCTATCTCATCAGCCAAAAGCAGGCCCACACTTCCCATTGAAATACTAATAAGTTTATATTTGATAAAATTGTTCTTCATTTTAATTATTGTATTGTTTTAAAGTGGTGTTTTTTGCACTACAAATAAGATATGTGCAGTGTGCATAGGAATTCAAATTATGGTGGGTTTTTTTTCTCCAAATTATAATCTGACCCTCCAACAATTTGAGGGACTGTGACCTGGTCCTCCGTTTAAAAAAATTGAGGACCTCTGCCTTAAAGGATAGGAATTGCTTCCCTGATGATTTATTTATTTATTTATTATTTCAATTTCTATACCGCTCCATTCCCGTAGGCTTGGGGCGGTTTACATAATATAAAAACAGTGCAACAAAGCAAAATAAACAAGCAGTACTACTCAGCAGTACAGTAAAATTGATTGGCGCCTTGGCTTGTGGAATGGAATGAGTCTTGCCCGATGTTGAACCGAGGGTCCCCACAAAGTGGAGGGCAACGGTGGCCACCTTAACCATGGAGGAGAAGGAACATGTGGCGGAAAGCTGAACTTCTGAGTTGTTTGCATATATTTTTATCATGACAGGAGGCACATATTATGGCCAACCCCCTCCAGCAGCTTCTTGCCACAGGCCACACAGGTTTTTAACAAGCAGGGCTAACGCTTTGTCAGTGGAATAAGGGGGGCTAGAGAGAAGCTGTGATCAAACACTCAGTCCGAGTCAACTCAGGGGAATTATAGAGTAGCTGTGGTCAAAACAGTTCGGGTCATGTATTAGGTATCAAGAAATAAAGGGGAAAAGCAAAAAGTAGTCTTACAGTACGTAGTCAAAGTTTTGGAAAGTTTGCTGTGAGATTCCAAGCTGCTGCGATGTTGAGAGATCACAGGAACTGAAGATACACCCCTTCCACTGGCTATGTGCCTCCTGGGGAGGGTGGGCAGGGCTGCAGCCAGATAACTCTAAGCTTTCTAGAAGATTTCAAAGCTCACTGTGCAGGCGTAGGGAGTACCATGAGTGTAAATTTCACAGATGACCACTCAAAGAAACATGGTTTCAGGTAAGCAACCCTTTCATATTAGTGTTGATTCGTGAAAGCAAAAAATTGAGTTACTGAAATTCCAGTTTCAAAATTTAAAAACATTATAAAGTAACTATGATTCTTCTGTACTTGGAAATATTTAGTATGGACTAAGATGTCATCATTTTACAAGCCAATGACAAGGAGCAGGGTAATCTACAACAAAGGATGGTGAAATGCTGACAGGGGATAGGAAGAAGGCAGAATTACTCAATACCTTCTTTGGTTCAGTCTTCTCCCAAAAGGAAATAAGTATTCAACCTGAGTAATATGGGGCAGATGAGGCAATAGGGAATATGCAATCCGAAACAGGTAAAGAAGTAGTTAAGGAATACTTGGCTATTCTAAACGAATTCAAGCCTCCAGTGCCAGATGAACGACATCCAAGAGTATTGAAGGAACTAGCAGCAGTCATTTCAGAAGTCCCAGCAGGCTGGAGGAGGGCAAGTCTTATCCCTATCTTCAAGAAGGGAAAAAAGAAGACCCAAACAATTACCATGCAGTCAGCCTGACATCAATACCAGGAAATATTCTGCTGGAGCAGGACATTATTGAGGCAGTCTGTAACCACCTAGAAAACACAACATATTTGTCAAAAACATGTTGTGCCAGACTGATCTTATCCTTTTTTTTATAGAGTTACAAACCTGATAGATGCAGTGAATGCTGTGGATGTAGCATATCTTCATTTCATTAAGGGCTTTGATAAGGTCTCCCATGATCTTCTTTCAAACAAACTCGTAAAATATGGACTAGACAATGTTAGGTGGATTTGTAATTAGTTAAAGTGACCGAACTCATAGGGAGTTCACCAAATGGTTCCTTTTAGTCATGGAAAGAAGTGACTATGTGAGAGCCGCAAGGTACGGTCCTGGGCCCAGTTCTCTTCAACATCTTTATTAATGACTTTGATGAAGGTTTAGAGGGCATGCTTATCAAGTTTGCAGATGACACCACATTAGGAGGAATAGCTCATACCCCAGAAGACAATCAGAATTCAAAATGACCTTAATAGATTAGAGAGTTGGGCCAAAACTAAGGAAATTAATTTCAGCAAGGACAAATGTAAGATACTACACTTAGGCACAAAGATGAAACAAAGATTCAGGATGGATGATGCCTCACTCAACAACATTTCATCTGGAAAAGATCTTGGAATCTTAGTGGACAACAAGTTAAACATGAGCCAGCAATGTGATGCAGCAACTAAAAAAAACCAATGGGATTTTGGACTGTATCAAGTGAAGTAATTGTGCTTCTCTCTTCTGTTTTTCCTCTATTCTACCTCACCTGGAAAATTGTCCAATTCTGGACACTACAATTCAAGAGGGATATTGACAAGCTGGAACATGTCCAGAGGAAGGTGACTAAAATGATTAAAGGTCTGGAGATCATGCCCTGTGAGGACTGGCTCAAAGAGCTTGGTATGTTTAGCCTGCAGAAGAGAAGGTTGAGAGGAGACATGGTAGCCATGTATATTCAAAAGGCTGTCATAAGGAAGAGGGCGCAGGCTTGTTTTCTACTGCTCTGGAGACTGGAACTTGGAGCAGTGGGTTCAAATTACAGGAAAGGAGATTCCACCTGAATATTAGGAAGAACTTCCTGGCTGTAAGAGCTCTTCAGCAATGGAACTCTCGACCTCAGAGTGTGTTGAATGCTTCTTCCTTGAAGGCTTTTAAACAGAGGCTAGATTATCATCTGTCGGGGATGCTTTGATTGTGCTTTTCCTGAATGGCAGGGGGCTGGACTAGATGGCCCATGTGGTCTCTCTATGCTTCTATAAAATCATATTTTGTTTGTTTTGCCACCATGTATACATATGATGTAATGTAGGTGCATCTAACTTGTATTAATTCATTACATTTGCATGTGAGTTGTAACCCAGATAAAACAGAATTTTTACACTTTGGGGGTTTATTCAGAATGTATTGACTGCATGTTTATTTCTGAAGTTCTAGTCAAAATGATCTCTGGGTACAATTTAGACCATAGAGGTGAGATTATATTGGTTTCTACCTCCTATCCTTTGCTCTTAACTAACTATAGAGTCATCAGAGTTAATATTTCCAAGGAATACAACTTTAGCCTGTTGCTTCTTATATGTTGCCTGAAAGAGCTTTCATAATGTTTGCCTGTTATTACAAATTAGTGAAAGACTGAATGTTTCTTAGGAGCTTTAGCCCTCATAGCAAAACGTTAATGAAGAAAAACAAAGCTTTATTTTGTCTGTTTTTTCCCATTAAATGCTATGTATATTTACTTTTTTAATTGGATACCACTCATAATTTGCCGATATGGCAATATGCAGATGGAGGCATAAATAAATTAACAGATGTATATACATCTGGCTAACCTTTCCTCGTATTCCTTTTATTGATCAAGATACACCTGGAAACAGTGCCTCTCAAAGCATGTGATTCAACCTGAAAATGTGTGCAGCAGACTACCTTTATAGCTCAGTCTCAAAATTGACTAATTCACATTCAGAATAAGATACAAAATAGTTATACACAGATGGAACCATGCAAGTTAAAACATCTGCACAGGGCTCATGCCATGAATGACTTAATATTATGGGAAAGAAGATGCAACTCTGATGAGTTTTGCTGTCGGCTATGACTTAAGAGATTTGTCTTGCAGGCTTTACAAGTATCTTCAGTTTCTTCTAGGAGTTGTGTGTGAGCCTGGAATGGTTATGTTTGTTAACATGTTGATCCCTGCATATCCATGTTCTTTATGAAAACAGAAATGTGTGTATAAAAAGATTGTTTCATGCAAATTAAGTTTTTGTCTCACAAGAGGTTTGGCTACGTTTTAACTAGAATGAAGAGGCAAGAACTACGGTATATTTTTGAGTATAAGCCTAGTTTGAATATAAGTCCCCCTCGACTTGTAAATGGGTGAGGGTCCTGGCGGAAAGGTGTGGGGCTGAAAGAAGGGCTTCTTTCAGCCCCATACCTTCATGATAGGCCTCTCCGCATTGCAACCTAGCTTTCCTTCCTCTTCTCTTTCGTGCAGTGTGCACCTAACTCTTCTCCTGTCTCCCCACAGCACACGCCTTCCTCTCCTCCTTTCTCAGCATCAATCTTTCCCACTTTTTCTTATTCATATACACACATCATTTCTCCCAAAATGTATAGTTAAAATAAACTATGGTGATTATTTGAAGGATATGTAAGCACATTTACATTGAAGGTTTAATCAGAGTTCAACAGTCTTCTCTTAAATTACAGTTTAATGTAAATATTCAAAAACATTTAACCTACTGAGGCCTCGATTAATGTAATTTTATTGGTATCTAGTTTTATTTTGAAATTTACCAGTAGCTGCTGCATTTCCCACCCTCTGCTTATACTCGAGTCAATATGTTTTCCGCAGTTTTTTGTGGTAAAATTAGGTGCCTCGGCTTATATTTGGGTGGGCTTATAATCTAATATATACGGTAAGTTACTTTTGTGTGTATATATATGTGTGAGAGAGTAAAACATTAACTTTCTGTTTATTTGCCTAGTAATATAGTCTTCAAAAATCACCCAATCTTTTCTTATTTTATTTCTTTAACGCCCTTTCTTTTTTCCTTACACATTCACTTTGTGCTATTTCAGGTCTCCTGCACTCGTCTCTGCCAAATGGTGACTCATTTGTGCAAACAGATAATTATGAGGCAAATGCCACTTTTGACAAGCAGAGCAAGGCTGTCAGCCTCTTTTCCCCTTTGGGCAATACCACTTTTTGTTTCCAGTGATACATTGTATTTGACATTTAATTTAAAAGCCCTTGGTACCTACTCATAGGACTTTACAATGATAATAGAGATAAAGCAACCGAGAGCTTCTTATGACTAATTTTTTTTCTTCCAGTTGTCCCCACAATTGAAATTGTGCTGAAGTACCTTATTTGCATTGGAGAAATGAGCTTAACCTTGAACTCCAGGGGAAGAGAACTGTCCCACAATGATCGAATAATGAAACTCATTATTTTAGTTCTAAAATAATGCACCGACCCACCTGTCATATTCCAATCTTTGTGTGGCTGTGTGACATACATGCACATATGCATTGTAGGAAAGGAAGAACAAGAAGCAGTTGATGTCAGGAAAAAATGCTTTCTTGAGTAATCATATCATTTGGTTAGCACTCCACACACACACACACACACACACACTTTGTTGATCTATACAGAACTACTTGAGAAAATATCACTAGTAATACACCGCATGAATTTTGTTTCTTTCTCCTCCTCTCCTACCTCATAGATATTCATGGCAACTGGCATTGCCATGACTTTGTCAGATACTGCAAACTAAAGTAGGTCATAAGGGAGACTTTCCAAGAAATCCCAAGATATGAAAATAAATGTGGCTACTGCTGTGTTCTCTTCTTTTGTCATCATACTCCACAACTAGCATCTCAGTTGGTGTGTTAAATAGTGAGAAATTTTAGGTAACCTTTGGTGTAAAACTTCTGAAAACCTTAAGATAGGTTTACACTCTAGAATACTTTACAGTGTTTTCAGAAGTGTTGAGGATGGCACATTCACAACAGATATTTTACAAATGGCTTGAGTTTCTGCATGCATTTGATGGATTTTTCCCACTTCCCAGGGGAGGAGGACTTGTGTAGTGCTTGTAGGGGACTGCATAATGAGGAAGACAAAGACAGCATCTGTGGACATGATAGTATGTCTTGAGTGGAGTGCAGCTCTCCTGTTTCAAGTATGCAAAAAGTGGTAGAGATCCTGTCTTTCTTATTAGAAGGTCTGAATTTGACAGAAAGATTGATGAACCAAATCCAAAGAGTGTTTATCAGTAATACACAGTGTCTATTCTTTGTATTTTCTTAGAAGAAGATGACAAGTATCCCAGCGTTCTGTGACCAGAGTTGTATATTTATAGATGCAAATTACTAATCAGATTTGCAAGTACTGGATAAGTGCTGTCAGGCATGATAGAAGTACAGGATATGTGAAAAGGATTTCAAGGTCTTAATAGACCACATGTTGAACATGAAGCAGTGGTGTGATGAAGCATTTTGCTATTTCTTTATGTGTAAAATAATGGTGCTATGTCGTGATAGCCCTACATAGTGATGGTGTTATATAAACATAATGGTGATGATGATGATGCCCAATCTGTCCATCCACAGTTTAAGAAGGATATTGACATGCTGGAATGTGTCCAGAGGAAATCAGCCAATGTGATCCCAGAAACTGAGCTCTGTGAGGAACAGTTGAGGGAGCTGGGTGTGTTTATCCTAAACAACTGAGTGGTTTAAAAACCTAGTTAAATAACGGAAGCATAGTCAAGTGGGAGATGGCACAAGCTTGTTTTTTGTTGTTCCAAAAGGTAGGATCAGTACCAATGGATTCAAGTTACAAGAACAAAGTTTGCAAGTAACTTTAGGAAAAAACCTCCATGTTTGCCCTTCAACAGTGGAATAGACTGCTACCAAAAGTTGTTCAACTCACCTTTGCTGGAGGTTTTCAAGCAGAGATCTGTTGAATATCTCTCAGGAGTGTTTCCATTATGAATTCATGTGCAGCCAAAGGAATGGGCTATCTTAGGTTGCATTCTGGTTCTGTGACTATGAATATGAGATAATGGTTTACTAATACTTGTGTTCAAACAATAGCCATGTTAGCTGGGAGATTCTGAGAGTTATAGTTCAAAAAAGTAATGTTTCTAAGCCCTGCCCATTTACCTTGATCATGAAGAGATGCAGTTTCATGGGCTAAATAACCTGTTGCAGTACAATATTAGGAATACACTATGGATATTGACAATGTTTACAGGGTTGTATTCCACCCCATAAGACAAAAGCCTTTCTTTTAGATAACCAGTTAACCTATGTTTGTTTAAACAATGGACTGTACTCCTGGGAATGTGAACTATTGTTCATGTAATAGTCTTCTAGAAAGAGGAGGCTTTGAAGTAAAGTTAGAGTGCCATGCAGGTGTATTAGCCCTGTTCTTTTTTTTTTACTTTTCCCACACTACATTATGTTACAAACTCAATTTCAGATGGATTGCATTGGCATTGTTAACACCTGATGTGCACAAGATACTTAACACAGTGAAATTCTTGCACAGCTACAATTCATTTTAATGGAGGTGGAACAAGAAAATTCTTCAGCAGGTTGATCCATATAAGTATGTAAAAGAGACTGAAAAACTGGAGATTAAAATGGTGAATTTGCTCCAGTTATTGGTAAATGTGAAATAATATTTATTTAAATACAATAACTACTTTACTTTGGTCAGTTGCAGGGGGAAGTTGATGTTGTTTTCCCAATCTTGCCTTTACACCCTCCCCTTGTTAAAGAAAACCTTTAGATTTTGTGGCAGGAAGGAAAGGAAAAAAAGTTGGGTGGTTAGAGGAAGATCTCTGACTTTACAGTTGAAGTGTGGGGGTGTACTTTCAGAGGAGTAGGAAGAAGAGACGAGTCTCTGTAAAACTAACAATCTGTCTTTCAAAAATAACGTCTGCTACAAAAGGCCCTTTCAACTGCTGGTGTCACTCTCAAACACCCACTATCTCCGATTCTTCTAAGCAAAAATGCTTTGCTCTGTCTAACTTTGGTATGAGATGAAGCTGCTGTTGGTGGAGTGGCATCCTAGGACATGGCATCCAACTGAGCAGTTGTCAGAAGTGTTACTCATAATGGAATAATATTGTTTCATAGGTAACCTAGGACTTCATGAAGTTGATGTGGCTGCATTTGCAGCATAATATCCTGCTTATTTCTAACGTAGCTCAGGTGTTACTTGGAGACTTTACTTGTGCACTAAAATTCATTGAATAAAATGATTTGAGTTTATATACATGGAGTAGTACAATTGGAAGATGATAGCTGCCGATCAGCTTCCAGGAACAATTCAAAGTTAACTTTTAGAGCCCTGAACGGTTCTGGCCCAGATTACCTGTCCGAACGTATCTCCTGCTATGAACGATCACGAAGGCGAAGATCGTCAGGAGAGGCCCTGCTTTTGATCCTACCACTCTCGTAAACGCAGTTGGTGGGGACGAGAGACAGGGCCTTCTCTGCAGTTGCCCCCATCTGTGGAACTCTCTCCCTAAGGACATCAGGTCGGCTCCCTCCCTCCTGTCCTTTAGAAGACAACTGAAGACCTGGCTCTGGGGCCAGGTGTTTGATTAGAGGCCAGCGGCAATAGAAAAAGGAATTTTGGGTTTTGCGACATGGATTCTCCTGGCTTGGTTTCTGGTTTTACTGGCACGTTAATTTATTGTTAAATTTATTGATGATGTTGTATAAAGTTTTTAAATGATTTTATTGTTCATTGTATTTTTATGGTATTTATGTTGCTAGCATCTTCTGATGATTGTGTGAAGCTGCTCTGAGTCCCCCTGTGGGGAGAAGGGCGGGATAGAAATATACGAAATAAATAAATAGCACCTTTCCCAGCTTTTAGAAGATGGACACATTGTAGTAATGTTGGCTGACCACCTAGATGTGGCTTGTTATGTGCCTTCAAGTTGACTCCAACATATGATAATCTTATTATGGGTGTTTTTCAGAGGAAGTTTGCCATCATTATCTTTTTAAGCTAAGAGGGGATCTTGGCCAGCAGTTTTCTATGGCCGAATGGGGAAATCAGACCCTGTTCTCTGGAATGGCAGTCCCCAATACTTAAACCACATTTTCACACTGGCTCTTCTTTAAAAAACAAAACAAAAAAACATATGTTTGATGAATCTGTTGTAAGTTAACCACATCTATATATTTGCAAGCTGGCCTGACATTCCTGTTGAATACCATCAAAAGGCAAATGCACAACGAATTAATGAGCTGCTGAGTAGTTGTCAGAAGCATCATTCCTAATGGAACAAAATTGCTTTCTAAACAGACGGGCTCGGAGGTTGGTGAATGACTAATCCTGAAATTCTTTGAATTGGCTGGCTTCACAAGTGGTGAATCTGTTTTTAACTAGAACAGGGGCCTGCCTGTTTTTGGGGACTGATTTGGTGTTTTCCGCAACCTTCTGTGGTAGCTTTGTCTGTATTTTGTACAGGGATTTGAATGTGCAGCATTCATTTATATGGTTATATATTGAATGGTATGACAAACTTATCTTTCAGGCAAATATGTAAAATCAGTATTGCAATTAACCATTCAGGGAAGTGCACCCTTTGTACTTCTCACCTCTTATGTACATTCTCTAATGCTTTATTTCTTCATCTGTTATTGAAGAATCACCCCCAAGCCATGGGTTTATGCATGAATTGGCATTTGTGCAGTTTTTCTAAGATCTGTATGTGTGGTATATCTTTGTAGAGTGAATATGTGCCTGCCTCCTTTTATTACCGCAAATAACCTATCATGGGATAGCTTGGGTGAGCAGAAAAAAGTGTTGGGGAGAGTCCTTTATGCAAAAGAAATAAACAGCATGCCCCAAATAGATAGTGTTCCCTCGCTACTTTGCGGTTTGCTTATTGCGGACTCGCTGTTTTACGATTTAAAGAAAAATAATTTAAAATATATATCATGGTATTTTTGCTGTTTTGTCGGGTTTTGCTGCCACCGCTCTCCAAGGCACTTTCCTTCCTCAGTCTTCCCTCCCTCCAGCCTTGAAGGGTCTTTCCTTCCTTTCCTTCGCTTTATTTTAAATTTATAAAGACTTAAAATAGTATATAACTACTAAAATAATGGCTGCTACGATGGGTCTTCAAAAGCTTTCACAGTTTCCCCCTGAAACACAATATGCCCTTCTCACAATTTCTTCACATGAAAAGAAATTCATCCAATCCATCAGATTACAGGCGGGACGCTGACAGATTAACATCGGATTTTCAAGCAAGAGGCTACCCGAAACAGATTGTGGATTCCGCACGTAGGAGAGCTGACAATGTCCCTAGACACACACTACTTACACCTAAGAGTGCCAGTGCAACATCTACCCAGCGCATGGTCTGGCCGTTCACCCTGACGCCCCACAGCAGAGATTTAATGTGGATTACCAAGGAATACTGGCCCTTACTGTCGGACATTAATGGCCTGGGAGAATATCCCATGATCGCGTATAAACAAACTTCGAATTTAAAGGACTATCTAGTACACACTAAACCAGTTTCCAACCCAAAATGGAGCAGCCTCAGCCAGGGCACACACCGATGCTTCAGATGCTCAGTGTGCCCCAATATAGATGAAAGCAATGAGATTTATAGCCCATCAAAACAACACTCCTTCAAAGTACTTGACTTTGCTACCTGCCAAACGGAATTCGCAGTATATGGGATAACCTGTGATTGTTCCCTTGTCTACGTGGGCCAGATGAAAAGATCGATTAAAACCCGTTTTATTGAACATAAAAGTAAGATTACCAGGGGAGCTACAGACTCTGCATTCTACGGGCATTGTTTAGCGGCGAAACATGATGTGTCCTCTTTAAAAATACGAGTACTAGAAAAAATCACTCCTCAAATACAGATTGATAACTCCATCACACTCAGGATAATCGAACGTAAATGGATTCTCAAAGTGGATTCTGAGCGGCCGCGCGGGTTAAATGACCCTGTTCCTGTAAATACTTTTCTGTTATAATTAAGGTATTAATACCTGCTATGCCTGTTTGATTTCACCTTTCGGTCGTCCCATCTATGCTTGGTGGGACATGCTCATATGCTCTTCTAAGAGATGGTATGTTTTTGTTATGTGATATTTCTATTATATATATATATATATTATAAAGGAGGTCCCGTCATGGAACGACTGTCCTAGGCAGAGAAACCTTACAAGGCAGAGACACCAAACTTGGCAACATAAATAGGCCTCAGGCAAGTTAGGTTTTTAGCAAAGAAACTTTCCCCCTCAAAACCTAGAAGGCCCCCAAAACAACAATACAAAAAAACCTACATTTCCCAGCATCCTCCGCGGCTGCCAACGAATCTCCCGGCCTCTACATTCTGACAACATGATTGGTTGCCAGTGAGGGAGTATTTGCATAACGCCTCTATTGGCCAGCCAACATGAACATTCCGACCCATAATAAACTGTCAGAGGAGGATAAGGCAAAGGGCTGAGGCAGTTACCAACACAAACACCCAATTTAAACCCCTACAAATCACAAACCACACCCAAAATTGACAGTAAGGCTTCATTAACTTGATTTCCCTGACTAGGCCTCACTTAATGGGATGCTGTTTACGCTCTGAATTGACAGTAAGGCTTCATTAACTTGATTTTCCCGACTAGGCCTCAGCTCATGGGACATTGTGTATGGCCTGAATTGACAGTAAGGCTTCATTAACTTGATTTTCCTGACTAGGCCTCAGCTCATGGGACATTGTGTATGGCCTGAATTTACAGTAACCTACCTTGGCACACAGAGCCCCTATGACCCACGCTACATTCTACTACAGTTTGGAGGAGGGTGGACCATGGATGATGGGATTTGATGTACCTCCATGGATTATGGGATTTGTAGTACTTTCAAACCCTTCATTCTCCACAGACCACTGTGGCCCAGAACCAAGACCGATAAAGACCAAACTTGGCACACAGTGCCCCCATGACCCACACTCCATCCAACTGCAGTTTAGAGGAGGGCACACCATGGACGATGGGATTTCAAGTGCCTCCACTCACTTCCAAAGTACCCCACCCACATAAGCATCAACCTCTACATCAACACAGCAGACGGAAAGACAAAAAACATTGTATATCCACAAGCTCTGCAGAACGCCAGCAACACCACACACCGACAACTCCACAGAACTTCAACATCTTACCCACCAGAACAACCCACAACGACACAGCCATGACCCCACCAAGACCGTAAGTAACATCAATTCCAACCCTTACATACTCAGACTTTCTCGCATCTCCTAAATAGGGCACAGCAACGCGTGCCGAGTACAGCTGGTATATATATATATATATATATATATATATATATATATATATATATGCAAAGATGTTATGATACATGTATTCGTTGGCTATAAGTGCTTCCTACTTTAAGGTTTCTATCACGCTGTTTATATGTTGTCCCCAGAATTGGAACGCCTAATTATTTACCATCGCCTTGAAAAAGCCTTTTGGAGAAACGGAATGTCCAGGACCTACGGCTGCACCCGCAAACCGTCGGCGTGAATACATTCTTAACTCGACAAGAATTCATCTCTTCCCTTCGCGTTCCTCCACATCATATTAGAATTTTCATATGCAGCATTCCAGCTTTCCGCATTTCAACACGTCACTTGACGCCTAAAATTTGAATGTTTATTTTGCCAACGGGCATTTGGAGTACAAATACCCATCGGGGTTGGATTACCATTATTTCATTGAGCTTTAATATAACCCATTGGGGTTTTATGGATTATAAATACTCTATTTGAATTGATTGTATTTTTTGAAATTCTTGCGGATAGCTATCTTTATGTTTAAATGACAAATTAATTGATTGATATAAAAGATTGATTTTCACCAGCAGTAGCCTGCACATCGTTTGTTCTATATTGTTTCACCTTGCCTTGCCCTGTTCTCACTGTTTACTCAACTGCCTTGAGTCGCTTTCGGGCTGAGAGGGGCAGTATAGAAATATAGTAAATAAATAAACAGTGATAGATTTATTGGGCCAACCAAAAATGTACAAAATACATCATGGAAGCTTTCAAATCTCCACTGGTTTTTCCATTGTTAATATTATTTTATACAAGAAAGGTCAAATCAATAAAGCATAAAACAATAACAATGAAACAAATAAATTCATTAAAATCACTAAGGGTAACTAGCTAGATTGGTAACAAGCAAAATGCAGGGTAAACATATAGGGGTATTTGAGAGCTTTCCTGTTCAGGGAAAGTGGGAGCTAAATGGTGCATGCTATCTTTGCACCTCAGCCAATAGCAGCAAAACAACAAGATCAATAATATATTTTTATTTGTCCCCACCTCTCCTAATGCCTCAAGACAGTGCCCAACACAGTTAAAATGCATCATTTTCATAAAATACATTCAATAAAATACATATATTAAAGTACATTTCTATCAAATACATGTATTCAAATATATTTCTATAAAGTACATATATTAAAATACATGGAATAAAGATTATAATATAATAGGCATAGAATATGAATTTAAAATTCATAATTAAAAATGGACTGGTAAGCCTGCAGTTGTATCTTAAATTCTGACAGCTGATTTATCTGCCAAAGCAATTCCAGCAGGTCATTCCCCAGTCTTGGGGCAGCTAATGAAAAGGTTATCTGGGTGATAATTAATAGTTAGGTTTTGGCTGGTTGAAGTAGCTGCCTCCCACCCCCTCAAAGGAACTAAGTGTCTTGGACAGATTGTATGGGAAGAAGTGATCCTATAGGCAACCTGGACTCAAACTATGTAGGGCTTAAAACCAGCACTTTGTACTTTGCTTAGGAACTAATTGGAAAACAGTGGAGTCACTGTAGTATAGGTGTAGTAAGCTCATTCCTGGATGTTACTGTAACCAGTCTGGTTGCTGTTTTGAACTAATTGAAGTTTCCAAATGTGGTGCAAAGGTAGCCCAATGTAAAGCACATTGCAGAAGTCCAATCTTGAGGTTATGAGTGCATTCACTACTATCGTTAGGTCCTCCAAATCTAGTAAGGGGAACAGTTGGTGTAACAGCCGAAGCTGGTAGTAAGCATTTCTGACAGTTGCATTTACCTGGACTGATATTTGGAAAGATGGATCTAGGCACACTCCCAAACTGTGAACACAGTTTTTTGGGCAAGTATAAGCCCAAGCAGAACTGGTTGTCATACCTCCATCCTCAGATTAGAACCCTTGATGGCAAACACCTCTGTCTTATCTGGATTCATTTTCAATTTGTTATCCTTCATTCAGCCCATTACCTCCTCCAAGCATTCATTCAGAGGAAACACACTATCTGTAGCTATATCTGCTTTTGAAGGCAGAAGTATAATCCATACACCCAGATGAAGGCAGTCTGAGGGATCTGGAATGGAGCTGCGCACGGTCTTGTGAACCAGGAGTAGCACCTTGAACCAGGCTCATTATCTAATTCTTATCCAGTACAAGATTTGAGTTCAGGAGTTATATAAAGCACAAAACTCAGATGAACAAAGTCCAGTGTGCATTCAAGAACTAAAAGTCTTGAGATTAGCAGAACTACTGTCCAAGAATGTTTTTCTAACTGCTATACCAGATAAAGCTACTAGGAATTCTTAGTTGCTGAATTTCCTTTAATGACAAAGATTAGAACACTTTCAGACTGTGCACCTGTCCCCACAGTGGAAATGCAGCCCAATCTAGAAGAGTCAAATTACTCACCTTTACAAATTCTTTGGAAGCACCTCAGAGCATATGGCAATTCATGTTTTAAAATATCTGGAATCTAATATGGAGAGTAATCAATGGGGATTCCTCTTATGAGCAGCTTCAATAGATTATTCAGTGACAGTCATTAGGGTGGCACTCAGCAACAAGTTACACAAGTTAGCAAATTCCCCTCACCTGAAAAGCATCAACTCTTTTTTAAAATTCTGGTTTCCATTCTGTTTATATGACAAGACTAAGATTAAACTGTGCTGCAAAAAGAAGGTTGGAGTCATTGTACCTCCTCAGATATGGTCAACTTTGTTGTGCTGATACTTGAAACCCTTTCACACCACAAAATTATATTTCTACTTTTAACTGCCATGGCAATGCTCTACAGTTTGCAAATTGGTGATGCATTAGAACTCTACTGCGAAATCTATATATTTCCTCAATCTACAAATCTTAGGTTTCCATAGGATGTTAAAGTAGTTGTTAAAGTGGGATCGCAATTCTACAACTGTGAGGGGGTTCATGATCTCATAATTCAATGTACTGGCAGCTGCTGCATACTTCATATGATATTGCCTAACTGGTTATTAGTAACTGGTTACTAATCTAGTTCCAAGAAAAAGCATTTGTTTTGTTTTTTTAAAAGTCTGTTTATGGTCTATCATTCTTGCATTGTAAGGCCTGCCGTTTTCTGGTTTGACTAAAGTTATCATATTTTCAGAAACAAAGACGAGGACATGTTAATTGAATGACTACTTCAAAACACCAACCACAATGACAATCCCCACTTTAAATACCCCTATAATATAAACTGTAATAATTGCAGCTAGAAATATTACTGGCCTTGATTGTATTTGCAGAACAATAATATTGCCTTCCTTTCCCAGACTCTTCCAGTTTGCCTCACTTGCTCTACTAAGGCTCCCTTTACTATTACTCTTGTGTGGACAGAGGCTTCCTCAACCACCTCACCTGAGTAGCTAGTCTTCTTCGCTGGATCTCCCTCCCTTTTCCCATCCTACTTTCTTTCAGGGTGCATTTATATTGTAGAATTAATGTAGTTTGATACCTCTTTTACTGCCATGGCTCAATACCCGAGAGCTGTAGTTTTACAAGGTCTTTAACCTTTTCTACCAAAGAGGGCTGGTGTCTCATCAAACTGTAAATCCCAGAATTCCATATCATTGAACCATGGCAATTAAAATGAGGTCAAACTGCATTAAAGTATTTTTCTCACTCTGCTAGAATAATAGAGATCAATGCATGAGAGAGAGAGAGAGAGGAAGAGACCTTCTGGATGCCAAAGAAACGGAGAGAGACTTTTCAGTGCACTGTAAATTCGTGTAAAGCATAAATGCGCATTTTTATCAGTTTTGATCTCTGTCTAGTCTTCTAGCAGAACTCTTCATAGAGGTGGTGAGATGACAATGAAGAGATGACAAGAGGGCACCAACAGCGGACATCTTAAAGATCTGTTTAAACATTTGAAAATCTGATTAGAAAGAAATTTCAGCTCTGAAAAAAGGACATGTTCAAGAAAAGGACATAGGACAACCTTACTGTTTACAATTTGGCAAATTAAGCTGGTTGGCAGGCATAATTATCTGTCCTTTCTTTATTATGGGTAAAGTCCTTAAGACTTGGAACCTCTTCTTGAAGAGTCCAGGATGTTTGTCTCACTGTCAGAAAAGCTTCAGATTTTCCCCTTCTAGCAAGTATTTCGCTAACCTTCCCCCCCCCTTCCTACAATTTTAGTGAATTTTAGAAAATTGTGTCATTATATTGTTTTTTGTTCCTGCAAATGACTTTGAACTATTTTTAAGCGTTTAACAGCTATAAATAAACACAGGCCAATCCACATGGACATCCTTGTAAAATATGCTTTTGTCTTATAATCAGACCTGTCCTTGAAATTGCACTGCCGTTTCCTGTACTTCCTTCTGAAGGTGAAGAGCTGGCTTGGCTAGCCTTCTACCTGGCAGGATATCTGGCTAATGGGATGAATGCTTCTGAAGCAAGTAAGCTGTTTCAGAAGTCTGTTTTTGCTGCTTCCTACCCTTGACCTGTGCAAGATTCTCACCCTCCAGAGATTGCCTCATGGGCAGTTTCTACAAGAAGGTTTCAGCATAACTTTCTTTCTTTCTTTAAAAGTTATTCACCTTTGGGTAGTGCTAATTAAAGAGGGAATGTGTGGCTCATGCTTTTTGCTGTATTTAATTGTTGTTTTTTTTTTCAGAAGAAGGATGTCTTTCTGGTACTTTAAGTTTTTAATTTTTTGCCATTGCAATTACACCTATGTGTAAAAAGACACTGCTTGGTCGTTTTGGTTTGCAGTCTGTGCTGCCCTCCCAAAAGGGGGGGGGGGGCAGGATGCACATTTTCTGGTGCTTAAAAGAGCACCCATCTGTGATTTGCAGCTTCTGTTTCTTATAGGTTAGTCAATGCCAGTTTGTATTCATATGCAGTGCTACAGAAATCCTGTAGCTGTCGGGAATTGGAGTGCCTGTTTTGACTGATCCTATTGGAAGAAATTCAATTTCTAGCACATTTTTACAGCAGGCTTGGTGAGTCTTTGATAGACATTCATAATGCTCAGGAAATAGGTGCTTCCCTGACAGAGCCTGGAAAAGGATATGTTTAAGAGTGTGGGTTCTATCCTCTCTTTCCAGCAAAAAGCACTTTTAGGGCTTCAGTCTTTTATGCTGGGACAAGGAACATTTGACTTTCCTGTTGTTTTGACTTGTAACCCCTGTTTGCTTTAATCAGCGTGCCCAATGGTAAAGGATTATGAGTACTGAAGTACAAACATCTGGAGGAGTAAAGGTTTGCTACCCCTGCTATATTGTGGCAAATCTGGGAGTAAAAAGGAATTACTTCTGAGCAGAAGTGCATAGGCTTGTGCTATGAATTTTCCTGTGGCTTTACCATGTTGAACCATGTCTATGCTTTTTCATTCTCCACTAGAACAATGCTTCTTAAGCTATCTGATTTGGGGATCAACATTTCTCCCCTGTTGTACTAGGGATTAGTACCATATTTGTATCTAGTAAGTATAGTATTTCTTTTCTATATTTGTGTGTGCGCGCGTGTGCGTGTGTGTCAGGAGCAACTTGAGAAACTGCAAATCAAATCCACGGAGAGTGGGTTGAGCTCCCTCTGTCAGCTCCAGCTCCCCATGCAGGGATATGAGAGAAGCCTCCCACAAGATGGTAAAAACATGAGAAACATCCAGGTGTCCCCAGGGCAGCATCCTTGTGGCCAATTTTCTCAGAAGGACTTGCAGTTTCTTTTTTAGATACTCTCCATGAACTGGCCTCTGGTGGCATGTGAGTCTGCACTGGCCCATGAACCACTTTGGGAGCTCTAGAAAACAAAAATTCATAAAATTGATGTGGGTGGTAAAACTCTTCAGAAAACCTCAAGCTGTTCCAAAAAGCTAAAACTCACTCTGGAAGCTGTAAATAAGCCGTCCTATTTATGAAGCGTGAATTTATGCATAGATTTGTAGCTCTTGCTAGGAGAAAACCGAATGTTCTTCTGCATTAGCAGACTCTGTGAGAAGGGCATTGACACTGACTCTAAGAAAAATGAAAACCATTGCTGCCATTTTCTAGCCTGGATTTATTCTATTATCTTAAGATATTTCTCTTTAAAACAAATTAGGTGTATGTGCACCTGCGTGATGGTACAGTTAATTTCTAATGCAGAAGTGATTGAGATTCTGAGTGTATTTCAAATCTGATTTGTAATTCAAGGTTTTTTTCCTTATGCATTTAATGTAGGGATGAACACATTGTGATCCCAGAGTTGTGGTTAACATACAGCTCCCCAATCCATATGTTGGTGAAAGCAAAGGGGTTTGTAGTCTGACATTTTCTGGAGAGCCACAATTTGTCTGCCTTGATATAGCTGTTCTCCTTTGATCTGCACCTATTTCCGATGTTTCCTCATCAGTCCACTTTCATCCTTCTCTCTTTTTAGAGCATGTGTAGAAATCACACATCTTGGAATCTTACTTTTAAAAACAATTTATTGCAGTTATAGATCTTCTTCCAGTATATAGGTTCTGCTGTTGTTACAGTACTTGAATCAGCCCCACTGACTGCCAGTTGCTACCGGGCACAATTCAAAATGCTGGGTTTGGCCTAGTAAAGGTAAAGGTTTTCCCCTGACATTAAGTCTAGTCGTGTCCAACTCTGGAGGGGGTTCTCATCTCCCTTTGTAAGCCGAAGAGCCGACGTTGTCCATAGACACCTCCAAGGTCATGTGGCCAGCATGACTGCATGGAGCACTGTTACTTTCCCACCGGAGCAGTACCTATTGATCTACTCATATTTGCATGTTTTCGAACTGCTAGGTTAGCAGAAGCTGGGGCTAACAGCAGGAGCTCATGTAGCTCCCCGAATTCGAACCTGTGACTTTTCAGTCAACAAGTTTAACAGGTCAGTGGTTTAATCCGCTGCGCCACTGGGGGCTCCAGCTTTGGTCTATAAAGTCCTAAACAACCCCAGCCCAGTTTACCTGACTGAATGCATTTCCCTCTATGAACCACCGTGGAGACTAAGATCTTCTGGGGAGGCTCTGCTCTTGGTCCCACCATTGTCACAGGCATGATTGGCGGAGATGAGAGAGAAGGCCTTCTCAGTGATTCCCTCCCACCCCCAGCTATGGAACTCCCTCCCGGCGAGATTAGACCAGCCCCCTCCCTCCAGTCCTTCAGAAAGTCCTTTGGGACAGTGCAATAAGGCAATAATAGGAAACCCACTCCTCTGATCAGAGCTGATATAGTTGTTTTGAGATGGTTTAAACAGCTGATTTTAAAGTAGATAGAACTCATTCTAGTGTTTGTGGTAGAAAACACATCTAAATACCAAAAAAGGTGTTTGCAAGAAATACACAAATATATGTTGTAATATATATGTTGTATTAGTAGAGTGCCATAAGAGTATCCGAAGACCCTTTCGTTATACAACTCAAAACTTAATACCCAAGAATACTGCACAGAGTTTTAAAATACATTTGAGTGAGATGGTTTTCTACCTAACCTCCATTTTGAATCATACAAGCAAATATTTTCCTATATCATATGATAGTACAAGGTCATATTTAAGGATGGCTAAGATTTGCTTTATTTCAAGTGTTTGTAAGCATTATCATTGTTTCAGTATATTTTTCAATACCGAAAAGTACTAGATCTCATCTGATCTTGGAAGCTAAGTAGGGCCGCCCTGGTTAGTACTTGGATAGAAGAGTGCCAACAAATACCAGATGCTGTAAGCTTTGTTTCAGAGGAAGGACCTTGAAAAACCACCTCTGAGCATGCCTTGCCTAAGAAAACGCTTATAAAATTCATGAGGTTGCTGCAACTAGACACCACACACATTTGCTGGTTCACATACAAACTTTCAGTAGATTTTCAGATTATTCAGGTTCCAAAGAGCAGCTTTCTAAAAACCTGTTATTCTTTATATTTCAGGTGACACAGGGTGATATGAAGCAATGCATTCAGCAAGAGTTTTCCAAAGTACGGCACCAGATTTGTGAAGAAGAGCGACAAGCTCTCCACCTGTTAGATCTCCAGGAAGCGTTGGCCATTGTGCATACCACGGAAATCCTGGCGGATATGGATGCCCGTATGGCAAAACTGATGACTGAGATGGCAGAACTCACAAGGCAGCTGGACATCTTTAATGAGCTAGCCCTGCTCAAGCCTGAGGTAAAAAAAAGAGAGCATACAAAGCAGTTAACAACAGAGGACCATAAAGCTTTATGATGAATGTGGAAGTTTAAATTGCTTTATTGCTTGTCAGTGTTTAAAGGTGGCCACAGACCCACTAAACTTTCAAAGGGATATGCAGAATTATAATCAGTGACCCATTATAAGTTCTGAGTCTGATTTTTGTTGATTGTTTTGAAGAGTCACAAGAACAACTGATTCTGTCTGTTTAAAATTTGGATTGCGACCTTATATAGCAGTAAGATCTTTTATCCAATTATTTATATCAAAGCATTTACAAAGAATTCTGCCACTCTTGAATTCTATCTTTCAGGATAGAAGGAGCATGGTAAAATACTCCACTTTAAAGCATACATTTTGTTGCACTTGATCTTCTCTCCATTCTTCTTTTTAAAAAGGAAGATGCATTTTTCTTTTCTTTTTTTGCATGGAATGGGCCTATGCCATTATTATTATTATTATTATTATTATTATTGCTTCCCAGCTGCTATGAATTTGAAATGGCAGCTGTTGTAGCCATTTTGGCTATAGCTGCAATACAGATTCTGGTCTATGGTTTAGTTTGAAATTTTAAAAACTACTCATGCAATCCAAAAGATATCCAGCTACATTTTTACAGTGCATCAATAAATGCTATGGTGCTAGAACGTAAAATGAATCGCCCAGCCTAGCCTATTAGCCTGAATTGCATTAGTAGCTCCTGTGTGTCATTGTTCTCGTGGAATCAGAGGGAGGCAGCCACTCAAGGAGACAAACACTGTGTCTCTTTAGGGCACCGAGGTCCTCTGGGGGGCAACTACTCCAACCATCTAGAACCTGACTGTTGACTGCCCCAGGACTAGAATGACCTCCCAGAAGAGCTCCAACAGCTCAACGAGGTGTTGGAATTGAAAAAGCAATTGAAGACCCATCTCTTCTGGTAGGCCTACCCAGTCAACTTTCAATCATGAGTTTGGATTTGCTTTCTATTACCACCATATGTTAATTCTGTCGCTGTGTTTGGTAAAAATTTTCATATACTTTCATATGTTTGTGTGTTTATCTATCTGATTTAGTAATTTATTGTATTTGGGCACCCTGGTGGTGCAGCAGGTTAAACAGCTGAGCTGCTAAACCCACTGGCAGTTCAAATCTGGGTAGCAGGGTGAGCTCCCACAGATAGGCCCATCTTCTGCCAACCTAGCAGTTTGAAAACATGCAAATGTGAGTAGATCAATAGGTAACAGTGCTCCATGCAGTCATGCAGGCCACATGACCTTGGAGGTATCTATGGACAATGCCAGCTCTTCGGCTTAGAAATGGAGATGAGTACCAACCTCCAGAGTAGAACACAACTAGACTTAATGTCAAGGAGAAACCTTTACCTTTTTATTATTTTTTTAATTTAGGTTATTTTCTAGTCCAGCCTTCTGTCACCAAAGTGATTAGCTGATGTCTGTGGGAACTTCACAAGACAGATACAAGTGGTATAGCACCCGAACTTGGACATTTTGGGTTTTTTGCCTACAGTTCACATAATGTCCAGCTAGCATAGCTACTGGCCATAATTGTTGCAAGAGTTGTCCTTTTAAAAACTAATTTCCCAAGATCAGAATGGTGCTCTACTGTTCATACAGAACAGCACAAATATTTATGGCTTCTGATGTTCGAGGCCATTGGTCAATTTATCCTCTGTACATCATAATTTGTTAAAAAAAGATCCTTTTTATAGAGAACTTCACTCCCCTGAGAAGTACATTACACCTAGAAGTTTTTAGATTTGATCTAAATAAAGCAAAATATAGTGGAGAGGTGCTTCCAGTCACTGACAACAATATTTGGATAGGTGGACAAATTTACTGATTTTATTAGGGAATTTCATTATATTCCTCTCTTATATTCCACCATTGTAAGAACTATCTTATTACTTTCTTATTTTCTACTTCCTACTGTTGTAACCTTTTTATACTCATGGGAGAACCAGAGTTCTTATATCATGTTTGTTAAATTATTAAAAAGTCAGGGAAATTCTCAAGGCCTTTTAAGACCATAGTTTTCAATGTTGCTCTTTTGCACATTCTTCTTAACACTTTGAAATGTTGACACAGCAGGAAATGTCCATGTTGGTAGTTTTTAAGCTCTTTATATTTAATATTTTTGCTTCTTTGCATAAGTTAACTGGACTAAATATTAGGTAATCTGCCTTCTAATATCTTAATACCCATTTTAAATTTGGTTTTATGAGGGCCTCACAAAGAGGCCAGTTTTAGTGTACATTGGTTAGAATATCATCATTTTTCACATCTATTTTCGATTTGAACTCAGATGTGAGAGCAGGGCCTCCCCGGATTAGGTTATGAGATGAGACAAAGAGGTAGATGCGTTCGGACAAGTAAGCTGGGCCATAACCGTATAGAGCTTTATAGGTCAAAACCAGCACTTTGAATTGGGCTCGGAGGTGAACCACCAGCAGCATCTACAGTGTTTGGCAGGAGTTGTATTTTATCCCGCTTTGGTGGAAGACCCTACGGTTTGTTTTAGCTCAATACACGGTATCCTTCTGAGACACCTCGCAGGAATGGGCCTTGGAAGTACTGTTTTACAGTGGCTCCAGTCCTTCCTGGAGGGTCGTTCCCAGATGGTGTTATTGGGAGACTCCTGTTCAATCCCTCATCCATTGTCTTGTGAGGTTCCTCAGTGTTCAGTACTGTCTCCCATGTTGTTTAACATCTACATGAAGCCGCTGGGAGAGATCATTCGGAGTTTCGGGGTGTGGTGTCACCTGTACGCAGATGACGTCCAACTCTATCACTCCTTCCCACCTGCTACTAAGGAGGCTGTTCAAGTCCTGAACCGGTGCTTGGCCGCTGTGTCGGACTGGGTGAGGGTGAACAAATTGAAATTGAAACCAGACAAGACAGAGGCAGTCCTGGTCAATCGAAAGGCCGAACAGGGCATAGGGTTACAGCCTGTGTTGGACGGGGCTACACTTCCCCTGAAGACACGGGTTCGCAGTCTGGGTGTGATCCTGGACTCATCGCTGAGCCTGGAACCCCAGGTTTTGGCGGTGACCAGGGGAGCATTCGCACAGTTAAAACCTTGGGAAGTCTGACTTGACCACGGTAGTCCATGCTCTGGTTACATCCTGTATAGACTACTGCAACACTCTCTACGTGGGGTTGCCTGTGAAGACTGTTCGGAAGCTTCAATTGGTCCAACGGACAGCAGCCAGGTTGTTAACAGGAGCAGCATTCAGGGAGCACACAACTCCCCTGTTGTGCCAGCTCCACTGGCTGCCAGTCTGCTACCGGGCACAATTCAAAGTGCTGGCTTTAGCCTTTAAAGCCCTAAATGGCTCTGGACCAGCTTATCTGTCCGAACGCCTCTCTCCCTAAGATCATCTGGAGAGGCCCTGCTCTCGATCCCGCCTTTGTCGCAGACCTGGTTGGTGGGGACGAGAGATAGGGCCTTTTCAGCTGTGGCCCCTTGGCTATGGAACACCCTACCTAGAGACATCAGATCAGCCTCCTTCCTCCTAACATTTCAAAAGAAAGTCAAGACCTGGCTATTCGAGCAGGCTTTTGCATGATGAAATATAACTATTTAATTGTGATCATGGAATGACAAGACGGTGCGATGAAAAATGATTTTAATGATGAGACGCTGGGAATTGTATTGTTTGTAATTGCTAATTCCTGTGTTTTATTTGTTAGTACATAACTGTTTAAATTGTATTTTATATTGTGGGCACTGGTTGCCATGTAAACTGCCTCGAATCGCCTTAGGGTTGAGAGGGGCGGTATAGAAATAGAGTGAATAAATAAATAATTACATTTCTATAGATCAGCTTACAAGACCAAAGTAAAAAAATGGGGATGAAATGACTACAGACACTTCTGTGGTCTCAATTCCACATAAAGGTGACAACTTGTAATCTCACTTGGCCATAGAAACCCACTTGGAGACATTAGGCAAATCACACTATCTTCGTCTCAGAGGAAAGCAAAATCAAAACCACCTGAGCAAATCTTGCCATGAAAACCCTGTTATAACTTTGCATCAGAAACAACTTGAAGGCACACAACAGGAATAAGGCTGTCAGAAGGGTTGTAAGGGGCCAGAAGTACCACCCTCTGTCATGCAAGAGTGCATAAAAGTTTAGATCAGGTCTGCACAACTTGTGCCCCTCCAGGTTTTTAGACATTGGCTTTCAAAATTCCTGACCATTGGACAAGCAGGCCTGGACTTATGGGAGTCAGAGTCCTAAACACCTGGAGGGCCGCAGGTTGTGCAGCAATGTGAAAGAGACATAAAAACTGAAAGTCTAAAAAAATACTTTGCTGAATAAGACTACCAACTTCAGAATTCTGTCTCCTAAATTCTGCCTCCTAAAAAGACCATGGAATATTACTAACAGGGTACAAAACTTATTGCTTTTCCTTGTTATGCTCTTCCTGCACACAGTGTTCACGTGCAGATAGATAACTTTTGTACTGAGTTGATTAATTGATGAGGTCTTCTCCTCACATGAAAAACAAAAAGGTTCTGATTTTTTAAAAAAAGAATATTATTACTATTCATTCTACACAAATTTTCTTTGTCACTTTAGAATCATAAAAATATTTTTATAAGTTTTTTTTTGAAATGAACTGATGATTGAAATTACTTTTTAAAATACAATGTTTTGTTACAAGTTGAGCTACATGATCTTGGAATATAAGGAAAGCTATTGGTTAATACAGATTATGAGGAGCAGGCGGAAAGCACCAAAACAACAGAAGCATATGAAATCCTCCACAACCAAATAATTTTTTTTGCTACATTTAGTCCTCCAAGTAAATGCAAAGTCCCAATTCCCATTAAAAATAAACAAACAAAACCTCTGAGAATAGGGAACTAATACCAAGAATTGCAATGGTGTGAGATACTGCACTTAATTTTACATCAAAATCTACGTGCTACTGATTTTTTTAAAAAGCGAGGGAAGTAAATATATGAACATTTGGTCTTAATGTGTTCATCGTTGTAAAACAAAGTATTCCATAAAACACTTTTTAAACTTTCCCAGAAAAAATGGGGATTATACCTGTATATTCTGAATTTTACTATTTTAATAGGTTTTCACATCTTTAGTTGTCAAAATGTTTTTCATAAATATTTTTGATAATGCGAAAACCAGCTTGAATGCTGAATATGAAAAATGCATATTTATTTTACATATAAACAACATCATATTAATAGAGAATTTGGACCGGAGGGGCAGTCATTTGTAAGTAGAATATTTGTGACTCAGGGACTGCCTGTACATTATGACTAGACAACTTTAGCAGACTATTTTTTTCAGTTGTTCTATGGTGATCTAACATATAGAGAAATCTAATGGATTCAGTGTCTATCCTGTAGTCTAGACTAAAATTGGATCTTGACCAATGTCTTATAAAAAGGTTCTCTTACCTCCTTCTGTGTGACCATTATGTACAGAATCTAAAGCAGCCTACCTTTATGACTTTTTGCCGCTCTTGAAAAAAAAAACAAATTCAAAACGATTCATCTATCCCGTGTTTGTTGTGATATATACGGTTCTGATCTTCTCTTTATTCAAAGAATAATATTAAACAGAAATACCCACTGAGTTATACACAAAGGATAAGCAATGTGTTGTTGCTATAAGAATCATCTGGGTCTTGTTTTGTTTGTATAGAACAGCTGTACAGTCTCAACATGGGCTTGAAAGTCAAAAATTTGGGTTTTTTTTATACTGCTCCCATCTTAAACTCTTTTTTGGAGACCTTTCCCAAAGAAATACATTTACCGTACTGAAAACTTCAGTCACTGCATAGAAGTTCTACCAATTATAACTTCAGGAAACTAGGTTAAGAAAGAGCTCACATTCAAATTGTAACTCTGTTCTTTGTCCTGTTTCCTCCCCCCCCCTACCCCACCCCCTCCGAGCAAAGGTTGAATCCATTCGGTATCTTTTGATTCTCTTGTCTTGGGAAAGTTGCTATTGGTGTTTGATAGAGGGATTGGGACTTCGTTGAGCTTTTCTTTAGATCACAGAAATCTTTTTACTGTCAGAAAGGAAATTACTTGTAGTAATAATTGGGTTTGAGAATGTCTCTTCCTCTAGACTTCTGAAGACATAAAAGTGATTCCAAATCCAAAGGGACATATCCAAAGAAATGCTGCCATGCCAACAATCCCTGTTAGTCCATGCAGTGTTGATTCCATATTGCCCTTCTTTAGGTTATCAATGGGTTGAAAAAACTAAAGTTATTTGGTATCTCAAATGGTTCAATATAGAAATATAATGATGACCATGGACAGTTGGTTCCTTCAAAAAAACCCAGTCGGTACTGTGATCCATGGTTGTGCTTCAAAATCACTCTAATCAGTGTAGCCAGTGGGAATTTTACAAAAATGGTTTTGTTTTTGAGACCATCTTGCCCTCCAGAGGTTGAATTGTAAATCTAGATAGTGACAGGAGATGCAGCCCAAAAAAAATCTGAAGTGTCACAAGTTGCCCATCCCAATTTAAATACATACAGTTGTGTGGGACTGATAGATACCTTGCCACTAACCATATACAATAGTGTATTCCCACAGCATTTTCAAGCGACAACTCTGCAAACAGAAAGCACAGGAAACTTATAACACGTTACTTATTGGAGATATGTATATGTGTGTGTGTATGTGTGTATGATGCACATAGATTTTCCAGAAAGCATTTACTCATTTTTAGATACAAAAAATGTGACATAGCCTGGGGAAACTATTGTATTTTCTTGTATTCTTCTGCTAGATGCCAGAGTCAAACAGGTCAAAGGTTGCCAAGTCAACATTGAAAACATTGAATGAAAAAAAGTAAATTTCCTGCAGGTACAAGATGGATAAGATGTGGATAGGAGTTTCAAAATACAAAATGAGTTTGTCAGAGACTGGATGGCCATCTGTCAGGAATGCTTTGATTATCTTTTTCTGCATGGCAGAGGATTAGACTGAATGCCCTTAAGGTGTATTCCAGCTCTATGATTCTATGGACTCCACATTTGCTGTTGCAACACAAAAACATTATAAAGAAAGCAAACTGGTTAACCAAATAGACTGAAGATTAAATTTAATTTTGTTTGAATTTACCCTATAGATCAGGGGTGGGCAAACTAAGGCCCGGGGCCCGGATGCGGCCCTTTGGCTGATTCTATCCGGCCCTCCTAATGTTATATTATATTATAATTTCAATATATTATAATGTCTATATATATACTGTATATATATATATATATATACACACACACTATAATATAATAATTATGATATTAATACTAATAATATATGAATATTCCTTGATATTAATATGTTAATATTAATGATGTGTAATATATAGTAAATATAGTAAGTGAATAAATAAATAAATAAATAATGCAGATTAGCATGTAGTTCCGCCTTTAGGTGTGGCCCTCCATAATACTTTTTGGCTCTCGTGTGGCCCCTTGGAAAAAATAGTTGCCCACCCCTGCTATAGATTCTTCCAAATTAATTTCCATAAATATGATATTGCTATCTCCTTTCCCAAAAGAAGAGAGAAAATTCATGTCTTATTGATATTACATCAGTTTGTACCCAGGTCATCTCTCTCACATGTTTCATCCATTCACATTAGCATAGCCACTGGGATGTGGAGTATGCAGAGATGCACTCCCAAGAGAAAATTCTTAGAATATCATCGGTGATGATAGATAAGCTTCCCCTGTAAAACAATCTGGAAATGAAGAGCATGTTCAGAAATCTTTTTTATAGAAGCAGAAGGGAACAAATGTCTCAAAACCATATTTGTACCATATTTACTATCTCAATGTATTGGTGCCAGTAAAAGAGTACCAGATTTTATTATTACCATCCTGAAGGGGAGGAGGGGATTATACACTACAGGAAAGCTTTAACTCATTAAAAAATAAAGTGTGAATTCCTATCCATTCTATTCCATTCCATACAATTTCATTGTTGATATACTGTATTTCTTTAAAAAGCAACAACTGCTAGCTCTCTTAATAATTGCTCCAGTCCTCAAATGTCTTTAGAGGCAGAGAGCCAGCAGAAGTGTGCTAAAGGAATGGACAAGAGGAAGTTCAGGGGCTTTATACTTCATGTATCATTGTGTCTTCTATGCCCTTTAAAAAGAATTAATTTTATTTATTGAAAGCATTTATTGAAAGCATTTATCAATGCTTCTTCATTGTTCCAGGGTTCCTATGTGCAGTGGAAAAAAACATTTTTAGATTATGTGAATAAAAACTTTTAAAAGCAAGCTTTAAAAGTTATTTCTAAAACTAATTTAAAACCAGATGGTTAAAATACCCAGAGCAATTTTCAGGGTCAAAGTCCATGCCAAAAGCACCATCTGAGTTGTTCACTAGAAACTTGGATAGACAAAGCATGATTTCCCTTGCAAGAGAGTTTTGCATTTTGGGTGCTCTTAGAGAAAAATCAGGGTAGTAGTCTTTTAGATAATCTGACCCACAGACATTTAGGACTTTGTATGAAGAAATCAGCACCTTAATTTCAGCTAAGAAGTAAATTGGAACTTTAATTTTCAGACCCAGATTTAGCCTCATGTCCTTAATGAACCATTCATAACTGCTTTATATTGTAAATAATACAAAGAGGCTCTCTTTCTCAAAAGACCAAGGCCTGAATGATGCAGCTTTGCTTCTGAACACTTTTAAAGAGCTGCCCCACATAAAATGCATTATAGTTGTCTATTCAGGAGGAATTTGAGGGATGAACCCCTTGGGCCAGCTTTCTCTTCCCTAGGAAAGGTGGAACCTACTGCACCAAACAAAGCTGGGCAAAGACAACCAACCCACCCCAGTGAAAGCTGTATTTAATTTAATCTCAGATTATCTTTCCTAATGAGCAACAGAACTTGTTTTTGTCTGAACTTCATTCAACCACATCCA
The DNA here is from genome assembly GCA_030556195.1 of Anolis apletophallus. Taxonomy (NCBI): domain Eukaryota; kingdom Metazoa; phylum Chordata; class Lepidosauria; order Squamata; family Anolidae; genus Anolis; species Anolis apletophallus. The sequence continues at coordinate 66,019,145 of JARBWK010000002.1, read as the reverse complement.
GGACATGATAGAGAAATTCCGAAACCTCCTTGGCATCAGTTATGAAAGAGAGATAGAGCTGGGTATCATCAGTATCCAAATGACACCGAACTCCAAAACTCTGGATGAACTTCTCCTAGGAAGGTCATGTAGATATTAGCATAGGGGGTAGTATTCTGTAATTCTATAGACATCCCCTAGCTAGTTTCCTTGCAAATAAATAAATAGATAGATACTTGCATCTCCAGAGAATTCTAAGGATGCTCTTTTTTCTTTGTAGCCTCTGTGAATCACACATGTGGGTTTACTGTTCCTGTGCAGGCTCCAACAGAAAAGCTCTAGCCTTTGAATTTTGGTGGCAACCTGGCCCAGGCCTCCAGAGACATGAAGTCGCCCTGTGCCACTAGCTCCCCAGTTACTTTTTGTCTGCTGCTACAGCAGCTTCTTAGGGAATCCAGCTCTGCAGCAATTTCTGCAGTTTCAGCAATTCCTCTACCATATGAGGAATTGCTGAAATTGTACCAATGGTATTTTGCAGAAGGTACGGTTCCTGAAATTTCGTACCTTCTGCAATACCATATCATTTGTTTCTGTAAGTCAGTGTTATCTGCTGTGATTGGCATCACTCTTCAATCTTTCTGGCAGAAGAAGTATTTTCCACGGTTTACTATCTAAAATGGATTTAACTGCAGATATCAGGGTTTAAGTCTCATTTCAATACAGCACTGAAATGAGACTGCTACATACTACTAAGCTGCCCACATAATACCTTTACAGCACAAGTTGTTTACCAGAGATAGATAATAAAATAATTATGATAGCAGGTGTATTTGATTAATAATGTCATGCATAATGATTTTATATCTAGTTAAATCAATTTGATTTAATTTCAGTATTAACCAAGTTTATAATTCACATCCTTTCCTGATTACACACTCAAAGCTAGCAGATATCAGAGCTTACTTAATGTTGCCCTTTTCTTTGCAGAACAGAAAATGTTACGTGCATGACTCCATAGTGCAATTTACATAGAATTGATTATTGCAATGCTCTTCTCTCTCTCCCATAATGTAATGCAAAATATTCTTACTGCTCTGCTCTTTCAGTGCCACAGCATTTTAACCCCTGTATATTGTTTTCTATTTGCATGCCTTACACAAAGGCAATGAGCAACCAGCTGAATGTGTTTGGAATTGTAGGCATTCATTATTTAAGCACCATGGCATATAGACAAACACATAATAGGAACAGCTAGGAATCATTAGGACCTTGTGCAATTACATGCCATCTGCCAGGCCAAACACCTGATAAGTGTTATCAACCTGTCAGCACAATAGCAAGGTAGGAAGATGTTATCATCACTAAGGAGAAATCCTGAGCCATTTCCATATAGCCAGAATGACCTGAGAATCTGGTGTGAAGGGCTAAAGTGTGCTTAACTGATGAGAGCAGAGATGTTCCTTGTGGAGATGCTCTTACTACAGCTGCACGCCCAGTATAATAAATGAGCTATTCATCATGCCCTTCTGGTCAAGAAGAGGCTGTAGCATGAAATCTAATGATGATGACCTCCATTAACAGCGTTATACCTCTCTTACATCATTAGACAGCAGCCTCTTTATGTATCTGTCATATATTATGTATTCACAATAATCTAAGAGAGAAAAACCAATATTTATTGCTCTCAACATAATTTTTGTTTGTGTGTTTTTTTCCTTTGCAGAGCATAGATGAAGAAACCAGGTAAGATAATTTGCTTGTTTTCTCCCTTCCACGCGAGTTGTTCTTCCTATTTATTTGTTTAAAATCTGAAATTACATTGCAAGTGAGGTTACATTCTTTTTCAATGATACTATGATGTTGCTTGATAGAAGGAATGTGTAGAATCATAAAGTTGGAAGAGACCACAAGCGCCATGCAGTCCAACCCCCTGCCATGCAGTAAAAGCACAAAGCACCCCCTGACAGATGACTATCTCCCCTCTGTTTAAAAGCCTCCAGAGACAGAGCCTCCACTACACTCCAAGGCAGTGGGTTCCACTGTTCAGCAGCTCTTATGGTCAGGAAGTTCTTCCTAATGTTCAAGTGGAATCTCCTTTCCTGTAATTTGAAGTCATTGCTTTGAGTCCTAGTCTATAGGGGAGCAGAAAACAAGCTTGCTTCCTCTTCTTTATGACATACCGTATTTTTCGCACCATAAGACGCAGTTTTTTTCCTCCCAAAGTGGGATGAAAAATCAGCTGCGTCTTATGGAGCGAAGACGCAGGGAGGGAGGAGGGAGCAGAGGGGGGCGATATATTGTACTTACCGGCAGCGCGGAGGAACCCGAGGTGGAGCAGGAGGAGGGGAGGGCCACGAGGGCGGCCCCACGGAGACCGAAGACAGAGGCGCTTCTTCCTGATGTCGGAAGAAGCGCCTCTGTCTTCGGCCTCGAGGGCGGCCCCACGGAGACCCGAAGACAGAGGCGCTTCTTCCTGACGTCAGGAAGAAGCACCTCTGTCTTCGGTCTCCGTGAGGCCGCCCTCGAGGCTCGAAGACAGAGGCGCTTCTTCCGACATCAGGAAGAAGCGCCTCTGTCTCGGGTCTCCGTGAGGCCGCCTCGAGGCCCGAAGACAGAGGCGCTTCTTCCTGACGTCACGAAGATGCGCCTCGGCCAAGGAGGAAGGGGAGGAAGGCCTCGCCGACTGTAAGTACGCACGGAAGGAGAGAGGCCGGAGGGAGGGAAGGAAGGAAGGAGGAAGAGGCCGCAGCGCCCCGCAGGGCTCCCTTTTTCCTATTTTCCTCCTCCAAAAACAGGGTGCGTCTTATCAGCAGGTGCGCCTTATGGTGCGAAAAATACGGTACTTTCAAATAATTAAACATAGCTATCATGTCTCCTCTCAACCTTCTCTTCTGCAGGCTAAGCATACTCAGCTCTTTAAGCTGCTACTCATAGGGAATGTAGAACCTTCAGTTTCAAAACCAAAGCTATGCTATCAACATGACAAATTGCTTATGCAAGCAAAAATAGGGACTTGTTAGTTTGATGGTCATTTCAGGTGGGATTTATTGTTCTGATTCACTTGATGGCAATCAATAGAGAAACAACTTTACGTACATCTATTGTTCCTCATAGTTATTAAGGAGGTTCACGCATGGCTTCTGGGGATCAGCACATGGGATGCTGGAAATGAAAATGAGCAGCCCTCAGTGTTGGCTATTAGTTCATGTTTTGAAGTGTTATCTGTTAGGATTGTTTCGCTTTATTTTTGGTTAATTTTTATTTGGTATTAAATTTATAGTAATGGTTGTCCTATTTTTTGTGATGTGTCATGTTTTGATGTAATCTGTTATATATCTCTTCATTGGCATTGAATGTTTGCCATATGTGTTGGAAAGGGAGATAGGGCGGTCTATAAATAAAGTTTTATTATTATTTATTATTATATATTGCTACAGAAGGCATGCAGTAAGTTTCCTCCCTAGATGAGATATACTAGAAATTCCACATGTCCTTTGGGAATGCATACCTTTTCTACAACTTCAAGATGTAAATAAGTCACAAGGTCTGAATAAGTAATCAAGCAATTACCCGGTGAAAAGGGAGGAAGGCATGGATTTAATACCCTTCCCATATCAGCTAACCACAGCACAATTTAAAAATGCTCATCCAATTATTAGGAAGTGTATTTGCTAATAAGCAAAAAGCAGTTTATAATATTACTGTATTGAGGCAAACAATGTTTGGAACTGCTCATGTAAGATGGGTGTAACGACTCCACAATACACGGTAGGGACACACGTAGACGTCTTCTTGGTCCAACACGATTTTATTGAAGGTACGCCACCCGTAAAGCTAAAGCGCCGGCCCGCCACCCAAACACACCTTAAATACCCCGGTAGCCCCTCCCCTACCCAATGCAATGTCCAAGCAGGGTGTCATCATGCTCCGATGAATCAGCAATCCCAGTAGTCCATAGGGGCATGACCCCAGGGTCACATGAGTGACGTCATGAGTCCAAATGTCCAATGTCCATGCCAGGAGGAGTTACCTCACTTCCCTCTCTGGCACCTGGAAGTTACTCCACTCCCAGGCTGATTCAGCAATACCAAGCACACATGGCCAAGGTCACTCCAGGAACTGGGCTAAAGGTCGTTGCAGTTTCATGACAGGTTGGGAACATGATCTCCCTCAAAGCTCAGGTTCCCCAATCCTGACATAACGGTCTCCTCCACTTCATCCTCCCCCTGAGGGAAACAAAACATCATTCAATCCCGTGGAGGAAATGGGCACACATATTTTTTAAATAACTGCAATGAAAAGTTGGGTGTACTTTCCCTAAACTCTTGGGCAACAGGAGAGTATATGACACCTTATTTACAACCCTGTCAACCTTAAAAGGTCCTATGAATTTTGGACTTAACTTCTTCGACTTGTACCCCAATTTTAAATTCTCCGTGGACAGCCACACCAAATCCCCTCTGCATACTCCTCCCCCTCTTGCCGCTTGTGATCTCCAAACAGCTTATATGAGCGCTGTGCTTTCCTCAACGCCTCCGTCACTTCTCTCCACACTCCTTCAGCTCGCACCCTCCATTCCCCCTTGCCTTCTCCCCCTTCTATCTCCACCAGCTGCGGCAAAGGGGCCACCTCTTGCCCATAAACAATCTCAAAGGGCGATTTCCGGTAGAAGAATGGATGGAACTGTTGTAGGCTACCTCAGCATAAGGAAGGAGATCTGACCAATTATTTTGTTCCTGATTACTGAAAATCCTTAAATAGGTCCCCAAAGACTTCTGCACTCTCTCCGCAGCACCATTACAGCAGGGATGATAACCAGACGTCAGTTTTCTTTGCGCCCCTAACTCTTCCAAAAATCTGCCCCAAAACCGAGCAGTAAACTGGACACCTCGATCACTCAACACCTGTTCTGGGCAACCATGTAACCTATAAACATGCTGCACATACAACTCTGCCAATCGCTCCGCCGATGGCAACCCCCTCAACGGAATAAAATGAGCCTGTTTAGAAAACATATCTATAACAGTCCAAATATACCGATATCCTCTACTTGACGGTAACTCTCCTACAAAATCGGTACTAACATGTGTCCATGGCCTTATTGGATCAGCAACCACCTGTATCAACCCCTGCGGCCGGGCAGAGGGAACCTTATTCTTAGCACACACTTCACAACTTGCTACATGGTGCCTGATCTCCACTTTCATACCTGGCCACCAGTACCTCTTCTTAATAGCCAACATGGTCTTAGTGACCCCCCAATGTCCAGCAGTCTTATAATCATGATGCATTTCCAACACCTTTCTTCTCAACTTCTGAGGCACATACACCTTACCACCCACCATCCATAACCCTTTCAACTTCACACACTCCTTCTCATGTTCCATCAACCACAAGTCCCCTGCATACCCTTCTTGTAATTCTAGACTCCATCCATCCACTACTTTTCCTTCTTCCTTAATTTCTAACCCCTTCTGGGACCGGGTTTGCACTGCACAACCCCACTGCTCTTTAGAAAAACCTCCTCCTTCTTTGTGCAGCCCATCTGCTCCTACACTCGGATATCTAGACAAAGCATCTGCCACTACATTTTCCTTCCCCTTGATATGCTGCAACTTAAAATTGAACCTATTGAAAAATTGCGACCACCTTACTAATTTTGGAGACAACTTCTGAGGGTTACGTAAATAACCCAAATTCTGATGGTCCGTCATAACCACAAATGGGAACGCTGCCCCTTCCAAAAACTGACGCCAGGTCACCAACGCGTTCTTCACTGCAAATGCCTCTTTCTCCCACACAGGCCATTTACGCTCATGCTCGCCAAACTTTTTTGAAAAGTAAGCACAAGGTCGCAATTTCCCCTGACCATCCTCCTGCAACAGAGCACCCCCATAAGCCCAAGCGGAGGCGTCACATTGAACTACAAAAGGTCGATTCACATCTGGATGTAGCAATAAAGGGCCCTCAGTGAAAGCCCTCTTCAATCTAACAAATGCTTCCTGACAATCCTGAGTCCAGTCTAATACTGCACCTGGAGACTTGACCTTTCTGGATTCCCCTTTACCCTTCGTCTTCAACAGCTCAGTAAGCGAGAGGGCTATCACAGCAAACCCCGGAATAAAAGTCCGGTAAAAATTTGCTAACCCTAGAAAAGCTTGCAATTGCCGGCGTGTGCGCGGAGCTTCCCAGCTCAACACGTCCTCCACCTTTGCCGGATCCATAGACACTCCATTCTCTCCAATCCTGTACCCTAAAAATCAATCTGATTCTTACTAAACTCACATTTACTCAATTTAACAAATAACTTCGCTCGCCTCAACCGCTCTAATACCTCGCGCACCAACTTCACATGCTCTTCTTTCGTACGGGTCGCCACCACGATGTCATCTAAATAAACAAACACCCCCTTATACAAAAGGGGGTGCAACACCTCGTTAATTAACTGCATAAACAGACCCGGAGACCCGGCCAAACCGAATGGCATGACGAGCCATTCGAACAACCCTAGGGGGCACGAGAATGCGGTCTTCCATTGATCACTTTCTTTCACCCTAATCATATGAAACGCATCAATTAAATCCAGTTTTGTAAAAACTTACAACCTCCCAACAATCCTAACAGATCCTTTATCAACGGCAAGGGGTAGCAGTTTGTCGTACTAACAGCATTTAACCCCCGGTAGTCAATGCACAACCTCAGTTTCCCATCTTTCTTCTCTCTGAACAGCGCTGGCGCAGCCAAAGGGGATTCTGAACGCCTGATAAACCCTTTCCTCAAATAATCGTCAATTTGCTCCCTTAATGCCACTTTTTCCCTGACCGTCATTGCATAGATCTTTGGCTTAGGTAAAACTGCTCCCTCCTTCACTTCAATACTACATTGCACATTCCTCATAGGTGGGAGTCTCTGGGCTAATTTAGGATTAAATACGTCAGCGTAATCCCAATATTCTTGGGGCACCCCTTTCACTTCTTTGCAAATGCCCTTCTCTACCTTAGGGATACATTGCACAGTCCCAGCTCTCCAGTCGATCTTGGGGTTCACCTTTTCTAACCAGGGCATGCCCAACACCACCTCATGGCCTTGTATGGGAGCCATAACAAAATTAATCCCCCTCCCATGGTCCTACTCGCCCTGTTAACCCCTTAGTCCCCACAGAGAAAGGACCTCCTTCTATTGTAGTCCCATCTAATTGTTTAAAGGTGACTGGAGTTTCTAGCGGTTCTGTGTCACCACCCAATTCCTCTACTAATTGCGGAGACATGATATTCTCTGAACATCCACAATCTACTAATGCTTTCTTTTTACAATAAGATCCCCCTTTATCAATCCCAAATCACATTGGATACTACTTCTCACCCCAATGTTTTGGTTTTCAACATTGTCCACCATTGCAGCCTTAGCGGCAGCCATTCTCACTGCAGGCTTCTGAGGGCATTGATACGCATAATGTCCGGACTGGTTACAGGCATAACAGCGGACTCGGCTCAATGTAGGCTTCTTGCTGCCACTGGGACGGCTGTCGCTGACTCGCTTAACGTCCATGTTTCTGGGTTTGTTCTCACTCCAAGCACGACCCATGCCTCGCGACCTCATCGGTTGGCCTCGCCGCCTCTGCACCTGTGCCAGGATCCCCTCTACATTGCCAGCCAGTTGAACCCATCCGTCAATGTCCCTGGGTCATCTCGGTGAAGACACCACTCCAGAACCTCTTTGCGCAATCCATCTTTGAACAGTTCTAGCAAGGTAGCTTGCTACCATTCAGCCACTTTTCCAGCAAGACCCATAAATTCTTCAGCATACTCAGTCACTGACTTGGCACCTTGGGTCAAGCACCTTAACGCCTCCTTCGCTTTGATCCTTTCTAAAGGATCACGAAATCTGTTCTTGATGGCATGCAGGAACCTCCTCACCGAGCCCAGGCAGGGATCTCGGCCTAGTAATACCTCTTCCCAACCCTGCTGGTTGGACTCTAGGACCCCTCTCCGGACTCCTCTGGCACTCCTCTCCCATCATCCTCACTCGATGGAGATCTAGGACACTCCGGGATCGGATTCTCTCGGTTTCGGCTTTGGTTCCTCACTCCCGAAGGAGATCTAGGACGCTCACTGAAAGCCCCGTCCATCCAGGAGTAATAGGTGAAGTCTCCACCTCCCGGGCCTGCCACATCGACTCTCTCTGGTCCCTCTCATCCACTCTGGGTCATCCGGCTTACCATCTGCACCACTGCCTCCACTTTGCAGTTCAACACATCAATCTCAGATGGTGGCTCCGGTTCTGTGGTCTCACTACCACCTCCTGTTGCCAGGTTCAACAGCTCTCTCTGAGACCGCTTCTCACGATCTTCCTGGATCCCTTCCAGACGAGCGCCTTTGCACTCCACCGCCTGGTCTTCCAAGCGAGCCTCTCGGTGCTCCGCCGCTCGAACAGCGCTCCTGCGCACCTCCACCCAAGCCTCACCCCTCTCCTTCGCTCGGCTCGCCATCATTTCATCCACCCGAGTTTGCCACAGTTGCTCTCCTTCACGGAGTCTCCTCTCCTGGGCCGTCATCTCTCGGGATTCATCTAGACTTCCCACACGGTCAAGAGTGGTCCACTCCCACTCCTGAGTTCTCCGGATTTCCTCATTATCCTCCAAAATCCAGCTGTCCAGATACTTTTCTTCGTTCCACGCCAACCTCGCCATCGCTGGGATAGTTGGTCCGGGGCTTTAGCTTCTGTAACGACTCCACAATACACGGTAGGGACACACGTAGACGTCTTCTTGGTCCAACACGATTTTATTGAAGGTACGCCACCCGTAAAGCTAAAGCGCCGGCCCGCCACCCAAACACACCTTAAATACCCCGGTAGCCCCTCCCCTACCCAATGCAATGTCCAAGCAGGGTGTCATCATGCTCCGATGAATCAGCAATCCCAGTAGTCCATAGGGGCATGACCCCAGGGTCACATGAGTGACGTCATGAGTCCAAATGTCCAATGTCCATGCCAGGAGGAGTTACCTCACTTCCCTCTCTGGCACCTGGAAGTTACTCCACTCCCAGGCTGATTCAGCAATACCAAGCACACATGGCCAAGGTCACTCCAGGAACTGGGCTAAAGGTCGTTGCAGTTTCATGACAGGTTGGGAACATGATCTCCCTCAAAGCTCAGGTTCCCCAATCCTGACAATGGGGATACAAGCAACCATCTCCAAGATGTTCCTGTGTGGTACTGTTCTTTGTTAAGCCCTGACTAATAAACAGGACTGAGGGATCATAGGAGTTGAAGTTGACAACATCTGGAGGTCACCAGGGTTAAGAAGAATATCAAACAATATTTCCATTCAAATATTAGTAATAGAATGAATTCTTTCTTTTGCATTCTTAATTTTTTAAAAAATATGGTCCCTACCAAACTTGAACAAATGAGTATATATGGTTGCCTAATTCATAATCTAAGTTTGTCAACATGGAGACCCAGGTCTCTGCGGCCAGCAGGGCATCATTCTTTCACCTACGTCAGGCTAGGCGACTGGCACCCTACCTCTCCAGGGACGATCTGGCCACGGTGATCCAAGCGACGGTCATCTCGAGATTAGACTACTGTAACGCCCTCTATGTTGGCCTTCCCTTGGCGACAGTTCGGAAACTCAAGCTGGTGCAGAATGCCGCAGCTCGCTTGCTGACGGGAACGTCGGTAAGGGAGCATATTACGCCCATCCTTCGGCAACTGCACTGGCTGCCTGTTGAGTACCGAATTGCCTTCAAGGTGTTGGTGTTAACCTTTAAGGCTTTACACGGCCTAGGGCCTGCGTACCTGAGGGACCGCCTTGCCCCATACGTACCCCCGAGATCACTACGTTCAGGGGAGTCTAATCTCCTCCTGGTTCCATCAGTCCGCACCTGCCACTTGTCCGCGACTAGGCAGAGGGCCTTTTCCGTGGCGGCCCCGGTACTCTGGAACTCTCTCCCAGATGATGTCCGTGCCGCCACGGAGCTCTTTTCGTTCCGCAGGGCCTGTAAGACCGCCCTGTTCAAATTGGCCTTTGGCTAGGCTGAATAAGCCAAATGTACTCTTTTTCTGACTAGTACCCGGACCCTGGAACGCCATGGCCTGACACAATTGTTATACTCGGGACCAATGTGTATTTTATGTTGTTTTATGCTGTTTTATTGTACGGCGTCATGAATGCTACATGGCAGCCGGTTTTATGATGTTATCCGCCCCGAGCCTGCTGGGAGGAGCGGAATACAAGAAGGAACAAATAAATAAATAAATAAATAAAAATAAATGGCTGTTCGAGCATCCAGGATCCAGTTGTAATCTCAAGTGATTAAATAGATTGTTGCATGTTGCCAAATATGGGATGTGAATTAAAACTGAAATTAAAACCTCCTCCTAATCTGAACTAGAATCACCATGTGTTCTTTACCTCTGTCTTGTTCTTTTCAGTTTATTGGTTTTTGTCTTTATAACTCTCCGCCCCGCCCCCCTTCACCCCCACATGGGCTGATTTTTCTTTTTGCTGTTAATCTTCTTTGTTCTCTTTTGAAGGAAAATTAATCTCATCTATGTGTGTCTTCTCATTTTTTTCCTATAAGAATTCTTTTCCACCCTCTGTCTTTAGAACTATATCAGGAAAATTGGAATTCATTTGGGTGATGCCCGATGCAACCCTTATGGGGTCTATCAGTGTGACTTCCACTATTTTGACATTGAATTTGGTGCAGGCTGACAGGCTGAATGGGTTGTTCTGCTTCTTCCTTGCTTCCCTGTGGGTCTTATTTTTCATAGCTTTATACTTTTCTCGGTAGGAGAGAATGCATGTTCTAATTATATGAGATGAACTTGGCATTTATAATGCTGATAATTTTCATATTTTCAATTGAATGCTCAGCCAGGTACTATACATGGTTGTCATTTCTAGATAGCTTTCATTTTTCTGAATTATTCTTGGGCAACAATTTTGAGGTTTTGCAAAAGCATATCCATGGACTAAAAGAAAAAAAGAAACTGATAAAAGTGACAAGATTACACAGGCAGATAAAAAACATGAGCTGTAGCTCTTTAGTTCTGGCTAGACATTCTGATGGTGTTTCGATAGTGAGATAAAGAGTACTTCAGGCCATTGGTAAAGAACATTTCAGGCAAATGCTGAGCTGCATTTATTTATGTTTAGTCATTTGTTGTATGTTGCTTTCCCTTCTCATAGGACCTTTTATATTTTAATTCATTTATATTGAGTAGTTCATGATTTGTTTAAGTGGAATATCCAAAGGTGATATTGATCACAGTGTCAGAAGGCAGTTCTTCTTAAAATTAAGTACAAGGAAAAGCTGCATTATTTCTTGTATTTCTCTGGTTCTCCCAATACAGGCAGTCCAAAAGTTACAAACATCTGACTTACAAATGACTCATAGTTAAGAACGGGGGGAGGGGGAGGGGGGGTGAGACAACAGGAAGTGAAAGAAATCTACCCCTCATAAGGGAAAAACACTCCTTAAAGACTTATCTTGGGGGATCTCTCCTGAAGATTTATCACCAATCCTTGTTTCCACAACAAGCCAATTTTTTTCAAAATCATCACCAACAGCCGCTAAGTTACAAGGAGTTTTTGAGTTAGAAGCATCCAACTTCCATATGACCCTTAGTTACAAATTAGAGTGAGACAACAGTATGTGTGAAAAATATCTTGGAGGCCTTGTAGACAACAAGTTGAACATGAGCCAAAAATGTCATGCGGTGGCAAAAAAAAGCCACTGGGATTTTGGCCTGCATCAATAGTATAGTGTCTAGATCAGGGGTGGGCAATTACCGGCCCTCCAGGTGTTTTGGACTTCAACTCCCAGAAATCCTAACAGCTAGTAAACTGGCTAGGATTTCTGGGAGTTGAAGTCCAAAACACCTGGAGGGCCGGTAATTGCCCACCCCTGATCTAGATCCACGGAAGTCATGCTACCCCTCTAGTCTGCCTTGGTCAGGCCACACGTGGAATACTGGGTACTACTCTGGGTACTACAATTGAAGGGAGATGTTGACAAGCTGGAATGTGTCCAGAGGAGGGCAACTAAAATGATCAAGGGTCTGGAGAACAAGCCCCATGAGGAGTGGCTTAAAGAGCTGGGCATGTTTAGCCTGAAGAAGAGAAGGCTGAGAGGAGACATGATGAGGGCCAAATATAAATATGTGAGGGGAAGTCATAGGGAGGAGGGAGCAAGCTTGTTTTCTGCTGCCATGGAACTAGGACGCAGAACAATGGCTTCAGACTACAGGAAAAGAGATTCCACCTGAACATTAGTAATAACTTCCTAACTGTGAAAGTTGTTTGGCACTGGGACTCTGCCCCGGAGTGTGGTGGAGGCTCCTTCTTTGGAAGCCATTAAACAGAGGCTGGATGGCCATCTGTCGGGGATGCTTTGAATGCGATTTTTCTGCTTCTTAGCAGGGGGTTGGACTGGATGACCTATGAGGTCTCTTCCAACTCAATGATTCTATGATTCTATAATGGAAAGTGAGAGTCAGTTTATTCCTAGAAAGGAAAATGCACCCCTATAAGAATATCCTGCGCAAAAAGTGTCTCCACTGAAGCTTTCTCATCAATCCTTGTTTCCACAGCATGCCAAATTTTTAAAAATCCAATTGTCACAAGGACAGAAAGTGAAGTGACATCTTCTGAACTGGGACACAGACATCAAAACAAAAACCATAGGGTGTTAACCCTTCCCTATGCTATCCAAAGTTTATTTATTTATTTATTTATACTTCAACCATTTTCCTTGGACATACGTTTTTTAATTATAATTATATCTGGATCTGGAATGAAAGATGTTCCTCAAGGTTTTCTGCTTGGTGTGACCCTGTTCTCTGTCATTCCATGTCACAAAGGGATTGGGGAACTAAACAAAACATTTTTATTTCTACACAACATCTCACAATTTTTGCTAATTGTCTTTCTAATATGATGCATCATTTATGGAAAAATCCTAACGTGCATACACACTCAACTCTCTGGAAGAGGTAAATTGAATAAATGAAAGGTTAATTAAACATGTATTTTTTATTTGCCCGGGGGGGCTGTATCTGAGTGAGAGAGGATCTACCCTAGCAAACCTTTTGAATCGTTATCCCAATACCCCCATGCATATGGGATATATTGAGCATGGTAATCAGATCATGATATGAATAAAAATAACAGTTTAAATAATATACCAGCATGGCCTTCTCATGGACCACCCTGAGAATTGGGGGGGGGGGGTCTGAAGCCTCTCAAGCCCCCCCACCCCCTGGCTACATGCCTGAGTCCGATACTTTTCTGTCTGTGGAAACTCTTCACAGAAGCCAGAACCCTTAATCACATGAAAACTCTTCACGCATACAAGGGATTCACCACTTCAGACCCTTGGAGCCTGGTTGGGCTCCTGACAAATGTGAAAGTGAGATCTAGTGATTGGAACAAAGAGCTGGCCTTCTGATTGGCGAAGTGGAGAAAGAATGTTTTGAGAACAAAATTATATGGTGTTTGGTCTATTATACAGAATGGCAGTAGCTCTGCAGCATTTCAGGCAAGTCTTATCCTGTGCCCTGTCTGGCAGTACTGGGGATTGATCCTAGGGCCTTTGTAAGCAGTGCAACTGATCTCCAGTTTCTTCTGGACAATGAAGAATGTCTAATCAAGAATTGAAGACCTTAAAACTATGTGGTATTATTGCTTTCTTTAATGGGGTGGGGGTTAAATTTTACAATTATTATCTTGGGTCCAATTAAAATAGAGGAGGCTAATGGGCTGCTTCACTGTAAAAAGTTGAGGGTTTTTTTTATAATTATATAATTTATATGATTGGGATATTAATACAATTAAAGGAATTGGGTAGAGTGGCTGTATTATTCAAAGAAATGTTTATGTTAAGATTACAGATTGCTAATCATAAGGAAAGCTAGAAAAGTTGTTGAAAGGGAAACATTGCTTGAGCAAAGCCTTCCTATTTGGTCTTTTTCTTGCTTGAAATTTCTGGGTGCCCCAGAAGTCATTGTAAGTATTCTATATCAGTGATAGTTACTGACTGTAAGAAGCTTTCCTTGTTAATGCCACTGTCTTTGGATTTCACACTATGCTTTCACAGGACATGATCAGGCTTTTATTTCAGTATTACTATATCAGCTTTACCACTTTCACCATAGATAATGATCCTGACTCTGTTGTGTTCCATAAGTGTGAATGTGATTTGATATCATATATACTTGCGAATTGCAAACTTCTTGGAGTGAATTTATTTGTAGTACTCAGCTGTTCCTCATTTCTTTCTAAGTAGCTACATGTTTTCAAAAATGTTTCATGCTGTTCTACATTACCTGGGCCTCCCACATTCAGCTTATTGGCCAGATGTTCATTACTTGCATACTGTTGTTTTACCATTGTGTTCTAGCTTTCATTATAAGCACAGTCTGCAAAAAGAACATCAGACAAGTGGTACTCTATTCTTCATCTTACAAGAAAGGAGCATTTGTTACAACATCTCTTCTAAGTAGTTCTGATGGTTTCAACAAAATGACACCCTCTCTTTTACACATCTCATATTTGATGGGCTCTTTGATAAAACACAAGTACCACAAGATAAACTGTCTTAAATAAATGACCCTTGACTTAAACATTTATTTCTTTTGAATATAATGTTGATATTACAGACTTTTAAATATATATCATTTACTTTATGTTGGTGAATAATTATTAACATGCATCTTTCAGTTAAGGAGTTGCAAACATGTCACTGCAAAATTTGACCTTTCTGGGTTTTTGGGGAGGGGGGGGGGGACCTCTTCTCACCATTTTAATATTTCTTCACAGATTGTCTAGATTTCCAACAACATAGCCATTATTGGGTTTTTTAAAATAACTTTATAACAGTGAGATCATTGAAGTTTCTCAGACCTATCCCTGATTGAATTTCTACCTGTGGTTCCATTTTTGTTGTTGTTGTTGTTAAAGAAAGATTGTTTGGGAACACATCTACTGTGTTAATTTGAGTCTGCAGATCAAGGGAGGTTCTTTCTGGGAGAAGGTGCAACTTCCGCTAAAGTGGAAAATACCTTGCCCTAACATATGTACCCCTCTTTTCTGTACACACTGTGTTTATTCTTATACCCAGGCTATTTCCCAGTCTTTTTTTGCCCTTTTCTTTCTGTATCTTATCACCCATGTGCAGTGACCTAATGTTTAGACTGCAGTGGCCTTTCCCGCTGCCATTCATTTCTCTCTCCTAATTGTCTCTGTCATATTTATGTCCAGTGCTAAGGTCATGGGGAACCCCCCCCCCCCTTTGTATTGAAAAACATTCTATACTTGATGGTATTCCTTAGTCCTGTTAATTACCTTGTTCTGTGTGGGCTATGTGGTATTGGTATGATTTATGAGAACATGAAATGTGAGTTTAAAGTTCACAATTGAGATTTCAAATAATTCATTGGAAAGTCCATGTCATTCTCTCCGTGGTTTTCCAGTTCCTTACCCAATCTTTAACATTACTTACATGCTTCTCAAGTTGTAAAGCACAAATCTTTAGATTTTGTATATCCATGCAACCATGTATGCTGATAAAACACTGGATATCTGCCACAGTACTGCATACATTGCAAGATTCTTGGTGTGGGAGTGGATAGCAATGAAACTCTTGACTCCCCAGAAGGCTTTGCATCTTCAGGAAGTACTTTAAGTTATTTTAAGAATGCTATCTGCTTTTCTCCTTCATTCTGGAGCATTATCAGATGCATTCTAGGACCCCTTAATTTATGGTGATAACAACCTCTACAGAAGGGCAGTGTATGGACAGCTTAACATACCATATTACCTGTACTTTCTTGCAAATGTATATAATGGGGGAAGCGAAGTATACAGTGCTTATCAGACTGTCTGATATGGAGAACCAGCAGCTATTTTTCCCCATTGTGCTAGAGAGTGGCACCATATTTGGCCCATTGATCTACAATTTTTGTTTTCTTTAGTAAAAACCTTCCAGAGACCACTAGCTCAGGGACCAGCACCAGTTTGTGAACCAGCACCAGTTCTGGGATAAAGGGTCTTTCAGTGAAAGCTCCGAGGCAATTTCCTAAAGAAACCTGGGTTTATAGGATTACAAAAATGTGTATATGCGTGTGGGGGGTTTGTGGGGGTGGGATACTGTAGTGAACCCTTTTAAAAATACTGACATTGAGCCGATTTGTGGCACTCGCAGTTCCGCTTTAGTTTCATTATTGCTCTCTGTGAAGTGAGAATAAAGTAAACAATATTCTTAGGTATGGCAGCTTCCAGTTCTTTTTGAATACATTTCCCATCAGTCCCAGTGAACAAGACCAGATGATGGGAGCTCTAATCTAAAATGTCCCAAGAATTGGTAAGAGCTGTCATAGAATATACCTAGGAATCTTTGTTGCTACATTATTTGCGTATTTGCATTTTTCATTTGAGCTTTACCTTGAGTTGGAGATAACCATAGCCATTGCTTTATAAGTCACCTTTTTGGGAAAGGATTTACAAAATGGGTTACATAATCAAAATATATAAAAAGCAATAAACATAGAGTATAAAAATTAAACTGATAGGTTAATACAGCAACAGCTTAGGTTCTCTAATAATACAGGCATACTTCCTTTAACAGAAAATATGATACCAGAGTCAGAAATAACATAGAAGGAACAGATATTGGTTCTTGAATCATAGAAAAGATTAGCAGTTCAACAAACGTTTTAATAACATCTAGTAATATTAGATAAACAAAAGAACATTGAACCTTCAAGTACCCCAGTGTCTTGTCTCAAAATACATCTGGGGCTGTCTTTCTCTTTTACCAGACTCCCTTCTGATTTTCATTTGATGGCCAGCATATAGATCTATACATGTTTTAGACAGATTGCAGGGGAGTGATGTTCTGTTCCCCTCCTTTTCTCTCTCTGCTCTGTTATCCATGTAACTCTGGAGACTGCTGCTATATGTCTTAGCTGTTGTAGGATGGCTCACACAGCTGCAGTAAAATCAACTGGATTAGAATCCCATTATTTTCCAGCTCGACCTTTTATTGCATTGTTTACTGCAGATATACTGCTGCAAGTCAACACTAAAAGTTTGTTTCTCCAATCCCCCCCCCAAGCAGTGCTCTAAAAAATCTTCCAAACAGACAGAGAATAACGAAGAAAAGGGGAGCTGGGTGGGCATAAAAAGACTTTGTCTGAAAGAGCTTCTTTTTAAATGGATTTGTTGAGTGAGGAAGGTTGGTAGTAAAAAGATTTTTGAAAACAACTTCATCACTTTAAAACCTGTAGTATTAGGAGATCATCTATGCTGTATATGTCCCATCTCAACCTTGCAAGCATCTGTACTGCTAGTGCAAATACAAAGATTTCCTGTATTCTGTACCTTTTTCCAAAATGAAATCTTTGTCCTTAATGCCCACAACTCAAGTCACCAGGAAGTCTGAAGAAAAAAAGTATAAGCTCAGTGGGGACAAAGTCTGCATGCCAGTAGCATCTCTGCTATGGCATGCTATATGTCGAGTACTGCACTACAGTTAATTCCTGCTTGTGTTTGCCTTCCAATGTTTTTGCCTTCACCCTTAACTTAATACATCCATTAAGCATGGTAGCCTTATGGGGAGTCCTAGACTCAGTAAATTTCTCTGTGACAGCAATACATTGTTAACAGGATCCCAGCAGAACCTGAAATTACAAATGGGACCAATCTACTCACCTTACACAGATTGTCTCTGAGTTAATAGCCTGACTCTCCCACGAGGGAGTAATTGTCCATTGTCTCTCCATCTGTCCTCCTTCTATCTATTTGATTAGAACTGGCTTGGATGAGAGCCAGTTTGTGTGCATGAACATTGAGGTTTAACCATTGCTTACTTTGTCCTTTTTAAAGGCCTTGCTTCTATCAGGAAAAAAATTAAACTAGTTAAATCCTCTGGTCGTACCATTTTGTCTTTCCTTCAACTCCCCCCCCCCAATTCCCAGATATTTTTTTAGTTTCCTTTGTTTACTAGTCCCTCTCTCATTTGCCCCTGAGATGAAATGAGCAAAAGTATTAACTGAAGTTCATCAACTTGCAAGCCAGTTTTCTTTTCTCCCAAGCCAGAAGTCATGCATGTTTTGCTGAACAAATTCTGTGTCAGTTCCAAAAGGTTATAACAGAACCTACAATACCTAGTGAGAGGCTTTTGTTTACCTATAAAGATAATATTGCCCTTTTATAATCAATCTGTTTATAACCATATGTGCACATGGGTAAATGTTATAATTATCTCATCATGACCTCCTATTTCAAAAGAGATGCTTATCCAGGACAATGATGTTAATATTCCTTGAAAGGAACATGGCTAGGTGAATATTACTGCAAATGTAGGTCCAACAATTTAAGTAGTTGATTGTTCGTAAATTTGGTAGATCAGAACAATCATTATATACCTTTTACAATTCTCTTCTGCAGATACATTGAATCTGAATTGACATGTCTTGTAAGTTAGACGGAATAATCTTATTCAACTTCTTACCTATTTACCCTGTGTTCATGTTCATTTCTGTTCAACTTCTGTTTGAATATATGGTCTTCTTATAAAATGAAATGTATATAATACAAATGCATATATGGATGTATGTATGTTCTTTCTGTCAAAATAGGGATGTGGATCATATACAGTGTTCCCTCACTTATCGTGGGGGTTACGTTCCGGGATCTCCCGTGATAAGTGAAAATCCACGAAGTAGGGACGCTCTATTTATTTTAATATTTATACATTCTTTTACTAGATATACTGTACATTATTTTAAGTATTTATACACTTAAAATAAAGTGAAGGAAGAAGAGGAGGAAAGGCTCTTCAAGGATGGAGGGAGGGAGGACCGAGGAGGGAAAGCACCTCGGAGAGTGGCGGCAGCAAAACCCCACAAAACAGTGATAACACAATGATATATATTTTAAATTAATATATTTTAAAATCCGTGAAACAGAGAATCCGTTAAACATGAACCGCAAAGTAGCGAGGGAACACTGTACATACACTTCCACCGTGTGTTTTATCTTAAAAGTCTGAGCACTAGATCTCTAGTTTAAGACAAGTGTAAAATCTGAAGGGTATGTTCCATTCCCCACGTTAGTCTAGGAAGTATAGTTGAGATCAGCTTGTGTCAGTATTAATTTTTTTTCCTCATACATCATTTAAAGACCAGTCTTTTCAAATTGGAGTCCATGTGTGTTCTTGTTATTGTTACTATTAAAAATATATCCCCACATCAAGAGCTCTCTGGGTGCTTTCAATAGCATTGAAATAACTTAAACAGACTGAAAACAGCTAGATAGCTTAAATCATCTAAATCATATTAAACAATATAATGAGGTAAAACAGATTTTTGCAATGCAAAAGGTTTCAAAGCTAAATGGTGAAAGGGGTGGCGGCTACTTTAACAATACAAGGAAGGGAGCGAGATAATAACACTCACAATGAGGGTGCAAATAACAGGTATATTCAATAAATCACAAGTAAATCACAAGTCAATGCTCAGCACATTAAGTCATGTACTACAAACAATATAATGGGCAAAACATAAGCCTCATTTGCTGAAAATAGCAGTGGCGGGGAGATAAACCCCAGGCGCGTACTCACGCGGCAAAGGTCCCGTGTGTTGGAATTCCAAATGGAGAATGGTAAGAGATACTCAGTCTGCAACAGTGTGAAGGCAAGACGGGGGACACCAAGCGTCCAATTCAAATGATATTGTAATCCAACAGGAATCCAACGGGTCGACGAATCTGGGAATCCAGGCGCAATCGTTTTGCCCGTATGGGGCTTCCTCTGGACCCGGGACAACAGCAGTTAGCGGGTACAATGGCTCGAAATGATGCTAAGAGGAGTAAACACACACACACACACACACACACACACACACACACACATATATATATATATATATATATATCGTAATCAATTGTAGGCTCGAAAAGGAAAAGCTCGCCGGGCAACAGCAGAATACATACCACAGGAATATCATATAGACATATATGTCTTCAGGTCAGATCGTGGACAACAAATACAATGAGAGTAGGGATTTATAGGGAAATGCAACAAGGTGAGGTACATGTAAAGGAACCAGGTGGAAAGGAGTTACAGGAGGAGTTGATTGATTGGTAATTTAAAATTTAACCCTTGTGGGGCCTCAGTCCCGAGGCGTAAAATCCAGTCACATTCGAGTTGGAGCAGCCGTTTCTTTATGTCCATATGTGGTTGGGGAGTCACTCTATCTAAGACTGACAGTAAAATCAAGGTAATTATGGTTAGCAGAGATGAAATGCGAATAGAGGATTGAAGTGTCATTTTTATCCTTAAATCGAGACTGGTGTTTGCAAATTCTTTTACGGATCTCTCTGCTGGTTTCCCCGACGTAGAGTTGGCCACACCCACAAGTGACGCAGTAGACTGCGTTCTTACTCCCGCACGTGGACCATGTTTTGATCTTAAAGCTTTTGTTGTTATACGGGCTGTGGATAACTTGCTGGGGATTGATATGTCGGCAAATTGAACACTGACCGCATCTATGAGTTTTGGTTTGGGGTTCAGAGGACACAGTTTTAAGTGTATGATCGGATTTGATCAACAGATTTTTGATGTTGCGAGTTTTTTTGTATGCAATCATTGGTGGATCATTAAGGCCAGGGATCTCTTTGATGAGGGGCCAAAAACGTTTGACAGCTGAGACAATCTTCTTAGAATGGGGGGTAAAGGTTAGGGGCCAAATAACCCTGTCCTTGGGGGGGCGTACTTTCTTCTGGAATAACGTATTCTTAGGGGTATGATGTGCTCTTTGCAATGCATTATTCAGTGCGTTCTGAGGATAGCCCCGATCCGAAAGATTCTGGAGTAGGCTGTTAGCGGCTTGGGTGGAGTTCCTGCTGGTGGGTTTTGTGTAGTTCTTAACATTGAGAACTCCTCCTCAGAGTCAAGCTTAAGATAGCTACTCTATCTGATTATGTTCGACGCAAATTGGTCCCCTGAGGCTTAAGAATGCATATTCCTCCTGGGGTATATAAAGAAGACGAAGTGTTCATTAAGAATTGGCACAATATCTTATTGAAATGTTCAAAAGATTTACTTTTATTAATTATTCAAAGGTTTACATAAGAGTTTGAAGCTCTTATTCAAGAGATTTCGGATTTAAGGACCAATATCCACCCCCCTCTCTCGCAACCAGATCTAAATTCCATTAAAACCAAATGTGACAAACTCCATGAGGATCTCAAGAATTATAAACTGGGAAAACTTAAAAGAGACGAGAAAGACTTTGCAACGAACAAAATCTTTAAATGGATTAAAAGAAGAGACAATAGACCTAAAAATGACTCTAGATCAGTTATATTCCCGGAGGAATCATCTGCATCAGGCTACACCACCGAGGATGCTGAGGGACAATCCGATTCCTCAGCACATTCATCTACCAGTGATGGATACAACTTAAGGAACCCCAGACCACAACGATCCAGAAATTTTCGCCGGGCCAAGAACGCCAAAAATAAAACCTAGTCATTAATCTCTCCAAATTCCCACTGACCAAGCACGATCTTAATATCCTCAATAAAGGCCCCTCCTTTGTTTAAACCCCTGACTGTACTACTCTAGATATCCGCAGAGACCTTTCTACTTTATTTCAAACAATACGTCTCAAAGAATATTTTTCATTACACCCTTCGTCTTCTGCCGATATTCATATTCCTCCTAGAATTAAACCTAGAAGTGAGTTCACTCCACCAGTTGTATCTGATAATATAAGATTATTTGAAGACATAGTACTTCAGGAGGTCAGCAAAATCAATCATAAAAAAGATAGATACCACCCAAACCTATCTAAACAGGATATCAACAGACTTAAATTTTTGGGTCAACACCCCCAGATCATCTTTAAAATGGCCGACAAAGGAGGAAGTTTGGTTTGTTTAGAAAGGACCGATTATTTCAAAGAAGCCCAGTTACAACTTTCAAACATCAAATTCTTTAGGCCTATCACTATGGATCCCACTGAAAGATTCCTTAAAACTATTGTGGACACTGTCCAATCCGGAGCCGAAGTGGGTTTTATTCACCCCAAAGTTGCTGATTGCCTGGTGAACTTTCACCCACAAATCCACAATTTTCTTTTCAATAGTAATCATCCTATTATCACACATATCAAACATATCTATAGATATATAGATGATTTATGGATAATTTTGGATGACATTCATCTTCTACAAGAGCTTAGCGATTATTTTAATAGCTGGCATCCAGACATAAAATTCACTTTTCAACATGACTTTAATTCTATCGATTTCCTTGATGTCTGTGTTTTCAAATCCGGAGGAGTTCTCAATGTTAAGAACTACACAAAACCCACCAGCAGGAACTCCCTCCTCCACTACAGTTCCCATCATACTTGGGCGTTAAAGAAAAACTTGCCATATGCGCAATTACTCCGGCTCAAACGGAACTCTTCTACCACCCAAGCCGCTAACAGCCTACTCCAGAATCTTTTGGATCGGGGCTATCCTCAGAACGTACTGAATAATGCATTGCAAAGAGCACATCATACCCCTAAGAATACGTTATTCCAGAAGAAAGTACGCCCCCCCAAGGACAGGGTTATTTGGCCCCTAACCTTTCCCCCCCATTCTAAGAAGATTGTCTTAGCTGTCAAACGATTTTGGCCCCTCATCAAAGAGATCCCTGACCTTAATGATCCACCAATGATTGCATACAAAAAAACTCGCAACATCAAAAATCTGTTGATCAAATCCGATCATACACTTAAAACTGTGTCCTCTGAACCCCAAACCAAAACTCATAGATGCGGTCAGTGTTCAATTTGCCGACATATCAATCCCCAGCAAGTTATCCACAGCCCGTATAACAACAAAAGCTTTAAGATCAAAACATGGTCCACGTGCAGGAGTAAGAACGCAGTCTACTGCGTCACTTGTGGGTGTGGCCAACTTTACGTCGGGGAAACCAGCAGAGAGATCCGTAAAAGAATTTGCGAACACCGGTCTCGATTTAAGGATAAAAATGACACTTCAATCCTCTATTCGCATTTCATCTCTGCTAACCATAATTACCTTGATTTTACTGTCACAGTCTTAGATAGAGTGACTCCCCAACCACATATGGACATAAAGAAACGGCTGCTCCAACTCGAATGTGACTGGATTTTACGCCTCGGGACTGAGGCCCCACAAGGGTTAAATTTCAAATTACCAATCAATCAACTCCTGTAACTCCTTTCCACCTGGTTCCTTTACATGTACCTCACCTTGTTGCATTTCCCTATAAATCCCTACTCTCATTGTATTTGTTGTCCACGATCTGACCTGAAGACATATATCTCTATGATATTCCTGTGGTATGTATTCTGCTGTTGCCCGGCGAGCTTTTCCTTTTCGAGCCTACAATTGATTACGATATATATATATATATATATATATATATATATATATATACTCCTCTTAGCATCATTTCGAGCCATTGTACCCGCTAACTGCTATTGTCCCGGGTCCAGAAGAAGCCCCATACGGGCGAAACGATTGCGCCTGGATTCCCAGATTCGTCGACCCGTTGGATTCCTGTTGGATTACAATATCATTTGAATTGGACGCTTGGTGTCCCCCGTCTTGCCTTCACACTGTTGCAGACTGAGTATCTCTTACCATTCTCCATTTGGAACTCCAGCACACGGGACCTTTGCCGCGTGAGTACGCGCCTGGGGTTTATCTCCCCGCCACTGCTATTTTCAGCAAATGAGGCTTATGTTTTGCCCATTATATTGTTTGTAGTACATGACTTAATGTGCTGAGCATTGACTTGTGATTTACTTGTGATTTATTGAATATACCTGTTATTTGCACCCTCATTGTGAGTGTTATTATCTCCCTCCCTTCCTTGTTCAAAACTATAAATAACAGATTTTCGGTTGTATTAATGAAGCCCAAGGGCTTTGATGAACAACGAAGTTTAAACTTCACAAAGTTTTGACTGACCTGGGATTTGCACAATATTGATCAGGGATTCTTTCATAGCATACATTCAACATATGTTCTTATTGCTGGAAACTTAGAAGGCTCTGGGACCAGAATGGCATGCGGGGCATTGGATATATTGCTAATTCCTGCTCACTCACGTTTCCCCTCCAATTAATATAAAATTGCATTCTGATATTTGAAAAGCAGAAGTGTAAAACCTGTTGCCAGTAGCTTTGAGGGGATTCAGTGTGGCTTTGATTTTTCCCCCCTGAAAGTATTGTCATAATGTCAGCTCCTATATCCCCCTCCATTTTTTCCCTGTCTGACACCATCACTTCCTTATTTGGCTTTTTTTTCAGCCAGCCTTCCTGGGGTCTTGCTGACAGCTTTTTTTTCAAGCAGGTTGCTCCAAACCACTCCACAGGGATGCATTTTAATCACAAGGAAACATGAGAGAAACTAGCAATATCAGAAAATGTTAATTTGGATCAGCCCTCTAGCTGCAGTGGTATGACAGACATTTTGGTCCGAAGCAGTGCAGAATTTAAGTAGCTAGTTGAGGGAGGTGCTACCTTAGGAAGGAATCCAGAGCAGATCACAGCCAGAAGTAGCTATCTGTCTTTGGGGAGATAAAAGTGAGTGGAAATGGAAGGTTGGAATACTCAGGTAGCAATTAAATCAGGTTTGCACAGTGACAAAGAAACTGAATACCATAGTATGGGGTGAATATGTTGATCACAATTTTAATGCAAATACTCTGATACATTCATAACTAACATTTTCTCCATACAAGCAATGTATAGGTGAATTATGGGGACACAGGAGCCAATAGGTTCAAGGCCAGCTCTCTCCTTCCATATTTGCCACAGAATATGGAACGAAACCAGGTTCACACCCCTGCCCCTATTCCATTTCTTTTGAGTGTATAGTCGAAGCTGCTGGGCAGGGCAGTCCAAATAGAGATCACAATCCTAGGAACGAAAAGTGTATGCTATCTCCAGTTTTACACAAATCCCCAGATGGCAAACAGTAGTGCTGCCTATCCATGCGTGATTTCAGATAATGTCTGTATTAGCTTTACACTGGACTTAATCATGGAGTCATTATGAATGCTCTGTCAAATCTGACAGGTGAGATAGGGACCATTAGCACCCATCAGCCTAAACCCTACCCACATTCTTTCCTTTCCAACATCCATTAGACACAGATCAAGCAACAGCTACAAAACTTCAAATGGAGCAATCACAGTTTCTCCTTCGTGTGGTCTGTGAAATGCACACAAGTGGGTTTACTCCCGCGCATGCGCAGAATCTCGGACATACTAGCTCAAAATTAAAGATTTACATATGCCCCTCCCACTCCCCCCCCCCTCATCCCCCAATGCAGCTACCCAGGCAGTTCCTTTTCCGCCTAGCCAGCGTAAGGATCTCTCATTGCTAGCTCCTGACAGAATTCCACGGATTACTTCAAATATTCAGATAAGATACCTTCTCTTTCTTAAAGGTGCTCTAACTGTGGAGCACCCTGCCCCAAGAGGATAGACATCCTAAATGTCTCCTCTGCTTGGGTGAATTCCTCACTCCCCAGTCCTGCAAGTTATGCAGGACTCCTTCTTCTAGAATCCTATAGGACAGTCTTCCCTTCGTTAATCTCCTCAGAGACTGGGCCTTACTTCACAGGGAATGGGCCCTCTCCTCCCTCGAGCCTCCCCCTGCCCTTGCTAATTCAGCCCCTGAGTGATCAGATTATGGCACAGCCAAGGCTCCTGTTCGGACCTGCTCCTTCCAGTCCTGGCGTTCCTATAGCAGCAACTGAAACGCTGCAATTTTGGGAGGTGAGGAGGCCCTGGGGGTAAAAAAATTTCCCCCCTACTTCTCTCTACAGCTCCTCTCCTGGGTTCCCGGGCAGAAACTTCCCTCGCCTCCTCCCCTCCGCTCACTCAGACATCCCATGAGGAGGCCAGCACCACGCGGCCTCCTCTCTCGCCTCGGAGATCGAGCGAGGCTCCCCTGCTTCGCGCGCAGACGCGCGCTCTCTCTATAGAGACCGAGGTTTTTCTCCGTGAGGAGACCAGCACCACGCGGCCTCCTTTCTCGCCTCGGAGGCTGAGCGAGGCTTCCCTGTTTCGCGCTGACGCGCGCTCTCCTCTATGGAGACAGAGGATTTTCTCCGTGAGGAGGCCAGCACCCCGCGGCCTCCTGTCTCGCCGCGGAGACCGAGCGATTTTCGCGTGGAGACGCGCTCCCCCTTGGAGACCGAAGATTTTCCATGAGGAGGCCAGCACCACGCGGCCTCCTCTCTCGCCTCGGAAACCGAGCGAGGCTTTCCCCCTTCGCGCGCAGACGCTCGCTCTCCTCTATAGAGCCCGGGGACTTTTCTGTGAGGAGGCCAGCACCACGCGGCCGCCTCTCTCGCCTCGGAGACCGAGCTAGGCTTCCCTCATTCTTGCGCAGACGCGCGCCCTCCTGTATGGTGTAGGGAAGCGTCGGTGACCGGAGCCTACCTCGGGAGCCTCCTTATGGCTACCCGTCGGTCACCCCCCCCTTTTTTCTTTTCTTTTCTATTATTTTACCCTTCTCTCCTTCCAGGCCTCGGATCCTTGTCGGTATCCGTGGCCCTCTTCTCCCCCCCAATCCGTGGCACCTTCCCTTCAGTCCCCGCAGCCCCTCCCACTCACCCCCTGTTCCTCCTCGCTCCCTCTCCCCATTTCCATTCAAATAATATGTTTCTGGGGATATAGATGACTCTTCTCTATACCCCCATTCCTCTCCTGCCTGACCCTGAGGCTGCTCCTCATCAGGGAAAGACTACAAGTTTCTATTTTTGATTAGATTGGCCAGGTCCCTTACATTACAGCCCTTCCGCGAGCTTTGCTAACCTCGCACGTTCCCTAGATCCCTTCTCCTCTCCCCGGAGAGTGCCAATTTCCTTCCCGCAACATGCGGAAAGACTCCTTGTGCGTTTGTATTGCCTTAATGGATAAGATGCCTCGCAGAAGGCTGAATCCGCCTGAAGCAGCCTACTCGCGGGAGTAGAGCCAGGGAGATACCAATAAAGAGGGATAGCAACTCCGCATTTCCTTCCGATGGGTTGCCTCGCAGAAGGCTAAAACCATCTAAACAGCCTACTCGCGGGAGTAGAGCTAGAGCGATATAAATGGAAAGGGATGGCAACTCTTTGGCAACTGCCCCTGAGACCTCCCTCTGTGCTAAAACTCCCTTCGATGAGCTGCCTCGCAGAAGGCTAAAGCCATCTAAACAGCCTACTCGTGGGAGTAGAGCTAGGGAAATATAATGGAAAAGGGATGGCAACTCCTTGGCAACTGCCCTTGAGACCTCCCTCTGTGTCATAACTCCTTTTGATGAGCTGTCTCGCAGAAGACTAAGGCCATCTAACAGCCTACTCACGGGAGTAGAGCTAAGGAGATATAAATGACAAAGGATGGCAACTCTTTGGCAACCGCCCTTGAGACCTCCTTCTATGTCAAAACTCCTTCCGATGAGCTGCCTCGCAGAAGGCTAAGGCCATCTAACAGCCTACTCACGGGAGTAGAGCTAAGGAGATATAAATGAGAAAGGATGGCAACTCTTTGGCAACCGCCCTTGAGACCTCCTTCTATGTCAAAACTCCTTCCGATGAGCTGCCTCGCAGAAGGCTAAGGCCATCTGAATAGTCTACTCACGGGAGTAGGACTAAGGAGATATAAATGAAAAGGGATGGCAACTCTTTGGCAACTGCCCTTGAGACCTCCCTCTGTGTTATAACCCCTTTCGATGAGCTGCCTCGCAGAAGGCTAAAGCCATCTAAAAGGCCTACTCGCGGGAGTGGAGCTACGGAGATATAAATAGAGGGGTGGCAACTCTTTGGTGACTGCCTCTGAGACCCCCCTTCGGGCCACAACTCCTTCCGATGAGCTGCCTCGCAGAAGGCTACAGCCATCTAAACGGCCTACTCGCGGGAGTAGAGCTAGAGAGATATGAATGGAAAGGGAGGGCAACTCTTTGGCAACTGCCTCGGAGACCTCCATCTGTGCCACAGCTTTTCCCGATGCCTTCCCCCTCTCAGGAGAGCGGCAATCTCCTACCTACACTATGTGGATAGATGAGCCCCCTTGGAAAGGGCCAGCCCACCTACAGTCTCCTCTCAATATGAGACAAACAAGCAAGGGAGCTAAATACTTTAACATATGCTGCGGAGTCCTTCTCCTCGGTTACCGCCTCCCCAGCTTTCGAAACTACAATCTCTCAGTCAGCCCAATCCCTGACATCTCACCAACTCCCTCCCCGGTAACCGAAGGCGCTCTCTGGTTACCACGGCCCTCTCTCCAGACAATATTTCTGAGCTTACATATCCTCTCTACTTTCCACCAGATGGCGTCTAATGAAGCCCGTGGCTGGCTAAACAACTCCTCTTCCCATTCAACCTATTTAATGTCTTGCCACTATATACCTTGAATGCCACCGTTATGTCTACCGGTTTCTCATGGCCTATGGCTAAAACGATAAGACTTACTCACTCATTCACTTCCTGTGACCAGCGACATCTGGGTTGTTTTTACCGTTTCATACGAAATAACCAAGTCTCCCTATCTCACGAAGGGGAAAACCATTATGACATGGCCAAGTAATTCTATTCCTCTTCATGCCTGCTTGCCCGCAAAGCATACTATGAAATGTGGGTGATTACCTTATCCTCGCTGCAGTAAGGTAATTCCTTACCCTGACTGCTGCCTTTGATTAAATCGCTGACACTCTTAACAAACTTCCTTTAGACATTCCCATGGCAGTGACACCCCTGTCTCGGGCACTCACCTGCCCCTTCAACCCACACATTCATCTCCCTAGGAAATAAACAACCTCCTTACCTACTAAAGGTACCTCCTCTGCCGGGGAGAGGGTTCATCCTCAATTCTACATAGCCAAATGTTATGGCTATCAACTTTATTTCTTCGACTACACATCATATCTAATAAAACAAATCGTAGGCAAACAATGCCTCGTGCGTCTTCAGTTACATCAGACTCCACCACGAACGTTACCGCGTTCGCCTGTCACGCCCACGTCCTTAGGACTAAAATTAATACATCAACAGACAGGAGGACACCCGCCCTCCCACCCTCCTCTCAATATCCCTTCGGATATGAGAATGGTCCATTCACCGCGTCACTTTCCTCCGGGCGATTCACCTTCCAGGTCTACAAACTCTCTAGCCGACTCACTGGGCAGGACTTCGCCCACCATTCACGAGTGGCAGCTCAGCCCCCGCCCCTTCTCCGTGATCAGGCGCTGGGGCACTGCGCAAATAGACCTATTTGCCTCACACCTTTGCACTCACTGCTTTATGTATTGCACGAGACTCCACCCTCACACATCCCCAGATTGTCTAGGAGACACGTTCCTATACCTATGGTCTCCGGGTCCCCTCTATGTTCTTCCCTCTTCCACTCCTACAAGAGTGCCCACAAGGTTGTTTTCCGACAATTCGGATGGCATTCTGCTGGTCCGTGGTGGCCCTGCCACCCCTCCGACCCTCCCCCCTCATAATTCAGGCAGACCAAACATACCTACCACAAAAACTTACACCTACAGATAGAATAAGTTCCGCAAGCTTGCTCAGCCGCTTGACTATCTGCCACAGTCGGCCCCTGCTCTCTGGTTTTCAAAGTCCTGATTGATCTTCCCATTAAGGGTTCCCCCTCTTTCTATCAAGTGCTACTTACTATCTCCCTCCTGCTACAGGTGGAAGTTTGGCGTCCGGTCCTTCTTTCAGGATCCCTTACTGGGTATGCTCCTATACGGACACAAAGTCCTTTCCTCGAATTCTCCTCCTCCATTTAGAGTTAGAGTTGGTTCTCCAAACTTTCTAACCACCCTTCAAACCCATGCCACCATGTCATTTTCCCACCTGTTCTGGAAGCCGGCCTTCCTCGTGACCGTTACTTCAGTCATAAGGGCTAGTGGCTTGACAGCACCTCGCCTTGATTCTCCATTCCACCACTCCATGAGGACAAGTGATCCTTCGGGCGGATGTCACTTCCCGTCCTAAAGTTGTTTCCCATTTCCTATGTCCCGGAACTTTGTTCTCTCAGCCCTCTTTTAATCCTCATCTCCCCTGGAGATCGTCCTCCACGCCCTCGTGTTAAGACGGATTTTTCCTTCTACTTACATAGGACAGCCTCCTTACAATCCCCCTAGTTGTTTCCTTATTTTAAAGGGGACTCCATAGGGTTCCCTTACCTCTCGATGTTTGGCTCCTTAGATAGCCCTGTCAATCCGATTGGCTTATCAGTTAGCCCCTAGGAATTGCTTGCTGGTGTTACAGCCCTCTCCACAAGGGCAGCTTCTACATCCCAACTATTTTTGCGGGATGTTCCTGTTCAACAAATTTATACGGCTGCTATCGGGTGAACCCCTCTACGTGTGCAGCCCATTACAAGCTCGACGTTCTCGCAAGAAAGATGCGTCATTTGGCAGAGCTGTCCTGTTTGCCTGTGTGGCATGACCCGCCTCCTGGGTACATGAGCTTGTTAAGTCACCCACTTGTGTGCATTTCACAGACCACACGAAGGAGAAGGTTAGGTTGCTTACCTGTAACCGTGTTTCTCCGAGTGTAAGGTCTGTGAAATTCACACAGAACCCACCCGTCCTCCCCTCTGATGTCATGCCTAGGTTCCTGCTGCTGTCTGGCGGTAAGGAACTGCCTGGGTAGCTGCATTGGGGGATGAGGGGGGCGGGGAGTGGGGGGCATATGTAAATCTTTAATTTTGAGCTAGTATGTCCGAGATTCTGCGCATGCGCGGGAGTAAACCCACTTGTGTGAATTTCACAGACCTTACACTCGGAGAAACACGGTTACAGGTAAGCAACCTAACCTTATTGAAGTTCCCGTCAAACCCGAAAACCAATCAGCAATGAAGAGGGACAGCACATCTCAACCAACTAGTTTGTGGATTCTAGCTAGCCCCAGACTGGGCCAGGTTTTTGTATGAATGGGGGGAAGCATCAGTGCTGCCACAAGAAGCCTGCCGACCTGGACACCATGGCAATTTTCCCACCCAGGCATTAAAAAAATCCAGAACTGGCATTGCAATGGAGAAAGTAATGAGGCCAGTGCTTCTTTTAGCTTATCCCAGATCTCACCTTTTGCCAGTGTACTCAAAGAAGGAAATAGTTCCTTTTTAATATAAGCATTAAGGTATAATAATGGACTCATTGATAAGTCAACCCAGGCTTTTTGCATCCATTTTTATTTAAATTTCTAGACCTATACATTAATATGTATGCAATATGCTGTGCAGATCATAAAGTGCTGTGTCCAGTTCCAGTAACATAGCCAAACTGAAGAGAAAACCTACTGGTACTCCGCTTTTTCTAAAAAGGAGCTTCTTCATGATTTTTTTAACTGTCTGTGATCAAAAGGAATAGTGCCATCTGCCATGTTGAGATCAATCCAAAATACCTTGGTATGTTAAAATAATTTGTTTGGAAAGCATTTGCTTGCCCCCCCAGCCACTATAGGCAGGACTGCATTTCACATTAATGACTACAGTCCTCTTAAGCAGAGGCTAAAGCATTGTTTCTAGTTTGTAAGTTTTCAGAATTCTGCCAAGAAAACGCTATCCAACAAGTAAACACTCCCTCTGTGACTATTTACATTATCTGTTAATTCTGAAAGCTCATTTCATGATTATTTAAGGGTTTGGAAGCACTGCTGCTCATGAATCCTCTTGGCTTTGATTTTTTGCATTAAAGATATTCCCAAAAATGGCACAGTGAAAGATTACAGCAGGAACTTGAAAAAGAATAGGGAAGTTGATGGTTGGTTTCTAATTCAAACAGAAACGTAGAGCTGTATTCTCAGCAAAGGGTGACAGAAGACTATAGCAAGTTCCCATTTTGAAAAACAAGGCTGTTAGTATTTTGAAGAAACATACTTCAGCAGTAAAAGAAATTGTAGATGTTTTTGTTAATCTCATTATGAAAAAATGAATGTTGGCCATTGCACCATACATATAGCAGATGGGGATGAGTAAGTAAATTGACTGAAGGGAATGTATTTCTTTTTCCAGATTAGTTACAAAGATGGGAGAAAACAAACACTTAAGATATATTTGGATCTTTCTAATTGTGAATTGTCTTACTATGCAAACAACTAACCCTTATGTTTGTTACTGCAGCCATTCTGATCCATATAGCTTTAAAGAAATTGTACTTTCTTTATACATGATGGAATATAATCTTCTCAATCATACTAAACCAGGGCTGTCCAACTTCTACTGGCCCAAGGGCCGGAATTCCGGTCACTGATCACCTGGGGGGCCGAAGGGTCTGCCTCCGCCCCCGGCTCCACCCCCTCCCCGGCTCCGCCCCCTCCCCCAGCTCAGCGCCAGGTGATCAGTGATGTATACATACATTAATAAAATATAATAATAACAGAAAGGGACATGGATGGAGGGAGGGAATATACATACATTAATAAAATATATAATAACACAAAGGGACATGGATGGAGGGAGGGAATATACATACATTAATAAAATATATAATAACAAAGGGGCATGGATGGAGGGAGGGAATATACATACATTAATAAAATATATAATAACAGAAAGGGGCATGGATGGAGGGAGGGAATATACATACATTAATAAAATATATAATAACAAAGGGGCATGGATGGAGGGAGGAAATATACATACATTAATAAAATATATAATAATAACAAAGGGGCATGGATGGAGGGAGGGAATAAATAAGGGAGGGATAAACATACAAATAAATAACATAAAAGCAAGAATTAAAGCAAGGAAGAAAGGAAGGATTGAAGGAAGGAGCCCACCCCACAGCAAAACAGCCCTCTGCTTCAGCCTACCTTCCAGTAGCCAGACCACGAGAGAGAGCTGGACCACAAGAGAGGCAACGACCAAATCGCGTCTGTGTGGGCTGCAGGGATTCAGTAGCTGAGATTTCGGCAACCGGAGCAGGTATCGCGAGACTACACCAGCCACATGGGATTTCGATCTCAATGCAGGCGTGATCTCACGTTGAGATCGAAATCCTGTGTGGCTGGCGTAGTCTCGCGATACTTGCTCCGGAACCCAGAAGTGGGTAATTTTTTTATTATTATTTAATTTATTTTTCTAATTTTTTTATTTATTAAAAAGCTGAGCGGGCTGCAGGCAAGGGGCTGGCGGGCCGTGTACGGCCCGCGGGCCGCCTGTTGGACAGGCCCGTGCTAAACCATTAATACTAATAGTGGAGCCCCCAGTGGCACAGTGGGTTAAACCCCTGTACCAGCAGGACTGAAGACAGAGGTTACAGGTTCAAATCTGGAGAGAGCGTGGATGAGCTCCCTCTATCAGCTCCAGCTTCTTATGCGGGGAGATGAGAGAAGCCTCCCACAAGGATGGTAACACATTAAAACATCCGGGCATCCCCTGGGCAATGTCCTTGCAGAGGGCCAATTTTCTCACACTGGAAGCGACTTGTAGTTTCTCAAGTCGCTCCTGACACGACCAAAACAAAAAGGTGCTAATAGTAGTATTATACACCTCATTTCTGTAAAACCAACACCCTTACGTATAACAAATTAAAAACAGTAAAGCCAATGATCTAGCAAAACCATAATCATCATTATAACACAATCAACAAAACTACTAAAGGTAATGTCAGAGGCCAATATAAATCTTGAAACATTTTCTAAAGGCAAAGGCAGTGAGGACCGGTCATACCTGGGGACAGGGCTATTCCACAATTAGAAGCAAACAGGGAAAATCTGTAATGTGTGTGCTCTCCCAAGTGGGCACCTGCTGGTAACAGTATTCACAAAAAGGCTTCTTCAGATCTTAATAACCAGCCAGGTTCATAGGCTGATCCATTACATAGTTAAGTAATAGGCTGTTTCAGGGTTTCAAGCTTAAACTCAACAAATTGAATTGATCTTACAAACCAATGAGCAACCAGAACTTTTAGTGTCCAAGTTGCACGGATTGAATAGCAGTCTAGATGCTGCAAATTGTACCAGCTAAAGGTTGTAGATAGTTTTCAAGGCCAGACAGATGACTACAACCTCTTGGAACAGTGTAAGCTTGATATGGCCAAGACAACTGTTGCAAAGCTAGGCTCCAAATATTTCCAGAGTAAGTACTATTGGATCTTTCTCAGAAATACTGCAGCTTCATTTACCAACGTTGGCAATTGCAAAGATGTGCTGCTGGCTTACAACAAGATGTAGTTGATATTTGTACATTCGTTCGAAGGTAGAGAATTATTTCCTAACTTGGCCAAGTGAATTTACATGTTGGCAGCTGCTATTAAAAGTGCATAATACTGTAATATCAAGAATTGTAGAGAGGTCCAAGAATGAAACCCCAGTTAGTTAATAATGGTATAGATTGCGGTTCTGTACAATATCTCAGTGACTCAGTAGACTAAAAGAGAAAATGATGATTGGATTAAGGGATGGTATGTGCTAATTGGCAAGTGTTGCATTCTAAGTATCTAAGATAGGTTTCCACAGTGGATCTCATACTGTGAGGAAATTGTAGGGTCAGTCCACCACTAAGGTCAGTTCTAAGAAACCTTAGATTGCCATGATACATGGGAATAATGTATTTTTCTGCACCATTTATTAGAAATTGCTATTTCACGTATATATTCTTTTGTTCAGTCTGACAGATATTCAGGCACATTTGAAAATGAGATGATGGTACTTAATATTTCTACAGCATGTTTCAAATGTTCAAATCACATTATCTCAGCAATGCTTGCTGTAGTCATCAAAGGCAAGACACTATTATCCTCGAATTACAGATAGGGAGTATATACATTTGTTGTAACTGAGATAGGACAAAGACTTTCGGTATAAACATAAGCAAGAACCAATGTGTTTTTAAAATCCTGTTTTGTTTTAGAACAGAGGATTAAATCAGCCTTTCAGCCTGGTATTATTATGGTTTCTAATTTTGCTGTTGATTTGTATTATATCCCAAGGAGCACTTCTTTGTCTTAAGAGATTGAGTTGACACCAGCAGGTAACTCTGGAGTAGCATCAAGAACGAGGAAAATGTCTTTTTGCCAAATTTATCTGTCATCTTAGGATACGCTATGACTGGATATGCCCAGAATACAATGACTGAATGCCAGATTCTTGCTGTGAACCATAAAAAGACCTTAATTCTTAATCTTCTTCTTTAAATCACATAACAGCGATGTGAAAAGCTTCTTCTGAATTTCTAAGTCATAACAGTCACATCAAAATAGAAAATGGAACAAGTGATTCATTTATTAAACTGCCAATAAAATAGATTTCTTCAGGCACTGCACAGTATTAATTTAAAAATAGGAGATTTTAAAAAAAAATTGCAATAAAATCAAATAACATAAAACTAATGGAAATACCAGCATAGCATAAAATATTATATTGGTTCGAAAACTAAAACAATTGTAAAAAGGAGAGGCAAAATCCCAATGCAGGGACAAACATGAAAAATCTTCAGATACTTTAAAATCCAGTAAGGATAAAACTTATTCTTATTTGACTAATATTTCCCTAAAGTTTTAAAATTACATAAAATGTCTCTCATATTTGGGTGTCTGAAGTTATTAGTATATCAGAAATATATACGTCTCACTATTTTTCCATAGAAGGTCCAAAAAACTCTTGCTAGTGTTGGGAATCTCATATGTATACTAATAGTATCTCCAGAATACAGTAGACTCTCTGGTAATGAAAACTCAAGCAACTAGAACCCTCAAGCAACCACAAAAATATTTTAAAAATGGTATTCACAAACTGTTTTTATAATACAGTAAAACTGTTTTACATTATGTTAAGTTTGTTTTTTATTTGTCGTTATTTGCTTTTAATTATTGTATTTCAGTATTACTATCAAGTCAATATCGAGTTTATGGTATGGTATATCAAAGGATATAGTATTAGTAAGGCTTATTTTTAAACATAACTCTCAAGGAACCAGAAACTACATTTATCCAGCATCTACGAATCCCAGTGGGTGCTGGTTAACGGCAGTACCTGATTTACAAACATTTTATTTACAAACGTCTCATAGTTAAGAATAGAAGTAAGACAATAGGAAGTGTAAGAAATCTAGCCAGGAAGGGAAATTCACTTCTGTAAGAGTTATCATGGGGAGAAGGTGTCTCAGCTGAAGTTTTATCACCAATCTTTGTTTCCAAAACAGCCCCAAATTGCATTTCACTGAGACAGAAAGTGAGGTAAAATCTTCTGAACAGGGGCACAGATAGCAAAACAAACCACACAGCGGTGTTAACCCTTTTCTATGCTATCCAAAGCTTATGGATGGGTGGGTGGGTGGGTGGGTAGGTAGGTAGAGATAGATAGATAGGGTGGAGTTACACTTAAAGAATGTAACTATTCCAACTTACATACAAATTCAACTTAAGAACCTACAGAACCTATCTTGCTTGTAACTTGGAACTGCCTGTATATTTTTGTGGGGTTTCTCCTTACAAGTCTTGCCTCTAACAGATTTTAGCATGTACAGTAAGAAAGTCCTATGGCACTTCTGAAAACATACAATGACAGATTGAAATGGCTGTTCCTTGTCGAAATTCAGAGTGTGGGAAATATCTGAATCCAGACCATTTTACATAGCATTACATTTTTTTACTAGGCATGTGAGTAATTTCCAATATACACTTTTAGTCATGGGGAGTGATTTGGTGGACTACTACTGTAAATACAACAGTGTTTATAATTCAGCCTCACTGCTAACATGAAAAGACACAAATAACCAGGTTGAAATTTCTGGAGCGTGAAAGGTCAAGGAGCCAGAAAAGATCAGCTCTCACATCTAGATATATTATTCTGTGCTGTATTAACATGGCTGAATTGAAAGTAACTGGGAAATACTGGCATTGGGCTGTCTCGACAACTGTACCTAGATAGGGAGCACAGTGGTGTTATAGAGAGATGGGAGAAAAAGACGTGCATGCATATGCAGCTGGCATGAGGCAGGAAAGGTATTTTAGATATTATAGAAATTCTTTCTCCTCTGCACTTTATCAGAAAAGAAGCATTTATAATAGTAATACATATTTTTATGTAAGTATTAGTTCCGCATATAAGCACAGCTTCTTTTCTGCATAAAAGCACAGCTATTTTAACCAAAGCATAAATTTAATTCCAGGCCCCATTTTTCCTTCATGTACTCAACCACTAAGCTCTAGTGTTCTATAGGTTTTCCTACAGTTTTTCCCTCTTAAAATGTGTTTGTTTGTCTATCTCTGCTTAATCGAGAAGTTTCATCATCCATTTCATCCTAGTTGATGTCTCAGGTTATTTCTATTTCTGTGCATTCTAGCTGCAGTTATCACATGCTGAAGAATGTTTCCCTATTCCTCTTCAAATTGATCATTCATTAGTTAAGAAGAAGAAAAGTCTGCTTTAAACTAGATGTTTATCTTTAATATCTCTTCCAAATTGTGATATACCAGCTCCACTGGTTGCTAATTCAAAGTGCAGGTTTTTGCCTAATAAGCCCCAAACAGCTCGGGGCCTGCCTATCTTTGAGACCACATCCCCTGCCCCCCAGGTTCCTGCGCTAGCATTAAGATCTGCCAGGGAGGTCCTCCTCACGGTCCTGCCATCATCACAAGTACGGTTGGTAGGGACGAGGGAGAGGGCCTTCTCAGTAGAAATCCCCGGCTTTGGAACAATCTCGCCAGGGAGATTAGGCAGGCTCCCACACTGTCCTCCTTCTGGAAGAAATTGAAGACTTGAATGTTTGGACAAGCCTTTGAGAATATCTAGTCCCAATTGTCTGCAATTAATCCCACAGCACTGCACTTTCATCCCATGCCCTCATTCATTAGCTAAAATTTGCACTAACCTATTCCCTGCTCCTGTTTACAGTTGACTATGTTTTACGACAATTCTCATCATAGGTTATTGGGTGCTGTTTTGAGCTTAAACTTTGTTTTATATGCTATTGGTTTTATCTTGTATTGCGTGTTTATTTTAAGCGTTGTTTTAGGTACACTGTGCCATATGTAAGTCACCCCAAGTCCATTCAGGGAGATGGAGGCAGGGTACAAAAATAAAGTTGTTGTTGTTGTTGTGATTGTTGTTGTTATTATATTATGTGTAATTGCAATCTGGCAAATTAGAAGTCACACACACACACACAGTTTAATTTTATTTAGTATAGTTAGTGTGGAGGTAGTATATTAGTGGTAGAGAGTGTGTGTGTGTGTATATATACAGTGTGTATATATATATATATATATATATATATATATATATATCTGTGTAATTGTTTAGTAGATTGTAACTTTTTCCTTTTTTGTGTTACTTTTCTTTTTGTATGCCCATAGCATCGGTTTTACATAGTTAAACTATGTATGTTAATACATTTTTTAAAAGACTGGAAAAGCATTTTTACCCTCTGAGTTGGACAGGGATGGGAATCATGTAGCCTCCAGGCCTGACTAATGTAAGGAACAGTGAAGTGAGCTGGAGGCTTCAGACCAGTAGCATTGGGGGACTCCATGCTTTCCCTCAAAATCTAGAAGTTTAATCCAACAGACGCAGTGTGCAAGGAGAATGTCCTCTTTTGTTCCTTCTTGCTTTTGGGCAACATAGTCCATTGAGCAGAAGCTCACTCTGTTTCTATAAATGAGCTGTGTTTCAGAGGGGAGCGAATTGAGAGCAGGGACATACTTTCACACCGCTTCACTGGTTTGGAGGAGACTGGGCATAAGGCACCAGTTAGAAATCAGAGGAAAGAC
Organism: Anolis apletophallus; assembly: GCA_030556195.1. Taxonomy (NCBI): domain Eukaryota; kingdom Metazoa; phylum Chordata; class Lepidosauria; order Squamata; family Anolidae; genus Anolis; species Anolis apletophallus. The sequence continues at coordinate 65,980,388 of JARBWK010000002.1, read as the reverse complement.
ACCTGTTCCCTCCTTATGTGAGTATAGTTGCAGACATAATGTTTCGACATCAGTATCCTTCTATTGAGGAAAAGGGAAAGTCTCCTGTTGCTTTGGAGAAGGGCCATTGTCCAGCCTGAATGACAGGAAACTATCCAATACTGCAAAGTGGACACTTGAACCTGACAGTTAGAAACCCAGTATAATTATTTAGGTGGGGATGAAGGGGTGTTAAGTGTTTTCATCTGTGCTTTGGAGCCCAATTGTTGAATTACATGGTTATCTGTGGAGCAGAAAGGAAGAGGAATACATTTCCCTCTTAGTGCTGCATAAACTTTCTTTGCGTGCCTTTTTCAAAACTGTGCCATGTCTCTTTGTCCTCTCCTGCACTTTTCTGCAATTTCCCCATATGTACTTTACTTATGAGAAGAGAACATAAAGCGTTCTCATTGTGGTATTGTGTGTGTGTGTGTTCCCCTCTAAAAGTGCCACTGTTCATCCAGTGGCAGGTGCAGGCCAGCTGTTGTCATGGCAACAAGGGAAGAGTGAGAAAATCGGCTTAATTCTGCAGCTGATTATCAAGGGGGGAGAAGAGATAATTGCAGCAAGGGGGGGGGGCGGCAATTATGCGAGAGCAGCACAGATGAAAAGGCAGGGCACAGATACTCTTGGTTTGTCATACCCCGCTGTAGCCTTTTATGTCACAGCAGCCAGCAAAGTGGCAGAAAATGAGAGACAATGCTGTTTCAAGTAGGGCAAGATAAGCTCCTCAAGGGGGGGTTTCACCTTCGGAAGGGCAAAACACAAAGGCTCATTAGAAAAGGGGCAGAGAGACTAAAGTGCTCCAGAGGAAAGCGGTCCATTTACCTGGCAATGAAGGACATGCATTCAAGGGCATGGAAAGCATCCTAAGTACTTTGCTCCTTCACAGCCTGACACAGACATCGGCATCTCATGGTGAGGACAGGCCCCCGGCATATTATTGCATGTTCACAGCTGCGGTCTTAATCTGCCGTCGCAGTCCCTGCATGAAGACCAAGGAAATGGGATTCTGGATTTGCTGATTGGTAATAAAATACACTCTCTCAGTGCAATGGAAGGCAGTGTCCTGCCTACTCTGATAAAAGATCATGCCACAAAAAGCATTTGATGGGTTCACCTTAAGGTCACCATAAGTTAGAAATGACTTGAAGGCACAAGACAATAGCAAAAGTACCTCTCAGTTGTGTATATCAGAATTGAAGTTTCATACCCATTACCAGATCACTACTTGGGAGCTAAATACTCCCTTCCTTTCTTGTGATTCACAATTCATGCCAAGTGATCGCCTGATAATAAGTTTTAAAAACACGGAAGGGTGGAGTTTACCCTGAAATGCTAAACCATGAATGTTGTCATCTTTTATTCAGTAAAGTGGATGACATGTCTTTTAATTTGCCATTAATGGCATTGGTAGTCCACGCCTTAGTCATATCCTGTTTGGATTACTGCAATGCTCTCTACATAGGGCTGCCTTTGAAGATGGTTCAGAAACCAAGTTCCCAGAGGTTCATTAAAAGATTTAAAATTGACTATAATTGCAATAATGTTCATGGCACCGGCCGGCCCATCAGGGCCAGAGTGGAGTGATAATATAAGATTGGAGGTGTATTAGCTGACTGTTATTCTTTAGTCCTCCTCCTCTCCATATGCTAGAAAGCACAGATGGGTTTTTAATTTTTTTTAGGGTAAGGAGGGAAGTGGGCTGTTTTTATCTCTTTAAGAAGGGTGTCCCAGAGGTGAGGTGTGATCACAGAGAAGGCCTTCTCTCTCATTCCCATCAGCCGTACTTGAAAGAGGGGTGGGACCAAGAGTACGGCCTCCTCCACTGGCTAAAGTGTCCGAGTTGGTCTATAAGAGGAGATGAAGCTTTTCAAATAGCCTGGATCCGAACCATTTAGGGGTTTAAACATAATGGCCAGCACTTTTTTCCAGTCCAGACGCAAACCGGCAGCCAGTGGAGCTCCCGCAACATGGGAGTGGATCTCTCCCTGTACGGAGCTGTGCTTAGTAATCTGGCTGCCGATCTCTGTACCAATTTAAGCAAATTGAGGTTCATGTTTTTATGGTTGCTATAATTTTACTGTTTAACTGTTTGTTATAATTAGTTATTTGTTGTTGTTTTGCTTTAGGATTGGGTAGGTTGTTAATGTATTCATGTTTATGCGTGTCTCATAAACATGAATGTTTGCCTCTGTGTTTTTGTTTGTTGGAATCCGCCCTGAGTCCCCTAGGGGAGATAGGGCAGAATACAAATTAAGTCCACAGCAGACACACTGCTGGCTGTTGTATTGGCTCACACGTCGGACACTTCCCAAGTGTCTAGGACTGTGTAATGTATCGGCAAATAATGCGTGCAGATCCCAGTAAGCTGGCAGCTGGCAGCTGGTAATTTTGTCAGTTACAATTGTGTTTAAGTGCAGGCCAAGGTCTTTAGACACTGTACCCAGTGTGCCGATCACCACTGGGACCACATTTACTGGTTTGTGCCAGAGTGTTTGCAGTTCGATCTTCAAATACTCATATTGTGCCAGCTTTTCCAGTTGTTTCTCTGCAATCCTGCTGTCACCTGGGATTGCAATAGCAACGATCCATACTTGGTTTTTTAACACAATTGTGAGATCAGGAGTATTATGCTCCAAAACTTTTTCTGAATCCGGAAGTCCCAGAGGAGTTTGGCCTGTTGATTCTCTGTAACTTTTTCCGGTTTGTAATCCCACCAGTTCTTTGTCGCAGGCAGATGGTATTTGTGGCACAGGTTCCAATGAATCATCTAAGCAACAGCGTTATGCCTCTGCTTGTAGTCTGTCTGTGCAATCTTCTTGCAACAGCTGAGGATGTGATCTATTGTTTCATCTGCTTCCTTGCAGAGTCTACATTTGGGATCTGTCATTGACTTTTCAATTCTGGCTTTGATGGCATTAGTTCTAATGGCTTGTTCTTGGGCTGCCAGAATCTGGCCCTCCGTCTCCTTTTTCAGAGTTCCATTAGTGAGCCACTGCGATGGGGGTTTTTGGGGGTTTTTTTTTGTCAATTTGGTTCTCAATTTTTCCCAGAAACTGCCATGGAGTGCCTTTTTTGCCAGTTTTCTCTTCTGCTCTGGATTGTGTTTTTATGGTATTTGTTATTTGTCTTTTGCACTTTAAGCAGTTTACTACTATAGACTTCCCTCAATGTTGGTTCTTGACTGCCTTTTACATAATCTGCCAGTGCATGTGTCAGAGCCTGAGATTTGGTGCCTGGATCCTGGCGGCCAAACTGAAGGTCACTGACATCACCAGAAGATAAGACACCTGCTGGCCCTGGCGTGGGAAGGGAGAACCAGTACACCAGGCGGGAATGTTTTGCAGGGTTTTGCATTTGGCGGGAAGATGTGCCTTTGAATGTGGGGGAAAGTATATAAGGGAGTGTCCTGATCTGTACCGACATTCCTGGCTTTTTGCATGTTTGATTCATATAGTAAAAATCCTAGTGATTCCAGATGGCGTTCTGTGTCAGGACTCTGTTTCGGGGCCTATTGTATGAGGCCCCGACCCAGAGCCATGACATATGAAAACACCAGATAAGGCACCTTTTTGCCTGACCCTGAGAAGAAGTGATCCAAGTCTTGGCGGCCAAAAAGACGTGGGGTTCGTGTCTGGCGGGAACAGCCTGTTTTGAATGTGGGGGCGGAATCTATTTAAGGAATGTGCTTTGCTGTGCTGTCCACTTTAGGCTTTAACCCTGTTTGGATTCCTCATAGTAAAGTTTGATTAATATCCAGGAGACTCCTGTGAGTTATTTTCGGACGGCTATTGAGTGAGCTGACAGTCCTGTGTCTTCATTTAGGAGCGGCTATAGTGAGCTGACATTTAAGGCATGAGTGTATACACCATCCTGTAGTTGCGGTGAGGTGTAGATATTCAGGAGGAAGGGAGCCTGCAAGAGGAGATTGCCGGGGCGACGAGTGGAGTGCCACTCCACATATTGGATGCAGAGCACGCCGAATTCGAACAGCTGATGGCACTGGCGTCCTCCATGACATACCCCCACCCGAATGGGGTTACGGAGAGGTGAACGAATGTGCCGAGAGGCAGCGGAATGGAGGATCCTGAGCTGGAATTAACTTCCCCGCAAATGGTGGCCTTCCTGGAAGAGCGCGTGATGGTGCTAGAGAATGTCCCAGGCTATGGAGAGTCTCGTCCCATTGCTAGAGAGACTGGAGGGGACTGAGGCCCACATCTGCTGACCACATTTTTCACATACCCATGCTTGATACTGTCCAATTATTGTATGCTCAGATATTTATAGGCTTCAGGCTGATTGCATTTTATGATCTGGTATCTCTATGCCCTCGCTGTGTGTAATTTTCCCTTTCTTTATTGCCACTGTGGCACATTTGTCTAGGCCAAACTCCATACTGATATCAGTGCTGAAGATTCTGACTGTGTTGGTCAGTGACTCGATTTCAGTTTCTGATTTTCCATAAATCTTTAGATCATCCATGTACAGCAAGTGGGAAATTTTTGGTGAATTTCTTGCTGTTTACAGCAGGAAATCTAGCCTAGGTTTGGTTTTTGTAGAATTACTGACAGTGGGATCATTCCAATGCTGAACAGCAGTGGTGACAGTGAGTTGCCTTGGAATATTCCTCTCTTGGTGTTAACCATTCCATAGCTTTCATTGCCCACGAGCAACTCAGTTTTCCATTGTTTCATTGCATTTTCAGTGAACCTTCTAATATTTTCACAAACCCCAATGACATCTAGACATTTGATAATCCAGCAATGTGGTAGTGGGTCAAATGTTTTTTTGTAATCAATTCCAGTTGTATAGAGGTTTGTTTTGCAGCTTTTGCAATTCTCCAGTATCATTTTGTCATTATTATTATTATTAATGAACTTCAAATGTTACAATCTTAGAAGTGACTAGTGACTAATATATGTTTCTTGGTGATAGAAAAACACATGATGTTGGACTGTCAGCAAAAAAGCATTTGTTTTCAGCTGTAAGTTCACTTGGAAAATAGAGATAACTGGCATTTAACAAGGAATCAATTGGAAATCCCAATTAATTCATGGGCTCAACAGCTTTAGAAGACCAAATCGAAGAGCCTATTATTTCTATATTCAGCTGGTAGAGACCTACATAAGTGTTGACTCGCAATGTTCCTCGCAATGGACATCCAAGTGCCACCTCTGTGTTGATGGAGGCAGGCAGGATTTCCCCGGGTACTGGTTGTGGGGGGTCGGGAGCAGGTGAGGGTTTTGCCCTCCTTTCTGCTAGAGATCCCTGTGTACAACTGGTGGGCCGCTGTGTGACACAGAATGCTGGACTAGATGGGCTGAGGCCCGATTCAGCATGGCTCTTCTTATGTTCTTATGTTCTTATGTTCCCATCAATTTAATGCAGCTATTCTAATGCAGTGTTGGCTTTAGGCCCAGTCACCATCTGGACTTTCATTGTAGTGTGTCATCTACAAACTCTCAAATTTTGTGTACCCTTCAAAACTATGCCAATTGTCCAGGCCACAAATGACATTGTAGTACCGTAGAATTTGACCCAACAATTCCCTTTGGTTGCAGAGTGCAACAACCCATAGTTGTAGGACCTGCTGGCAGAATCTGCAGCTAGAGGTCCCGATCTCATACATCAAGTAACATGGAGTCAAGTCATTTTAATTAATCTGTCTCAAGGGATGATTTGTGAAGATAGTCTATATATTAGTAATCCTCAGTTCCTTGGATGAAAGGTGGGAGACAAATGAGATACACACATATTTGGTAACTACTGTTTAACTTTCACCAGTTTGGCCTATCTTGACATCAGAACAAAATGCTTAATCAGTTTAACCAATTGAGTCATTGCCTCTTTAGCTGAGATTTATGTAAATATGTATCATAATAGGATCACAGACAAAAGTTATGTGTTATGTGCCATTTCCATACGCCTGTGATACAACTGCTTCTCACAAATTACATTTTTAAAATGATTATTACCATAGTTCTGTCCTGCTCTATCTCACTCCAAAGGGGACTCAGAGCAGCTTACAGCTTGGCACATATATTCAAAAACATTTTAGTGGAGTTTGTGCTAGATTACTGGGTAGTATATGTTCCTTAGGGAACATGATGATGCAATGGTACCAAAAAAGGGGCAGGGTGCCAATAAATTTCTTCTTTTGCCAATGCAGTGACCTACTTGTGTCCAATACAATGGTAAATTTTCTAATCCACTGTCTCAGACAAAAGGATCTATGCGAGACAAAGAACAAAATCTTGGTTTTTATTTTAAAGCAAAATTAACATTACTCCATTTTTTCAGTTCGATCTTTTGTTTTTTGTTCTTCCTTTTGCCACCCCAAGCCTTTCTTTTTCTATCATTTTCTGTGCTGCCTAACAAGCTATAGTTGGAAAGAAGCAATTAATACTGGAGTTGAGGTGTTTGAGTGACATAATAATTATGCTGGAAAATGTAATTTTCTCTGTGTATAAGAGATGGGATTATTTCAAGGAGATCTCATTAATTTGCCATTTGCCAACAAAGAACCTATAACCTGTCTTTTAATATAATTAGCTCAGGGGTCAAAATGTAGGAGCCTGTTAGGGGAATGTTTGTTCTTTTGTTTTCTTTTTTTGAAAAAAAATCATTATCTTATTTTTTAATCTATTTATTGTACCATAAATGAACTATATTTGTATATATTTCTCATTCTAGTAATAGTTATATTGGTTTATTAGGAGTAGGAAATAACTGGCCTTTTCTAAGACTGTTCTTGGTTTGTTAAATGACATTGATCAGAGTACCCTTTCTGTCAGTGTATAATATATTATATAAAATGCAAATATTATTACTGCAATTTGATTTAGCTTTTTCATTTAACAATCTCATCTCCACAAAACATCTTTCAGAAAGTTGTATTGATTGTTATCTCTAAATTCACCCTATTGAATTCAAATTCTAAATACTAAAAGGACATAATAAATGAACACCAGTAATGAATGGTATAATTAATTGGCTCTTCTACCAAAAAAAACCCCCAAAACAGCAATATGCCGTCTTCTGTCCTGCGTTCCATATATCTTATCGTCTTAAGGTCTAGACCAGGCCTGCACAACCTGCATCCCTCTATGTGTTTGGGCCTCCAACTTCCAGAAGGTCTAGCCAAATGTTCCAATGGCCAGGAATTCTGGGAGCTGACGTCCAAAACACCTGGAAGGATGCAGGTTATGCAGGCCTGGTCTGAATTACCTTTTGTAAAGCATATTTTTGCCATGGTCTTGAACTGAAGATACCCATAACCTTCTTCTGCCATACTTCATTCAAAAATATCTGACCACTTGTAGTTCTGTGGAAATCTAATACAGTACATTGAGCCTGTTGTCAAATACCTAATAGAAGTCTTATAAATAGGGTTGCATATCCTTTTTAAAATGTCAGCCAGATCTATTTTTAGTTGTGTTAAATATATGAGTAGCAAAAAAATAGATGGAAATTATTTATCCCTCTAGTATCCAAATCTCTTTCTTCTAAGGTGTATACTATAGGATTAGTTTGTAGGCATAAATGCTTATCTCATTTTCAAGACTTAGAGATTCTGCTGTGAAGTGCTTACAAGTATTAAATAAAACTTTAATGTACCAGATAGTTAGAGAACGGATTTGCTGAATATTCAGATCTTCAGTCATGAGGAAACATTTAGAGCTGTATTTCATAGTATCACTTCTAAATATAGAATTCAGTTGTTTGTTTGTTTTTTAAAAAAAATATCAAAAGCCTTCTTTCTTTATAAAAATGGGAAAATAAGGGAAATATAAGAATGGGTTATGGAATATTTTCTTTTAAAGTGCAAATATTTGATCAAATATTTAAGAGAAGACATGCATCTATTTACACACACCATATTATTTTAAAAAATCATGCAATTGAAAAGACATTTCTGTGGGTTTTGGTATACAGTATCTATCTATTTATTGCAGTTTCTAGTCTTGATTTCTTTGTATTTCTTTTATGAGAATGAGTTATTATGTCTCCTTGACACTATGGGGAACGAAAGGAAACAGTAGTTTTCTCTGTTTTACTAACAGTCATAGATTCTTTTGCTTTTGTTGTTTTTTGCTTTTTTGGTAATAAACAAGCAAAACCAAAGAGTTTTTAAAAATTGTTTAGAGCATTGTAGCTTTATGTGTTACAAAAATAAATATTTAAAAAGGAAATTCAAACTGTAATTATTGTCTGACTAAACAATAGTTTTAATATATCAAACAAGATTATACTATGCCAAGCACATGCATGCATAGCATATTTTATTTTCTTGAAGCAACAGAGGATTTCAGTATGTAAAGTGTTTTGATACCATATTTTTTCACTTTTTTTAAAAAAAAATCATTTATCTCCCAAAAATGGAGGAAAAACTTGAGTTTTTTCATGGCTCCAAAATTTCTGAAACTTTTGCATCTCTGTAAATAAGTACCCTACAGTGTCGTCCTATTTGGAATTCATCCCCTGAAAATATATGCTATTTGTCCTAGTTGGATATCTGTGTTTTTTTCCTATCAGTTCCTACCCCGTACTAAAAAATATAAATGAAAGGCTGGGATCCAAACACTGCTTTCCCATGAACAAAAGGCTTGGATCCAACAGAGCATTCCCTCTGGCGAAATGGTGGAAGCCTTTGCTGCTTCCACCTTGCCTGACTGTTGTCTGTCATTGGAGAAAACATGTTTTGGTTACAAGGCTCTCCAGAACACTTTTAAAGATATTGCTGGGAGAATCTTTCCCTGTCCCACCAGCTGGAGTCTCCTGAGCAGAACTCAACTCAATGAATCCACTTCTGGCAGGAGGAAATGCTGGATCTAAGCCACTGTCTGTCAGAACCCAGATTAGTGTTGATCTTAGTCAGTTCCTGGGCAAAACTCAGAGACCTGAGGACAAGTTGTACTCAAGTTGCCAGTTTTATGTCACTTTTTCCCTTTATACTTCCTGGATCAGGAAAAGAGAGAGACAGTAGTGACTACATAAGTAAATGAGAGTTCTGACCCCATTTACATCTCCTGTTTTTTAGTAACACATACAAATTTTGTTCTGTTATTCCATTGAGTCTTTCATCTCACAAAAATGAACCACTTCCCTCTGAAATGCCTGCATTATTCAATACTCAAGAAAATAACTGGAGGTGTTGTCCACTGACTAAAACCAATAAACGAGGTTGAAGCGGTATACATTTAAAACTTGGATTTGTTGCTTTTGACTTAAAAAAGAGAGAAAGTTAGTTTTTACATATCTTTCCTTCTTACAAAACCGTAAATATTTATATAATTTCCCCTAAGCCCTTTGGATAAGTAGATATGTGAGCCGTGCACTGAAATAAATTACAGGCCTCTTAGTATAGGTTTTAAAAAACTGCCTCTTCAGACTTTTGGACAAATATTGATCAGTATTCTTGGAATCCACTGTTATTAGAAATAAAACATCTGGATTGACTTTGCAGCATTTAGCTTTTCTGAAGAGTTCATATTCAGGACAGTAAGTTGTGATACTTCGGATATAATTTCAGCCAGTAAATAGTGATACTTAAAGGTAATCTCTACCACAAGAAAAATGTTATGATTTTATTTCTAACTCAGAACAACCAAGTACTATCTGGTCTTACCAAACCAAACTTTAATTTATTTGGATTTTAACCTTCCTGTTGGATATATCCTTTGGACCAAAAGAAAATGGTTTGGAAAACAAAATGGCTTTCCAGAACACTGAACTCTGTACAACTTTCTCACAAAATACAATGGTTATCACATTTAGGAAACAATATTCCTGCTGTTTGAACATTTACTTTCCCCCTTGCTATTTGTTTCATGCTGTTAATGTGCTTAACCTCTAATTTTGCATTCTCTGCTCCTGAGATGTTTGATGTCTCAAACAAATCTCTGTCTTGCTACTACATGCAGCTCTCTTGTTAATCTATGGCACGGACTGGACCATTTGTGCTCTTCTCCCTTGTGAAGAAATCTCTCCTGATTTTCTGCTGTTTGGCATTGTTGCACTTCCTTTGTCCTGAATAATTGGGCTGATGGGAAAAGAAGAAATTCTGTGTCCTTCAACAGGTATATCTGCTTTGGATACAACAACCTCTCTGGGTTTTCTCTTTTCTGCCCTGATACAGATTGTCACAGAGTTATGCAGGGGTTTAGCTTGAATTGTATTTTGTTAGCTAAACTGGGTATGTTTGCATAACATTTCTTGATGAAGTAGATATGTTTTTGTTGAGACCGAGTTGAAGGTACATGTTGTTCTAAGATGCTGAGCAAAATGTAAGTAAAATATACTTACTTTTAAAAGAAGAGTTGCACTGAGTTTGATCCCAGGGCTGCTTTGATGTTGGCATGTTTGTTGCTTAGATATTATCTCAGTAGGAAAGAGAAAATTCTCCTTTTCCTAGTTGTGTTTTCCCCTTGTGTTTTTATCTCCACATCATTTCTGAAACATGCAACAAGTTGCTAACCTGCAGAGTCTGAAACCAGAGTGAGAATCCTCACAACTACTGTTGTATTTTACTAATGGAAGCATGAAAACATTTCTTGGTTAGTTGCATACCTTCTCCACAGGTCAAGTGTGATGTTTAGTACTGATAAACAATAAAGTCAGTAACATATCCTACGTATCTTTGGTACAGGTTGAGTCTCCTTTTTCCAGAAATCTAAACTCCGGTAGACTCCAAAAACTGAAACTTTTTGCTTTCTGTTTCCAGTTCTGCTTTTCAGTTCAAATGCAGAAACTGGATAACCAAAAAACCTCTGATTTCAAGCATCTTGGATAAGGAAAACTTGGCTTGTAATGAAATACCAGTAAAATAGACCAATCTTTATCTTATTTCACCTTTGGTCCTTTGCCAAGTCAGCTGTTAAGAGTTTCCTTTATACATGATTGATTCATGCATACTAGAAAAAAGCTAATGCTAACCTTTATGAACATACATGAAAATCACTCTGAATATTTAATCAGCGAGGAAATAAGACTGTTATGCACACAATTAAAGTGCTAATATGCCTTAGCTTTTTCTGTATGGCCACCTTGATGGTGTATAAATTGAATATTGAGAACTGTGTGTGTAATTTGAATATAGAACCGGACTAATCTGCAAAAATCACAGTCTCTCTGTCGCAGCAGACGCCTCTTAAAGAGCCAGACCCAGTAAAGAGTTAACAAAAGAGTTTATTGCCCACAGAGTCTCTGCGCTCAAAAATACTCAAAAGAACAAAAGGCACTTGATAGTCAGTAACAATCAACTCAAAAGCAGCCTAACCGGCACAAAATGACAGTCTTTGCAAATAACGCGCACTTTAACACCATAAAATGCGCGTTAGCAAGATGCAATGGAAATAACAAACAGGGAAAAGCACAAACAGAGCAGGAACAAAAGCGTTGTCAAGAGAAGCCCTAGTTCGTCACTGGTGGGCCATCCTTAGGGTTGAACAGCAAGCGAAGTCAGGAAACCAGGTCAAAAAGAGGGAGGAGGCAGGAGCTAATGCAGGGGAACAATACACAACATAATCCCCAAAACATCCAACTTTCTACCCCCCTCCATACTATACCCCACTCTTGCAGCAGACAGCATCTGGCACTCACAGTAGTCCAAAAGAATTCAAACCACGCCAAACGTGGAGCAGGCAGCAGCAGCAACTAAATACAAAAACATAACATTGAACTCCTCAAACTCCTCCCACAAACCCCAACTGGAGCAGCAGGATCCCAGCCCCGAGAAACAGAGCAGGTCCCCAACTCACGTTACTCCGTACAGGAATCAAGATTCACAGGATACAGGATACAGAAACTCAGAGTCACAGGTCCCAAACGCAACACCTTGCCAGCCACAAAGTGAAGCGCCCAAAAGCCCACATTTTATCAGTCTCCCATCTCGGACCCACTCGAGCCCGACGACGCCCCGTCATTACCAGCCTCAGCTGCTGTTACCTCAGCAGCTGCAGACTCTTGACTGCCCCTCCAGGTCCTCCATCTCCTGTCAAGACTTAGTTTCCCCCAACAGTCATCAGGATAGCCCGAGGGCCATTTGTTGTCGTCAGAGAACCCCAAAAAGGTGTCACTACTTGTGGGTTCTTCACAAACAACCTGAACTTCCCGCACCTTAGCCCAATCCATTTCTGTATCTTCATCCGAAGTATCTCCCTTACTCTGACTCCCATCCTCCCCAGGAAAACCCTCAAAAGACTCATCATCAGTGGGCTCTGTAAGTATTTGCCTTATCCTTTTACACTGGGAGATATCCTGCTCACTCCGTTCAGAAGTAAGCCTTTTGCCCATTCTCTTGTTAATAGAATGATTACCAACAGCCTCAGCCAGCTCCCTACTAATGTTAGACGCTGAAGAATCAGCCCCATCCAACTCTCTACTACTAGGAGTATCAAGAGCTTCAGGCTCAACTACAACACTCTCAGAGTTGGTCCTAATTTATACAACTGAAATAATTCATCTCATTGTAGTAGCATGAGGAGCAAGAAGAAAAATATACTTTGATACACTTAACTTTAGACTATAAATATAATTAATATATAGGAAACCATATGAAATCTTGCATCACATTATGCACATTAGTTTGCGAATGCTTCATTCCCTTACAAATTACAAAAGTTTTCAGTCAATATTTCTTCAACTAGAAGAGCTTATGTTGCCAGACATGTCAGCAGAATCTCTACAACTTTGTGTGCATAGACTGCACATTCTTTCTCTAGAAGTCATTGGGAGGGCTGTCCTGAAGGACAAATGGAAAGAGATGCCATTAGCAACACATCTTGGAACTGCCTGCTGAACACTCAAAACAATCTGTATATCTGTATCTGTATACCTTTATAAAACGGAATGTTTGTGTGTATGTGTGTATGCGGAGGGCGGAAGGGCGGATATGTGGCAGCCACTTTCACAGGCCAGGGCGGATATGTGGCAACCACTTTCACAGGCCACAGCGACCAGCACGGGTGATGGACCTGCACCAAACTTGGTACACATAACCCCCCTAACCCCCTTTACGTCCTGGCGCGGGTCGGGGGACATGACCCACGGATTATGGGATTTGTAGTACTTTCCAACACTTTGCTTCCCACAGACCACTGAGGCCACCAAAAAGGACCAATACAGACCACACTCAGCACACACAGCCCCCATGACCCACTCTACGTCCTGGTGCAGTTCGGAGGAGGGTGGACCATGGATGATGGGACTTGAAGTGCCTCTACTCACTTCCCAAGTCCGCTGCACCCCTCATCCAATCACTGATCGAGACCAAACTTGCCATACATAACCCCCATGACTGCCTTCACGTCCTGGTGAGGTTTGGGGAGGACTGACAATGGATGATGGGATTTGTAGTACTTTCACACCCCTCTGCTCCCACAGACCACTGTGGCCCCCAACAAACACTGATAAAGACCACACTTGGCACACAGAGCCCCAGTGACCCACTCTACAGCCTACTGAAGTTTGGAGGGGGGTAGAACATGGATGATGGGACTTGCAGGACCTTCCTTCGCTTTCCAAGACTGCTACAAACCTAATCCTATGATTGATCAACACCAAACTTGCCACACAGAGCCCTCATGACCCACTCTACATCCTGGTGCAGTTTGGAGGAGGGTGGACCATGGATGATGGGACTTGAAGTACCTCTACTCACTTCCCAAGTCTGCTGCGACCCTCATCCAATTACCGATTGAGACCAAACTTGGCACACATAACCCCCATGACTGCCTTCACATCCTGGTGAGGTTTGGGGGAGGACTGACAATGGATGATGGAAGTTGTAGTATTTTCACACCCCTCTGTTCCCACAGACCACTGCGGCCCCCAACAAACACCGATAAAGACCACACTTGGCACACAGAGCCCCAGTGACCCACTCTACATCCTACTGAAGTTTGGAGGGGGACAGAACATGGATGATGGGTCTTGCAGTACCTTCCCTCACTTTCCAAGACTGCTACAAACCTAATCCTATGACTGATCAACACCAAACTTGCCACACAGAGCCCTCATGACCCACTCTACATCCTGGTGCAGTTTGGAGGAGGGTGCACCATGGATGATGGGACTTGAAGTACCTCTACTCACTTCCCAAGTCTGCTGCGACCCTCATCCAATTACCGATTGAGATCAAACTTGGCACACATTTTTTTTGAAGTTTTCTATTTCCAACAGTTCTTCAGTTGAATTTGTATTTTTTTTAATTTTTAAAAGATTTTATTTACATACAAAAACAGCTTACAATGTAGACAGAATACAAAACAGTGAACATTTTACATACACATAACCCACCACCAAGGCCTGAACAGGTATCCTTTACTTTGCCATATCTTTATAAATCAACCGTTAAACAAATGTCAAATCCAAAATTCCTGACCAACAGGGTTATATTGCATTCTATTTTCACCCTCTAAAGTGTATTTAATAAAAACCGACCAGTATGCTTCAAAATCTGATCTATTAGTTTCCCCCCTGAATACCTTCATTTCCATTGTTAGTTTATCATTTAAGGCTATGTTCCATACCTCCCTATACCAAATCTGGCACACAGAGCCCTCATGACCCACTCTACAGCCTGGTGCAGTTTTCTGTGAGACGGACCACGAATGATGGGACTTGAAGTACCTTCACTCACTTCCGAAAAACAATGCATCCCTCATCCATTCACCAATACAGACCAAACTTAGCACACAGAGCCCCCATGACCCAATCTACATCCTACTACACTTTGGGGGGCAGAGATGATGGGACTTGCACTACCTTCAGTAATTTCATGATACCACTGCAACTCCCAATAATGATGGATCAAGACCAAACTTGGCACACAGAGCCCCCATGACCCACTCTACATCCTGCTGCACTTCTCAAATAACCCGGGCAGGGCCGGGTCCCCAAGCTAGTATGCTTTATAAAAGTGCACCAAAATTCTTTCAACACATTGTGGTCAACTTAGAGAAAGTTCCAACTGAGACACTTGCAAATGAAAAGGGTAATTGTTTTGGCATTTCTGTAAGATACAAAGCTCATGAAGAAAGGGTGAAATCTCCAAATAACTTAATTGCTTTAAAAAAATAGTTTTCTGTGACGCAGAAAGAATTCGGTGATTTGAAGTTACCCTTACTGCTTTCTTTCTTTCATGGGAAGTCAGTGGATCCATACCTTTGGACTCTACTAAAATATGTGGCGATTTGACCGTGACTTAGCTTTCCTGCTTTTAGTACCTTTCTGATCTTGAAGGTTCTTGCCTCATGCTTAGAAAACTATGATCCTAATACTTTCCTAACAGTCTTATATTTCAAGGAGAAGAGATCCTTTCAAACCTGCTTCTGATTTCTCCTTGGCCCACTGCTTCCCAAAGTTGAAAGCAGACAATGTTGTCATTGTTCAGATCTCTCATCTAGAAATTGCTCACCTCCCTCTGCTGTTAAGTGGCAGTGAGCCAATTTGTGAGCTTCTCTCTAATTTATATGGTACACCAGTTTCCTCATTATCATTTTATGGATAAGGAATCTGGAAATTCATTATTTTTAAATATCTTGCTGTTATAGATACATTTGATGTTCGTTGTAATAGTGCTCATTATAATGAATTCATTTTGCATTCATGCAGATGTGACGGGCGCTTTTGGATTGTTCTACTGTCATTTACATCAGTAAATGGACACTTAAAAGCATTGCCTGTTGATCCAGCAAAAATGCAGAGGTCAATGATGGGCATGACTTAACTGAGTTAGAAAATATAGTTCTGTCTTGAGGAAAAAACAGCAACCAGTCTTTAAGAGTTGATGGACTACTTCTTCCGGATGGCATATTTAAGCAGTCTTATCTGTCTAAATTGCTCATGTTCACCTTCTGCTATAATTTTAGCATTTGGCATGATAGAACAGACTACTTACTAACTCAAATAACTGTCTTGAACTGTTCAAAGCAGGTATCACAGAGGACATCTTAATTTGTCAACTTTGGAGCAGCTATTGCATTTTGTAGCCCAATCTCTGTCTTTCTCTTCATGCACTCACAACATTTAGCTGGTTCAGTTCAATTATGCCCTTTGCTTAATGAACTGAAAGAGAGAAATAATTTGTTGGCAGGTGTTTGGAATTCAAACAGTATAGAACCTCTTCAGTTTTGATGGGAATTGTGAGTGTGTTGTGGTGACCAAAACCAAGCATCTCTTGCTTTCTTTGTCTTCTTTTTTCTTTCTTTCTATAGCTAAATTATTTCAGAGAGGGAAAGCAAAAGTGCATTACAGCGAACTCCAAAAGGATCTTTCCAAACTTAGTAAATCCTTAGTAAAATTGAAAATGTGACTTAATGTAAAATTTGTAAATTAGAGCAAAATGCCGACTTCAGAAATATCCGGCTTGATAATAAAATGAACTGATGGTGGCTGACCAGAAGGTGGATCTTGAAATCATGGGTAACAGCTCAGTGAATATTTCAACTGGGTACAATGTCTGGTGACTTGTCAACTCCAAGGGTTAGTATCTAGAGTCATTTCACTCTGTTTTCAGGCCTGGTTATGGGACAGAGACAGCTTTGGTCACCTTAGTGGATGACCTACACAGAGAACTTGATAGGAGGAGTGTGTTCCTGTTGATTCTCCGCAACCTTTTAACAGCTTTTGATACCATCACCCATCGTATCCTTCTGAGTTGCTTTTCAGGGATGGGGTTTGGAGGTATTGTTCTTCAGTGGCTCCATTCCTTCCTGGAGGAACATTTTCAAAAGGTGGTCAAAACAGGAGTTCGATTCTTTGGCTACTGACCTGTGGAGTCCCTCAAAACTCTGTGTTATTCCCTGTGCTGTTCAGCATATACATGAAACTGCTGGGAGATGTCACCCACGCTTTTGGTGTGCGGTGCCATCTATATGCAGATGACACCCAACTCTATGGCTTCTTTCTAGCTAATTCTAAGAAAGCAGTTCCTGTGCTAAAGCAGTCCCTGGCAGCTGTAATGGACTGGATGAGAAGTGCTCAGAAACTTCAGTTGGTTCAAAGAACAGCAGTCAGGCTGCTAACTGGGGCTAGGTACATGGAGCATACAATTCCGCTGTTGCAATGGCTCCTCTAGCTGCCAACATGTTTCCAGGCACAATTCAAAGTGCTGGTGTTGATCCACAAAGTCCTATGCAGCTCCAGTCCAGTTTATCTGAAGGACTGTATCTCTTTCTATGATCCTGGTAAACATTTACGATCAACTGGGGAGGGCCTTCTCTCTGTCCCATCTGCTCAAGCATCTTTGGTGGAAACTTAGGAGACAGCCTTTTTGGTAGCTACTTCCAGACTCTGAAAGTCCCTCCCAAGAGAGACCAGGCTGGCCCCATCCCTGCTGGCCTTCCACAAGCAGATCGAGACTTTTTTCTGGAGCAGACATTTGGGGAAGAATAAGGGGCAAGCTGCTGGGAAAGTTGTGGGTGGGATTTTGTTTGTGTGTGTGCAATTTTGTTTATTATAATCTCACTCACATAGTACTGTTTAATTGTTGTTTACTTTTGTATTTGCTTTGTTTTAAATTGATCAAAATGCCACCTTGAGTCCCCTGGGGAAGAAAGGTGGGGTACAATTAAAGTAAACAACACAACAACATAGTTGGCCTCCACATTCGCAGACTTCTCTTTCATGGATTTGATTTTTTTACAAGTTTGTAATTGCTTCTAAATCATCTTGACCTGCTAGCTCCACCTTCTCTCAATCCTTCCAACAACACCAGCCAGATTTTAACCCCCTGTTCCAGTTCATGAATCTTTTCACCCTGCTCCTCTTCCTCACAATGTTCTCTTGTTCTTAGAGAAGAGATAATTGGATTTTAAACCCCCTTTTAAACCAATCAGTCTCCTTACCACACGTTTCTAAATCCTTTCCTATCTTTTCCAAAGAGCCAGACAGATTTTAAACCCCTTTCTAACTCATTCATTTGCTCAACCTACTACTCTTCCTCCAGCACTCTTCTGACTTTCCAACAGTGCTAGACAGATTTTTAATAATAATAATCTTTATTTATAACCCGTCCCCATCTCCCCAATGGGGACTCGGGGCGGCTCACATGAGGCCAAGCCCAAACAACAAATTACAATAAAATAAAATCAAAAACATCAGCAATAAACACAATAAATCATACATATAAATAAAAAGCAATATACAAAGAGATATCTAAAATCACAAAGACAGGGCGGGCCACAGGCAGCATATAAAATGTTAAAATCTCAGGGTGAGATAAGCGGAATAGCATCCTTTACAGGGAAAAAAACATCCTTTATGGGGCAGGGGGGATGGACCCTGAGTACGGGGGCATTGAGGAAAAACAATGGTAGAACTTAAATAGCTACTCTCCAAAAGCACAGCTGAAAAGCCAGGTTTTAAGGTGTTTTAAAGGTCTCCAAAGTGGAGGCTTTCATAATCTCTCTGGGCAAGGAATTCTAGAGTCGGGGAGCCACAGAGGAGAAGGCCCTCTCCCTTGTGCCCATCAGGCGAGTCTGTAAATCTCTTTCCAGCCCTTTGACCTCTGTTGAAAGTCACTGTTAAAAGGACAAAGGATTGGGAAGAAGAAGCATAGAGATTGATGGGCTCAAATGAGGTTTAAAGTGTCTTGGTGGCAAGGTTGGAAAGGTAGCTTACAATATTTGTGGTTTTCTACTTTCATTGGGGTCCTGCATCCATAATCTTTGTGAATGTGGAGGGACAGCTGTATTCAACTGTTGTGAAAAAAGCAAACTAAAACCAAAAGTGCTAGTAACATAATGTGTGTATTCAAATCTATAGTACAAACATATGCAGAATACTTGTATAGCTGTAGTTCTCTGAGAAAAACAGAAAAATTGAGGGAAAGAATATTAGTAGGAAATAGCACTAGATACTGCAGGCCTGCTATTAGATGATAGTTTGTTAGTGGTTTTGCCTCTTAAGCCCCATCTACACTACCATATAAAATCCAGATTACACAGCCTTGGATGTACGTCACTAGGCTTTTTGAACATTGTTTTGCCACTACCCAAAGAAGGTTAATCAACACAGCTGTATACTACCTTCAGACTTAGTATACTTTTCAAAACTAGTAACCAAAGAATAACAACAGGAGAGTTCCTGGAATAGATAATACTTGAATCTCATCAAATAAAGCTCATTTTATTTATTTATTTATTTATTTATTTATTATTTCGATTTCTATACCGGGGTTCAAATTCATTGTCTTACAGCACAAATACATTAAGAATGTAATTGCACATCTATGAAAAAGAGGTATTTCCATTACTCTGAAACTCTGAGAAAAGAAAGCAGATCACCACTCAATTTTCCTTAACAGAAACAGGTAGGAAACATGTTCAGAAATCCAGAGCTGAACTTAGCTTTGTGAAACATGGAATAATTGACAATACAGTATTATGCCATTAAAAACACATTACAAATATATATGAGTTGGACTAAAATAAATCATAAAATGCATTGTGGGATAAAATGATCTTCAAAACACATCTATAAATGGAAGGTTTGATGGAGCTCCCTTGCAAAGAAGTTCTGTAGAAGGCATTTTGCTTTTCAGTTCACAGCCTTCTCCATTTATCTCCATCATTCAAAACTAAGGGAGTTCAAAACTGATTTGTTTGATGCAAATGCTCTTGATAGCAGACTAAATCCCAAATTGATTGATGTCTTGCATGCCATTTGTTCACCACGATGCATCAAAGCTAAGAGAGTGACTGCAACAGTCTCTTCTCCACTCCTCAGTAGGAGAGGCAGATTTCTCTTGTTGGCACTCCATGTTATTCTCAGCAAATTCTATGCTATTTTCAGCATGTATGCTATCCTGACATAAGAGTAAACCCTGTTTCAAACATTCAGCAGTGGGATAGGAGCTGCCTCCATACCTAGAAATGTATTTGTGTAGTAGTATAGCAGTCTGATTTCCTTACTCTGGAATTGGGAATGACAGGTTGAACTCTTCACCTTGTAGGTTTGCTTA
This sequence comes from Anolis apletophallus, assembly GCA_030556195.1. Taxonomy (NCBI): domain Eukaryota; kingdom Metazoa; phylum Chordata; class Lepidosauria; order Squamata; family Anolidae; genus Anolis; species Anolis apletophallus. Next base: position 65,960,401 of record JARBWK010000002.1, on the reverse strand, counting down.
GAACAGAGATGGGTCCTTTGGCCCACCAGATATTTTTGAATAACAACTCATGTTGGCCAGATGTATCCAGATCCTGGTTTACAGACCTCTCCAGAAAATGGTTTTAGGAAAATGTTGCATTAATTGCTAAATAAGAGGTTAAGAATAGATGGAGAATCAAAATGGTTCCTAGTATTCATGGAACAGAGTAAAAAAGTATCTAACAGAGATTAAAGAAGAGAGCCACTTGCACAGTATTTAGATAGGTATATACTTCTGCAAGAATTTGGCTGATAGCATAATATGTTCTGATGTTTTTGATCTGGTTGCAGTTAGGATTATTGGTGATGCAATTGTTTCTTTTTTTAAAGCAATTAATGTTTTTGTTCAGTGGGAATGATGTGAGAAGCAACTCTTTTCTCTGGCCGCAAGGACAGCACTGTTTTTACCATGTCTGTAATTTTCCCTGTTCACCTTGTGAGTTGTGAATGCTAGAAACAGCTGAAGCAGCATAAGGAGGTCTGTTTGCAAGTGAACAGGGGGTGGAGTGCAGCACTTTATTCCCTAGACAGGAATAGGCCTTGAATGTTGCACAAGTAACTTGGTTGAGGATTTTGAATCATCACTCACAATCTTAGAGGCAAGGAAAAAAGATGTGAACATACCCTAATAACATGTACACTTTGATTTTAAATGATACCCTTTATTCTAAAACATGTAAGGCAACCAGACTGGGAAAAATCAAGTTGTTTTTCCAAGCACTTTTATAAACGAAAGAAAAAATATGTCTAAGAGCAAAATTGCAACTATGTAGCCATCCCTCACTTTTTTCTTTATTTTAAATTTATATTTATTTATTTATTCATTTATTTAAAACTTTTATATCTCGTTGTTCGCTACCTTGGTGGGTGGACTCAGAATGGCTAACAGCAAGAATTCAATGCTAACAATAATGACCCTTTAAAAACATCAAACATAAACAATAGGATAAAAATACATATAAGATAAAAGTACATATAAAACCATTTGCCAAGATAAAAACAATGTCCAACTTATAATCAGTGGAAGACTAAGTCACAAATATTACATTTCTTTCTTTTTTTAAAAAAAAAGGTTTATTAAAATTTCAAATATAATATAAATAAAAGAATAAAGGAAAAGATTTCCCAACAGTGAAGTTCATATATAATGGTCACAAACCCACTCATCCCTCTCACAGTTTTCCTCAAGCTTCAGCTTCTTTCTCCCAAGGTTGTTTTGGAAGTTCTTTCCTAGTTGTTAGGAAGAAGTGAGATTGAGCAGGGTAAGTTGCTTTGGGAAGTATTGAGTAGAATATCTAATCTAAAAATAAAATTGAGTTCTTCCGATCTTCATTATCATGAATCAAAATCTGTTTGTATCTTCTTTTCGTAACTTCTTTTGTCTTTTATTTCTTATTCCGCTTTTACCGGCGGTGGTTTTTTCTAAAGTCATATTTCTATATGTTTATATGTTTCTGTTTTAAGTAGTCTTCAATAGGTTTCCGTTGTGTTTCTATTTTTACCAGTTCCTGATTTCTTTTTTTAAACAATTGGGTCAATTTATCCATGTTTTTAATTTCTAATAGTTTTATTATCCAATCTTGTATTGTGGGTATTTCCCCCGTTCTCCATAGCCTAGCATACACTATTCTTGCTGCTGTTGTCATATACATTATTAGGATCTCCTCATTTTTATTTAAATCCTTTGCTGTTGTTCCAAGTAGAATTCTGGGTTTATGGGTAATTATTTGTTCAGTATCATTCTTAAATCTCTGTCCTTGGCAATATTTTTTTTATTTTTCCTGTGCAGATTCTATATACAGGCAGTCCTTAAGTTATTAACAAGATAAGTTCTGTAAATTTGTTCTTAAGCTAAATTTGTATGTACGTTGGGCCGGTACATTTTAAAGTGTAATAAAGTTTTAGTGAAGATAGTTTTTCCCAATGATAACTCTTCCAGGAGTGAATTTCCCTTCCTATGGGTAGATTTCTCTCACTTCCTGTTGTCTCACCCCTGTTCTTAACTATGCGTCATTTGTAAGTCAGATGTTTGTAACTTGGGGACTGCCAGTAGTTTGGTTCCTGGTGGTTTTCTTGCTTTTGAACGGAAAGGAAAAACAAAGCCTAGAAAGAAAAGCAGATCTTATCCTTCACTCCACCCCAGCTTATTAACAGAGCAATGATGGATGCATAGGCATTGTGCATTAGGCAAGGAGATTATGAGAGCAGAGGCATGTGCTGTTGGGGATGCAAAAATGCAGTTTCGAGGGATGTTTTATGGACTGCTTATGAGATGTGGGCATTCAGTTTCTATTTATAAAAGTCATAGCAGTAAGGTGTTCAGAACATCTGTATTATTTTGAAAAAGTGTGCTTTGGGAATGAATGCACAATTAATTACACAGGCTCTTGAAAAATTAAAACAGTAAGTCTTTAAATAGGGATCTGTCAGGTCTCAGTTTCACAGCCTGTGGATGGAGGCTGTGAATCTGAGCCATGACATGTAAACACTAGATGAGGCACCTGTTCACTTGAAACTGGGGAGAAACGCTCCAAGAATTGGCGGGAGGAAAACGCGGGGTTTATGCCGGGCGGGAACTGCCTGTTTGAATATGGGAGAGGGAAGGTTACTGAAAAGGACATTCAAGTGCCACCTCGGAGTTGGTTGAGGTAGGCAGGATTTCCCTGGGTACTGGCTGTGGGGGTCGGAGAGGGGTTTTGCCCTTCCTTCTGCTCGAGATCCCCGGGTGGGCCACTGTGTGATACAGAATGCTGGACTAGATGGGCTGAGGTCCGATTCAGCATGGCTCTTCTTATGTTCTTATGTATAAAAAAATGTGCATCGCTGTACCAGCCACTTTCAGCTTTAACCTTGTTTGATATCCATTAGTAAAGTTTTGAGTAATATCCAGGACTCTCCTGGGAGTTTCTTCGAACTGCTATTGTGAGTTCATGACAGGGATCATGAGAAAATATGTCACTGAAAATAGTATTAATACAGTAAAGTGGAAGGAGAGAAGGAAGACCATATTATAAATGGATTGATTCCATCCAAGGTCCTAAATGGCAATAACTGAATAGAGCAGTTGATGGCTGGGGCTCTTGGAGGAGTGCCATTATCAGGAGCACCATAAGTTAAAGTTGTTTTGAGTGCAGACAGCAACATATTGCAATGCAAATTCTAAAGACTAGAGTTCACTAGTGTATGTATTATTGATTAATAATTGTACATGGTTTTGTGATACTGGTGAAGTTTCAACTGGCCTTTTAGAGTTGCTGATTTGCATCCAGGATAAGAAACAATTATTGTTTGCTGTTCCATTCTTTCAACTTGTTTCTGAATAATAGTGACCATATGGAGAATCTGTCATGGTTTTTGTATTGTCACTGGGGTGTTATGTGGTTCCCGGGCTGACATTTTGCCTGCTTCTGTGGGTGGTATCAGAGGACACAGAAAGCTACTGAAGATACCATCTACAGATGCAGGCAAAACATCAGGAGAAAATAATAATAATAATAATATTTCTTGCCCACCTCTCCTCATGGCTCGAAGTGGGTTACAAAACCATTAAAATACATAAGCACTGCAAAAACACTACAAATACACACACTGAAATGTACCTCCATAAAAGTTACACACCAAAACATATCTCTAAAAAATACATACTAAAACACACAAAACAGAGATCAAACAAAGGACACTTAAAATTCATGTTTAAAGACTGTCTGGGTAGGCCTGAGATTTTAAAATTTCAATAGCTCATTTAACTGTAAGTGTTCTTCTGGCAGGTCGTTCCACGTCTTGGAACAGCCGATGAAAAGGTCCTCTGGGTGGTAGTTTCTAGTCTGGTTCTGGATGGTTGGAGCAGATGCTCCTCAAAACACTGAAGTGTGTGGGCCAGATTGTATGGGAGAAGGCAATCCTTTAGGTAACCTGGACCCAAACCATGTAGGGCTGTTAGAACACAGCCATACAACTCAGAAACCACATCGCACCCCTGTCATGGTTTTCTTGGCAAGATTTGTTCAGAGGAGATTTGTCTTTACTTTCCTTTGAGGCTGAAAGAATATGACTTACCCAGTGGGTTTCTATAGCCAAGATAACTCAAACCTTGCTCTCCATAGTACAATACCCAAACCACTACACCACCTTGGCTCTCATAAGAAAGAATAGGAATATTTAAAATAGACTATGTAGGGGCTCCAGAATTATTAGGCATAGCAATATGCCATGTGGCAGAAATGTATATTGTATTTGATTTTGCCTAAGTGCTTCTTAACCATAAAATATTTTTGTTTTGTTATTTATTTATTTATTTATTTGCTGTCTTGTTGTACTTGTATGTTGCACTTGTAAACTGGGTCTTTAATTAATTATGTGCATTAGAAAGTGGGAGACATCTTAATTTTATTTCATGACCCACATGTAAAACACTTGAAATATTAGCTCATAGCTTGCCTCAATAGATTCCCTTTTTACCCCCTGAAAAAAGTTCATCTGGGAAGTGCAAAGTTAGTTGATTCATGTCCTTTAGTGAATCAATCTGCATTCAGAATGCAGTCTTTCTTTCAGTCTCAGCCCTATGACTCTTAACTGCTTGTAATGGCTTTCTTGACATCAAGAACATATTCCCCATTGTGAACTAAATTTGCAGTTCTTTCTAACCACTACCTTTCTGAAAAGAACAGATAAAAAGAAAGTGTTACTACATGAAAAGCCTCTCTCTTTTTAAAAGTACTTTATTTTCATGTTTTATTGTACATTAATCTGACATAGATATCAGTAGACTAAACTATGACGTGACCATATCAGTGTATAAGTCTTATTAGTACAGTCCCCTCAGTTTGAACCCTTACTTCCTGGTATCTCCTTTGGCTAGACTCTGCTAACAAAGTATTCTGTAGGATAGTAGTTTTTCCTTCCACTCCGACGAGACAGAGGCACAGTTGACTGCGGGGGCAATGGTGGTACCACAGTCCTAGTAATGGGATTGCACTGTGGCCAGAGAACAAGAGTTGGGGGTCTTTTCATCTCTTTCCAGGATTTAAGAAAGTGGACCCAGTAATCCATCAGTGCTGTTCTGGTGGACAGGAAAAGGCTACCAAAATTACCATAGGTCACCTGGAGGCATGGATATCGGAAGTGACCCCCCCCCCAGGACTCTGTAAAAGATAGTTCAAAACCAAAGAATTCATAGTTTTACCAAGGCTGGAATGATCCCGTAATCCCTTATCTCTCTCTCCCATGTGGGAACCTAAGGCTCTTCCCATGGCCCAAACACAAACAGTGGGATGCTTTACCCAAACCAACGTACCAAAGAACAATAAGGCTGAGGTGAGTGTGAGAGCACACTCTCCTACTCTCTCTTCAAGCAGTATAATCCCATACGTAATTAAAACTGTACGTTAGTAACTAACAATAGTAACAATACCCACAAAGAAGAAGAAATAACGTGCTGTCAATATACAATAACCATACCTTCACAAATGCACAATAAAACAGTTCTTACACAGTCCCAAATAGCGTGGATGCTTAGATAAATGTAGAAAAAGACCCAAGTGGTCGATCGTTAATGGATGGATTCCGGCGCTACACAAAGCGCGTCACTGCGGGGCCTCCAAGATACCACGGAAGCAGATTGCCCAATGTTTGTAATCCACAATGTGCACAGCTCCCACCCCATGGTCTATTAAAGATTATCTCTCGTGTAGCCCAAGATGCCGTTGTCCTGGTGATCCGCTTATCTAAACCTTGAGGGCCACAGCTCACAAGGAGCAAATGATTTCGCTAGACATCCGCTCCAGTTGGAACGAAATAAACAACTAGGTGGCGTTTCTTCAACTTGGTGAGACTTTATTTAGGGAATTTCAGGGAAAATTGGATTGGCTGCTTCCGATCTCACCAGGGCTATATCGGATCCTCTTTGGTGGGTCTGCCTGGTCTCTGCCTTCATGGCAAGACCCCCAAATTCCTGCTTGGTATCAGCATCAGCCCTAAAAGATGTTATGACACAATGTAGAAGTAAGTATCAGGGAAGTCATGAAGGTTTGTTTAACTGAGAGACGTGAAGATGATGAAATGCTAGATGCACAAGTGACCTCAGTTACAACCTAATCTAATTTCAGAAGCACATCCAAGCATCTTGGATCAAGGATAGTTTGACTCAGATAAAATACATATCAAAGGTTTTTGTTATTCCTGAAGTAAGAATAATTTATTTGGAAACGAGCAAGTATAATTTATTTGGGAACCAAAGGTTTTAAATCACTTTATCCATTGCTCAAATGTTTAGGATTTTGCTCAAGTTCCTGAATGTCTATAAAAATAATGTTTGGGGAAGTGAGGGTGTTCGTTCAAGCAGGTTTTTACCACTTTCTGCATATTGATTCTGGTTGACATTAAAATCATACATTTATAGTTCATAATGTGTCTGATAAGACAGGACAATGTGTTCCGTAAGATGTGCTACTAATACAATTTTAGAAAGGACAGCATATCCAAAGAGAATTGATGAGAATGATTTCATTTCTTTGAGTCTTAATTTTGAGAGAAGGCATGCATGCTATAGCAGCAGCAGCAACAATAACAACGCCAGTTTGTCTTCTAGCATCATGATCCTAAATATTCATATTCCTCTATCTGATTGTACCTTTTCATTCCATTCAGGTTTTTCTTAAACTGTGTTAGCTTATTGGTCTGCAGTTTCCCATCCTATACATTAAAGCAGTGTTTCCCAACCTTTTTTGAGCCGTGGCACACTTTTTACATTTGTAAAATCCTGGGGCACACCACCAACCAAAACGACACAAAATGACACTCTAACACAGTAATGCATATAGTTAATATGTTTTTAAATGTATTTATAGACTCAGTGTGAAACCTGGGCCTGTTTCGATGAACACAACATAGATATCCTGGCAGGAATGGCAGAAAGACACAAACTTCCCACACAGAACTCCCAGAACCAAGAGAAAATGCTATAAGAGTTTGGTGGGCATTGACCTTGAGTTTTGGAGTTGTAGTTCACCTATATCCAGAGAGCACTGTGGACTCAAACAATGTTGGATCAGGACCAAACCTGGCATGAATACTCAATATGCCCAAATATGAACACAGATAGAGTTCAGGGGAAATAGACCTTGACATTTGGGAGTTGTAGTTGCTGGGATTTATAGTTCCCCTACAATCAAAGAGCATTCTGAACCCCACCAATGATAGAACTGGGCCAAACTTCCCACACAGAACCCCCTGGAGGCAAGAGGAGGTCTCTTCTTGGGGAAAGGGAGGCGGGCCTTCCCAATGGATGGAGAGGGAGAGACCAAGTAAACAACAGGTAGGGAGGGGGTGTTTGTAATTTTGTGCCTTTATAGAGGTAGGTTTCTTAAGGTTTTTATACTTCAACACACTAGACTCTCCCCCCTCCCCTCCTGGAGGTTCCAATTTCCCACGGCACACCTGATGATCGCTCACGGCACACTAGTGTGCCCCGGCACACTGGTTGGGAAACACTGCATTAAAGAAGAATAAGAGCAAATGGCTTGGGACCTGCACTTTTAACAACCTTCAACCAAGAAATTGCAGCAAAGCAAGATAAATAGTGATTTCATTTCCCTGCTACATCAAGTAAATGATAGAGTGATAGGGTTGGGGGTTATGTCCTTAAGGAGGGGAGCTTTGTGGTTTATGTAGACTAGAATGAATGGCTGCCCTTGAGAAATTAAATTGGTTTTTTGATTGTAGAGACTTTCTTTTGTCTCAAAAATGGCCCATTTCCTGTGTTCATTAAGGTGCCAACTGCTATGCATCTTGTTTGTCATTTTGGAATCTGTTTCACTTGGCTTTGGAAAATGTACACATTGCTTTGAAGAAATTTAAGATGTTTGGATTTAAGTCTAGAAAGGGATTTTTACCCACTGTTCTAGAAGTTCATGAAAATTACTAATCTAGCTATGGGCTGGAATCATATGGTTCTACATATGTTGTTGTACTGCAGTTCCCAGCATTCTTATAATTGAGAGTGTTGACTATGGCTGATAATTATGAACAAGCGTGGTCATGATTCCCATGCTTGTTCTATTTTTATATCTACATACAATGATTTTGGGACACAGAACTCATATACTTATGCTAGTTGATTTATCTCACACATCTCTAGATCAAACAGTTAAATATCGCAGAGTTTCCAGATCTCAGGACCTAGTCCCCATTTTTCTCAGTGTAAGGGGAAAGGATTTCAGAATGAGAACACTTGTCTTGAAAAGGAGGATGGGCAGTATATACTTTCAGTTTGTTAATCTTGTTATTGGTTTGTTTTTGTTTTTGAATGGCATATTCTGTGCAATTGTGATTGATCTTTCAAGTGGTTTTAATAATATCATCACTATTTACTTATTTATGTATTTACAGCATTTATATTCCTCCCTTCTCACCCTGAAGGGGACTCGGCAGATCACAGAACACATACACAGCAAACATTCAGTGCCATTAAACAAACAGGTCAGACAACAGATAAGAAATATTATTTCAGCATTTTTTCCCAACTTCGGCGTCCTGGAGATTGTGCGCAATTCCGGTCACAGGGAGGTGCTGTTGCTCTATCCTCTATTACGAAGGGCCTTGATCACAGACTTCCTCTTTCCTTTGATCGCCGGCATTTTCTTTTTATGGTGAAGTAAAATACCTCCCCGCTTAAGCAATGCCTAATTTTTCTGCTCACAGCTGTTTTTGAACTGCCTAGGCGGGCAGTAAGTTGGGCTGAAGGTCAAGGTGCTCACCCTGACCCAGTCTTCGAACTGTAAACCTTTTGATTGGTAAGATGTATTGCTGCTGGTGATTATCCAGCTGAGCTAAAGCCCAGCTGGTTAATCACAAACTAGCCCTTGTAACATAACCGTTTTAACATTACCCTCTGACATCACAGGGTGTCATTTCCAGGCCTGGAATTTTGGCCTCAGATAGTCCTGACCTGGCTATCCTAAGTATGTATGTTGTTGATGGTGATGTTTAGTCCAACACATTTCCAAATCCTTCAGGGACGCTTTTGAATAGCAGTTCTCAGTGCCTGTCTTGATGACTCCATGCTTCCGCCAGAGCTAAAGGGGGCCTACTTCTGAATCCCATCTGCTGGGAAACAACAACAGGAGGCTAATGCTAAGAACATAAGAATATAAGAACATAAGAGCCATGCTGAATCGGGCCTCAGCCCATCTAGTCCAGCATTGTGTGTCACACAGTGGCCTACTAGTTGTACACGGGGATCTCTAGCAGAAAGGAGGGCAAAACCCTCACCTGCTCCCGACCCCCCACAACCAGTACCCCTGCCTGCCTCAATCAACACAGAGGTGGCACTTGGATGTCCATTTCAGTAACTACTGATTCCCTTGGTAATGAATCTGTCTGCCTTGAAGCTGTCCAGGCTGACAAAGTGAGTTCCATAACCCAATGACCCTCTGGGTGAAGAAATATTTCCTTTATTAGTCCTAACTTTCCTACCTTGGAGCTTTAGGAGTGCCCCCTAGTCCTAGTGTTGTGTGACAGAGAAAATATTTTTTCTTTATTCACCTTTTCTATCCCATGCATGATTTTATACACTTCGATCAAGTCACCTCTTAAACGCCGTCTTTCAAGGCTGAAAAGACCAAGGCGTTGCAACCTGATTTCATAAGAGAGCTGCTCCATCCCTTGGATCATTTTTGTTGCCCTTCTTTTCCAGTTCCGTTATATCCTTCTTAAGGTGCGGTGACCAGAATTTACACAGTACTCCAGATGTGGCCTCACCATAGATTTGTAGAGAGGCAATACAACATTTGCCGACCTATTTTCGATTCCCTTCCTGATCATGCCAAGCATAGAAATTGCTTTTTTCATTGCTGCAGCCCACTGGGTTGACATCTTCATTGAGCTGTCCACCAAAACCCCAAGATCCCTTTTCTGGTTTGTCTCAGAAAGCTTTGATCCCATCAGTTGATAAGTGTATTTGGGGTTCTTTGCCCCGATGTGCATGACTTTACACTTGTTTAGGTTAAAATGCATTTGCCACTTTGTTGCCCATTCACTCAATGCTTTTGTACTGTATGTCAAAGCTTTCATTGGGCATCTAATTGACCTCTGTTGGAAACAGAATGTCTTTGGTATAAGCCATTGCAGCTCTTCTGTAGGTTAGATTTGTTCAAAATTTCTCTGAAAGGGGGTAATATCAAAATATGTTCTCTTTCATACAACTCTTCTGCAGCCTCTAAAAAGCAACTCTTTTTTCCTTCTTGGAAAACTGACCAAATTGGAACCATTTTCAAGGTTTGCTTCATACAATTCACTGGTTGGTAAATATACAGTGATACCTTGACTTAAGAATTTAATTCGTTTCGTACTTAAGTCAAAGCACCATTCTCTCAAAGCAAGTTTTCCCATTGAAATGCTATTAATCCGGCACACCCCCTCAAAAAACCATCCCGATTTTTTGTTACGTGTTCTTAAATAAGAAAATGTACTTTATAAATAACAATGTATAAATAAATGTACATTCACATTGAACCATAAAAGATCAACTTTAAAATGATAGAAGCACGAAGTTGTGGCAAGGAAGCACATTTGAGGCAACAAAATATGTGTTGGCCGGTCTAAAAGCAAGGCAAAACAGTGTCATTTTCTTCATACTGTACAGGATCTACAGTACTAATTCCAGCCTGCTCTCTCTCTCTCTCTCTCGCTCGCTCTCTCTCTCTCTCTCTCTCTCTCTTATTTAAGTGAAACATATAGTACCACTACCACTAATAAAGAGCACCCAAACTTCCTCAGTGGGCAGCAATCTCCTAAAGCAGAGAAGAGCACATGACAAGCAGACAAAGACATGCAGGCTAAACCATGAGGTACAATGGCTGTTCCTGTCTGCTGGAAGCCCTGTACTCTGTGTGAGCTGTTTAGGCTGAGGTTCTGTTGCACCACAGTGGACTGCAATCTCTGGAGTGAAATTTCCAGATTGGACTCCTTCCAAAACGTTCAGGAGAAACAATCCCATGCAGGAAGAGAAATCAGAACTGCTTCGGCTAGCAATCCAGTCCAGGCTTTGTTTCTCTCTGCCCTCCTGTTATAGGTGGTTTATGGGGGCAAAGAGGCCTCTTTTGCACTGTTTGTAAGTCAAAACAGTGTTCAGATGTCAAAAGGTCACTAGACTGAGTGAGGATTTGTAAGTTAAAACATACTTATGCTGGGGCATTCGTATGTAGAGATTCTACTACAATTCGCATTGGTCTGAGATAACAGAGGATTGAATTGATTTTTTTATCAAGACGAAAAGTCCTTGACAGTAAAGAAATTCAAATATCCAAAAGAAATGTCACAGTCTCTAAAAGTGACAACATGAAATAATGCCTTTCAGAGAACAGCAACACTTGCAACCAGAAATACTCAGGAAATGTAATAGCTGATAATTCCATAAGCTGAATTCATCTGCACCTCCCAATGTGTAGAGCAAAACTGTCCTTGAGATTTTGCACTTCTCTCAACATTGCAATAAACTGGTCTGCTGGGGAAAAAATCAAATCAAATACCTTTAGAAATATGTGTTTTGAAAAAAACCTGCTCAAAAAACTGAATTGGATCCAGTTTCTTTTCTATTAATTTCTCATTCCTCTCATCCTTCAGAACAACCTTACCCTACTCTTGATGGTTCCTCAAGTCTCCAAGCAGATTGAGGGGCAGATATTGATAAGAAGCAGCAGAAGGATTAGAAATAAATGAGAATTATTAACTCAATTCCATCAGCAGGATTCCCACACTAAATCAGAATCATTCCATGACTAGATTTGCCATGGGAAACAAGTTCTCAGCCTAGCTCCGTTTTACATAACGTTCTATGCAGAATTTGTAAAAGGATTGTTGTAGAAAATATGTAAACAGTGTTCAGATCCCTATTTGACCATGAAACCTATTGGATAACCTTCGGTAAGTCACACTCTCTTAGCCTTAGAGGAGGGTAATGGCAAACCTCTTTTGAACAAATCTTGCCAAGAAAACACTGCGTTGAGTTGACCATAGAATTGTCATAGGTTTGCAATTACTTGAACATATGCAACAGCAACAACTTACAAAAACACAGGAGAAAGTGTCCAGACAGAAAATAAATTGATCCATCCACCCAACTTAGATCTTGTTTTACTATATTGGATGGATAGAGACTGTATTGGTGGGCTCTGCTGTTTAACAAACATATTTGTATGTGTTTTCTAAGCTTTGAAAAGGAACTGTGATGCCAACCAAGTGACTGAATGAGTCATTGCCCTGAACTTTTGCTGACAGTCATGTATAAAGATGCTGGCACTTTTAATAATCATCCCTCTACTCTATCTTTCCACCTGTATCTTCCCAGATACAGCATTGAACTCATAATTTAGAGCCGCATACTTTCTGAGCTTGTGAGAAGCCTGATGTGAGCAGTGCAGCATAGAGCTGTCTTTCATGAGGGCAATGAAACGAATGCCTGTCTATTGCCTCTTGCTAGCGAGCAAGGCTGAATTCAAACTAGCTTGACATTCATGGCACAGTAAAAATATTACAGTGTGCTGAAAGGCAGCCATTGGTGCTGAAGAAATATCTTGCAAGATAGTACAGCTAGTGGCCTGGTGAATATTAGAATAGCAGCTGACTTATTTTGAGTTTCTTATAGCTTGGTTTACATCATTGTAGATTCACAACTTGACAGTTTGAAGCAAATCATTATTTTGCAGCCTAATCTTTTTCATAGGGTTCAGTTGGGTGTAACTTGAGACTTGTAAACTCTTGCAAAGTGATGTAGTGGTGATGGTGTTACTAGTAGTTGGATAGTAGGGCTTTGAAAAGACTCCCCGAAATCATGGAGAATTGCTGCTGGCCAAAATAAGTACTGTCTAGCTAGCAGCAAAGCAGCTTCATCTTTATGTCTTTATTCCTTTGAGCAATGGTTAGATAACATGTGGCCTACAATTCCCATGATATAGCCTCTCAGCATTTGTTGACCAGACTTAGAGAGGTGAGATTTACAAGCAGTCTTCCACATTCCATATTAGGGCCATAGGACCTTTGTGAAAGTGGGAAAACTACAGATATAAATTCTATATTTTACCTGAGAGAGCATCTTTTTATGAATCTGTTCTCCAGTTGCAACTCTGTGGTCATATTCCAGCAGAAGTTGGTCATAGAGTGACACTGGAGAACTCATAGAGTGACCATATTAGTCAAATCCGCAAATAATCAAATTCGCAGAAGTTAAATCTGCAAATGTGGAGGGTTGGCTATACAACCTCATCCACCCTTATCTTAGATCATAGTTCTCAAATGAAGGCAAGATTACAGATAATTGCAAGATGACGCCTACAAAAAGGGGAGTGAATGTTGGCCTAACCTGCTGTCTGTTAGGTGAAAGGGGGGAGATTGGAGAGTTATGACCCCTCTGATGATTAAGCTGATGATTCTCGAGCTTAAGAAGCATACAAGTTTATGTATGGAATGCTCTGTTACTATTGTTCTAAGTCAGGACTGCCACTTCCTTTAGCCCAATGGTTCTCAAAGTGTGCTCCATGGAGCCCTTAGGGTTTTTCCTGCATGACAGAAGGGGGTTGAACTGGATGGCCCCCTGGGGCTTTCCACTGAAACACTGTTAAGTTTATGTTGGTTAAAATTGTTTCTCAAAAGTTTGCCTATGCCTATATATATAATATATGTTTGTGGGATTAACATAACTCAAAAAACCGCTGGACGAATTGCCACCAAATTTGGCCACAAAACACCTACTAACCAAAGGAGTGACCATCACTCAAAAATTGATTTTGTCCATTTGGGAGTTACAGTTACTGGGATTTATAGTTATCCTACAATCAAAGAACATTCTGAACTCCAACCATACATGGCACACAGGATTCCCATGACCAACATGGGATTGATGGGCATTCAATATTTCACAAATGTGCCACAAATAGTCCCAATTTGTGTTATAAATCTATTAACAAATAATAGATTGATGGGCATTGACCTTGAGTTTGGGAGTTGTAGTTCACCTACATCCAGAGAGCATTTTGATTTTGGGGATGGAGGTGATGCTGATCTCAAGCAGCAAAATTACGAAATCATAGAATAAACCATAAAAGCCATCTAGTCCCGTTTGTGCATAAATACACAGTTAAAGTACTCCTGAAAAATGATCGTGCAATCTCTGTTTAAAGAACTCAAGAAGGAGGAGAATCTACCACTCTCTGAGACAATCCATCCCACTGTGTAACAGCTCATAAATGTCAAGAGGTTCTTCCTAACATTTAGGTGGAATTGTGTTTCTGATTTGGATACATTTGTTTGTGGCTTAGCCTTTGGGTTGCTCTAATCCAGGGGTCGGGAACCTTTTTGACTCAGAGAGCCATGAAAGCAAAATATTTAGAAACTTATTTCAGTGAGAGCCATATAATATATATAATATATTTTAAGACTGAATTCAACTAAATGTGGGTATATACGTACATACTATGAGAAAATGATTCTCCCAGCAGAATGACAGGACACTTCAGACCTGGCTCTGCAAATGGCATACTCAGGACTCTGGGAGGAAAGAGAAGACGGAAGGAAGGAGGAAAGAAAGAAAGACAGAGGAAATAAAGGAGGGAGGGGGAGAGGAAGAAATATAAGAAGAATGAACTATCTAAAAGGAAGAAAAGAAAAGCAGGAGAGAGACAAGGAGGGGAAAAGAAAGAAGGAAATGGGAAGAAAGGAAAGGGTGGGGAAAAGAAAGGAAAGGGAGTGAGGAAAAAGTAAAATAATGAAGGGAAAAGAAGAAAAGAAAGAAGGGGAGAGAGAGGGAAGTGAAAAGAAAGGAAGGAGAAGGAAAGGAAGACTTGGGGGGAAAGAATAGAAGAGGAGGGAGGGAGAATGGAGGAAATAAGGAAGGGGAGAGAGGGAAGGAAAAGGAAGGAGAGAAGAGAAGGGTGAATGGGGAGAAAGAAAGGAAGGAAAGAAAGAAGGGGAGAGGGAGGGAAAAGGAAGGAGAGAAGGAAAGAATGAAAGGAAGGAAGGAACAAAGAGGGAGGGTGGAAAGAAGGTAGGGAGAGAGGGAGGAAAAAGAATGAAAGAAAAAGAGGGAAAAAGAAAGGAAAAGGAAGGAAGGAAGCGGGAGGAGGATGCGGGGCCAAAGCGGGCCTTGGTGTGGACATTGGTGAGGCAGTCCCTCTGGAAGGCGTCGAAGAGGCAGCGGCTCTTGAGCTGCCCGATAATGAGGGTGATGAGCTGGGCGTTTCCCCGGGGGCAGCGAGGCCGGGTCTGTGGTGCCAGGGCCAGGCCCACCTCCGCCACCTCCCCTGAGCCCCATGGCAGAGGACGAAGAGGAAGATGAGGATGAGGCGCCACCGCCGTGCTCCGCCATCCCCGGCAAAGAGGGCGCAGAGCCCCGAGAGCAGCGGGGGATGAGGAAGAGGCGGCGATGGCGGTGCGGAAGCAACAGTTGCGGCGCATTTGCGTCATTCCTCCCCGCTGCATGCTGGGAATCCGAGGCCAGGGCTGCTCTAGAGAGCCAGATGCAATCATGAAAATAGCCACATCTGGCTCCCGGGCCATAGGTTCCATACCCCTGCTCTAACCTCTATATGATATCCTTCCAGATACGGCAGACGAACCTTTGGTTTAAAGGGTGAGGCCAGTTCTGTGCACGCTGCGCTCCACCAGAAAAATCCATTGCACAGGCTCGAAGGACACATCCAACCTCCGAAAACGAAATCATCGGCGCGCTTGTGGGGAGCGCGGGATGAATCCTTCCAAAGAATCTTTGTTCGCGAAGTAATGCCAGAGAGAGAGATTGCCATGCTAAATCATAGTAATCGTTTTCTTTTCTAAATGCCCACAGAGGGTCTATTAATGATCTGCTCTAGGACTTTTTCTGGCATTGACATCATACTGATGAACTATAGGCAGTACCTGAGTTTAAAACATCCAACTTACAAACAACTTATAGTTAAGAACAGGGGTAAAGCAACAGGAAGTGAGAGAAATCTAACACTAGGAAGGGAAATTCACTCCTGAAAGTGTTATCATGGACAGGGTGTCTCCCCTGAAGCTTTATCACCATTCCACCACAAGCCAAATGTTTCAAAATCCAATTATCACAGGGACAGAAAGTGAAGTGAAATCTTCTGAAGGGGGGGGGGGCACAGATGGCAGAACAGGCACCACAGGGGTATTAACCCTTCCCTATGTTATCCAAAGCTTGGGGACCGCCTGTATTAGTTATCAGTATTCTGAATCTTATTCTTCTCAAATGTCTGTTTAAAAAAGAATTCTAATCTCTCTTAAGCTGCACACTCAGCATGCTTGGATTTATCATTAGGTTGCATGTAAAAAAAAGGCAAGAGCCAGCAGAAAACAGAAGTACTTCTACAGTTGGCTTCTAGAAGAAGAACTGAGAAGATTGATCTTTTGCCAAACCAGCATGCCTTTCCTACTCAAAACAAAATGATGTGGTTGCTCCATTAGTAGCTGATTGATCTCCGATTATTTACCTCTGTGAGTGAGCTTCAGCCTTTTGTCTCTGACTGTGATAAAAACAACTAGGATAGAGTTTGATCTTTGCATCAGTTGGAGGAAAGAGCAGCATATTCCATTAAGGAATTGCTCAAACAGAATGGCATTGAACCCCCCATCTATTCCATCCCCAGCAGTCTATTCAAGTGGCAGTATAATTTATTTATTTTGTTACATCGCACTTTGAAATGTCAGAAAGTGCTGACTGTAGGCAGAACATGTTTTCATTTTTGCAGCAATAAAATAGCTTGCCCTGTCATGAATTTATTTTTAAATGTATGTGCTGTGCATCCAGTGCCCAGTCAGAATATCTCACAACAATTTAAAAACACAGTTGTTCATAAAGATTAAACATATTATTTTAAAGTGCAGCAAAATACAAAAGCATTTAAAATACGGAAGCTTGAAATCTCAAATCCTTGTTTTCACAACAAGCCAATTTTTTCAAAATCCAATTGTCACAGAGAGTGAGGTGAAATCTTCTGAACAGGGGTACAGACAGCAAAATAAATGTTACAAGGGTGTTAACCCTTCCCTATGTTATTCAAAACTTTTTGTGGGGCCGGAAACACATTTGAAAAATGCACCTGTTCCAGACATACCCTGGTTTTAGATAGGTTGGGGGCGGTGTTCTGCCCCCACACTATCTTACCTACTTGGGAGGTAAACTGGGAACAGGGCGGAGACTATATCAAACACGACAAGAATTCTAGACTTTCTCTCCTCCTGAGTCTTTATGAGGAGAAGTAAAGTCTTTGAGAGATAGACACAGTTCTGGCCAAATGGAGGCTCTTGAATCTTTATTTCTTATTGTCTCTTTCTTGTATGCAGTTCATACAGCTCCGACTGGAGGTGCTATTTTGTAGACCCTTTAGCGCTCCTCTCTCTTCACCCTCCAGTAACAAAAAAAGGCTGACTCCATCAAGAAACAGAAGTGCTTTGCCAGAGGCTCCATCCCTGAGGGTGACTGAGGCTTCAAATGCAAAGAGGCTGTCTAGACTACCCCCCCCCCTTCAGAAACTGCACATAAAATATTAATCCCTCTGAATAAATTTTTTTTAATTAGGGGTAAACAGTGAGGGTCTTCGTGGGGCATGACGGGGGGTGCATCTCAAATAAGGTAGACACTTTGCCAGCTTAAGCCAGTTGTGAATCTGGGTAATACATGAACTCTTTTCAGCCCTTAAGGATACAGCTAACCAAAATGCTTGTTTAGACGGAGTGGGACCGTCCTCCAGTGTCACTCTTTTCATCTCGATGGCAGTGGACTAAAGGAAAGCCTCTACTATGTATGGATGCTCTTCATGGTATCTGTTTCCTCTCCACAGGAAGGCAGTAATGGAAGAGCAGACAAATTATTCCCTCAGCTCATACATTCCAGTTAGTCCTACTTGAAAAGGGCCGTAGATACCATTTTTGTCTGATTTTCCATGCTATATAGCATGTAGGAAGAAAAATGGGTATACTACAGAAAGTGCAGAGTGTGTTGAGTCTTGATATCACATATGTAGATAAGGGTGGTGGTATAGTAAAGGCATTAAAGTTGTCCTAGATTTGTGGATTTGATTTTTGCAGATTTAATTATTCACAGATTTGATTTAAAATGTTCTTTCTAGAAATCTCTAAGAGTCCTTCCACACAACCATATAACCCAGAATATTAAGGCAGATAATCCACAATATCTGCTTTGAACTGGGTCGTCCACACTGCCATATAATCCAGTTCAATGTGGATTTTCTACAGCTGTGTGGAAGGGGCGTAAATCCTCCAGTGTGACTGTGTGGCCAGCTTCCTCCATTCATATCGAACAGCCTGGGCAGTTCTAGAAAGAACACTTTTTGGGGAATCTTTATTTATTATTTATTTCTGGTATTTGTACCCCGTCTCTTCTTCACCCCCGAAGGGGGACTCAGAACAGCTTAGATTCGTAGCGGTGCAAAGCCGCTACATCACAAATTACAATAATATAATCACAATCAAATACATAAACATTAAATCATTGCATACTCATTAAAACCAATACATGTAGCATTCGTTAAAACAATACAACAAAATCACAATGTCATCTGCCGCAACGCCATTCCAGTCAATGTCCATTAAGGTGCAAATTACGACTGCTGCCTGAAGGCAGCAGACATAATAGGTTCTCCAATGTGAGCTTCCATCAAAAATTGTCCACAGAGGTATGTTGGAAAACCTAGAAGTTCATAGAGAAGTGTTCTCACAGGTTATAAAACGTATTTAGTCACTTTTCTAAATTTTCGCAGTGATATTCTGCCCCTATCTGTGGTGAGTGTGAATGGCTACCTGTATTTTTTCCAATATTTTCATGTTTCTAAATTTACCAACCTTTTCTTTCTTCCCATAGAAAATCTCAAAACACAGGAACAAATGAGCGCTGTTGGAACATGTCTGTTCATGTTCTGGCAGCCTACAGTGATAGATATCAGCTGCTTGTTCCTATATTTCCAAGAAACTTCTCTGTCTGTCCTGCTTTCAAGGGAAAACCCTGAGCTAATCCCCGTGTCGTCCTTGCTTTGGGCGTTTAATCTGCAGTCTCAGGAATGAAGCATGACAGCAAGAGAGGACTCTGCCTTGTCCTTCTTCCCAAGCACTGAAGGAATGTAGGATAGAGAGGAAGAGATATATTTATAAACAAATCTCACATAATAGCTCCATCTGTCACTTGCAAGATCTTGTATGAACAGACATCATGATTAGAACATTTTTTCTTAATATTCCTTTTCTTAATTCCTTCATATTGAGTCTTGATGTCCGAGCAAAGGGACTTGTACCTTTTCTACTTTCTCTCCTCTTTTCATTATATTTTTGTTTGACATGATTGTTTGGGAGTAGGTCCCATCTTGGGTTGAAAATATGAAAGGAAAGAGGGAGAGAATAATAAAATGCAGATTTCGTCATATGGAGGGGAATTGTGTCAGCCATTTGTCATTGTCAACACACAAGCTTTCTGCTCTTAGGGGCAGATTAATTTTACTCATTCGACACATCTTATCACAGGCAAATGAGGATTTTCAAAAAGATGAGAAATTTGCTGTCTGGCAAAGGGAAGATTTCTTTAATACTGTCCTAATGCAATAATAATTAAAAAATCTATGGCTCGTGTGATGAGAAGCTGTCCAAGTAAACAGCAGTGAATGCGGCCTAAAATCTCACACCCATCTGTTTGACTTTGAAAAAGATTCACAAACAAATCACTGTAACATGAGTTGAATTTTTTTAATAAAAAAAACTTCATTGTCAGTGTACAAACATGGCACATGTTGTCCTACTATCTTTTTATTTTTACAATCATTGTGCTGACTTTGCTCACTGTCTTCCATGACATGTTTTCCAGTAAATAAAAGAATCAGCAACAAATCTCAGTTCATCCCAATAAATTGTTCTTCAAATTCTGTTAAATTGTTTGCTTTTATCACAACTCTTTTGGAAAACAATTTAAAGACTGCAGAATCAAGTAACTATGTTTATGAGGGAAAGAACTTCATATTACTAGCAAAATCATTACAGGCAGTTCCTGAGCTACAAACATCCAACATATAAATTACTCATAGTTAAGAACAGGGGTGAAACAACAGGAATTAAGAGAAGAAGGAAAATTCATTTCACTTCATGGGGTGTCGCAACTGAAACTTTCTCGCTAAGTGGTTCTCAAGCTGTGGGTCCCCAGATGTTTTGGCCTTCAACTCCCAGAAATCCTAACAGCTGGTAAACTGGCTGGGATTTCCACTTAACAACAAACCTACAGAACCTATCTTGTTCGTAACTTGGGGACTGCCTGTACTGGTTGGGGCCCTTGTGGAACATACTAGAGGCAGATGTTCGATAGCATGTTTTTACTTTCGTCTTCCTGGGGAGAATTTTAAGAATTTTTGGGTCTTGCTGAGGTTCATTTTCCTTATTTCAGAGATTATTTAAGCCATCTTTGAGGAAAGGAGGTGAAGCATCCTAGGGTAAGGCTATTGTCTTTTCCCTCCCTTAGATACTGTAGGTAGGTAAAGTTTTTTCCCTGACATTAAGTCCAGTCGTGCCTGAATCTAGGGGTTGGTGCCCATCTCCATTTCTAAGCCGAGGAGCTGGCAAAGTTCGTAGATATCTCCAAAGTCATGTGGCCAGCATGACTACATAGAGTGCCATTATCTTCCTGCTGTAGCGGTACCTATTGATCTACTCTCATTTGCATGTTTTTGAACTACTAGGTTGGCAGAAGCTGGTGCTAACAGTGGGAGTTCACCCCACTCCCTGAATTCGAATCTTTCAGTCAGCAAATTCAGTAGCTCAGCGGTTTAACCCACTGCGCCACCAGGGGCTCCATAGATACCATAGACAACAATGTATGTGTGTGAGTCACAAAACTCTGCTTTAGGTTACTTCAAGCTATATTACTATGTCGAAAATACTTCAAAATTCACAGTAGTAAAAGTACAATTCTCGTATAATAATTCAACAAAGGGAGACCTTTGTTGTGTTGCTGTTCCTGGCATTATAATTTAATGAAGAATCGCCTTTAAAAGTTGTTATTTTGGAAGCTGAATATTTTTTAATACTACTGGTATTGGACTCAAGACCTTTTGCAGCTCCAGGATTTATTAGGACTGGTTGTTTCTATATGCTTTTCTTTATGTCTGTTACTTATTCTGTGAATAGTATATCCTTTGTTGAATTATAATATGAGAATTGTACTTTTATTACTGTGAATTTTGAAGTATTTTTGACATAGTAATACAGCTTGAAATAACAAAGCTCCGTAGATAGCACCTTAGATAGCAGTGGAAATAATGCAGTGGATACTCCCCATGTGGATCCTATTTATTCCCCCAGAATTTGGGGTATATCTGCACTTGGAAATTATGGAATTATGGGAGTTGTAGTTATACAAGGCCTTTAGCCTTCTCTGCCAAAAAATGTGGTTACTCACCAAACTACAAATCCCGGGATTCCATAAAATTGGGCAATGGCAGTTAGAATGGTATAAAACTGCATTAATTTGATAACATAGATACACACCCCATTCGTGGCACAGAGTTCTGGGTCACCTAGAGAAACAAAAGTCAGCAATAGAGAAATCCTTCTAATCTTCTCTTGGGAGAGCCTGTTATTGGTAAAAACATGAGCTGCAACATCCAAAAAGTAGTAAGAAGCTTTGCAAGGCTGACTGAGCCAGTTTGGTCCAGTTTGCCAGTCCAACTTAAACATTTGGAAATCTTGACCTAGATATTCTTTTAATATGTATTTGTACATGTAAATGTTATACATAATACACAGTACAAAAATGCATAATAACTGAAGCCTGCCACATCACTCACCTCTCACAAGAGACAAACATCTTATGCTACACTCCTCAATTTTTCATTGATATTCATAGGACACTAAATTAATAAAGAGCATCAGAGAGTTTGGGAAGTGTCTCTGCTAATGCTGTCATATTCCCTGATATCAGTCTCAGAGCTCAGCAACTCCTCAGCAACAGTGACAATTTTCTGGTAAGAAAGTTGAGAAGGAAAAGAAAAGTAAGAAAAGAAGCTGAGAGTGATGGGGGAGGGAGGCACTGTAAGAACTAATAATTCTGGCTCATCTCTGCAGATGTTGCTTTCGGTGACATACTGATGACTGGCACATGCGTTATCATTCCAGAGGCACTCTCTGATGCATATAATGTGTGAAAATGATTTTGAGGGCTTTTGAGGTACGAATGCGCCACACATGGCAGATTCTGAGAGCTGCTTTGGGCACAGCTGCCTTTTTGCTGCCTCCAGCCGGACTGCAATGAGACTATTCCTCAGATCTCTGATTCAAGCATGTGTTTTTAAACAATGACTCCAGGAGCTACCTTGCAGATGTCAAATTTCCTACAGGGCTATGTGTAAGAAATCGCATATCACTTGTGCAGGCTTTCCCCTGCCCTAATGAGTTATTTTTAAGCAGTATGTAAAATTTAGCCATTCTCTCTCCTTTTCACTTTTTTGGAGGCTTTGAGCCAGGAAGGCATTGCTTCCACTGATAAAAACAATCCCTTGTCTTATCCCAAGCTACATGGGATATTTTGCTATAGTCCCACTTTGTCACTGTATACATCTCCTTACTGCTCAGTCTTTGTTTTCAGCTGCATGTCCCCTCTGTGTCTCTTATTTTTCAGGAAGCAAATGATCCTCGTATATACATATTTTCTCTGTGCAAAGAACCAGTTACTCCTTTCCCCCCAGATTATAGTAGCTGGCATGCTGTAAGTTACATATACCACCATAAGTCCAATTTTAACCTGCCTATGTTTTTATAGTCATTGCAAAGAGAGGGATTCATTACTGCCTTGCACAACAACCCTATCATTTCATGTCTCACCTCCCTCCTATGAGGTACCCCTACATCCATGTAACAGCTGGTGAAGAGTAGGGAGCATCTGGCTGTGCCTTGGACTCACCAGTACCCCCCAGGACAGAAGAGTGGAGGCACTGTATTGTTCCACCTGGGGGGAACTTTATGCTGATGCAGGATCTAAGCCAATATTCTATTTATGTTTTCAAATCTGTTTTCAGTACTAGAACTGTGACCTTAGATATGTGATAAGTATGTATGAAATTGCTCTCGTACCCCCCCCCCTCCCCGGGTGGTGCAGGTGGTTAATACACTGAAATTGGTGACTGAAAGGTCAGCTATCAGATCCGGGGAGCAGGATGAACTCCCGCTGTTAGGCCCAGATTCTGCCAACCTCACAGTTTGAAAACATGCAAGTGTGAGTAAATCAGTTGGTACCACTTCTGCAGGAAGGTACTGGTGCTCCATGCAGTCATGCCAGCCACATGAACTTGGAGGTGTCTACGGACAAAGCCAGCTCTTCAGCTTAGAATTGGTGATGAGCACCCCCCCAGCGTCAGACACAAGTAGGCTTTATGTCAGGGGAAACTTATGTATGAAATGCATCTTTTTCACTCCGGATCAGTTGTGTATTGTCCATGTTCCTTTTAAATCATAGAATTAAATGTGCAGATTTTTTAGTGTTCCTCCTTTTTACTTCTCAAAGAAGTTTCCCCAACTTCATACAGTTCTTCTTTCCCCCCAAAATACGGGTCAGAGCAGGTTTAGTAGACACTTTGCCTGAGGGAGGCACCTCTGCTGAGATTAGATGGCTTTAAAATGGTGACACTACATGGATTCTTCATCAGAACTTCCCCATTTAGCTAAAAAATTTTTTGAGAGGAATAGATTTTGCTGTCTTTCTCTTCCCCATTCCTCCTGCTTGAAATGTCTGCTGTTTCTGGCAAAATGTCTCTGCTTGGAGCATAAAGCAATATAGACATGTCTGTATCACCACATACTGGTGTGGTAGAAGACCAAATTGACATGAGAGTTCTGTGACTTATATGTGCAATGAAATTGGCAAATAGAGCCCTCACACATAATATTGTGCATCTTAAAGGTAAATTGTTTGCTACATCTCTATAAAAAGAGCATCATGTAGGAAGCAACTTATAATGGAAAGGTGGGTTGTTGTACATTTTTCAGGCTGTATGGCCATCTTCCAGAAGCATTCTCTCCTGATGTTTTGCCTGCATCTATGGCAGGCATCCTCAGAGGTTGCGAGATCTGTAGTAAACTAGGAAAGTGGGGTTTATATATCTGTAAGTGTCCAATATAGGAGAAAGAACTCTTGTCTGTTTAAGGTAGATGTGATTCTTGCAATTGGCCACCTTGATTAGCATGTAAAGGCCTATCAGTTTCAAGTTGTTGCTTCTTACTGCCTGGGGAATTCTTTGTTGAGAGGTGATTAGCTGTCCTTGGTTGTTTCTTCTCTGGAGTTCCCCTGTTTTTGAGTGTTGTTCTTTATTTACTGTTATGATTTTAGAGTTTTTAATACTGGTAGCCAGATTTTGTTCATTTTGAAATGAACAAAATCTGAACAAAATCTGGCTACCAGTATTTAAAAAAACCTCTAAAATCATAACAGTAAATAAAAAACAATACATTGACCAGTAATTCCTTTGTTATGTTCCTTCTCCAGAAACTATGTTCCAACATATACATGCAGTCCCCAAGTTACAAACAAGATAGGTTCTGTAGTTCTTAAGTTAAATTTGATTGAAAGTCAGAACAGGTACATTTTAAGTGTAACTCCAGCCAAAAATATATATTTATTTAGTTTTGGATAGCATAGGGAAGGGTGAACACCCCTGTGAGTGTGGTCGGTGCCCCTGTTCAGAAGATTTCACCCTACTTTCTGTCCTTGTGATAATTGAATTTTGAAAAAAATGGCTTGTTGTGGAAACTAGGATTGGTGATAAAGTTTCAAGTGGAGATACCTTTTCCCCATGATATCTCTTTCAGGAGTGAATTTCCCTTCCGAGGGGTAGATTTCTCTCACTTCCTGTTGTCTCACCTCTCCTGTTGTCTTTCCGGTGTGTCGTTTGTAAGTCGGATGATTGTAACTTGGGGACTGAATTCATTTTAATGTAAAAACTAAAAAGTAGTAATTTGTTTCCATGGATTCAGGCGAAGTGAATATCTTCCTTCTTTTAAATCCTATACAGACATACTTCTGTGGAGAGGTGACTTTAACAAACAAAAACAAAAATCAACTCACAGTGAATTTCCATATTCCGGTAATATTTATACTTGTCACTTGATAATTCCTAATATATGCCTCAAGTTGACAAAGGTGAAGCATTGCATTGCATTACCTATTATTCCTACTTTTGATAGGTATAGGAACTCCGATACGCAACTGGTCTTGTCATTATACTTGCATATGAGTAGAGTCTCATGTGTGAAAACACTTTGGAAACCTGCTCAAAGTTTCTGTTCTTTAAATGAGGGAAACTTTTTGTGTGATGTCTTGCACACAGTAGTATTGCTGTCACTGCGTCCTTGCCAGCTGTCACTGTGCCACTTCCTTCTTTTCTATATAACATTCTGCCACCAGAGCATAGTTAAGTGAGCCAAGGAAGATATAATGGAGTTTCAGTGGAGTGCGTTTTCTTGAAACCATCAGCCTAACATATCTTCATCAAACCTTTATATTCCCCTAAAATAAAAATCACTCATATTCGTTTTGTTTCTTTCTAGGTTTGTTTCTTTCTCCTGCCATTATGCCCAGTGTCCACATATTTTGGCTACCAGCTGCTTTCTAACTTCCTGTCTGCTTTTAAAAAATATACAAAACCACTTTTACCTTGTGATGACTCCTGTGATATCTTACATAAACTTATTCTCAAGACACTTTTTAAAAGCCTGTTCCAGATGATGGATAGGCCATATAACAGACTGCGGGGAAGATGAATACACAGGAGAGGCTCCCGCCATGTGTCACATAATGCTGAGACTTCCCTGCAATCTTTATTGCATTACCTATTCTCCTGCTACTCCATAGATCAGAACAGATTGGAAGTGCTGGTTGTCCCATTCTGTCAATTCTCTTTTGTCTGTTGATTTTCTTGAACATTTACAGTTACTTGTAGCTACATAGAGAACTGCATAGGCAGCAAAAAAAAAAAAGAACAGTAGGATAGTTCACCTGAAGCAGAGCCATATATGTTAGCATATCTTGGTAGCATTTCATAATGGAAATTGAGAAACTGTAATTTCTTTGAAAAGGAGGATAGTTTTGAATATGGCCCTATAGTTCAGTAGGTAGCCCCTGGTCCATATCAGGTTCACTTTTTCATCTTAAGCAGCTGTCACCCCACTACCTCCATCCATCACCATTGTTTTCATGCCACTGTTGGTTTAGATACTGTGTATGCTTTTCTATAACTACATGAATGGTTATAGGAAAATGTAGTGGTTGGTACTTGACTGTTTTTAGTCAACACAAAGAAAATAAGAGAAATTACACTTTCCAGAAGGGTAGGTTATGGGTTAGTTAGCTTGCCCCATAATTTAAATAACCACTAATTGCAGGTTTACATAACATGGTGCCTGCTTTCTGGAATATAAGTTACTTGGTAGTTGAACAACTGAACACTGGACAAACAAATTGTTTCATATTTTGACTAGTGTTCACTTTGGCTTTGTTGAATCAGTTTGCTATCATTCGCTGTTTGCCTGGACTTTGAAAAAATGTCATGTGTACTGAAAGCTGTTCACGATCAGGTGTAACAGAGAACAGGTCATGCTATTACAAAAAATATAGGCTTTATTCATCAATTCACAAACTTCTGTAGATGTTTCTGTAGACCTTTCAGGCAGTAGTGTGGTGAAGGTACGTCATCAATCCTGCAGCATACCCAAGGTTTACTTCTCTATGTGTTGGGTTTTTTCATGTTTTTCCTCTTTCGTATACTCTGTTGATTCTCTTCCAATATTCTCATGATCTGTATTAACTGTGTATTGGCTTTGAAAAGGAACAGGCAATGAGAGAAGGCCCCTGGTACATCCTAAGGCCATACAGCTTGCCAAAAGTGTCTTAGAATGTGTGGAAAGGAAAGATGAAGTAGCAAGAAGTATTCTAACTTTTAAAAAAATGTATTCTTTTAAAATGTTAAACCATCAAGCCAGCCCCTGAATTGCCTCTCGTGAAGGCTTTCAATAGAAGCAACTCATGTTTGGAGGAAGCGGGAAAAGGGTAATATGTGGAGTCTGAAGGATTTGTGACCCATTAAAACAGCTGTGTGTTGTAGGGAAGACAGATACCAATGCCCCTGGACTGCTGTTTACATGTACTTGGTATAGACATAATAGAATGCTAAGAAGTGCATGTTTGTGTTCAACTTACATGTATGTTTAATACAATGCATTATATGGGGTACAAGACAATTAAGGGAACAAAATAAGGTCCAAATGAACTCCCAAATAGATTAAAAGAAATCTTTTGTGGGCTTCTTTTAATCCATGAACTGTAATATCATTGATATATATGTTATGGAGCCCCCGGTGGCACAGTGGGTTAAACCGCTGAGCTGCTGAGCTTGTTGATCAAAAGGTTGCAGGTTCAAATCCAGTGAGCAGCGTGAGCTTCCGCTATCAGCCCCAACCTTCTACCAACCTAGCAGTTTGAAAACATGCAAATGTGAGTAGATCAACAGGTACCGCTTTCACGGAAAAGTAATGGCGCTCCATGCAGTCATGCTGGCTATATGGCCTTGGAGGTGTCTACGGACAACGCCAGCTCTTTGGCTTAGAAATGGAAGTGAGCACCAACCCCCATATTTGGACACGACTGGACTTAATGTCAGGGGACAACCTTTACTGTATGTTATACTATAGTCATTGATTTTTTTTTCCTGGGGAATCCACAGCACCTCTGTCTGTGGTTTCCATGGGAAAAGGGAATGGCTGCTGCAAGAAGTTTGTCTTCTAGGATGGAAGACAATAGCTAAAAAGAACTCAGGATATTGAGTTAGATAGGACTTGGCTCTTATCTGATAAATTCTTACAGTCTAAAGTAACTAATAATATTTCTATGCCCACAGGTGTCTTGGGTATATTGGTTTTGTTTGCCATATATCACTAATAACTTGTTCAGAGTGAATTTAGTAACAGAGGATTCTAGGATTCCATATTTTCTAACATTTTTATTTCTATAGTGGAGTATATGTGCTAAAAACACGTAACAGCATACAGTAGATATTCATCTGATACTGAAGACCCTTAGCACTAGTAATTGTCATTGGAAAACATATTTGTCTTCTTTTTTACCTTTGATTTTTATTTTTCCTTAAAACTTTTGCCTTTGTGCAAATCTTCTTTGTGATTCTTAATTGATACATATTTCCAGGGCTTCCCTTTCCCCAACAGGGTGCATCTTTTGATGAATTTCTGATGTTTCAGTGAGCTAGTGGCTTGTAAACAGTAGAATAAAGATGTGCATATGGCCATCTGGTCTGCCTTTATTAAACCTTAGGCTTAATGCTGAATAAGCTGTTTATTTTGCCGCTTATCATATGCAAGAGGCTATTTCTTCACCATCTCGCCATCCTCACTCTTTTCACTATGCTTTCACTATTCCATCCCATTCCCTCTGTTTTAAATATGTTTGAACCTTTGCGATAATAATGGTTTTAAAGATACCATGTACAGTTTTAGCATGGTTTCCTAAAAGTACAGGACAATCAAAATGGAATCTTCTCTCCCAACTGCAAGAAAAAGCAGAAATGTACAAAGAAGCAATAGTGCAGGTGCCAAAAAATGTAGGAAAAAAGATTGAGGAGTGTGATGCTGTGAGACGTGAGCAGGATCATTTGCGTAATGGGAAACCATTGCCATTATGCATGAAATGACAATTCTGTGATCTTCACAGCAACAACATAATTCGTTCACAGAACAATTTAATTCAGTTTTAATGAACATCTATGGATACCTCCTGTATTTGACCTAACCCGCACATTCAGAGATAATAGAAATCTCATGTTGACACTAGGAGCCCCCGGTGGCTCAATAGGTTACACCCTTATGCTGGCAGGACTGAAGACCAACAGGTCAGAGGTTCAAATATGGGGAGAGCACAGATGAGCTCCCTCTGTCAGCTCCATTTCCCCATTTGGGGACAAGAGAGAAGCCTCCCACAAGGATAGTAAAATATCAAAAACATCCGGGCAACCCCTGGGCAACATCCTTGCAGATGGCCAATTCTCTCACGCTAGAAGCGACTTGCAGTTTATCAAGTCCCTCCTGACGTGAAAAAATGTTGACACTTTGAACTTATCACAGTTTACCTCAATATGCATACCTTTGACATTGTTAGTTTGCTTAAACTCTAAATACTGAGGGGAAACTAGAATCTGAAACGAATCTTTATTTTTGTGTTATTATGAAACTGTAATTTAAACCATGCTTCCTTGTATTTTGATACTACAGTAAATTGTAGTTAGTTTGAAATGTGAGAATGTTTGACATTCTCATCTGATAAGTGAAAGGGGAGGGTAGAAGCATTAGTATACAAAGCCTAGAGCTCGCAATATTCATATAGTGCAAAGAAACTATAGCTCAGAACTAGAACACATGTTTTGGATGAAAAAGTTCCCAGTTTAACTGCCTGTCATCACTAGCTAAAAATATCAAATAATAGGTAATAATGAATCCTTGTGCCATGGAATCACAGCTGGTCAGAATAATGGAAACTGTGCTAAACATATACATAGTTTAATTCTATATAAGGTAACTTCTATTTTTCTAATCATGATTTTCTATTAGATGTGATTTTTCTTTTTATTAAGGAATGCCTGATCTTATTTAGAAAGAGATAGTTCAGAAAGATATATATCAAGATGGTTACATTAACGTTTCGTTAAGGTTTTAAAGTAATTCTTTAAGTAAAGACCTAAACTGTAATTTTTGTGAAGCTAGTGGGACTGAGCTATTTAAGAATAGTGTATAGAACTATGTGAAATACACAACCAAGCCAATGTACTAGGAAACGAGGGGATCTGTTAATCTCTGTGAAGCAGCTGCCAGTTCTCAGTTTAACTTGGGGATCTGCTAATATTTAAGCCAGGGGGTGTTTTTAGCATTAGCAGTAAGCAGTTTTATTCCTCTCCCATTGAGGCATGTGGATGTCATGGTAAAGAGGAGATGCACATTTATGCATTGACTCGCAGCTACTAATTTACCATATTGATTCAATCGGAACAGTGTGTATCCATTTGCTTATAGCTAAGAATTTGATGCTGCCTGCAATTATCATGCCTAATGTGATTTTGACCATACCTTTTAAGCATGCCTGTGGTACTCTGTTATCTTTATAGTAGTAGTAATATTGATTTATGGTCACAAAAGACCTTAACATTGTACTTCCTGTCACAATCCACAAATAGACAAACTTAAGGACAACTGTGGTTATTCTCCATTTTTCTTTCATCTAGGCCTGACCAGATTCCTCCTCCCAATCTACCCCAAAGAAACAGGAGAGACAGTGATGATGATCCATCATTGGCCAATGGACCTTGTTGAGCAGAGGGGAGTAGCAAGGATACTGAGGAGTCTAAACAGGTATTTGTATTTAGGAATTGCAGATGTGATCTATAATACATGTCCATAATAGCTGGTGTGGATTTTTTTGCCTTTTGTTTAAAATTTGATTTTAAATGTTACTCAGACAAGAATCTTAGTGTGGGTTGTCTTGAACATGACATTAACTCTAACTGTACAACAACAATAAAACAACAAACCTTTATTTATATCCCACCCCATCTCCCTGTGGAGACTCACAGAGTGTCAGTAAGATAAAATGAGGTGAGAACATATTGGGCTGTGTTCTGTGGTCAGGAAAAAAATCCCACAGAAATGAGATAGTGAGCATAATTCACCTGATGCCCTTTGTGATGCTAGAAAAAAATCTCAAATTCTCATTCTGGCACCATGATTGAAAAGAGGACTGGATGGTTCATAAGCAACCCCAAAAAAAGGAAAGCCACAAAAGATGCTCATTTATTCTGTGCGCTCTTGCAAGTAATGATTCTAATGTGTCTCATTGTGAGAGAGCTCAAGAGATCAAGCCAGAACCACTTGAGGCTGGATCTACACTAATTTACTTGAACTCAGTTCCCTCTGAAATCCATTGAAAGTTTGGCTCCTCCCATATTTTCCTATTTTTAAAGCATATGAACTCAATCAAGAAATTGCCTCTAATATGGTGTACATATTTCTCAAATTAACTACAGGAATACACTGATACTTAGTTGTACATTAAAATATCACTGTTATATCTCAAAATGCCAGACAAATGTCTTTCTAAATGCCTTTTCCTTCCTATAAATCTCAGATCCCATGTATTTTAAGTGGCATATCTAGTAAGGGTGCCCCCCCCCCCCCCCAATTTCATGGGGATCTAAAACATGTCAGCAATTCTTGTACTGCTGTTTTTTCTGGGGGAAATGGAAGTGCATCCTTTTCCAAACTATTTACGACAGCAAAACTGCTGCTGAAAAATATTTCTTTACACTTTCACCCTGCTTGTACTCTGATATTGTCTATGTCTCAATAACACTAATGTAATAAAGTTGATTCATGTGCTGGGAAAAATTCAGCCAGGCCTGGCTGATCAGTAATATTTTTAAACCTCTTGGGATCCAGCCCCCCTACTTGCAGTAGTCAAAGAAAAGGGAACAATAAAGTCTTGCTTTGGGTTTAATTCCAGGAGAGGCCATGGATACAGTTCAAACTCTAGGAGGCTTGCTGTGGAGAACGTTTCACAAAGGGCACTTTGTTCCCTTTTGGGACAGATGCCACTGAATTAGTAGAGTTCATTTCTTAATTATTTCTCTTGGGTTGTGCCGTTTCCAGCTTGCTCCCCAGCACTTTCACACAGATACGCTTGGAATGGCACACAGGGTGGAAAGCAGCTCCAAAGATTTGCTTTTTATGCATGGCGTGGCTTGCTTGTGTCATCGCTGAGCTCTTTTTTGTTTCTAGGATACCCGTGCATGGCCTTAATTTATGGAACTTGTTTTATGAGCTTTTTCATCCTCCTCCCCCTCCCGTCACCTATGATGTATTCTAATTTTCCTGCTAAGTTTCTTTATGTTTGGCGCCAAGGCCAGCCGTTAAGCATAAACTTGAAATAATCCTCTTTACCAGACTGTAGTCTGAGATACTGAGAGTCTGTATTGTAAAGAATGATGTTGGTGAAAAACTCATTGGGGGGGGGACCTTGTTGGTAAACGGGATGTCCTTAAAGATGGCCAGTCCAAGAGGGAGGGAGGGAGGAAAAAATAGGAATCCAAAGTCTGCCCATTTTAATCCTTTGATAGTCTCTCCCTTTCCAACATGAAATTACTAATTACATCCTCATAAAGCAAGCTAGTGATAGTTTCAGTCACTGCTAAATAAAACAAACACCAGCTCTTCTGCAACAGCATGTCACGGGAGTATTTTCCTGACCTGCAATCAGTCAGAGCAATTTTTTTACTCTCTTCTCATATGTAATTATTGTAAATATGTTCTTTGCATATTTTTGGGACGTTTAATGTCTTATTTTGGAAAGTGGAAAATAAAGCAGTATGAAACAAATAGCAAGGCTTTCTTGGTGTCTGTGCTTCGTTGAACCATATGGAAAGGAGGAATTGAGAACCAAACCAAGGTATTTGTATCTCTGTTGTGACAGGAAACAAGTTCCTTTTAAAAAGTAAACATATTATGAGGGAATTAAAATGATATCAGTTGCATTCATCCATCCTTCTTTGTAAGAAGCATTTTATTGAAAAATGTTATGTATGACATCACATGTAGAGTCCGAGGTGTTTTATGTCACGGTTGCCTAGTTAAACAGAATTGATTACGCTGGCCCCATCTATTTATTATTTATTTATTTAAAACTTTTATATCCCTATCTTCTCAACCTCTGTAGAGGGACTCAGACCGGCTAACAGCAAGGATTAAATGCTAACAATAAAATCTAAAAACATCATACATCAATTATGAATTTAAAATACATATAGGATAAAATACATATAAGCCATTCGCCAAGATAAAATCATGTCCAACTCTGTCCGCATATTGTGGTCGATAACTTTGGTCAATTACCGGTCTCAGTCATCACTCTGCAAATGCCTCGTTCCACAACCAGGATTTCACTAGCTTCCTAAAGGTCAGGAGGGAGGGGGCAGATCTAATTTCATTCAGGAGAGAGTTCCATAGCTGGGGGCCCATCATATAAAAGGCACTGTCTCTCATTCCCACCAAACACGACTGCAAAAATGGCAGGACTGAGAACAGGGCCTCTCCAGAAGATCTTAGCAGCCTTGATGGTTCATAGAGGAGAATACATTCATAGAGGAGAATACAGGTAAACTGGACTGGAACTGTATAGGGTTTTGTAGGTTAAGACCAGCACTTCAAATTGTGCTCAGAAACTAATTGGCAGCCAGTGGAGGTGGCGCAACAAGGGAGTTGTGCGCTGCCTGTACCCCACTCCCATCAGTAGCCTGGCTGCTGAGCATTGGACTAATTGCAGCTTCTAGGCAGTCTTCAGAGGCAACCCCACATAGAGAGCATTGACTATTTAATACAGCTTCAAGATTACTTGAAATAGGTGGCTACAAAGGGCACGCCACCAGTGCATGCAGCAGCATGATTAAAAGGGTTACAGCATATTAAGGTAATCTCAGAAAATCCCTTTACTGTGCTGCTAAACAGGTCCCAATGTATACCAAATCATGGGGCAAAATCATCCCTGCAGGATGCAAAACTCATTGTAGACACCTGTCTTCTCTGATGTACTTTGTGGGATTCCGAAACCAGGATTCGGGGATTGTCACAGAAATTCCCAAGGGCATGGCTAGCTAGCCGGGGGCTAATTGACCCCTTGGAGGGGCAATTGCTTCCACTCCTAATTATCTCTTTCCCTTTGTTTTTCACCTCCTGATACGCACTGATATGTTTCTCCTCCTGAAATTGGGGTGGCCGTTAGGGAGACGCAGAATGGTTTGAGGTCAGATTCCATGATTCATGTAATCAACTACCTGATCACAAACCAGTTTCATACAAGTCAACCTAATCACTGGCCTAACAAAGCCAGTTCCTCCCAAACTGATTTAAGTGGTCAGTGTATCTCTTTGTCTGATTGATCCTCAAAATGATGATCTGAAAGAAGATTCAGTCATATTTATGAATACAAAAAGTCACTAACAATGAAGTCCCACAACATAGTTGAAAACTAACAGCAAGAGTTCTTTTAAATAAAGAAACAATCCCAGTTCAGATGTCATATAGGGGTTTGAACATTGGACTATGATTCTGGAGACCAGAATTTGAAATCTTGTTCAGCCATGGAAACTGACTGGGTGACCTTGGGCAAGTCACAGACTCTCAGACGAAGGCAAAGGCAACCCCTTCTGAACAATCTTACCAAGAAAACCACATGAAAGAGTCACCTCAGGGTCACCATAAGTCCGGGTCACCACGAGTTGAAGGCAAACAATAACAGCATTATTGCTGGAGCGCTCTGTCTCTCTCTCTCTGTCTCTCTCTCTGTCTTTCTCTCTCTCTCTCTCTCTCTCTCTGACTTAAATTTTAACAAGCTCTTTGTGTCAATCATCTCTAGAACATCTTTCAGAATAGAGAAGTCTTCGAATTTTTTCATAGAGCTATCCATTGGTTAAAGTTTTCATTGCTGTCAAAGACATCTGCTGAGTTTTCTATCTTGCCTTGTTAAAAGGGTTAGAGAACGATAATGTAATACATTATTTAGCTTGAAATGTGCGGGTGGGGGTGGGGGATCTTGTTGTCTTCCAACTGCATTTTCCATTTATTTCTGTTTACCTTGAGTCATTGTTGTGCTTGAAATTAGATTGAAAGAATATAAGCAAGATAAGAAGGTGGGAAGATGACGAAAGAGAGTATGATCTCATAATAGAAGTTTTAATAAGTTAATTACTGTGAGGAATTGCATTCTCTCCAGAGTTTGAAATACAGTTTTAAAATAAAGGAAGACAATTTGGAAGATATGATCCCAGGGAATACAAACTCTGAGCTTTAGCCATTTATTCTCTGAGTACAAATAGAGTATATACATATAGCAACTTTTTTCTAGGCAGTCCTCTTGCCATTTGTCCCAAGACCTATACTACCCTTACCAGGATGGCAGACATGATCTACTAATAAACACATTATTGATAGTAGATTAAACATTATTTTCTGTTACTTCCAAGCAAACACAATAGTTGTTTTTATTCTTAGTGCTCTTTTACTTGCAACTTCTGGGCTAAAGTAGAAGAGTACAGTATTACCTTCAGCAAATATACATACTACAATAGTAAGTTAATTGCCATGAAAATAACAATCATGGCTCAAAATATTGATACTGTGAATTGTTTAACTGAGATTGTCACATGTGAAATCAATTATCTTAAAATATGCATCTTAAACTTAATGAAAGAACGCTAGTGACAAACACCAAGTATCTGTGTAACGACTTGGTAGGATGATGATAATTTTTTACCATGTGTAATGAACAACTGTGAGGGTTTTCCCCCCTGCAGGTTATAATTATATACCAAGTTGCCAAGAAAGTTATTTCTATATTTGGATTATAATTTCTCTCCTGAATCCCATAAAGCCTCAATTGAAGACTTCAATTTTTGCCATTACTCATTGGAATTCTCCTTTCATTTACAGAAGGATGCCTCTACATTCACACTCCAGGTGGTGAAGATTTCTCATGTTCTTGGTAACAGAAACAGTCAATTACATTTGCCTTTTTAGCACTTTCTGTGTGTTAAGATTGTCTTCCTTCTACCAGTTGCAAACAACTCTTCATGCCTAATGAGATTTGCTGATCAGTCATGTTATTTCCAAAGTCATCTTCCAAAAAGCAAGGTTGAAAAAGTGCAGTTTGTAATCAGAATAAAGATGGCATATTCTAAAGGTGGAAATCCAGCTTTAAAAGCTTTGCTGGTATGAGGGCTCTAAGGACTTTAATAATTCAGTGCAGCTGAAATGATAGGGAATAAAATTGTAATTTACAGTTCTTTTAAAAGGCTATTTGAGGTCCAGCATTACCTTCCTTATCTTGCATTTTGTTTTTGTAGCTGCTGTTTAATTGCATTTAGAAGGATGCTTGATTGTCCAATCCGCAACAGTAGCAAGAGACATGTATCAAGGCTGTTTCTTGGTAGAATTGTCCCTTTGAACAAATCTTGACCCCAGAAAACTTTTAATAGGTTTGTCTTGTAGTTACCCAAAGTCAGAAATGACTTGAAAGGTGCACCACAACAATACAAATGTTTGAGAGTTCCTGGTTCAGATTTTTTAAAATTCTAAGTACAATCAGCTTTCCAGATCTGCAGGCTCCAAATTTGCAAATGTAATATATATACCACAGTATGCAACATAAATAGTTAACAAATGAGAGAGAGGTGAGTCTGGCACGAGAAGCAAGTCTGGCAAAAAACTTGGTATGAATCCACATTTTTCTCACTTTCACAGATCCTTAGTCTCTCTGACTTCATAACCTTCTCCAACCCTGTGTTTCATTTATTTGTCACTGTATACGAGACCTGATCATCTGCAGATTTTTGGATCCATGAGAAATTCTGAAACCAATCTGCAGATACAGAAGGTTGTTTGTAGTCTCCTGGCAGTCTTAAATATGCATAGGCTGAAATGCATGGGGATTTCCTACTAATAAACACACACACACCTCTTTTGAGCAAATTAAGATGTGATTCTTGTTTTTCCTGTGGCTCCAATGGATGCTCCCCAGTTTTTGCTTCTTAGCTTTTCAGTAATTTGCTCTCCCATTATCTGAGCATCACAGTTGAGTGGGGGATCTCAAGTACTAAGCAGGGGTACAAGAATCCCAAGTGGGCATACAGCAAAGGGAGAACAAAGAGAGTCAAGGGAGCTAACCTATAGAGAAGGTTGGGTTTGCCGAACCACAAAGTCTACACTCCAAATTTCCTCCTCTCATGAACATCAGAAATCGATGAACTGCCACCTGTTATCATAAGTAGCATAGAAATATTGATCCAGATTGCATTAAGAAATTACAGTCAGCCCTCCATATCCACAGATTCTGCATCCACACATTTACCCATCCATGACTTTAAAATATTTCCCAGAAAAAAAACTCTAGAAGTAAACCCTAATTTTTCCATTTTGTATAAAGGACAACATTTTTACTACATTATGGTTTATAATGAGACTTAAGCATCCACAGATTTTGGCATCCACGTGGGATCCTAGAATCAAACCCCAGTGGATAGCAAAGTCCCACTATATGTTTCTTTTAACACTTGTAACTTTTCCATTCGAGTCTGAAGGAAGGGCATCCTGTAAAATATGTCTTTTTGCTAATATAGATTTCTTGCTTGGAATAAAAACTTTTCCTTTTTACGGATCTCCTGTGTTCCATACTCTTTTGCGTGCCTTCACTTGTATTATCAACTATGACTGACAGGAGCTCTCTGGGGATTTAGACAAGGTTTCTTTCCTAGTCCAATTGCAAGATGTTGTGGATTCTGCTTGGGACTTCTGCATTCACAGCACATACTCTTCAGCTGAGGTACTTCTCCTTTACAGTACAGTACTACTTAGTATTCCAAATAATAATCAACCCAGAACTCACTTAGTTTCCAAAGTTAAACAAGACTGTGTTTGTTTGGAACTGTATAGTGACATTATATTAAATTTCACAATTCCGTATTTAAAGAAGATCTTATAATTTGCTTTATTGTTGCTGTTTGGGGGGGGGATGATGGTAACATTTTATAGAATAAAAAAGACCAATTAACAAGCATATGGTAGGTTTGTTCATTCCCGCATTGCTAGTACAACAGTGATTAGCTCAGAAGAATATAAAAATTGCCAACACATAGCTTCAGTTTAAAAAAATTACAGTGTTGGTATGTAAGCACTTCTATGGATGCTGTTGTGCTATGGGGATTAAAAATCAAAGCAAAACCAAATGGAGTGCATATATATGTTCAGAGTGCAATAAAAATAAAAGAATACTATATCCATTTTGCCATAATAGGCATTTCCAGTGGAGTTCTCATCAGATCACTTTTTAAACTATCCATCTTCCACTGTAGCAAAAAGTTATAGACCCATGAAAATATCACAGAAGCCCCCTGAGGCTGATTACCATCATAGGACAAGATACAGAGGAAAGTATGAACAAACAGTGGGAAGACAGAATGATTTTTTGAGAAATCAAGGAAGAAAGTTCCAAAAAGGGGATTACAACTGGACATTTATGAAACAACAATAATGACCACTGATGGTTTACAGAATGTTACAGTAGATGATAAAGACATTGAAATAGTCCATGATTTTCCATACCTTGGCTCAGTTGTTACTTAGAATTGAGACTATAGTCAAACAATCAGAAGAAGACTTAGAACGGCAGCTATGAAGGAATTATGCAAGTGTAATCATGTATCATTGAATTCTAAAGTTAGGATCAAGGTAAAACCCAGATATTTGAGAAATAAGAGACCTCTACCCTAGTATCTGTCATTTGTGAGGGGGGGGGGTCACTGATATTAGAAAGGATTTAGAAATGTAATGAGGGATATCTAGAGAAGATAAATATGTAAGGAAAGTACTTCATCAGTGTCACAAATGGACGGTGAAGCAACAGCTCCCCAGTGGCCAGAATACCCTCATGAAAGCTGGAATGTTGAATAGCCTCTGTGTGTCTGTCTATTTATGTTGTGTGCCTATGGCATTGAATGTTTGCCACGTATACATACATTGTAATCTGCCCATTGTAATCTGCACAGAGTCCCCTGCGGGGTGAGAAGGGCTGAATATAAATACTATAAATAAATAAACAAACCTACCTTTCAGTCAGCAGTCCTACCAGCACAAATGTTTAACCCATTGCGCCACTGAGGACTCTGCATCATCCCCTGAACTCCAATAACATCTTGACTGGTAGATAGAACCCTTGACATAGGTTAGCCTTTTCTAACTCTTAACAATAGCTTTCAACAGAAATTCACTGTTTTTTACATGTCTTCCACTAAGGCTGCTGTCAAGGGGGACATGTATTAAAGGTTCGGTGACCAAAGATGTGCCATGGCACCCACAGTATTTTAATTTATTTATTTCAGTCATTTGTAACCTGCTCTTCTCTACCCCAGAAGGGGAACTCAGGGCGGCTAACAACATTTCATAACAACAATAAACAACGATTACATTGTAAAATACATTAAAATAGATTAACCTATTAAATAACATTAATTAAACAAAACACACTCCAGTTCCGTATTCAAGCTAACCATGTCAATCTGCTGAAGTGTGGATGTCTGCTATCATTGACTAGAAATGACAGTGAAGAAGGGCAATCATCATGCATCCTAGTAAGTGTTGCTAGTAGGAAATAAAGGAAATGGATCAATTGAACTGTATAGCAATAAAAACATCCTACAGATGCTGGAATGAGCTGCATAGTGAAGAAAGCAACAGAACTCAGAGTGGACAGATGACACTAAAAAGCTCTGAATGCTCCTGTTGTGTATCGCACAACACCCTACTGGATGTTGTTTTCACCATACCAGCTCCATCCCCCCTGCTGCCTGCCTCTAAGCTCTGTTACAGAAAAGCTCTTTCAGTATCTATTTTTGTTACTAATACTGCAGCTCCTCTGAAGAGCCAAGAAGGCAGCGTTGAGTTGTAAACCACAGGAAATGTGCGTTTCCAGGTAATTATCCAAATGTCATTTGAAATTGCTTGGTAAGATGCCAATATGTATTTCAAAGTGCCTACCACTTGCCCCCAACAACTACCACTTTCTCTTATCTGCAGTGCCTGTCTGTCCCTTTGAAGTAATAAAGTTTGAAAGTCTAAAGTTTTATCTGTTTAAGGCCCTGCTATTGAGGATGCTTTCACTTAACAGTTCAGCATGTTAAGTGAAAACTAGATTCAGAGGGAATATATTCATGCCACCTGCCTGTGGGCTTCCTGTGAACTTTGGGTGGCCTGAAATTAAGTACTTCAATTTATTTCTGACTAGAGAAACAT
Organism: Anolis apletophallus; assembly: GCA_030556195.1. Lineage (NCBI taxonomy): Eukaryota > Metazoa > Chordata > Lepidosauria > Squamata > Anolidae > Anolis > Anolis apletophallus. The sequence goes on along the minus strand of JARBWK010000002.1, from coordinate 65,920,460 downwards.
TTGCTTCTGAAGGTTGTCTGAATCTTACCCATGCCTAAGGAATGTCCAATTGTCTGATTACTCCTGTATCCATTTTAAATTGTAGGTAAAGCATGTAACAAAACTTATATACATTTACTTGTACATTTCTTTTCTTTATGGTTTTTTCTGTGCTATTTATGATTTCCCTACTTTAATTAAAATCACACCACTTCTTGCGCATTGTTCTAAAGTTGGATGAATGTATACATTCCAAAAACCCATTGACTTGCACGTTTCATTAGAAGCATTGCTAACCCTAAGAGGACTAAGTAATGCCTATATTGTAAAGGACAGGTGGAAGCGCAAGGAAAAGGAAAGGAAATCCTGCACCTAAATAGACAAGGTAAAGGTATAAAGTTTTCCCCCTGACATTAAGTCCAGTCATGTCCAACTCTGGGGGTTGGTACTCATCTCTATTTCTAAGTCGTAGACACATCCAAAGTCATGTGGCTGGCATGACTGCATGGAGTGCCGTTAAATAGACAAGGGAAGTATATTTGGAGAATACAGGCAGTCCCTGGGTTATGAACAAGATAGGCTCTTTAGGTTTGTTCTTAGGTTGAATTTGTATGTAAGTTGGAACAGGTATATTTTAAAAGTGTAACTCCAAGCAAAAAATGTGAGTTTTCTTTTAAAGTTTTGCCTAGAATAGGGAAGGATTAACACCCTTGTAACATTTGTTTTGCTACCTCTGCCCCTGTTCAGAAGATTTCACATCACTTTCTGTCCCTGTGACAATTGGATTTTGAAATTTTTGGGTTGTCATAGAAACAAGGATTGGTGATATAGCTTCATTGGAGACAACTTTTGTCTCCATGATAATTCTCCCAGGAGTGAATTTCCCTTCCTAGGGGTAGATTTCCTCTCACTTCTTGTTGTCTCACCCCCATTTGTAACTAAGAGCCTTATGCAAGTTGGATGTGTTGTGTATAACTCAGGGGACTGCCTGTACTGAAGATTGTGGGCAAAAGAGCAAACTACTTTTGGTAACCCAGTTCCCATGACAAGTGCAAAATCTTTTAGTCCCTATTTGGCATTTGATACAAATCCCTTCATCTTGCTACTACAACCCATCAATCATATTTTCTACATGTACAGATATAACTAAAGTTTATTAAAATTTGAAATAAAGGTTAGACATCAAAGGGGGGGGAGAGATTAATGGGAGATTGAGACTAATGAATCTGAGGACAATTCTTTACTCCTATTATTTATATAATAGATGCCTATGGTTCAGACATCCTCTACTCCCTCAATAGCACTTCTGCTGCAGAGAGATATGGGAGTTTGACAGGTATCTGTAGTAGAAAGATAGGTGCCAGAGCTCCCCCTGCACATTAATCACATGAAGGAAGCCTGAGTAGGAAAGGATGGTGGAACTGTAGTGGTAACTCAACAAGTTGACACAGCTTTCCTGTCTCTGATGTCGACACCTTGAGCGTAAATGTCTGTGGAAAGAAAGCCTTCAGAGATGGAGTGGTAAGCAATCTGGAATTCTAGTCACATCTGGTTCTCACCCTATTGTTATTGTTCTTACTTGCTTTCAAATTGACTGTGACCTAGGGTTACTATATCAGACAGCTTTCCAGACTGGATTTTTTAAAATAGGTTTTCGATTGCCTTCCACGGCTGAGAATTCAAACCAACACTCAAATCACTACAGATCACCAACTTGTCCAGTCCTATGGAAGTCTATATGTCCAGGCTCTCTTTGTCAGATTCTGCGTTTGAAAAATTGACATTGCAGGTCAGGATGCACCTTTCATGTGATAGATGTGTGAAAGAGGAGGAAACTTATCCCTTCCTGGCTCAGCAGATAGAAGAGTCCAACAGTACAAATTGCTTCAGAACAGTTGAAACAGATGGTTCAATGCCTCAAAATGTTGAGGGATGCAGAATATATGGAAAGATAAAATAAATCAGACCAAATACTACTAATTTTATAAAGAAGACATCACATACTCAACAAAATATGAAAAGCACGGGAAATTGAACTACACGACTCCATCTCCCTACAGAATGTCTACTGTTGTTAGCTTTATGCTTTCGTTTCTCTTCCAGTAGCCTTCCTTGAATCCCCTGTGTCTTCTCTCCCTCAACTTTGTAAAATAATTGAATAACAAACAGAAAGACTCCGGGGACTCGAAGGAGGGAGCAATGTAGTTCAGTTTCTTGTGCTTTCAGCTTGAACTATGCTGCCCCTTCCACTAATGCTAGTGTTGTGAGCATAATGATTTCCTTTCCCCTCAGATAGTCTTCTTTTGAGTCCCCAGGATCTTTTCTTTCTCAACTTTGTAAAATCATCCTACCAGCCACCCATATATTAATGAAACATTGCACATTGGATATAAGAGCTTGTACAAAGAAGCCATTGGAGAATAATGAATTTAAGTAATGTTACTGGCACTCTATGTGTGTCACCTTACCAGTTGCCAGTTGCCCAACTGCAACTTACACAGAGAACACAGGAAAGAAGAGCAAGTTGAGTACCTGGATCTCTTTGGCAAATATGCATATCAACAGGCCATCAAATTTCTCCATTGCTGGTGAAAGTTTTCTTTTTGGCTTCTTTGGCAGAGTAAGAACTGTTACCTGAGGTTACCATAAAGAAGATAATATTTTCTGTTTTATTTATTTATTTTATTTATTTATTATTCAATTTTATATTCCGCTCCTCCCTGCAGGCTCGGGGCGGATCACAATGAGCAATAAAACATGCGATAAAACATACAATAAAACATCAGGTAAAAACACAGTACATGACAGAACATCAGCAGATTACATTTCTCATTACTTTTTTGAGAAAAGTGGTGAGAATTGACTCTTTCTGAACTTTCTGAAAGTTTTGTTAAGCAGGTGCAGAATCTAGTACAAATATACAGAAGACTATTTAAAGACCAAAAGCATCAGATAAGCAAACTGTTCTTTCCTGTGGGCTTTGTTGTTTTGCTTTAGAACTCACCTGATAGGTCATTGAATTACAGGTGTGTTTGTTTAGCCCTTTTCATTCATTACATGAACAATACCAACACATCTTACACAAGGCATTACCAGCTGAACATTCAAACTGAAATGTCAGGTGAAAATGGTAAACACTTGAGGATAGTATTATTAAGCTGTCTTCAATTGGAACATAGCAAGTGAGTTGGAATTGTCATTTTTTTTGAGAAAAGTGGTGAGAATTGACTCTTTCTGAACTTTCTGAAAGTTTTGTTAAGCAGGTGCAGAATCTAGTACAAATATACAGAAGACTATTTAAAGACCAAAAGCATCAGATAAGCAAACTGTTCTTTCCTGTGGGCTTTGTTGTTTTGCTTTTTAGAACTCACCTGATAGGTCATTGAATTACAGGTGTGTTTGTTTAGCCCTTTTCATTCATTACATGAACAATACCAACACATCTTACACAAGGCATTACCAGCTGAACATTCAAACTGAAATGTCAGGTGAAAATGGTAAACACTTGAGGATAGTATTATTAAGCTGTCTTCAATTGGAACATAGCAAGTGAGTTGGAATTGTCATTTTTATAACCTGAGAAGGAACTCGATAAAAAGCAATTCACATTAGAGTCCTCGCAAAAATATTTGCAGCTCTTCCTCTACATCTGGATACAGAGGTGACGTTATCATTAGGAAAACTAAGGCAGCCTCAGGTTGCTTGTTGCTGAGAGGTAGGTAGTAGGCAAAGCTGTGTGATATGGCCTGCGTTATATCTCCTAATCCATTTAATTGCCCCCCAGGAGAAAGATTTCAATGTTAAGTCTGCCTGACTTTTCTTTATTTTTAATTTCTGAGTTGGGAATTGAAATATAAACAATGGGCATTCCTACAAATAGGCTTACAATGTAAAAATGCATGGAATAAAAGAAAAAAGTAATGGGGAAAGAGGAAGGATGTCCTGTTTTAGTAGGACTGGCGGAGTAAGCCTCCTCACTCTATCAGCTGTGAACTGATGAATAGGCTGGAGGTGGTGATTTTTCACCTTTTAAAATAGTTTTGGAATTGATAGCTTATAACTTCACTTTCTGGCACACGGTCATTGCACCCCCACCCCTTTTGCTTTGGGTATCCTGATATCTTGAGAATTATTTAGCATTAACTGCATGCATGAAACATTACTTCCTTGTTCCTGTGATTACTGCAGTCTCCTTTGTTGGGGATTATAGTAACCACTGGACCATTGTATTAATTTCTCATGGAAGCAAAGTGATACTCAAAATCCCACAACAACAAAAATTGTGCTGCATATGGTGCAATATGTCCAAGCAGAGTTCAGGAAAGGAAGAGACATTAGGAATCATATAGCAAACATTCTATGATTCCTATTATTGTGAGAAGGAGGCTTACTGTGCCAGAACTGCTAAAACAGAACATCCTCTTTCCCCATTCTTTTTTTTTTATTTCAGGAGAGGGCCTTCTCGGTAGTGGTTTCCCAGCTTTGGAACACCCTCCCCAAGGAAATCAGGCAAGCTGCCACACTTTGATGCTTTTCGAGAGAGTTGAAAATATGGCTTTTCAAGCGGGCTTTTGACAACAGTAAAGGCACCAGCTAAATAGATTGCTGTCCTACTCTAGCACTTTAACGTTGGCATTTTGACTTGGTTCATGGTTGGGATGTTCAATTTGGTTGTATTGTCTATTTTTAACTATGTTTTTTATTGAGCAGCTAATTTAAACTGAATTGGGGTTATGTTAATGTCTATAAATGTTTTCTATGTTAATTGCTCTTGTTATTGATATTTATAAATGCTGATGTCTTGTACTTTACAGTTTGTAAGCTGCCCCGAGTAAATAGTCGTTGTTGTTATTGTTGTTGTTATTTATATGTTGGATAATGGAGCCCACCAAATAATTTTAAAAGAAACACAGTTTGTGCTTCATAGATTATAGCAAAACCTTTGATCGTGGAAAAACTATGGATCACTCTCAAAGAAATGTGTGTGCCACAGACAAAAGTCAGGACAGAATATGGAAAAAACTGGATAGTTTCCAATTTCCAGGTGGGTCAGAAAATCTGCCTTTTATTGCTCAGTCTGTTCAATTTGTATTCTTAACATAAATGTAAACCAAAATTAAACTTGGAGGAAAGGGACTTGAATATGTGAGAAAAACATCAACAATTAGATAGACAGATGGCACCATACTACTGGCATTGGCAGAGAAAGCAAAGACTTGGAATGATTATATAGAAGTCAAAGAAGAAAAAGCAAAGGCAGGTTTACAGCTCAACATGAAGAAAACGAAAACAATGACCACAGATTTGCATAACTTTAAAGGAAATGATGAAGACATTGATTTAGTGCCCAGTTTGCCATACCTTGGCTCAGTCATTAATCAAAATGGAGATTGAAGTCATGAAATCAGAAGATTCGAACTTGAAAGGGCAGCGGTGAAGAAACGAGACATGAATCTGAAATGGAAAGATATATAAATGGATATTAAAGTTAGAATGGCCCATGCCATCACATTTTCTGTATATAAGTATGAAAACTGGAGAATGAAGAAAGCTGATAGAAAGAAAATCAACTTATTTGAAATGTGGTGCTACCAATAGTTCTTTGGATACAATGGATTGCTTAAAAAACAAATCAATGGGTCCCTAGAACTAATCAAGTCTGAATTCTCTCTGGAAGTCAGAGTGACTAAATGGAGACTGTCATACTTTGGCTATATCCTAAGAATACACGACTCACTAGGGAAGACAATAATGCTTGACAAGGTTAAAAGAAAAGAGGAAAAGAGGAAGACTACATCTCAGATAGATAGAGTCAACCAAGGAAGCCATTGCTTTGGGTCTGCAAGACCTGTTGATGAAGTGTGAACTGTCATCAACAGCCCTGCCATAAATTGAAGTCAACTTGATGGCAGTTACCAACAACAAATTCTCATATCTTAGGCCAACTTTTTCTTGGTAGTTCCTCTTCTCCCCTAGGATGCATCTACATCCTACACTGTAGAATTAATGCAGTTTAACACCATTTTAAGTGTCATGGCTCAATGCTATTGGATCATGGGATTTGTAGTTTGGTGAGGTCTTTAGTCTTCTTTTGCAGAGACGACTAAAGACCTTGTAAGACTACATCTCCCTAGATTCCATAACACTGAGCCATGACAATTAAAGTGGTATCAAACTGCATTAATTCAACAGATAACAGAAAGACACCCGTTATCTGTCTTTCTGTGGTCATGCTGTAGCTATGAGTCTTGGATCACAGTAATGCAAGTAGAGGCCACAGAATGAGTATACAGGTGGTTTTTATCATAATCCATCAGAGCTGAAACCTGGGTATGCTCTGAGGTGATAAAATGTTTATTGCTTATAGGAGGCTTCTGGCAATGCCAGGGCTTTTCAGAATACGTGGGGGGCCCATTTATCTAACGTCTTTTCTGAATAATAAGCCTCTGTTTAGTCTTGTTGACATGGCAAAACCTTAACAGTTTTAACACATTATCGGATTTCATGCCTGGCTTGAGTGACACCTCTTTTTCAATTTTTGGCTCAACTAATGTTATATGGAATGTAGTTCTGGCCTTGGGGCCAAAGAACCCAGTGACTGAGCTCCAAGCAAAGGGCAGCTCCAAACAGTCTGCAAAGTGTCTCAAAGTATTGTTAGCGCACTTTCCTATTTAAAATGACAGATGAAAGCGCACTGGGGTATGATGCTACCTAAATATAAAACATTTGCTTCCTATATGAATTTATAATGACTCAAAATTTTATTTAAAAAAAATAAAATCAAGACTTCTGTTTGGAAAAAAGGTTATATTTTGAACTATGCTTTAAAAAACATGCCTGTAAAATAACAAATACAACAGTGAAATAACAAAATACAACTGTATCTTCTAATGTATGGTTCTAGAATGCACACCCCCAACCCCCATAGACATCAAAATTTGTAAGTGTTCAAGTCCCATTATATACAGAATGCCATAGTACAATATACAATTGCTTATAAAATGGCAAAATAAAGGTTTGCCATTTAAAAAAATATTTTCAAGCAGCGAATGGTTGAATCCATTGAGGGCTAACTGCATGTACAAATAACAATATAGAATAACTGAGGATGGTAAAAGAAAGGGGAATCACCTCCTTTCCATTTGGATAAGATCTGAAGTAGAAACTTCCAGTTCATGTCTACAACTTCAGACACCACCAGGTTTCACTTAGTTCACCCTTCCCCCAATGTGACTATAGGTAGAAATATGTGTGAACAAATATGAACTAGAATGAATGCAGACCAACAGATTGGCAATCAATATCATGCCCTATAAGACTGATGATAAAGTATTCAACTTATAGCAGGGATGGATTGAGAAAGAGGAAATAATTCCAGATATTAATAGCTATTTTTTTAAAAGCTCTTCACACATTTGTTCCATTTTCTTTATGAGATCATGAATGTTTTTTGATTCTATGTCGTTATGGTCTTCCAGTCCAGAAAGTATCCAGACCAATGCAAAGGATATTTAAAAATAGAAGGTAACAATAGAGCTATTACATAGAGGGCAATCTTTTGTCCTTCAGAAGTTTTGATCTATAATTTTCTTTGGTTCCATACATGGTTAAAGGGAAGTGGGAGCTGTAGTTCAAACGATCACAAGTTAGCATTCCCAGATTTCAATTCAAAACCCTTCTTTTCCAGTCCTTTGAATGAGAAAAGGGCAAGAGTGCTGTTTTGAAAATTGTATGTGTGCATTCCTTGTCTTTCTTAGCTTATTGCTTGGAATCACAAAGCTGGAATGGTCTGCATGGACCATCAGATCCAACCCACTGCTGAATGCAGGATTTCCAGCTAGAACATCACCAGCTGGTGGCTGTCCAGCCTCTTGAAGAAATCCAGGGAGGGAGTCCACATTACTTCTCTAGGCACTTGGCACCATTTCTCAACTGCTCACACTGTCAAGAAGCTCTAACATATACTGTGTGCTATAGCAATGTTCACATGAACTTAAATTCCTAGAACTTAAAACCATTAGATCTAGTTCTGCACTTTGTGGCAGCAGAGAACAAGCTTGCACCTTCCTTCTTGCAATAATCCTTGAGGTACTTAGAATGTGATCATGTCACTCCTCAGTCTTCTCTTCCAGCCCCTTATATGTTTTATACTTATCATTTGTGTTACCCTTCTCTGAACCTTCTCCAACTTGCTTATATCATTCATAAATGAGGTGCACAGAACTGAATGTGGTACTCTAAATGAGGCCTGATCATGCAGAATATAGTGAGGCTATTGCTACCCTTGCCTTAGAAAGTATGGTTTTATTGATGTAGGCAAAGACAGGATTTGCCCTCTTTGTTGTAGCATCACACTGCTGGCTCACATTCAACTTGTGATGAACAAGAATCCCAAGGTCCTTTTCGCATGTAGTACTCCAGAAAATAATGCCCAACTGTTCACTGGAGGGAAGGATAAATAGAGGCAATGACGAAGTACTTTGGACACATAATGAGAAGACAGGTAAGCTTGGAGAAGATAATTATGCTGGGGAAAATGGAAGGAAAAAAGGAAGAAGGGCTGACAAAAGGGCAAGATGGATGGATGGTATCCTTGAAGTGACTGGCTTGACCTTGAAGGAGCTGGGGGTGGCCACCACTGACAGAGAGCTCTGGCCATGAGGTCATAAATAGTCGGAAGCAACTGAATGAGTAAACAACAAAACAAACACCAGAGCCAAATTTAATACCATTATGAATGAGTTTCCCTTGTAAGATCACCCTCATAACATCGGCAGGACTATCACAAGGGGCCCTCCTGTGCCTCAGGGTTTGACTCTGAAATTATAGGGCATTGGATAGGAGGATCGACCTGACAACCTTACAGGAGGCCATAAATTGTTCCACAGCTATCAGTTCAGGTAGAATGATGAGCACCAGATAGTACCATAATGACAATTAATAGTTACAAGACAGACACACCCACTCGCACATGTATATTCAATGTACACATATACATTGTGCAGTCACTCTGTATTTCTTAATATTTGCCTACTCCACTCTAACTACAAAGTCTTCAGTCTTTAAACATAACATACTTTCTATAGGAGAGGCAGCTTTAGAGCTATTTATTTTTAAAAACTATAATGCCCAGGAGGGAAGTGGGGACATGCACTATGAATAACTTACTGTGTAGATATGAAAAATCCCATCTGGTGCAGAAGGAAAAGACATTGTAACTCGAACCCCTTGAGAAATGCTAAATGAGGAAGTCAAGTAAGAGCTTGCCTTTTCCTCCCCCAAGTGTTCAAGCTAAATGCTTCTCCCTCAGTTACACTGCTTCTGTAATAAGTTTCAGATGAACTCCATGTGCCGTCTGTGTTCTGAAAGGGCATCTTACATTACCAAAGTATTGCTAAGCCACATTGTCGATGAAAGTAGACTTGCTATCTCCAACCTCCTGTTCACACATTGTATCATTTGATAACCGGAACATCAAGTCCTAAGATATATGAGAGGAGGACTAAATAGCCTAAAATCACCCAATCCTGTCTGATATTGGAAAATAAGCAGCATCAGCACTGGTTAGGACTTGGGTGAGAGACCTCCAATAAATACCAGGTGCTATACACTATGTTTCAGAGAAAGAAACTGGGGAAAACACCTTGGAGAATTGGGTTGCTGTGCTGTATGGCCATGTTCCAGAAGCATTCTCTCCTGATGTTTCGCCCATATCTATGGCAGGCATGCTCAGAGGTCGAGGGGTCTGTTGGAAATTAAGTAAGTGAGGCTTATATATCTATGGAATGTCCAGGGTTGGAGAAAGAACTCTTGTCTGCTTGAGGCAGGTGTGAATGTTGCAATTTGCCACTTGATTAGCATTTAATGGCCTTGCAGTTTTTAGGCCTGGCACATTGCTGCCTAGGGGAATCCTTTGTTGGGAGGTTTTAGCTGGCCCTGATCGATTCTTGTCTGGAATGCCTCTGCTTTTTGAGTGTTCCTCTTTGTGTACTGTCCTGATTTTAGAGTTTTTAAATACTGGTAGCCAGATTTTGTTCATTTCCATGGTTTCTTCCTTTCTGTTGAAATTGACCACAAGCATGGCCATGCAGCCATACAAACACACAGCAACCCAGTGATTCCAGCCATGAAAGCCTTTGACAACACCTTGGAGAGTTCCTTGCTTAAGAAAACAGTATGAAATTTTTGTAGTCACCATAAGTCACCAGGCAACTTGAGGGCATACGCATACACACGCAGTCACAGCTTCTGAATGAAGTGATGCTTAATAAAATTTACAATATGAATCATGCCTGTGTTGGGGAAAAAACACCACTTCTGAGAACTTCATGCATAATCAAAATTATTGAACTGAGGTAAGTTATACCTCAATTGCTTTGCTTTATTGACATTTAATACAGTCAACCATCTGGGTCTTAAGGATGGCTGCACAAACCACAGGTTTTTTCCCCACCCTCTGTGCCTCAGAAAGACTTGATGCAGGACCTTAATGTGGCAACTTATCAAGAATAAACCCATCACATTGGTTCCATTTGCAGAGCAGCCAATTGTGCCCCATCCATCCACAGAACCCCAAAATCAAGGAAGTCATTGGGAGTGATCCTGGATTCATCGCTGAGCCTGGAGCCCCAGGTCTCAGCGGTGGCTGGGGGAGCTTTTGCACAGTTAAGACTCGTGCGCCAGTTGCGCCCGTACCTTGGGAAGTCTGATCTGGCTACGGTCGTCCACGCTCTGGTCACATCCCGAATAGATTACTGCAACATGCTCTACGTGGGGCTGCCTTTGAAGACAGTTCGGAAATTACAACTAGTCCAACGGGCGGCAGCCAGACTACTAACCGGAGCTACATACAGAGAGCATACCACCCCCCTGTTGTGTCAGCTCCACTGGCTGCCGGTCCAATTCTGGGCTCAATTCAAAGTGCTGGTGTTGACCTTTAAAGCTCTATACGGTTCTGGCCCAGCTTACTTGTCCGAACGCATCTGCCGCTACGTCCCACCTCGTACTTTAAGATAATCCGGGGAGGCCCTGCTCTCGCTCCCGCCAGCTTCCCAGGTGTGGCTGGTGGGGACGAGGGAGAGGGCCTTCTCGGTGGTGGCTCCCCGTCTGTGGAATGCGCTCCCTAGTGACATACGATCAATTCCATCCCTCCTGACATTTAGGAAAAAAGTGAAAGCCTGGATGTGGGACCAGGCGTTCGCATAGTAGCACAGGACAGCACTTTAGTAGTTTTAATGGAAAGTTGGTGAATGGGGCTCAATGCTTTTATGGACGGAACACTGTTTTTAACATAGGTGAATGCATAGGATGTGTGAATATAATTGTATTTTAATGTATTTTAGTGTCGAATGCGGGAGGGTTTTATATTGTGTTTTATACTGCGAGTGTGATGTAGGCATCAAATTATGCCTTTTGGAAGCCGCTCTGAGCCCCCCCTCGGGGGTTGAGAAGAGTGAGGTAAAATGCCATAAATAAAAAATAATAATAAATTTGGGCACATTTCTGAAATAGCATCATGTGCATTTAGGCCTCCAAAGACAGAAAAATCCCGTGGGCACGTCTCCTTCCACATCCCATGGCAGTGAAATACACTAGGATTTTTTTATTTATTTATTCCAGACTCTGGAATTGCCTCCCACAGAATGGCCCCTCTTTGTTCCCTTTCTGTTGGCAGTTAGAGTCCTTTCTATTTACCGAGGCCTTTGGGTGTTAACGGTCTGTTGCAGAAGGTCTTTTAATTGGAGAGTGCTGTATTTGTATTTTTTAATCATTAAACTATATCAAAAAGCTGTTTGAAAACCATTTTAAATTAATGCATGTTGATTTATTTTGTGTTTTTTATCATTTGTATTTGCACTATTTTAATTGTCTTTATTTTTTGAAACTCATGTTGCAAACTACATTGGGTCTCATATTGAAAGAATGGCCAGGTCTAAAATTTGCTGATTAATTAATTAACCACTTTTGACTGTCTTTGAAAGATACTGAGAATCTAAGTTATGGCAGATCCACCTCTGAACATAGTACTTTTCTAAAAGGAAAGAAAGAATTGGATTATATAGCCAAGGAAACACTATAAAATTTTCAAGTGGGGAAAGAGCAAAAGATTACAGATGAAAAAGAATACTTCCAAACTTAGAAAGAAGAAACACATTCCATAAATTATGGATTCCTTTTCTTGAAGTTGATTTCCCTCCCACCTAATGGACATATATCTTTAAAACTATTTGTTGTGGATGTTCTTTGAAATACTTTTTAATTAACTGTAACAGCTGTATCAATAGAATAACATCACCTCCCCCCCCTTTTTTTTTTTTTTTTTTTAAAAGAGAGTTTGGTTCAGCTGAAATATTCATTTTAGGGTGCAATCCAATAAGGTAATCTCCTTATTCATGCAGTGCTCTTTACTAGACTGGTATTTAAGGAAAGCAGACTGTCCTGGTACTGAGCCCAGAGTAATTGCCAGTACAATGAGCCATTGATACCCCTGTGGTTTGATTTCAGAAAATCTGTGAATGCTCAGGTCCTACTATATACCATGGTATAGTAAAATGAAGTCCCTTATATAAAATGGCAAAACCAAAGTTTGCGTTTTGGCTTTTGAAGGGAGGTGGCCTATTTTCAAGCTGTGGGTGATGGAATCCACAGATACAGAGGGCCCATTATAACCCTAGCATCACTTTTTGAGTTTGGACACAGATGGGCAGGAATGCTGTTGGGACTTTGACATGGACAACTCACCACTTATCAGGAAAATAAGATTGTAACTGTAAATACAAGGTCAGCTGCTGTCTTCTCCTTTTTGCCTTGTCTTTTACTCGTGTTATATTTTGAAATGGTCATATGACTGGTCAAATAAATAATAATAATTATTATTATTATTATTATTGGCCACTTATCACCCACATGGATAAAGAGTTGAGTTCTCACATTGCTCCAGATTGTACAGACAGTTTTGGTACTCCATATACTCCACCCTCCCTCCATTCCAGATGGACACTTCAGTTTTCTTTGCAACTCTGCAAAGTTATTGCATTGTAGCATTATGCAAGTGGTATAACCTAGAGGAGGAAATAAAAGCAGTGCCAAATTTACTATTGTGCTTAGGTGTGCACAGGGCCTTATTAGCCAGGGTGCCCATCTTCCTGCCAAATTTTTTTCAATGGATTTTGTTTATGTGTTGGAGCTCAGCAGCAAGCAGCTAGGGATTTTGAGGATGTTTCTGAGGATGAGGGAATTAATGGGTTTCAAAGTGCAGAGTCTGCTAGTGATCAGGGAGAATTGCAGGCTGAGGAGGCCCCTGTTTGGGATTCCTGTGTTTGTTCCCTAGCACCGAAAGAGAAGAGTTCAGTTCCCTTGAGAAACAGCATTCGGCAGACGGGGAGTTTTCCCGTGAAGCCAGATTAGGTCTTCCAAGTCCAGAGGGCGACAAAATGTTGAAGGTACAAAATGTTGAAGGCATTCTGTTTCGGAGCAATTCCAGACATAATGATAGAGTTGACATGGGCTTTAACTACTATCCTAGGATGCTGCCAGGATGTAGGCAGGATGGAGCACCCCTAGAGTCCATCACATGATGCAGAGCTACTTCTGGCGGGGCTCCATGTTGACTCCGTACATGCTGTGCCTCGTCCTTAGAAAATGGGTAACTACATTGCCCAACAAGTCACCTTACTGCCCGACGGATTCGGCACACTGCTCCACAGATGCCCCTGCTGTCCCCTGGCTTAAGGACCTCCATGTGATGAGGTCCTCTGGAAGTGTGCCACAAAGCAGGCAGTTTAGGCCTTCTGAGCCTCCCTCCTTCGGGGCCCAAGGAAGGGGCCTGCCTTATAAACTAGGACAGGACCTCATTTGTCCTAAATCAAGCACTGGGCAAAAGGAAGGCTATGCCCCTTCCCCAGATAAGAATTTTGCCTTCACCATGTCTCCCAAATTTCTAGCATTGCAGTAATGCAAACTTCAGTGCAGCAATTAGATATGCAAATTAGATTTTCAAAGAGAAAGAGTTGGCATAGCTACCAAATAAAGCACAAATATAGCAAATCCAGGAGTTTGGGGTATTTGAATTTTCCATGTCCCATTTTGCAGTGCTAGAAATTTAGAGACTGGGAGAAAACATCATGAGATTTGGGAGGCAATACCCTCATATTGCTTCCCTCTTCACAGATACACATTTGCTTTATGCTGTGCTGGCTCTCAAGTAGGATCTCAGCAAGTATGTTGTGCCCTGTTGAATAGAAATGTCTACTGGTGCTTACTCTCGGAAATTATTCAATATGATATCTTTCAGATGCACATTTCTGAAATAGCACCATGTACCCCTCAATATGTATTTAAACAACCAAAGGGGAAATGTATTAGAAATGTTGCTTTGTGACCAACTACAACAGTTTGTAGGATCTGTTTTTGCTATGTTGGTTTTGACCTTTTTATTATTATTTATTATTTCCTTCAGAATTCTTTTCTCAAAGACAACCTCAATTACTAGAGGTATGGTGTGCACATTGCACACACAATCATATTAATCATTTAGTGAATCAGGTTTTTTTTCAAATGTTTCTCAATGATAAAACTTCACAAGATGATCATATGCACTTAATAAAATAATAAACTTAATTTATATCATGCCTCCTCTCCCCAAAGGGACTCGGGCAGCTCACAACACAAAAACAATATCAAACAAAAGGCTGTGAATTAAAAACAAAACACAATAAATTAAGGATAAAACAATAAACATAAACCTATTTTTAAATGGGGTTGTTGCAGGTTTTTCAGGCTGTATGACCATGATATAGAAGCATTCTCCTGTGACGTTTCACCTGCATCTATGGCAGGCATCCTCAGAGGTTGTGACTTCTGTTGGAAACTAGGAAAATTGGCTACCAGTATTAAAAACTCTAAAATTATAACAGTCAATAAAGAACAACATTCAAACAGAGGGGAACTCCAAACAAGAAACAATCAGGGACAGCTAATCACTTCTCAACAAAGGATTCTCCCAGGCAGTAACAAGCCACACCGAAAAACTGTCAGGCCATCAAATGCTAGTCAGGGTGACCAATTGAAACATTCACACCTAGCTCCAACAGACAAGAGTTCTTTGTCCCATCCTGGACATATGCCCAATTTTCCTAGTTTCCAACAGACTTCACAACCTCTGAGGATGCCTTCCATAGATGCAGGTGAAACGTCAGGAGAGAATGCTTCTGGAACATGGCCTTACAGCCCGAAAAACTTGCATCAACCCAATTATTCTGGCCATGAAAGCCTTTGGCAATACACTTGTTAAAACAGCTCATGGCCGTTAGACCCATCAGTATAAATATCAAACAGTTTTAAAAGCATATACTGTACCTATCATTTATTCAAATATAAAATTCTCTAAAATAATCTGTAATTGAGCTGATCCAGACAGAAAATTGCTCAATACTTTTGAAATAGCTGCCAGACCCTTCTTCCCTTTTCCTGCTATCCAGAACACCTGATGGAACTTGGAAGAAGATCATGTGTTAAACACTGTAGAAATGTACTGAGTTTCTGGTTAATGCATTCTTGTCATTTAAAACCCATTCTACTCCTTGTGATTGCCCCAACAGTTTCTCATAAACTATCGAATGCCACGTTAGTCCTTGAGCTTAAGAATTACATTGTTCCCATTTGGTTCTTTTGCCATGCTGTGCAAGTGCTGATGTATTATTCAGATTTCGCTGAATTATATTTTGATTTAATGGGGACTGTGCAGCTCATAGAAATCCCAAAGAGGCCTTTATCAGGAAAGCGGAAAGCAGGCCCTGTTTTTTTCCTAGTGATTTGCATCTTAATAAACAAAGATATTAGTTTCTGCAGTAAACTACTGGTGTTTGATAAATATATTGGGTAAAGGTATTATGTGCATGCACATGTATGCACATGCAGACATAGGATTATCCCCATGCCCTAGAATCTTCTGCAAAGACATAGCGTGGCACATCTCTTGTCGCATGCAGACGTTGGATACCCAAAGTCCTCTGAAGTATTGCAAGTGATATTAAAATATACCCATAAGAGCACGAAAACCGCTTGGGTTCGTGCCTTGCCCACTGGTACTGTAGGTCTGTCTCCAGGGGTAAACCAAGAATGGGCAACTTGGAAGTCCCTGAACAGACTCAGAAGTGGAGTGGGCAGATCAAAAGACACAGGCCCGGATTATCCATAAGGCCACCCTAGGCCACGGCCTAGGGGCGCAGCCATGGGGAGGGGGGGCACCAGATCCGGACGCCCCCCCATTTTTAAAAGGTCAATCTTCGGGTGCTTCTGCGCCTGTGCGCGAAACGCGCCATAGGCCCCTCCGCCTCTTCCTCGCTTGCGTCGGGCGCCCCTCCTTCCTAGAGTGAAGGAAGGAGGGGCGTCCAACGTGAGCGACAAAGAGGCGGAGCGAAGTCCCACTCCTAGGGCCTCTGACATGGCTTCGCTCTGCCTCTTCCTCGCTCGCGCTGGCCCCCTCATGTACAGAGGAAGAATTGTTTGAAGCTACAAACAATGCAGTCACTGTTGTCCATTTTTAGTCAAAAATTATTTAGCTGCTTGTGCTCCCTCTATTTTATCAGCTTTATAGTTATTTATGCAATGATTTTGGCACAAAATAAATAAATAAAGCTCTGGCTCTTTGGGAAGTTTGCCTTCATTCTTGATTTCTGCTCTCTTGGGAAGGATGAAAATTTGGACTTAATCCAGCAAAGCCACACAACAAAATGTGTCAGAACATAGTTGAATAGAGTGATTATTCTCGTTATTCATTGGAACTAAGAGTCAAAGTGCTTAGTTTAGGGCTCTTTGGAAAGATCAAGCATGAATTGTTTGGCCTATAAATAAAGTATTATTATTGTTGCTAAGGGTTTAGTTCGCTGATTGAGACCTTTTGCTAGTCCCCATTCCATCCTCTGGAGTTATGATGCAGGAATGGAGCACTGATATGCTTCTTTTCTGTCTATCGCAGGGAAATATTAATGATCTTGCTGAGCTTTGTGATCTGTAACGCAATGTTCTGCAGAGATAATGCCCTTTGCAAAAGGTTTCATTAGGCAACTTCACTTGAAAATAATGAAAATAATGGGAAAATAGATACCCTTCTTTTAAACCCCTGAAGATATTTGATGTGATATCTATCTATCAATTTCATCTCATCTCATGACAGGGTATCAGTGAAACCAGCTCTGCATCTAAAGACAAAATGACAGAATTAACACATATTTTATAATCACTTTACATTATGACATCTACAAAAATAGCTGAAAAGATGCAGCCAGTACTCAAAGGACTGCATGCTATGATCCTTTGGCTAGATGAGAATAATACAAAGGATGACAAATATCTTCCTCTCTTGCAGGCATTGAAACAGTTCTAGTAGTTAGCCTTTGGGAAAGTCATTGAATTCTACAAAGCCTAATTCTACAAGACACATCTCTCTCCCCCCCCCCTTTTTTTAACCCCATCAGCAATTCAGCAACTGGACTAGAACGTTGCAATCCCGTTCTGATATATTTGAGGGTAGGACCAATCAGCACCTATAAAGCACCTATACATGATCCTGAAGTGTAAAGATAGATCATTGAATACTTGAAATTAGGATAGCCCAGGCCATTGTATTTCCCATTTCTATATATGATTGTGAAAGCTGGACAGTGAAGAAAACTGAAAGGAAGAAAATCAACTCTTTTGAAATGTGCTAGAAAAGAGTTCTACAGATACTGCAGATTGCTAAAAGGACAAATAAATGAATCCTCAATTGAATCAGGACTGAACTTTCCCTAGAAGTCAAGATGACTAAACTGAGAGTGTCATACTTCATATCACAAGAAGACATAACTCACTTGGTCAGGAAGAAGACTGTAGGAAATGAGGAAGGCCCCATTCCAAATAAACTCAACCAAGGAAGCCATGATCCAAGGGCTGAGCAGGACTATTAATCGTCTCTCCCCCTACAAACCATATTGAAGTTTAAGATCGTCCAGAGAGGCCCTGCTCTCACCCCCCCCCCCCTCCTTTGCAGGCGCAATTGGTGGGAGCGAGAGACAGGGCCTTCTCAGTGGTGGGCCCTCTGTTGTGGAACTTCTTCCCCAGCAATATTAGATCAGCCCCTTCCCTCCTGACCTTCAGAAAGACAGTGAAAATGTGGCTTCGGGATCAAACCTTTGGAGAATAATACAGTGCAATAGATGGATTTGGGACTATGTACAATGACTACCGGAATGGCCTAGTTTATGATTGCAGATGGCGTAGTTATTATTTATTTATTTATTAAATTCGACTTGCTATACCGCTCTCTCTGGAGCCCTGAGCGGTTTACAGAAAGTGAAGCAGACATAGAAGGTACATTAAAATACAGTTAAAAATACATTAAAATGCATTAAAACAATTTAAAGCCCCCCAATAAACATGTGGCAGTCCAAAATTAAATAGTGGCATGTCAGGCGGAACCATGGACAACAGTATAGAGGCCAAATGCTAAGGGCCAAATGCCATTCTAAAAAGCCAAGTTTTTATCGCTCTACGAAACGGCAGGAGGGCCCGAATGGCCCGGATCTCCTCGGGGAGGCCGTTCCACAAAATTGGAGCAGCTGCAGAGAATGCTCTCCGCCGTGTGGTGACCAGTCTGCAGACTCCGATGCTGGGCACCTCCAACAAGTTGAGCCCCTCGGAACGCAGTGATCTCCCAGGCACATAAGGGGTAAGTCGCTCCCTCAGGTACACTGGCCCCAAACCGTACAAGGCCTTAAAAGTTAGAACTAACACCTTGAAGATGACCCGGAATTCAATTGGAAGCCAGTGCAGCTCGCTCAAGAGTGGAGTCACGTGGTCAGATTTTAAGGCTCCTGAGAGCAGGCGGGCTGCAGCGTTCTGCACCAGCTTAAGTTTCCGGATCACCGACAAGGGTAGGCCAATGTAGAGCGGATTACAGTAATCGAGCCTTGAGATGATCGTGGCTTGGATCACCGTGGCTAGGTCGCAGCGGGAGAGGTAAGGAGCCAGACGTTTTGCCAGAGGCAGATGAAAGAAAGCTGTCCTGCAGGCGCAGCCAATCTGCTCCTCCATGGACAGTTGGGTGTCCAGCCAGACCCCCAAACTTTTGACAGATGGTTGTGGGCAAAGAGCCACACCATCAAACGCCGGCAGCTGGGTCTCTACCCCCTCCGGGCGGCCCAGCCACAAGATCTCCGTCTTCGCCGGGTTCACCTTCAACTTGCTGGCTCGCAGCCATCCAGTAATGGCCTCAAGGCAGAGATGGAAATTATCGGGTACAGAGACCAGCCCAAAACTCTGCACCAATTGGGCGAGTGGTCGCATATAGATGTTAAATAACAGCGGGGAGAGAATGGCCCCCTGAGGGACCCCGCAAAGTAGAGGGGAGCCCTCGGAGACCACCCCTCCCCACTTCACTCGCTGCAGGCGGTTTTGGAGGAAGGAGGACAGCCAGTTGAGGGCTGTCCTCCTCACCCCCGCCACCGCCAGGCGGTGTGTCAAAAGTTGATAATAGTAGCAATTGTAATGTTTTAAATATTTTCATGTTTTCTAACATTGTTTTTATTTTTTTAACTTAAATATTTATTTAATTGTATATTGTTTTAAGGCATTGAATTATTGCCTATCTCAACTCAACTTCAACTCAACTTTATTTCTTATGAATCGCCCTCCACCAAGGTGCTCTAGGTGACTTACACATTTAAAATAAACAGGTTACATAGTCACAGCTTGTTACTTAACAATCATAGGCTCTTCTGAAGAGCCATGCCTTGAGTGCCCCTAAAAATGTATGTAGATCGGGAGTGGCTCTTTGGTCTGGCAGTTCCTATGCTATAAGCTGCCTTGTGTCCCCTTCGGGGTCGAGAAAGGTGGGATATAAATATAGTAAATAAATAATAACTGAGAGGCTCTTGTTCATGGGCTTGCCATAAGTTAATGCTAACTTGATGGTAACAAACAAGAACAAGGAACAAACAAATTCAGTGTGGGTGCTGTGATGATCCTAAACCAGCTATTTTTCTGTTAGAAGTAGATGCTATGTTGGTATTCTTCTAACAAAAAGCAGTGATTGGCAATGTCCAAGCCCTTGACCATGTATGAGGTTTTCTGATGCATGCCACCTTAAACACCCAGATGCCATCTACAATTAGTCAGTATAGCCAAATGACTATACTGTTAAACTGGCTGTTAGGAACGGTGGGAGTTGAAGTCCAAAACATCTGGAGGGCTAAAGTTTGCTCATGCCTGGTATAGCCAAATGCATATTTGTGCAGCATTCACACACGAATTCTTGGAGGCTAGTGTAAATTGAGCACAAAGAATATATTTTGATTGATGATAGTGTTTAAGGTCCTTGCAACCAAAATGAGAATTTCAGATGGGGAAATGCACTTTTGCTGGTGCATCTGTATCCTCCTTTTACCAATTTTAGTTACAGATGTAGCACTTTAGCATTGATTTAACTCTCCTTTTTCATTGCTACTTTGGCTTAGTCTCTGTCTTGCAAGGTCACAGTACTATAAGCACATTTATAATCATTTGGAAATGCTACCCAGAATCCCGCAAGCAGCATAATTACACTGGCTGGAAATTCTGGGAGATGTAGTCCAAAACTTAACAATTCCAATCTAAAGTATTCAAAATCACTTCCCATGTGCTGTCTACAGTGCTAACCTTCCAGGGAGAATGGTGTAAGGCTAGTCAATATTATACCATTCTGATGACAGAACACAAACCATTTTGTGGGTTTTTGGCAAAGTTATAATTTGAATCAGGAACATCTCCTTCCCATAGCCCAGTTATTGAACCATTAAGGTAACTCTTTCACTGCACTTAATGAGTTCCAAGATTATTATTCATGATTCATTTGTTCTGTGCTTATAAAAGGTGAGGTCACTCTTCTGCCTTCATCACTACAGTTCCAGCAAAAGTCCTTGATAGGTGTGTTAGCATTAGTTTGACCATCACAGGTTTTGAAGAATGCTTTCATATCTTCAAGACGCCCATGCCTCTGTTCTCTTCTTTTTCATCTTCATTCATGGACAGGGGTTTCCCAGAAACACTTATTTCAAAAGTATATGGCACATTCTGCTTTCAGAGAAGTGCTAAGAGGTCACAGAGAAAGGATTTTTTTCTTAATGTTTAAATATCACGGTAGCATATTATACAGAATAGTACTGTATAATGCCATACTGATAAGAATCCCAACAGAAAAATTTAAGGAGGGGATAGGCTGTATGGAATGGATTTCTCCATGGCTTCTCAGTGTTTCTACAGACGTGGACAACTGTGGCCCTTAAGATTATATTTATAGCCTCCAGCTCCCATCAGGCCTAGAAGCCATCACAGCCTTTAGTGAGAAACTATGGGAGCTGCAGTCCAACATCTAAGGGACATGGTTGCCCATCACTGCATTAAAATGGACTTGAGGAATTGACATTTTATCTACAAAAAATAGATTTGGATTTCAGTTTGTATGATATGGTAGCATTTCCCTTTTTGCCCGGGGCACTATATAATTCAGTGGTTCTCAACCTGGGGTCCCCAGATGTTTTTGGCCTACAACTCCCAGAAATCCCAGTCAGTTTACCAGATGTTAGTATTTCAGGGAGTTGAAGGCCAAAAACATCTGGTGACCCCAGGTGGAGAACCACTGATATAATCAAATAGCTTCACATCTGCCTTGCAGAGGTCAGGTCAACTACTTGAGCTCCTGTGAATCAAGAGGAGGGCAAATGTAGTCCCTGTCTTCAAGAAGGGGGAAAAGGACAGCCCAAACAATTACCATCCCGTCAGCATCACATCGATAGCAGTCAAGATTCTAGAAAAGAATTGTTAAGGAAGTGGTCTGCAACACTTATAAACGAATGTGGTCATCACTAATAGTCAACACGGATTTATCAAAAACAAGTAATGCCAGACTAATCTGATATCTTTTTTCGATAGAGTTACAAGCTAGGTAGATGCAGGGAATGCTGTGGATGTAGCATACCTGGATTTCAGTAAGGCAATTCAGCAGGGTTCCCCATGACCTTCTGGCATACAAACTAATCCAGTGTGGGCTAAGCAAAACTACAGTTAGGTGGATTTGTAATTGGTTAAGCGCATGAATCCAGAGAGTTCTCACCAATGCTTCCTCTTCATCCTGGAAAGACGTGACGAGCGGAGTGCCACAGGGCTCTGTCCTGGGCCCAGTCCTGTTCAACATCTTTATTAATGACTTAGATGAAGGGTTAGAAAGCCTGATCATCAAGTTTGCAGATGACACCAAATAGGGAGGGATACCCAATATCCCAGAAGACGGGAGCAAAATTCAAAACAATTAAACAGATTAGCAAGATGGGCCAAAACTAACAAAATGAAGTTCAATAGTGACAAATGCAAGATACTCCACTTATACAGAAAAAATGAAATGCAAAGATACAGAATGAGGGATGCTTAGCTCGAGAGCAGTACGTGTGAAAAAGATCTTGAAGTCCTAGTGGACAACAAGTTAAATATCAGTCAACAATATCATGCAGAGGGGGGGAAAACAGCCAATGGGATTTTGGCCTGCATCAATAGGTGTCTAGTGTCTAAATCCAGGGAAGTCATACTACCTCTCTATTCTGCCTTGGTCAGACCACACCTGGAATATTGTGTCCAATTCTGGGCACCACAATTGAAGGGAGATGTTGACAAGCTGGAACGTGTCCAGAGGAGAGCAAATAAAATGATCAAGAGTCTGGAGAACAAGCCCTATGAGGAGCAGCTTAAAGAGCTGGGAATGTTTGGCCTGCAGAAGTGAAGGTGATGTGTCAATATGTGAGGGAAACTCATAGGGATGAGGGAGCAAGCATGTTTTCTGCTGCCCTGGAGACTAGGACAAGGAACAATGGCTTCCACCTGAACATTAGGAAAAACTTCCTGACTGTGAGAGCTATTCAGCAGTGGAACTCTCTGCCCTGGAGTGTGGTGAAGGCTCCTTCTTTGGAGGCTTTTAAACAGAGGCTGGATGGCCATCTGTTGGGGGTGCTTTGAATGCAATTTTCCTGCTTCTTGGCAGGAAGTTAGACTGGGTGGCCCACAAGGTCTCTTCCAACTCTATGATTCTATAATTCTATCTATGGCAACATTGTGTTCCATCTGGAACTAAGGAGATCCAGTGTGGCACAGTGGTTTGGGCGTTGGACTAGTTCTCTGGAGACTCAAATTTAAATACTACTCAGTCATGGAAACCCATTGGGTAGCATTGGACATATCACATTCAGCCTCAGTGAAAGGTAATGCTAATCCTCAAGAAGAAATCTTGCCAATACAACCCCATGATAGGTGTATCCTAGAGTCACTATTAGTTGAAAATAATTCAAGGGCACGCAGCAACACACACAACTAGGATCAACAATTGGATTTAATTGGTTAAGACAGAATTGCTGGCACCAAATCCAAAGGTTCCTTTCACAAACAATTTTTCCTCTTCTTGTATTACAAGCTATTTGTTCAAAGAGCTTGTGACTTTTCAAATGCTAACATGCATCTGCTTCAAAAACAAAACATACAATGCTCATAATTACTAAAGCGATACAGGTCCCAGGAAGAAAACTCAGTCAATCTGGCTGGAAAAAATACAATTTAAAATGACTTGAAAATGCTTTCAGAATAAATAGAAACTCCATCAGGAACTATGTACATTACTCTGACAAAGGATGAGGTTTAAATAAAAAGAGTGTGGTGGGGGTGAGGTATGTGCTTAACTTTATTCCATTTAAATCAGTTGGAATTAATAAAATCTTCAGTGGCAGCTCAGAAGAGTTTGCTCTCTTAATCATGTCTTAGTGCCGGGACACAGATTTGCAAGATGCTTCGCTGAAAGGTAAGATGTGATGCTTGATCAGGGGAAAGCATAAATCCTTCTACAGAATTGAGCGGTGCAGCGCTACTCTAGCTGGGAGGAATATTTCTTCCCAGCTCCAGCTGGTGATCAGTTTATTCCCTCAATCATGTGGATTGATGGGCCTTGTCATTTTATCCTGGTCTCTGGAACTGCAAATGTAATCCTGGTTCATGTGAAACGTCAATGCCTTGTTTAAAACTTCCTGAGGTTTTTGGGGGTTTTTTTGCCTCCTGCAGTATAAATTGCACACAGAAATTGGCTACCATGGCTTGTAACAATGGTAAATGGGGAAAAATAATAGCCAGACCAAATACTGAAGAGTGGGATAACCCCATTTTAAAAGATATTAATTGTAGTGGGCATTCAGATAATTTCTGTACTATGGCAAACCTATCACAGGAAAATTTTGAAGATTTGTTCAGAAGAAATTTGCCATTGAGTTTTTGGGCTGTATGGCCATGTTCCAGAAGCATTTTCTCCTGATGTTTCACCCACATCTGTCACAGGCATCCTCAGAGGTTGTGAGGTCTGTCTGTTGGAAACTAGGCAAGTGGCGTTTATATATCTGTGGAATGTCCAGGCTGGGAGAAAGATCTCTTGTCTGTTTGAGGCAAGTGTGAATACTCGTATTGCATTGATCACTTTGATTAGCATTTAATGGCCTAGCAGCTTCAAAGCCTGACTGGTTGTTGCCTGAGGGGATCTGTCATTGGGAGGTGTTAGCTGACCCCAAATGTTACCTGTCTGGAATTTCCCTGTTTTCTGGGCTCTTTGTTTACTGTCCTGAGAGGGGTTTTTTTAAATATTGGTAGCCAGATTCTGTTCATTTTCATGGTTTCTACTCCTCCTCAAATGACATTTTCTTTCCGTCTTCAAATTTTTAGCATAGCCATAACTTAAAAATTCAGATGAGTACTTAGAGATGCGGTTTAGGCACCTAAAGAAAAGGGCAGGCAAAGTTAACGAAGTAGCAGCACAAACCCAGCAAATGTAGGAGTTCTAGATGTGAATAATTTTAGTATCTCAATCTGTAATGCTAGAAATTTGGAAGGACAATTCAATGGGGATGTGCAGAACACATATTTAGGGGGACTACCCTCACCCCTTTCCTCCCCATATCTACCCTTTTGGATTCATTTGAAAAGCATGGGAGATCCCTATAAGGCTGGCCTTATGAATCAGAAGGAAGCAGTCACACGGGTAGCAAGATGTTGGAGAAACCTACATAGGCTTGCCCTTGGATCCCTGAGTGAACTGTTGCCCCCAGGTGTGATAGTGGTTAAATTCCCTTTGCTAGCATTGAAGACAGATTTAATGGCTAATCAAAGGAGCTTTTGTACATGGAAAGGGGGAAAGTGTCATGTTCTTCAACTGAGGCACAAGAATATTTCAGGCCAGATCTGAACATTGTCTGGTTTCCTCCTTAGAATGGCGGTATATACAGGATACATTTAATTTTGGATGTTGCAGATAAGGAAAGCTCGCATCCAGCATAGAGGGAGAGGTTGTATTCCTACTCAGAATGAATGTTTATGAAAATTTGTTTTATTTATCATATCAGAAGTGAACCCAGGGTACAGTTGTAATGTATTTAAAAAACACTAAGTTTTAAAACTTGGCATTATACTAAATGTCCTTTGACCAGTAGCTGGCCACAAGGAGTGCCTCTGGTGTTGCTATAAGAAGGAACTCCATTGTGCACGTGGCAGAGCGCAGGCTGCATTGTAATAGGTGGTCTGTGGTTTGTTCTTCTCCACACTCACATGTCGTGGACTCCACTTTGTGGCCCTATTTCTTAAGGTTGGCTCTACATCTCGTGGTGTCAGAGTACAGTCTGTTCAGCGCCTTCCAAGTCACCCAGTCTTCTGCCCAGTGGGTAGTCTCTCATTTGGATCAGCCATGGGTTGAGGTTCCAGGTTTAAGCCTGCCACTTTTGGACTCTCGCTTGCTGATGTGTTCTTGTGAGCATCTCTGTAGATCTTAGAAAGCTATTTCTTGATTTAAAGTGTTGGTGAAAGACACTTATGAAAATAAAATGTGAACTGCCACTTCAGAGATGCCTGACCGTCAGCATTTCTGTCCTGGAAAGAGGAAGAGAAACCATCTTCTTCTTTGTCCTCAGTCACAGGCAGAGATTATACCCATTTCTTTTTGGGCAACTGCTAAACTCCTTCAATGGCCATGCTGGATCAGGAATTCTGGTAACTGAACACAAATAAAATATTATTTTTCAACTCTTTATACTAGTTGGCTCATAGCACTTTCAGAGTTGACTGATTGCCTCTTTGACAGCAAGACACAGGAATGAGTTTGCCAGTTTCCCTTTTTGTTGAAAATGGGTAGAAAGAAAAATAGTACAGAGAGAAATTTATACTCAGGCAAGTAAACCGCATAACCCACATTGGCATTGTTATCTCAGACCTGTCAAATTTATGCCTGTCAAGAGGCAACGGTTTGCTCCTAGTTATTTCCCTTCAATAATGTGTTCTCTGGATTTCTCGGTGGTTTGTTTTCTTTTTTTCTTTTTGGAAAAGATGAATCAATAACTTTTAAAAGGCAGTAAAGCATCTCTAATTAAATGCTTTGGCCTGCAGATGGACCAAGGAGGAATTATAACGCAGGTTGACATACTATTTTTATCACAGCTTGCCTCTGTTCATGTGTTGCCCATTTCCCCCGGATGCTCTTGACATATGCCAGAGTGTTCACACAACTAATCACTCAGCAGCTTAGCCATGTGAAATATATTTCTTGTCATGTGTGTGTAGGCATGCAGGGTCTTCACTGTATGAGTGAAAATAAAATAGCATTTATTCAGATTGTGGGAAGGAAGAACAATGCTTAACAGGGAGCCACCAGGTTATGTTTGGTTTGACCTATGTGAACTCACTTTTTGAATCAAATTCATCAAGACATGGGGAAATCTTCTCTTTAGGCTGAACTTTGAACATTTTTGCCCTGTATGGGAAGAAATATATCACCACTATCTATCACCATTATAAGCAAAGCATGTTTTCCCTTATATTTACTTGCATTTTATAATTTATCTGTGGTTCAAGGAGGGGAATAATATCAGAACCTGGGTAGCCAACTCAAGCTTTTCCTCTCTCCGAAGTAGTTCACATACTGTCCAGATAGCCACCTAATATTTTTTCTAACTCTCTCCTTGCTGAAGTCTGTGCTCAATGATTTTGGGACACTAATGAGCACTGGGAAAAGAGCATGGCAGCGGACCATGTGGACAGCAGACTAATTCATATCAGACCCAGTCCTACTGTCCACATTGTTCCTGAACTGTGGGATTGCTCTGGAATTTCAACCAAATTCTGGAACATCCCCCAACTTTCCTTAATGGGGTACTAAACTGGATTTACTCAGTTTACCCCATAAGGACCAGAAATCCCTGAACATCGTGAAAATAGCCAGGAGTAACTACACAGTGAGTGTGGGCTATTAAGCACATGTGGACAAGTCCAATGTGTCCCGATTAGCATTACTCCAACTAAATGTTTAGGCTAAGGGTGATGGCTGCAATCCTGTAGGGGATTTACAAATGTGTAAGAAGTGTAGTTATTATGCTATTCATTGGAGACTGTCCTTCCTTCTCCAGTCCCCACTGCGATGAATGAGGGTCTCTATCACTATTAACCAGTAAGTTGCTAACTGCTAGTTCTACCCTCATGTGCAATTCCCCCTCACACCATAGACTGATCATTGGAGAGCAGAGTGGCAAGTTCAGCCAGCTGCTCTTTGACTGGCAGAGAAACAGACCTTCATCAAGTGCAGTGGCAGCTGATTGCTAAGTCAGTATGGAGGACTTTCATGGTCTTTATGTAGCTCATAAATTAGAGGTTACATATGGATGGGGAACATATAATAGTCACAAGCAGGTAACTCTATGGACCTGTCTACAGGGGCAAAAGAAATCATACTCACTTTGTAGCTGTTTTGAACCTGATCTGCAGTATATGGCTCCTTTAGCAGTGAAAGTGTTTCTTTAGACATGTGATATACCAAAACTCAGTGATAGAACAAGGTGCATGCATATATTATGCCACTAGAAGGATGCCAGCCTAATACTATAATTCGAAGATGTAGGGAACTTTACCACCTTATTTTCACTTGCAAGCTTCCATTTTTTGATTTCTCAGATTTGAGTATGTATCATAAGGGATATTTCCTAACTCATACATACTACCTGGCAAGTACAGTTCGATTTAAGATTGGGGTTTTGTGTCCTTGGGTTCTGTTGATTTAGGGAAGAAAGGGGTGGTGCCTCTCCTCTAATTTATGTAGGTATGGTGGTGCCCTGGCATGTAAATTCTTGTCAACTACAATGTGTTGTATATGGTCATGCCATATAACATAACATTATATAACATAAAGTAATGCTGCATAACATTACAAAAAGTTAACTTACTTTATGTGAGAATTTTTCAAGCTCTGCTGTCATAAAAGAGAGAGACAGACTAAGAACGCCTGCTGGCAAACACTTAAGTGGTTATGATGACTTTGTGTGTAACCACTTGGCAAGCTGCAGGTCTGTTTCATCCTGCCAAGCTGTAAAGATAACGTTAAGCCCATTCTTTTCAAACATTTTTTCCCTGAATTAAACCAGTGACACCCCGAGGAATTAGATTTAGCAACTTCTTGGCTTTGTTCTAGTACTGATTAGGGTAGCTACTACAATGGTTAGAAAAACCACCACAATGCTAAGCTTTGCCACCTACCAAGCAGAGCCAGCAATGTCATTTCACATAGAGAAGAAAGCTCCTCCAGCAGTGGATACTGAGGGTAGGGACAGATACAGGTAAGCATATGGAAGACATAACTTTGTTTATCTGCAACCTCTCTATTGCCCATGAGTATAGCAGAGACCCGTTTCTAGTGTTGTAATGAGATCCTAGCAGTGTCAGCCAATTGTTTCCATGTATATTATCTATTAATAATTTTGGACTTTGCCCCAAACTATAAAGGAATTATTTTAAGTTCTGACTCCATTTTCAGGATAATTTTAGTGCATGTGGAACCTTATTTCCAAACAGCCTCCCTTTGGTGAGCACCTATAAAGTCTAGATTAATTCTTCACCACACAGACAATGATGCAACTAGACTACAGATCTCAGGGTGATGGGGATCATGTCACTCTGCTATGGTAACAACCCCGCTGGTTCCCAACCTAGCTCTGGACAGAGTCCAAAGTGTTGGTTATTATTTGGATCTAGACTATCTAAAATGCCACTTTTCCTTATATCAGCTGGCTGAAATGTTAAGATCTTTGAGATTAGGATTTCTTTCAGCCATGAATGCTGAATGAATGAAATGTATGTCCTTTAGGAAGTCCTGTAAGACCTTCCTCTTTCAACAGGCCTTCGGCTTATAAGACGCCATCAGTGTCCCAGTCTTGCCTGTTGGTTTTATCTTTTATACTGTATTATGCTGTGCATTTCGTATTTCGTACAATGCATTGTGTTTTTAATGTATGGATATTTTAGAGTGTTTTATGTGTTTTAATGTGTTTTATTGTGTATTGCCCTGTTGTGAGCCGCCCCGAGCCTCCCGGGAGTGGCAGCCTAGAAATTCGACAAATAAATAAATAAATACCCCGCCATCATCTCCCGAAAGGGACTTGGGGTGGCTTACAAAGCACTCAATGTTGCAACTGTATAATGCAACACATACAGTACATAACAAAATAACCTAATAACAACAAGATGCAAAAAGAAATTATATAAACCATCGTATAAAAATATCATATAAAATCCCCCCTAACCCTGTTAAAAAAAAATAAAATGCAGCAGTAGCTACGGATACAAAGAATAAACTGTACTTAACACCAATCCTGTAAAGTGCTGGGGTGACACAAATCAATAGATCCTCAAGAATATCAGATAGGGTTCTAACCATGATCAAAGGCCTGTTTTAAAAGCCATGTTTTCAGATTTGTTCTGAAAACTTGAAAGGTGGGGGCTAACCTAATATCTCTAGGGAGGGCATTCCGGAGTCGGGGGGCCACCACGGAGAAGGCCCTCTCCCTCGTCCCCACTAAACATGTTTGGGATGGACGTGGGACCAAGAGAAGGACTTCCCCAGCAGATCTTAGCATTTGTGCCAGTTCATACAAGGAGATGCAGTCTCAAAAATAGGTTGGACCTGAAACTATGCCACCAGCACAGGCACTTTTGATGGGGACATAAGGGAATGTCTTCTAGATAGCTGCACCTAGGCATGCTTCCATTGGAGATCTGTTTAATCCCTTTCATGTTCCCTTTCTAACATCAGGTTAAGACATTTTTTATTTATGCAGAACTTTGATTTTTTAAAATTATATGGCTGAATAGTGTTGAAAATGGTGCATTGTGTTTTTATCCTGTATGCTTTTAATTTATTGTTGAAGGCTTCCATAGCTGGAATCACTGGGTTGTTGTAGGTTTTTCGGTCTGTAGGGCCATGTTCTAGAAGCATTCTCTCCTGACATTTTGCCTGCATCTATGGCAGGTATCCTCAGAGGTTGTGAGGTCTCACAACCTCTGAGGATGCCTGCCATAGATGCAGGCAAACGTCAGGAGAGAATGCTTCTAGAACATGGCCATATAGCATGAAAAACCATTAAAAGCCCATGTGTTTAATTGTTTTTATTATTTATTTATTTACTGTATTTGTATGCTGCCCTTCTCAACACCGAGAGGGACTGTTTTTAAATGTATTTTAACAGTTTATTGATGTCTGTTTTCAATATTACTGTTTTTAAAACTTTTATTGTTTTATTCAATATTTCTAAATACATAAAGAGTTATACATAGTAAAGAGAATGAGAAAAAGAAAGGAAAGAAAGCGCAATTTAAAAAAACACAAATTACAAAGACTTTCAACTTCTTTACAGTGTTAATATATAAAATAATATTTCAGCAAAAAAATACCCATGGATTTCTGCCTCTAATTCAAGCCTATTACATAATTATCAAAATCTATTGTTATCATCTCATTCTCTTTTTCTGCAGAAAAAACAATTAAGTCTTTTAAAGATGTTGCCAATGATTTTTCTCTAATCAAAGCAGATAATTTATCCAGTTCAGTTTAATCATTCAACTTTAACAGCAGTCTTGTTTGGTCGCTATTACTAGACTTAAGGTCAGGGGTAACCTTTACCTTTACCTTACTGGTAATTCATTCTTCCATTTTTTATAAATAGTTTTATTAAGATTTCATATTAAAATACACTCACAAATAAACAGAAGAAAAGGACAATATACAATAATTTATAAAGTAAAAAATAATGTATTCAATAAACCTTCTGTCATTCCCCAGTCAGGACAGAATTCTGACAGGGAAAGGGGAAGGGGGTACGGGGAGGGGAGAAAGCAGGGGGAGGAGGACAGCAAAGGTGAGTAAGTAAAGTGGTGCTCAAAGATATGGGGATAATGTGGCATATATATCTATCTAGTAGAGCCTTCCGAGCACACATATTTCATATATCTAATTCCGCTTGTATTCCTTATAATTCCAATATATTTCCTATAATATAGAAAGAATTTTTTAAAATTTATTTCTTCACATTATTATCCTTTAAAACCATTTTAAATTTAAATCAGCATCTCATTCCATTCTACAATAATCTTGCATCAATGTCCAGTCACATTTTGTATTTGAGTCTTCCTTTCTGTCTTTCTCTCTCAAAGTCTCCGTCAACCATTCCATTTGAATTGTATCAATTACCTTTAGTATCCATTCATCTTTTGATGGGGTCTTATCTGATTTCCAACAGTTAGCATATACTAGCTTAGCAGCGGTGGTGATTAATAAGATCCCCCCCCCCCCATATTATTAAGACCGAGATCCACTATTCCCGATAGAAATGAATCTAGCTTCCTTATTATTCTTTTTAAAGTATTTTTTCAGTTTCCATTTGTACCATTTTCCAAAATTTTCTTGCTTTGTGGCATAGCCACCAGAGATGAAAAAGGTACCATTTTTTCATCACAATTCCAGCAATTGGGTTTTTTATTTTTATAAAATTTTGACAATTTTTCTGGAGCAAGATGCCATCTAAATATCTTTATATTTATAACAATGTGTTATATTTGTGTTGTTTTTCCAAATTGTTCTCCATGTATCCGAATTTCTAAATTTCTTGACCATTTTTTCATATGGTCTCTTAACTTATCGTCATTCTTCCATTTTCATGATATAAAAATCTTGCTGCCATAGTCATATATTGAAATAATTTCCATGTTTCCTTTCCATTTGTGCATCCCTCAAGTCACATTCTCTTGGGCTCAGCATGAAGCAAAGGCAAACTCCATCTGAATAAATCATCCCAAGAAGAGCCCTGTTATAGGTTCAAATTAGGGTTACCATAACCTGGAAACAATGTGAAGGTGCATGATGACAGCAACAAGATACATTGAATAAAACAAAAACCCAGATTACTTGCAGCCCTACCATATATTCAAGGGGAATAGCAAAAATATGGCCATCTTTGCATCATGTGTTCCACTTTCCACTTGGCACATATGCAGTTGTTAAAAAAGCATCTCTGAAAACGTAAACCTTTCTTTCCATCTGGCTAAGTAACTATCAGGAGGAAGCTGGACCACTTCATTGGGTCTGGGTTTACTAAGTGGCTCTTCCATTTATCTTGCTTATACAATATTTGATTTGTTATCCAGCCCTTGCTTGACATTTATTAATGTTTTCTTCCACTTGTGTTGTCTTACAGGCTTTAGGTGAGTGTTTCTTTTCAGAGCATTCAATTTATTTTTGAGCACAAAGTTTCTATTAAATATAACCTCTCTAATAGCAGCAGGGATTACGTTGTAATAGGATCTGTAATAGCATAAACAGTCAGAGAGATGAGAGGTTGAAAACCAGCTCGGTACATTTGCTGCTGAGTATCTGACTTCCAAGAGACATGCCAAACCGGGATCCAAAAGGAAGTCTATAAATTCCGGGAGCTTTAGTGTTGATGGCCATAATGCAAAGTCAAGTCCAAGTGAGGAACAAATTCAATCCATAATCGCTTGCCAAAAGAGCATGCTGCAGACTGTATTAGAAAATCAGAGAGAAGAGGTTTCTCTGTGAAATTATTCTCTGTCCATTTATTAGAATTCCCTGCACTTGGCTATAAGGGGCAGTGAGGTATATTTATAAGGAAACAGCAGGTGTCTGTTCCTTTTATTATCACTGCCGCCACCACCATCAACAACAATGCCAGAACTGAAAAGTCGATGACAGATTCCAAGTGTAGACACTGCAAGGAAGCAGACGAAATAATGGATCACATTACTCAACTGCTGCAAGAAGATCGCACAGATGGACTACAAGCAGATGCATAACACTATTGCTCAGATGATCCATTGGAACTTGTGCCACAAATATCATCTCCCTGCAACAAAGAACTGATGGGATCACAAGCTTGAAAAAGTTATGGAAAATGAACATGTCAAACTACTCTGGGACTTCCAAATTCAGACTGATAGAGCTTGGGAGCACAATACTCTTGACCTCATGATCATGGGGGAAAATGGATAATCAATATTGTAATCCCGGGCAACAGCAGGATTAATGAGAAGTAACTGGAAAAGCTAACACGATACGAGGATCTAAAGATTGAACTGCAAAGACTCTGGCACAAGCCAGTAAAGGTGGTATCAGTGGTGATCAGCACACTGGGTGCAGTGCCTAAAGACCTTGGCCTGCACTTAAAAACAATCTGTGCTGACAAAATTAACATCTGTCAGCTGCAAAAGGCCACCCTACTCGGATCTGCATGTATTAGTCACCAATACATCACACAGTCCTAGACACTTGGGAAGTGACCGACGTGTGATCCAATACAAAAGCTAGCATAGTGATCTTGCCTGCTGTGTACTAATCAACCAGGGGAAAGGGGATCCTGGACTTGGTGCTAACTAATGAACAAGATCTCGTTCAAGATGTCCTTGTAACTGAGCCCATAGGTACCAGTGACCATAACACAATAACCTTCAACGTAAGTTTGGATAGCAAACTGTCAGTGAAAACTAACACGGAGACATTAAACTTTCACAAAGGGAATTTCACCAAAATGAGAAAAATTGTAAAGAAAAAACTAAAAGGAGCAGTAAAAAAAAATCAAATCCCTCCAAAATACTTGGAAACTGTTTAAAAATACCTTGAAACAGGCTGAACTGAAATGCATTCCAATAAAAAGAAAGAGGCATGGAAAGTCCAAAAGGACACCAGTATGGCTTACAAATGAAGTAAAAGATGTGATTGGAAAGAAGAAAAACTCATTTAAGAAATGGAAGGCTCTTCCTACCGAGGAGAACAGAAAGGAACACAAGCTCTGGCAAACTAGGTTACTCTGGCAAAAGGTTACTATTCTTCCTTGATAGAGTCGGCTAACTCACGCCCAGCGCAATTGTTTAGAATAATTCAGTCGCTGACAGCAATCCCAACTGTCCCAAATGATAGGGGTTTGGCGCCTTCCGCTGAGGCTTTCCAGAGTTACTTTACCGACAAGATTTCGACCCTCCGCCGGGACATTCCTGCCACATTTGATACAGTTAGTGAGCTCGAGACCCCGCCGCCACTCGGCGGGTCCACCTTCACCCATTTCCAACTGCTGGGCCGCAGCAGCTGTCGACAAGTTACTAGCTGCAGCTAGACCTACTACATGCTCCCTCGACCCGTGCCCCTCCTGGCTTGTTAGAGCTTGCCGGGAGGGACTACGAGGCCCCCTGGGCACGATCATAAATAGCTCCCTTGAGCAAGGAGTCTTCCCGGGGGGATTAAAAGAGGCAATGGTGAGACCGCTGCTGAAGAAGCCGAATTTAGATCCTTCGGCTCCATCCAATTACCGGCCAGTTTCCAACTTGCCTTTTTTAGGCAAGGTAATTGAGAGGGCAGCAGCGGATCAGCTGCAGCAGTTCTTGGAAGACACAGCTGGACTTGATCCCTACCAGTCCGGCTTCCGTATTGGGCACGGGACAGAGACCGTGCTTGTCGCCATTACAGACCAACCGCCGCCAGCTGGACCAGGGTGGATCGGCACTGCTCGTCTTGTTAGATCTGACGGCAGCTTTCGATACTGTAGATCATGCCTTGTTAACCCACCGTTTAGCCAGCGCCGGGGTTGGGGGGACTGCCCTTAAATGGGTGGCCTCCTTCCTCCGGGGCCGGGGACAACGTGTGGAGGGGGGGCGGGGGAGGTCTCCGGGAGAACCTCACTTGATTGTGGGGGTCCCCAGGGGCCATCCTCTCCCCCTTATTATTCAACGTGTACATGCGCCGTGGCCCAGCTGGCCCGCGACTTTGGTCTGGAGTGTTATCAGTATGCGGATGACACCCAGCTTCTGCTGAGAATGGACGGCAGGCCGGATACTGTACCCGATTGTTTCCATCGGTGCCTCGAAGCCGTGACTGGTTGGCTGTGGGCCAGCCGGCTGAAGGTGAATCCGTCGAAGACGGAGATCTTGTGGCCTGGTCGGCCTGGGGGTGAGTGCCGTTGCCTACCCTGGACGGCGAACGGCTTAATCCGTCGCCGATTGTTAAGAGCCTAGGCGTTCAGTTGGACCCCCTGCTGACCATGGAGACCCAGGTCTCTGCGGCCAGCAGGGCGTCGTTCTTTCACCTACGACAGGCTAGGCGACTGGCACCATACCTCTCCAGGGACGACCTGGCCACGGTGATCCAAGCGACGGTCATCTCGAGACTAGACTACTGTAACGCCCTCTACGTTGGCCTCCCCTTGGTGACAATTCGGAAACTCAAGCTAGTGCAGAATGCCGCTGCTCGCTTGCTGACGGGAACGCCAGTGAGGGAGCATATCACGCCCATTCTGCGGCAACTGCACTGGCTGCCTGTTGAGTACCGAATTGCCTTCAAGGTGTTGGTGTTAACCTTCAAGGCCTTACACGGCCTAGGGCCTGCGTACTTGAGGGACCGCCTTGCCCCATATGTACCCCCGAGGTCACTACGTTCAGGGGAGTCCAATCTTCTCCTAATTCCATCGGTCCGCACCTGCCATCTGTCCGTGACCAGGCAAAGGGCCTTTTCCGTGGCGGCACCGGTACTCTGGAACTCTCTCCCAGATGACGTCCGTGCCGCCGGGGAGCTCATTCCATTCCGCAGGGCCTGCAAGACCGCCCTGTTCAGACTGGCCTTCGGCTAGGTGAATTAGCCGAACGTATTCATTCTCTGACCAACACTTTGACACTGGAACGCCATGATTTGACACAACTGTTAATCTCGGGACCAATGTTGTATGTTTTATGTTTTTATTGTACGGCGACATGAATGCCTCATGTTAGCCGGGTTTTATGCTGTGATCCGCCCCGAGCCTGCTGGGAGGAGCGGAATATAAGAAGGAATAAATAAATAAATAAATAAATAAATAAATGCAAAGCAACAGTCAGGAAAGCCAAGAGAGATTTTGAGGCACACATAGCAAAGAATATTTTAAAAAACAACAAAAACTTCTTTAAGTACATCAGAAGCAGGAACCCAACTAGAAAAGCAGTTGGGCCACTCGACGACAATGGTCAGAAAGGGAAAATCAGCTAAGACAAGGAGATTGCTGAGTGGCTAAATGACTTCTTTGCCTCCGTTTTCACACAGGAGGACAGACAACATATGCCTGCAGCTGAGTCAGTTTTTTCAGGGAGGAATTAAAAGAATTAAAACAGATAGAGATAAACAAGGAGGATGTTCTCACATGCCTTACTAAACTAAATGTCAACAAATCACCAGGTCCAGACGGCATCCACCCCAGAGTTCTTAAGGAACTCAAGTGTGAAATTGCTGAACTTCTAGCTAAGATATATAACCTTTCTCTAAGATCAGGCACTGTACCCGAGGACTGGAGGGAGGCAAATGTAACACCGATCTTCAAGAGGTGATCCAGGAAATTATAGGCCAGTTAGTCTAACCTCAGTTCCAGGCAAAGTGATGGAAACCATTATTAAAGAAAAAATTACTAGGCACATAGAAGAACAGGCATTGCTGAAAGAAAATCAACATGGTTTCTGCAAAGGCAAATCATGTCTTACTAACTTGATAGAATTCTTTGAGGGTGTAAATAAACACATAGATAAAGGGGACCCAATTCATATT
This sequence comes from Anolis apletophallus, assembly GCA_030556195.1. Classification (NCBI taxonomy): domain Eukaryota; kingdom Metazoa; phylum Chordata; class Lepidosauria; order Squamata; family Anolidae; genus Anolis; species Anolis apletophallus. The sequence continues at coordinate 65,883,511 of JARBWK010000002.1, read as the reverse complement.
GTTTACCTTGACTTTCAAAAGGCTTTTGACAAAGTCCCTCACCAAAGGCTCCTAAATAAGCTCTTCAGCCATGGAATCAGGGGACAGGTCTTGTCCTGGATTGGAACCTGGCTAAACTGTAGAAAACAAAGGGTGGTAATAAACGGACATTTCTCTGGGTGGAAAGAGGTGAGAAGTGGCGTACCCCAAGGTTCAGTTTTGGGTCCGTTACTTTTTAATTTATTCATTAATGATCTGGATGTAGGAGTGAATTCTGAGGTAGCAAAGTTTGCAGACGACAGTAAATTGTTCAGGGTAGTTAAAAATGAAACTGATTGTAAAGAGCTCCAGAAAGATCTCTCGAAATTGAGTGAATGGGCAACAAAGTGGCAAATGCATTTTTACCTAAACAAGTGTAAAGTCATGCACATCTGGCAAAGAACCCCATCTACACCTACCAATTGATGGGGTCAAAGCTTTCCGAGACAAACCAGGAAAGGGATCTTGGGGTCTTGGTGGACAGCTCAATGAAGATGTCTATCCAGTGCGCAGCAGCAGTGAAAAAGCAAATTCTATGCTAGGCATGATCAGAAAGGGAATCGAAAATAGGTCAGCAAATGTTGTATTACCTCTCTACAAATCGATGGTAAGGCCACATTTGGAGTACTGTGTACAATTCTGGTCTCCGCACCTTAAGAAGGATATAACGGAACTGGAAAAGGTACAGAAAAGGGCAACAAGAATGATCCAAGGGATGGAGCGGCTCCCTTATGAAACCAGGTTGCAATGCCTTGGTCTTTTCAGCCTTGAAAGACGGGCGTTTAAGAGGTGACTTGATCGAAGTGTATAAAATCATGCATGGGATAGAAAAGGTGAATAAAGAAAAATTATTTTCTTTGTCACAAAACACTAGGACTAGAGGGCACTCCCTGAAGCTCCAAGGTAGGAAAATTAGGACTAATAAAGGGAAATATTTCTTCACCCAGAGGGTCATTGGGTTATGGAACTCACTTCCAGAAGAGGTTGTGACAGCTGTCAGCCTGAACAACTTCAAGGCAGGATTAGACAGATTCATGGATACCAAGTTATCGGTAGTTACTGAAAAGGACATTCAAGTGCCACCTCGGAGTTGGTTGAGGTAGGCAGGATTTCCCTGGGTACTGGTTGTGGGGGGTCGGGAGTAGGTCAGGGTTTTGCCCTCCCTTCTGCTCGAGATCCCCGTGTACAACTGGTGGGCCACTGTGTGATACAGAATGCTGGACTAGATGGGCTGAGGTCCGATTCAGCATGGCTCTTCTTATGTTCTTATGTTCTCATCTTGTTGTGTATGAAATAATAATATGTTTTATTTCTCCCCTGCCTCTTCCCAAGGCTCAACACAGGGGAAAAACAAAATACAATAGAAAACTAAAAACATAAAACTGTTATAAATGCATAGATCAAAAACACATAAAGAGAGGATTAATACATATATAAAATTATTCATATCTATAAAATGTCAATTTCAAATTTATAATCTGAAATCGATTGGGTTGGCCTGCCAGAAGAAATTTTTAATTGTATTATCAAAGGCTTACAACCTCTGAGGATGCCTGCCATAGATGCAGGCAAAACAGGAGAGAAATCTTCTGGAACATGGCCATACAGCCCAGAAAACACAACCCAATTCTTTAATTTTTAAAAAATTCAGATGTCATGTTATTTGTCAAATCTCTTGTGGTAGCTCATTCCACAGTCTAGGGGCAGCTGATGAAAAGATCCTGTGGGCAACAATTGGCAATTAAGTTCTGGCTGCTTGAAATAAATGTCACTCAAATGCCCTGAGTGTATGAGGGTGGATTGTATGGGAGAAGGCAATCCTGTGCATAACCTGGACCCAAACATGTAGGGTTTTAAAGATAATAACCAACACTTCATATTTTGTTTAGAAACTATTTGTCAACCAGTGTATGTGTGGTGTACCTATGCCTGGTAGGTACACCTGTAACCAATTTGGCTGCCAGACTTTGAACTAATCGGAATTTCTGATTTGGTATAGAGGTAGCTTAACGTACAGTGCATTGCAGATGTCCAACTTTGATAAATGGAACAATTTGCCTAATGGCATTATGTGTTTCAGGGAAGCCATTCCAAGTATTTGAATTTTCTTACAGGACATATCTGAGCCAAACCTAATTGCTAGTCCCATAGAGTAGACCCATAGAGTCAAGATAGCCATGTGCCATTTCTCCCCAGAACACTTGTTTGCTCTTATTTCCTTAACACAGTATGAAGTTGAATAGCAAAATCTTATTTAAGTTGCACACTGAGAAATATAGTGAGAACTACCCAGGAGGAACTGCTTCTACTTCACTTGGGCTATTGCTGGGAAAACTTCGTTTTGGATTAAAACCTCATCAGTCCATCAAGGTTATGTTAGATGGGAAATTTTAGACAATGTAGCACCCAAAGTAAGCTTTGGTCTGGTCTGCAACCTGCTTGTACCTTTAATATCAGAGCTGGTAAAACTGTTTTGTTGCTGCAGCATGGCATACAAGAGTCAATGTCAATGTCTCTTCTTTTTGAAGTTTTGCCCATGTTCAATAGTATGTTGTGAGAGTCTTCCGGGGGAGACAAGATGGCGGCCGGAGCAACCTCACGAAGCTCCTGAAGCCTTCGGAGGGTTTGCCCCCCTCCTCGAGTGGGAACTGAGTCAAGTTCCACTTAGCAGTGGGACAAAAGCTGCTAGGAGCAAGCTCCAGGCTGTGGAACCGGCCAGGGTGACCCCCCCTCAAGGAGGGCCACCAAGTGCCGGCGCGCAGCCCCAGGAGCAGCCGCAGAGGAGAGAGGGGAGACACGAAAGTGTCCACATGGCCGACCGTCTCCCTTTTTAGAACACATGAGAAGGTGAAGAAACAAAATAGGAGCTATCTAGGCGACAGAAACCGGACCACACCAGCACCAGCACCCCTGTGCCAGCCGAAGCATGGTGTGAAGAAAGTGCTGTTTTTGCCCTGCAAGACGGGAGAAGGTAAAACAACAAAGCGCGACTGCTTGAGCAGCAGCGCTGGAAGTCGCTACAGAGGGACCAAGGGGTTCCTAGGGGGACAACAGGGCAGACTGTACCTTTAAGAAGGTCGCCGAGGAAGCCAGGACCAGAACGCGGCTCTTCCAAGGTTCGTGGCTCCTTTAAGGCAATAGAGTTAGGCAAGGCAAGAAAGGTCGGCGTAGAGAGAGCCTGATCCGGGAAAGGGGAGGAGCCTCTGCAGAGCCCACAGGAGGTGACGTGAGCAGCGCAAGCACGCTAAGACGTCAGGACGCAACAGCGGACGTCGGAACGTGGTGACGTCGGGGGCGTAAGGGGCGGAGTCGCGGATAGGAGTGCTGGCAGCTACGAGGAGCAGCGGAGCTGCGGAGCCGCCGGAGGAGCATTGGGGGAACCTTGGGAAGAAGGCTGAGTGCCCTCCGCCCTGTAAGGGGGAGCGGGGGCCTGCAGACGGACAGTGCGTCACAGTTCCAGAAGAAGGCGCTCCCAGCGGATCCGGTGGCCCGCTGAGACGGTATTGGTGTGTGCGAGCCCCACTCAAGCCCAGCGTCCGGCGCAGTGCTCGGAGCCTTCAAGATCCAAGGCACTCAAGGTCTGCAGGACACAGAAGAAGAATCAGATTTCGAGAACAGCCTTTGGGGGAGGCACCAGGGAAGCAGTTAAGTGAGTTAAGTGAGTGGGCGAACCAAGTCCAGGCCTTTGCCTGGAGCGACGGCGAGTCCCGGTGATAGGAAGAAGCCCTTTTAAGTTTTCTTATGGTGCTTCCAGCGTTGTTTTCTTTTTTTAAAGCCCTCCCGCCCTGACACCACCCCTTTGTAAAAGCCTAGTCTTATATTATACAACCAGCCACCCTAACACTCACCCCCCTGCTGTGAGCAGGCTACCCCAGTGAATATTTCTACCGTTTTGCCCTCGTCCCCGCCTCCTTAGTGCTGCCAGAACACGGCACAGCGCATCTCGGGACTAAACCCGGGGCCGAAACTATGGAGAGATTCGTCTCCTCGTCAAAGTCTGGGAAAGGTCCAGCAGGACCAGGCGGGTCAACCCCAAGAAGGAATTCCATGTCTGGCTTAGCAGCCGAACCTCCATCCAGGGACCTCATTGCTGAGATCCACAAGATGAAAGAGGAAATCCAGCTTCAGCTCAATGAAAACAGTGATAAGATGCAGGATAAAATGAAAGTGATGTTTAAGGAGGAGCTGGGGATTATGAAAAAAGAGCTAAAGGAGGAAATGAAAGCTGAACTAGCCGTGATGAGGAAGGAGGTGGACGGACTAAAACAAGATGTAAAGGACATCAAAAAGGAGAGCGTCTCGTCAAAGAAAGCCCAAAAGAAAATGGAGGACAAGATCCAGGCTTTGGAGGCGGCCAATAAGAAATTAGAGAGGCAGCAAGAATTTACGGCGATCAAAGACACCGAACTTCAGCTGCGACTGAGGAACGTGGTGGAGTGCGAAGTCCAGGATTTGAAATCGGTCATTGCGGAGATCACGGCAAACATCTTGAAAGTGCCCAAGGATCAAATGGTGAGAGATATCGATCGTACCCAAAGGATAAACTCCAACTACGCGAGGAGAAATAAAACCCCGAGAGATGTGGTGGTGACCTTCTCAAAAAGATCAGTAAGGGACGAAATACTCCAACAAAAGGCAAAAAACCCTCCCTGTCACAAAGGCACGAATGTCACTGTGCTGAAAGAATTTACCCCCGCTTCAATAAGTAAAAGAAAGAAATATTATTTTGTGATTGATGTACTGAAGAAGCTTAATATCAAATTTAAGTGGGAAAGATGGGAGGGTTTTTCAGTCCACATCCAGGGCACTAAGAGGTGGATAACGTCGGAAGAAAAAGCGAAAGAACTGTACGACGAACTCCAAGGGCAAACAGAGACCACAGCACGAGCTGGGAAGAGTCTCCAAGGCAATGGAGAAGGACATAGTGCCAACCCCCCCAAGGCGCCGGCACAAGAAAAAGACTATAAACAACAAGATAAAAAAAGACCCAGACCGGACTCCACGGAGGAACAAGATGGGGCCAAGGGAGGCCCAAACCCCATGGAATTAGAGTTACAGTGCGGAGATAAAAATGGCAGTGACTCTATATTCTAATAACGTGAATGGTTTTAACTCACCTAATAAAAGGAATTTTTTTTTCAACACAATAAAGAGTGGGAAATATGATTTAATTGCGCTCCAGGAGACTCATATTGCCCAGAGACACGCCCCCCATCTAACGAGGAGGGAGATCGGCCAGGCATTTATTTCGTCTGCCACTCAAAAGAAATGTGGGGTGGTCACGTATGTGAAAGACTCCCTTAATCCCACTCTAGCTTTCAAAGACTCCGAGGGGAGAATGGTGGGTGTAAAAATTAAGATAAATAATAAGGAAATCTTGGTTTGTAACATATATGCACCCACGGGCGCCAAATCTAATTTCATCCGCCTTTTGAAATCTAAAATAGAAGAGCAGACGTTTGATGAGTTAATTTTGGTTGGGGACTTCAATGGGGTTATGGACGGAGAATACGACAGAACAAAGAAACTACGAAAGGGGAAAGGCGCTCGCACCGGAGAACTGCCGGCCTTGTTTATTAATTTAAAAAAGGAACTGAATCTTGAGGATGTCTGGCGAACAAGAAATCCCGGGGTTAGAGATTACTCTTTTTATTCACACCGCCACCTAACGTGGTCGCGTATAGACATGTTCTGGGTGTCCAACTGCCTCTCCACATGTGTCGACAATACTAAAATCTGGCCCAGGCTGCACTCAGACCACGCCCCCCTCACAATGTCAATCTGTATGAAACAAAGGCTGAGGAAATGGAAACTCAATGAGTGCCTGCTCCGCACGGAGGGAGAAATTGAGGCTACCCGGAAAAGGATAAAAGAATATTTTGAACTCAACGAGGGCGGCCAAGTCTCTGAGGAAATCCTGTGGGATGCTAGCAAGGCAGTCTTGAGGGGTCACTTCATCCATCAAGGCGCCTGGAAAAATAAACAAAGATTAGCGGCCCAGAACACTTTGCTGGAGGAATTGAGGCTGAAGGAAGCCCTCTTAAAGAGACAGCCGAATAACAGAAAAATCAAATGGGAGATAGAAAAACTTAAGAGGGAGCTAAATGCCATGCAAGTAGAGCAGATGGCAAGAAATCTGAAAAGGATAAAAATGAACTATTTGATGAACTCCAACAAACCCGGGAAGATCTTGGCAAGGAAACTAAACCAAAGAAGACAGAGGCAATGTATCACTCAACTGGTCCATGAGGGGCGGCAGATCTCCATTCAAGGAGAAATCGGGCTTCTCTTCAAGAAATTCTACAAAGAGCTTTACAAAAAGGAGAATATAGAGCCAGCGAAGGTGTCGGTTTACCTCTCAGGGCAAAAAATTGAAAAGTTAAGTGACAAACAACGTGAAGCACTCAATGGGCCAATCACAGAAAAGGAAATCAGAGCTGCCATAAAGCGACTCCCCAGCAATAAGGCGCCTGGGCCAGATGGCCTTACGGCTCTCTACTATAAGTTGTTTCAAGAGGAGGTAACACCCTATCTTAAAGCCCTTATGAACAAGGCATTACAGAAAGCAACCATTCCGGAGTCCTGGAGGAAGGCGAATATCATAGTCATCCATAAAGAAAACACGGATCCCAGGGATGTTCGGAACTATCGGCCCATATCCCTCCTAAATAACGACTATAAGATCTACGCCTCGGTAATTGCGAACAGGTTGAAGGCACTTCTTCAAGCCACAATCCACACAGATCAGGCTGGCTTCCTACCTGGCAGGCATCTCAAGGACAATATAAGAACGATGATCAATGCCATCGAATATTATGAGAAAAACCCGCAAGAAGAAGTCGGCCTGCTGTTCGTGGATGCCGAGAAGGCGTTTGACAACGCAAATTGGGATTTCCTGTGTCACCTAATGAGGGAGAAGGACATGGGTTTTGCTTTCGAAAACGCAATCCGGGCAATTTATGCAAACCAAAAGGCAGAGGTACTAATTAATGGGGAATCGACAGGTACAATAACAATAGAAAAAGGAACTAGGCAGGGATGCCCGTTGTCGCCACTATTATATATTATGTTACTCGAACCACTTTTGGAAGCAATTAGAAAGGACGAGGCTCTGGTAGGACTCCGAGTAAAGAAAGTGCATGTAAAAGTTAAGGCGTATGCGGACGACATCGCATGCGTAATTGCAAACCCTCTAGATAACGTGAATAATTGGCTAAGGAAGATAGCAGAATACGGTGAAGTGGCTGGCTTCAAGTTGAATAAAGGGAAAACCAAATTTTTGACTAAAAATATTAATAAAGAAAGAAGAGGCCGCTTACAGGAAATCTCCGCCTGCGAGACAGCCAGAAAAATCAAATACTTAGGAATCTACCTTACAGCAAAAAATAATCAGCTGCTAAAGAACAACTATGACCAAACTTGGTCAAGTATTAAATGCAACCTGGATAAATGGAGATTCCTAAATCTAAACCTCTTGGGGAGGATCGCGGTCATAAAAATGAACGTGCTCCCCAGGCTCATGTTTCTTTTCCAGAACATCCCCGTTATCAGATCTGATTATTGTTTTAAAAAATGGAGATCGGATATTATTAAGTTCGTTTGGAGCGGCAAAAAACCGCGGATAAAATACAAGGTTTTGTGTGACTGTGCGGGTAGAGGAGGCCTCGCGCTCCCGAACTTTCAACTTTACTTTGAGGCGGCAGCCCTGAGTTGGGTGAAAGACTGGGCAACGCTCAAAAATGAGAGTCTATTAGGGCTAGAGGGCTTTGATCTGCGCAGGGGGTGGCATGCCTACCTCTGGCATGACAAGGACCGGATTGAGAAAAACTTCGCAGACCACTATATCAGGGCGGCCCTACTAAGAGTGTGGCGCAAGTATAAGAGCCGGTTCTACCAATCAACCCCGATGTGGCTCTCCCCGTTGGAGGCGCAACACCGACGCGAACTCCCACAGAGCAGATGGTTTACGTATCGTCACCTGCTCATAAAAAGAGCTGATAGATGGACCCTGAAAACTCGTGAGGAACTGCGGGACCAGGGGATGGAGGTGTCCTGGTTCCACTATGCCCAAATTAGGGAAATATTCAAAAAAGACTTACAAAAGAGTTTTAGCTCCCACGATGAGGGGTGGGAGAAGATAATGAAAGCAGAGAAAAGGTTGATAAATTTAATTTACAAACTTCTCCTCGAGTGGGATACAGAGACAGAGCAGATCAAGGACACCATGATTACCTGGGCCAGGGATCTAGGCCATTCTATTCTTTTAAAGGAGTGGGAGACAGTTTGGACAAAGAAAATAAAATACTCGGGGTTCACAAACATCACAGAGAACTGGATCAAAATGTTCTACCACTGGCACCACACACCGGTGAGCCTAGCCAGGTGCTACCCATCTCTAAGTGATAAGTGCTGGAGATGCCGTAAACAAAAGGGTAGTTACATGCATTGCTGGTGGTCCTGCAGCATTCTCAAGACGTTCTGGAAGAAAATACATCCCCATGTGGAGAATATACTGGGGATAAAGCTAGAAATGAAACCAGATTTCTATTTGTTGAACATCACAGACGGTGCAATAGCTGACAACGAGGACAAAATTCTCTTCTTTCTGGCAGCGGCAGCTAGAATGGAGATTGCCAAAAATTGGAAAAGTGCCGATCCCCTATCAGTAGGTAACTGGTTTCTCAGAATTAGAGAACTAATGGACCTGGACACATTGAGGAGCTATGTAGTGGACCAATCCCCTAAGAAGAGAACCGATTGGAAAAATGTCAGACTTTACCTAAATACAGTGCAGCCCCGTTAGAAAGAGGCAAACAGCATGAGTGCTATCCTAGATATCACAGGACGGTGTAAGAGCTATGGACAGTTAGCCGACAAAAGGCTTTATTTCAGTAAGAATAATTTATGGTTCCGGAAGACTGGACGGGAGTAAAGGATTGTTTGTTGACCCCTCTCCCCCCCAATGTAATCCCTTCCACACTACCCCCTCCCCCTGCCCTGTGGTCCCTTGTTTTTATCTTACTTGATGTAAAATACCGTAAAACAAATAAAGAAAAAAAAAAATAGTATGACCCATATAACTGCAGGGAATACATCCCACGAAATACACAACTATGTGAAACCACAAATACTAATAACCTCTGAAGGACATCTGGCCCATAGAGTAGTGCTTGAGCACCTAGAAAATGCACTAGAGAGGACATATTTTGACAGATGTGGATAAATGTAATTATGGATATAGATCCTGCAGGTATGCAAAAACGGAATAACTGGCTTTTTCCAGCAGTAGTAGGTAGTGACTTCCTTGTCAATGACATGGTGAGTTGATTTCTGTTTTTTTAAGTTCAAACTCCAAAATGACCACCTAAGGCAGTGTTTCTCAACCTTTCTAATCCTGCAATTGGTAGGCATTGACCTAGGGTTTTAGAGTTGTAGTTCATCTACATCCAGAGAGCTCTGTGGACTCAAACAATGATGTATCTGGACCAAACTTGGCATGAATACTCAATATGCTCAAATGTGATCACTGGTGGAGTTTGGGACAAATAGATGTTGACATTTGGGAATTGTAGTTGCTGGGAGTTATAGTTCACCTACAATCAAAGAGCATTCTGAACCTCACCAACAATAGAATTGGGCCAAACTTCCCACACAGAACCCCCATGACCGAGAGAAAATACAGTGATTTCTGATGGTCTTTAGCAACCCCTCTGACACCCCCCTCGCTAGGTTGAGAAACTCTGACCTAAGGTGCCCCAGGCCTTACCCTTGCAGTAACTTCAGCACCTTGGATAGCCATGGTGGAGTCGGATTACACCTGGAGTGAATTCAGCACCCCTCTAACACAAACCACAATGAGTTCTCAGACCAAATTTTATACCAGTTGCTTATGGATGAAAACTCGATGGATCTGGGGAGAGTTACATAATGTGATTAAAACTCACAGAACCTTCCAGTAGCTGAAAGATTCTGGTCAGTGGCTTTGTTGGCTGAAGAATTTGAAGCTGATACAAAAAAGACACTTTTCCAGGCTCTAAATCTGAAGCATAAACTCCACATGTCCTTTCATGTGCCAGGCAATAACCCCAAGATGGTGGCTGTTCACTGAAAAGCATAAAGGTGCTCAAAGAGAGCATAACTATGCCTCACATTTTGTGGCTCCTCCACACCCTCTCTTTCGTCCTACCCACTGTTTTCAGCAGATCTTTCACACACAGCAGGTAGCGGAGCGGGAGATAGAACAACCAGAGCAGCAGTCTGAAAGGCTCCAATTTTCATTCTTTCAAAGGTTTTTTTTAAGAGAGTGGCACCTCAGAGTTTTAAAAAGTGCTCTCTCCAAGGGAAGAGCTTGCAATCCCCTCTTTTTTACACACAGAGAGAGAGAGAGAGAGAGAGAGAGAGAGAGAGAGAGAGAGAGCATGCCTATGTTGTTATGTCTGTTCATTGCAACAAGAGCCAGAAATGCACAAGGAACCAATTTCAATTCATAAGACCTCTTTATGATGTCAAGGCTGTAGTAGGGAAAGAGTTGTGGACTTGCAGCCAGTGTGCAAATTGAAAGATCCAGTGGGCTTGCCTGGGCAAGTTGGTGTATTTAATTCCTCTAGCACACAAAATACTGTAAACAGATAAGGAAAATTACATAAAGGAGGAGGGTGTAATGTTTGGAGGTTCGGGAGCTGTGCTATCTTCTTTCACTGCTTCTACCAGGGAGCAGAGTGAGCTTCTGCTGTCAGCCCCAGCTCCTGACAACCTAGCAGTTTGAAAACATGCAAATGTGAGTAGCTCAATAGGTACCACTCCGGCGGGAAAGTAACGGCACTCCATGTAGTCATTCTGGACACATGACCTTGGAGATGTCTCTGGACAACGCTGGCTCTTCAGCTTAGAAATGGAGATGAGCACTACCCCCCAGTTGGACACGACTAAACTTAATGTCAGGGAAAAACCTTTACCTTTACCTACCTGAAAACAAAACAAAAATCCTACACACACACATCAAAATCCTTAACTAACATGCTGGTGTGTATATGTGTGTGGCAATTCTGTCATATGTTGCACCACCAAGGCAATTATGATCTATGAGAGACCTTTTCCTATGATTACTTTCTGCCTTCCACATTTATATGTTGTACCATTGTGCCATACAATCATATGGTAGTCTTGTCTTCAGGAGTTGGGAAGAAGTGAAGGATTGCCACTGACACAGCAACTGGCTCCTGAGGATGTGGCTGCCCTATTAGCATTGACAGGACACAGGAGCTGAGCAAAGAGGGGAGTTTTTGCCAGCCATGCTGTGCCTACCTCTCAAAAATGGAAGGCATGGCATGGCATGTCACAGGCAGTGGTTACTCTTCTTTCACACTTAGGTCTTGAGGACAGTATTGCCCTGGGAATGTTGACAGGGCAGCCCCATATTCAGGAGTCAAGCATGGCATAGTATTGGGAGTGATGACTAGTGTGGGTGTTTTCACTGCGCAAAGAAAGGGTGGTACAGGACAAAACAGACACTCGCGACACACAGAAAGAGAAGTTACGATCCACAGGTTAAGTGAAGTGGCAGAGCTACACAGGATTTGCTCCTCTTCCTATGTGACACATGTGTCTATTTCATCCATTTGTTACTCTAACCCTCACAAAAATGGAGGACAAAGTGTACTTCCCATTAAAGAAAAGGCTTTTCCTGGATCTAAAATAGCAAATATGGTTCAGGTCCTGCCTATTTACATGACTGCATCACCCTTTACAAAGCTGTTTGGGCTTTAATATCTGCTGGGGAGGCCCTCCTCTTGATCCCACCACAATTGCAAGCCACTACAGGCAAGGTGTGGCAGTGCTTTTACTTAGTGTGAGCTGACTGTCACCTGCTCTTGGCCAACAATAAACTTTCTTGAAGTCATCTGCTTGCTTTCAAGGGAACCATTGAAGTCATCTACAGACCCACTTTCATTAAACGCTATGTTCAGCATCATGAGGCAACCCATGTAGCTGAAAGCTGATGAGGAAAGTCTTTCAACCAGTGTGCCGTGGCAAACTATTCCTGCTGTGCTGCGAGACCTCTGCCCCCTTCCCCCCTTCCTGCTGAACTCCTGCTGCTTGAGGGAAAATTGGGCAATAAAAAAAGAAGAAGGGACCGCTATGTTCAGCCAGCCTCAATCCGCCATGACACCATGACTCTCGCCATCGCTCGCTGAAGCTGCATGGAGGAGGAGCCCGCCCACTGAAGCCGTACCACTCATGCCCTCCTCTGTAGCTGTGGGGGACAAGCATGGCGCAGCCTGTAGGGAGCACCAAACACAGGCAATTCCTGGCTCCGAGTCAAGGAACATGAAAGGCACCAGCAGACTACTTCAACCAGAGAAATCAACCGTTCTTTACTGTGTTAGAGTGTCATTTTGTGTCATTTTGGTTGGTGGTGTGCCCCCTGATTTTTAATGTAAAAAGTGTGCGCGGCTCAAAAAAGGTTTACGGAAACACTGATATAGGGACCACGAACATGAAAGTTTTTTAAAAACTCTAAAATTATAACAGTAAAGCAACACTCAAACACAGGGGAACTCCAGACAAGAAACAATCAGGGACAGCTAATCACCTCTCAACAAAAGATTCCCCCAGACACTAACAAGCCACACCTAAAAACTGTCAGGCCATCAAATTCTAATCAAGGCCAATTGAAACATTCACACGTAATTACTTCCAACATTCTCCCACCCTGGACATTCCACAGATATATAAACCCATTTTTCCTAGTTCCAACAAATTTCATAACCTCTGAGAATGCCTGCCATAGATGCAGGCAAAATGTCAGGAGAGAATGCTTCTAGAACATGGCCATATAGCCCGAAAACCTACAACAACCAATCTGCTGTCCATTTGCTTTTTTCACCCACATTCAAATTAATTTCCACAACAGTGAGGATGAGGGAGAGGGCCTTCTCAATAGTGGCCCCCCCAACTCTGGAATGCCCTCCTCAGGGAGATTAGACAAGCAACGGCCCTCGTGGCTTTTAAGAAGGACTTGAAGGCCTGGCTATTCAAACAGGCCTTTGACAATGATTAGTTAATATCTCCTTAATGTGGATGAGGTCTTTGTTTTATGGATATACTTCAACTCAGGTGGGTGGAGGAAGAAGGGAGAGGGGCAATAAAAACTGGAAGAAAAGTGCAAGAGTTAATAAACAACAATTGCTCAGCATACTCCCATAGGTGGGGTTAAATGTTGCTTTGGGTTCTTTCCTTTAAATTGTTGTTTAGCTGTAGGATTTGATGAAATCATAGTTTTATTGAGCCATAAGCATATGCTTATATATAATAGCTGAAGTCTACATAAAGAGGGGACAAAGAACAGTTTAAGCTGTTTTCCCTCTCTTAGCACTTCACTCCCATCCCATTTGGTAGAAAAGCCACCCACAGAGTATTTATGAAAAAAGAAACATTCAAAAGAAGCCAGTTAATGGATCCAACATGCATCTCAGTTAAGGTTTGAACCTTTGCTTCTGAAAAGCCAGAACTCTAGGGTGGTGGGACTGTATGATCTTTTCCCACTGAGCAGTAAAATTAACAACTGGTCTTATTTTACCAATGCATATGCATATATAAAAAAATAGACCTGCTCCTGCACTATTCAGAATTGCTTGACATGCGGAAATGAAGCAAGCACTAAGAAAAGTTTCACCTGCTTTATTTCTGCAGACCCAGCTGTTGTTTAAAATGCAGAAGCAAACAGTAAACGGGTGGGCAGGCTTCCTCCTCAATACATAGATCATCAGGCCTTTGTCTAAATGCAAAGCCATGAAGTTGAATGGGATCCTTTGTCTTTGCGAGGACTACAAGGAGAATTAAACTGATTATAGTATTATCTGTCTTTTTATACATATATAGACGAACCGAAGCTTAAAAGGTTGTAATGGAAATGCTTGAGTGGAAGAATATATAAAATAGAAGTAGCTCAACATTTCAAATTTGTCAGTGCCCATATTTAAAAACCACCCAGTTTCTAATCAGCATTGTCTTCTATGAGACATGTATTACCTTCTATAGTAGTGTTTAAATTGCCAGGTGAACTTTATGACCCAGTTTCATGAATTTTATTTCTTTGCTTCATGTAACCTGCCGCCCCAAGGATTTGACCTCATTGTACTAGTTCTTTTTGGTATCCTCAGAAGGCATTTCTGTCATGGTCAGCTGTTCCCTAAAGCAACAGCGTCTAAGGCCAAAATACAAAGCCACTCTTTTCCTTTTTATGCAAGAACAGGCATTAGTATTCCCTAGAAGCTGTTCCATTCATCAATACGTGCCCTGCAATGGCCAATGAGCTCCAGCCTGCTGGCACCATCTGTGCCATGTCATCACTCCTATTCCCGTAAGGGAAAGGAATTGGCTTTCTTCCTTGGGAAAGGGAACAGAAGCCTAACAATGGATACTGGATTGCATATTAGCATCACAAGGCCTGCCCAAGACACTCCCGGGGCATTATTTGTCTTGTGCTAGAGAAGGCAAATAAGAGCCCCCTGGTGGCACAGTGGATTAAAGCACTGAGCTGCTGAACTTGCTGACCGAAAGGTTAGCAGTTCAAATCAGGAGAGGGGGTGTCGCACCCCAACAACCTCAGACGGCATCTTTCCTAGGGGCTGCATTCTGCCCGTTTGACTCTAAGAAACTTTCCAGCACAGCTGGGTTAACTCCCGGCTCTTGCAGTGGGCCTCTTTGCTGCTTTCCTGTGCCTCCCAAGAAACATGCCATGCTAAAGGCATGTCAAGGCTGCCGGAGCCCACCAGGCTGATAGCATAAGCGGTACTCAGAGCAGTAAGCGCTACTCCCAGCCCAGGTGGTTCGCACTAACGAGGCTCCACATTCTTCAAGACTGAGGTTCTCAAACAACCGGGGCCCATCCATCATCCAGCTTGATGTTCGATGCACTGGGCCTTGCTGACAGAAATCCTATAAAAGCTGTGAGATCCTGCTTGGCAGCATCTCGTACCAACGACCGCTATTGCCATGATGCTATTGTGAACCGGGCCTTTCGGCCAGCTACTAAGACCCTGCCAGTCAGCCTTCTTCGGCTGCCTCGTTCACGCATCAAGCCTTGTTCCAGTTCATTGCCGAACCCTGTGGAGAAGCTGTGATACTTTTGCCTTGTTCCTGCCTACAGTACCACAGCCGCCCAGCCTTCTTGCGCCGGCTGGGGGCTCAGAGACTATCTATCGCAACCCTGCAATTGTTCCTGAACTTACTCCGCTTGAGATCCCGCTGTTGTGGATTCTCAAGCCTTGCTGATTCCAGTATCTGCTGCTAACCAGAGGCTGCATATTGAAGGCTTCCTGGACTATATTCTCACCTTGCTATCTTATAATCAATAAAGCTTGTTGTACCTCAGCTGTCTTGTCTGTTGTCCGGGGAGGTCAAGTGCCAAGGGGCCCAAGGGGGTGACAGGGGGTGAGCTCTTACTATTAGCCCCAGTTTCTGCCAACCTAGCACTTCGAAAACATACAAATGTGAGTAGACCAATAGATACCACTTCTGTGGGAAGAGAGTGGTGCTCCATGCAGTCATGCTGGCCACATGAACGTGGGGCCGTCTACAGACAGTGCTAGCTCAAAGTGATGGAAACCATTATTAAAGAAAAAATTACCAAGCACATAGAAGAACAGGCATTGCTGAAGGAAAATCAACATGGTTTCTGCAAAGGCAAATCATGTCTTACTAACTTGATAGAATTCTTTGAGGGTGTAAATAAACACATAGATAAAGGGGACCCAGTCAATATTGTTTACCTTGACTTTCAAAAGGCTTTTGACAAAGTCCCTCACCAAAGGCTCCTAAATAAGCTCTTCAGCCATGGAATCAGGGGACAGGTCTTGTCCTGGATTGGAACCTGGCTAAACTGTAGGAAACAAAGGGTGGTAATAAATGGACACTTCTCTGGATGGAAAGAGGTGAGAAGTTTCTAGTTGGAACTACCAATAGATTTCGTGATAAAAGTACTTAACATTTTTGCTCCATCGCACATCACCAAGAGTAGTATAAGTATAAAATTTTTATTGCTTTTGACCGAAGGCCGTTGCAAGTCCAAAATAAAAAAGAGCGCACACACAAAACAATACATATGGAATTTGCATAGTAGACAATAAAAGGTTACCAGTTACTTATACACCATGAGTCACATTTAAACCTTCTTAAACCAGATTATCTCCTTTACATAGGACAGCCATCTCCGCTATGTGCCTCCTCCTAATCTTCTTAGCCGCAAGGGCAAACAGGGCTACGCGCCAGGTCGTATATTTATCTGTATCCATAAGGAGGTAGAGTAGTATCTCTTGAGGATTCAGAAAGATTTTGTTGTCCAGTAAAGGTAAGATAAAGCGCTCCCTAGGATCTTTGTGTAGGGGGCAGCACATTAAGTAATGTACCAGGTCCTCTGGGTAGGGCAACCAGCAATACATCTTCGTTCAATTTTGGGGACTTTTTTAAGCCTCCCGTCCCTTTCCGCTGAATCAAACATATTTAGTCTGAGCTCTGTGAAGGCTCGTCGGAGCTGGACAAAGCTCAGGCTGTCAAGGTAGTCTGGGTAGCCAGCGGGTTGTCTAAGGCTGTAGTATAGGGGGGGCACACGGGGAGTCACAGGCAGCCTGGAGGTCTGTAAGTGTAGTGACTTCTAATATTGTCTTGTTTATTTTTGTCTTCCTTGTGGGGTGGTCTAGCTTTGCCAGCTCACTAACCGAGAGACCATATTTAATGGCCAGTTGTGCTGCCTTGTGGACCCAATTGTTAACAGGTAGACCATTGTTAAGTTCCAAGAGACATTTTTTGGTAATCTAGCAGTTGGCATTTCTTGGATTTTAAGCCAATAGCACAAGATCCTTTTATCTATTTGGCTTTCTAGGGTTGGGACAGAGGTTTCAAGGCGGATCATGGCAGTTGGAGTGTCTTTAGAAGGCCTAATAGTGCCCTTAGGAAGTAATTTTGAGGCACTTCTAGACCTAGGGCACTAGGTATGCCCCAGATTTCTGCCCGTAGAGAAATTGCGCCAGGGTTTTGGCTTTGAAAACAGTTAGGCGGGATTAACCAGATTACCACCTTGTTTGGCAGCAAAGCTCAGTGTTGCTTTGGCTGATCTGTAAGCTTGAGTTTTGATGTTACTCATCTGTTGTTTCCAGGTGGCTGATTCGGAAAAGAAAATTCCTAGGTATTTAAAGGATTTGACTTGTTTTATTGCATGTTCATCTAGGCGCCAAGAGTGTGTTTTGGGGCGCCTACCAAAGACCATAACCTGGGTTTTGCTGTAATTTATTGTAAGAGCGTTTTGTTTACAATATGTTGAGAATCCAGCCAACAACCGTCTTAGCCCTACCTGAGTTCTTGACAGGAGAATGATATCGTTGGCATACATTAGCAGGAAAGCTTCTGGTCCAGAATAGTGACCGGGCGTATTGTAGGCCCTCTAACTCCTTGACAATATCATTGATATAGAAGTTGAATAAAAAAGGTGCTAGGATACAGCCCTGTTTGACACCAGTGTAGGTATTTATTTTTGGTGTGAGATGACCTGCCATATCAACTTTGACCTGTGTCGAGGTATTGGTATATAGGGCCCTAATCAGATACAGCAGACAAGGGTCAATGTCTGCCTTCTCCAATTTTGTCCAGAGCAGGTCTCTTGGGATTGAGTCAAAGGCTGATTTTAGGTCAATAAAAGAGGCATAAAGTTTTTGCTTCATATTTTGGGTGTATTTACGGATCAGGAGGTGAGGTGAGAAGTGGCGTACCCCAAGGTTCAGTTTTAGGACCGTTACTTTTTAATTTATTCATAAATGATCTGGATGTAGAAGTAAATTGTGAGGTAGCAAAGTTTGCAGATGACACTAAACTGTTCAGGGTAGTTAAAAATGAAACTGACTGTAAAGAGCTCCAGAAAGATCTCTCGAAATTGAGTGAATGGGCAACAAAGTGGCAAATGCATTTTAACCTAAACAAGTGTAAAGTCATGCACATCGGGGCAAAGAACCCCAAATACACTTATCAACTGATGGGATCAAAGCTTTCTGAGACAAACCAGGAAAGGGATCTTGGGGTTTTGGTGGACAGCTCAATGAAGATGTCAACCCAGTGCGCTGCAGCAGTGAAAAAAGCAAATTCTATGCTTGGCATGATCAGGAAGGGAACCGAAAATAGGTCGGCAAATGTTGTATTGCCTCTCTACAAATCTATGGTGAGGCCACATCTGGGAATCGAAAATAGATCGGCAAATGTTGTATCTATGGTTGTATCTATGGTGAGGCCACATCTGGAGTACTGTGTACAATTCTGGTCACCGCACCTCAAGAAGAATATAACGGAACTGGAAAAGGTACAAAGAAGGGCAACAAAAATGATCCAAGGGATAGAGCAGCTCCCTTATGAAATCAGGTTGCAACGCCTTGGTCTTTTCAGCCTTGAAAGACGGCGTTTAAGAGGTGACTTGATCGAAGTGTATAAAATCATGCATGGGATAGAAAAGGTGAATAAAGAAAAAAATATTTTCTCTGTCACCCAACACTAGGACTAGGGGGCACTCCCTAAAGCTCCAAGGTAGGAAAGTTAGGACTAATAAAGGGAAATATTTCTTCACCCAGAGGGTCATTGGGTTATGGAACTCACTTCCAGAGGAGGTTGTGACAGCTGTCAGCCTGGACAGCTTCAAGGCAGGATTAGACAGATTCATGGATACCAAGGGAATCAGTAGCTACTGAAATGGACATCCAAGTGCCACCTCTGTGTTGATGGAGGCAGGCAGGATTTCCCCGGGTACTGGTTGTGGGGGGTCGGGAGCAGGTGAGGGTTTTGCCCTCCTTTCTGCTAGAGATCCCTGTGTACAACTAGTGGGCCACTGTGTGACACAGAATGCTGGACTAGATGGGCTGAGGCCCGATTCAGCATGGCTCTTCTTATGTTCTTATGTTCTCTTTGGTTTAGAAATGGTGAGGCGCACCACCATCCAGAGTCAGACAAGACTAGATTTACTGTCAGGAAAAACCTTTACCTTTACTTTACTAGAGAAGGTATAGTTTAAAACAGTCTGTGTTTATAGCACCAAACCAGCTGTTACTCAGTGTGTAAGTGTATAGAACTACAGCTGTGATTCCTAGAACCCTAGTCAAGCATTAGTGGGGGAACCTTGGACTCTCCAGATGCTTTGAACTACATTTCCCATCAGTCTCATTCAGCATGACCAACAGAAAGAAACTGTATAGGAACTGTAGGCCAAACTATCTTGCTCCCAGGTATAAGGTCTCAGTTAGTGGTGCCAGGAAAGAAACTTGCCTGAAATCACGGAGGAACTAGGGGATAAAAAGCATCAATCTGCTAGGCTTCACTGATTTTGAATAATTACTTTTTTAACTTGTCATTTTATATGGGCCATGATAGCAGATTTTGACAGGGTTTTTTTGTCCTACATGTATGTTGAATGACAGCTGCCATCATTTCTCTGTGTGTATGTGTTGATTTGCCTTCAAGTCACCTGTCAATTTAGGGTGGCCCCGTGGATTCCAGAGAGTGTTTTTGGCAATGGAGTACTCAGAGGTGGTTTTGAAACATAGCCTGCAGCACCTGGGATTAGTTGGCAATTTCTCATCCAAATACTAACGAGGGTGGACTCTGCTTATTTTAGTGGGAAGAATCCCAAAGGAGTTTTCCATGGAATTCACACCTGGTGATGACATATTAAAGCTTAATATATGTATGTATGCAAATACTTGCATATTCAAATATGCATATGGATACTTGAATATGCCAGTATAGGCATACATTTATACACTGAATGTAAAAACAAATGTTGACACCATGTCTGCCAGACATGGGACTATTTCCTTTGTGAACTTTGCTCACTTTCTACCCACACATATGCTGAATGTTGGTTCTGAAAGGAACACGTCCATAAAAGATGCTCTGTAAGTCTTTGATTATTGGAATATCTGCAGACATACACCGAACTTCTTTAAAAACAGTGACACCACACTTTCTGGACTGCCTAACACCCTGTCCCAGCCACCAACCAACCAAGCCAATTCTGATTCAGGACACATGACACACATATTCAAAAGTCAGTTTTTCCCTCGAAACTCCAGAGTAAAAAGAGTTTCTTATTAAAAAGATCGCATTAAAGCTGTCAGACATCTAAAGGAACATTGTGTGGTCAAATGGGGCTGGGATCAAAACATGGATACATTATTTTGCATGTGTGGATTTAACCTCAGTCTACCTCAGAGTTCTCACAAGCGAAGCAGGAGACAGGGCAGTTGTCAAAGCTCAGGTGCAATGCGATCATAATACCCAATTCCAGTTAGTGGTTTCGCAGCTGTATTTGGGCCTAATTGCAGTTTCCACACTGTGGAATCCCACTGAGTTTGGTAATGGGGTTTCTTGGGTCAATTCTCCATAAAATGTGTAATCCCACAGTTGAGCTACACAGTTCAGAAATAAGTAATTTCCACAAAGAAGATAGCACTCCTTTCATGGCAGGTGTGAATGATGTACATAGTCTTACAGGTACAGCTAATTATCTAAGTGCCTGTCAACTGGCAAAGAGCTCAGTGTTTCGAAAAGAAGTATAAGACATCTTACAATTTAAGCTACTCTTCATTCGTTGAGAAAAAAAATATCCAGGCATAATAATTCCTTCTTCATTCCTTATTGTAACCTTTCAGTACTGAAATAGGCTGAGAAAGTGACTCTCTAAAATTCCAATGACTAAAATTTGCTCTCTTAAATTAGCATGGCAGACTTCCTGTAATGCAAAAAAATTTCCGGAGGACTAGAAGCCAGCCCCCACTCCCACCTCCAAATATATGGAGTAAATACTGTGCAGCTGCTGCAAGGCTAAATTTGCTGCTGATGTATGGCAGCTTGGATGCAAAGTGAAATGTTTCCCTTTTTAAAGTACCTTTTTGGCTTTAGAACAGAATGCATGATTCTCACTTGTTTACAAATGATTTTTCATTTCTTGGAAGGTTTGGTGCCAGGGAGAGATTTTCAAATGGACCACTGGAATATGTGGCCTATTCCTGACCTAAAGTTTTAGTTAATTGATCGGCCATTTAAAGGATCAGGCACTATGCATCAAAACCAGAACCAGTACAAGGATGGTAGAGGAACAATCCACTGGAAGGCTGATAATATTCAGAAAAGGTAAGTCCAATAGTGCCAAGGTACATCAATTAAGAGCCCAGATTCCAGGACAAGGATTAAATGTTTTTACTTGACAAATGGGCTAAGCATCATATGGTGCATCTACAATGTAGAACTAATACAGTTTGGTACCACTTTAACGTGTATTGCTCAATGCTGTGGACTCATGTGAACTAAAGAGTTATGACATCTCACCCTGCTAATCCCAGGATTTCATAGCATTTAAAATGCCGTTAAAATGGTATTGAATGGCATTAATTCTATATTTTAGATACATTCATAGTGTACAGACTGAAAAGGCTACATTAGGGAACATTTGCTGGTCTCCTTTCTTTCTCATAAACTGCTGCTATAGCACTGCCTCTAAGCCTGGTGTGAGCAACCTCAGAGAATCTAGGGGACAATTCTGCCTCCAGGACTTCCCTAGACTCTAGTAGCCTTATGGAATATCAGCAGTAGATTTGTTCCTTGATCTAGGTCAGTGGTTCTCAACCTGTGGGTCCTCAGATGTTTTGGCCTTAAACTCCCAGAAATCCTAACAGCTGGTAAACTGGTAAATGCCTGGGGACTCACAGGTTGAGAACCACTGATCTAGGTAAACGTTGATAAAAAGTATATGCCAAAGAAGTTTATCATGATACTGTTATTCCAAATCTGCACTACATTCATTTCAATTTTACCTGGAGCTTGTATCAGTCAGAGCTGCCTCCATGCTGTGCTGTACCACTGTTGGGTCTTTTGGAAATTGATTATTCCCACTTGAAATAACCTGTTAATAACCCTCTTATCCCGCCATGCTTTAGTGACCACTTTGGATGCAAAATTCAATTCCATCTTGTTATCGTATTGGGAGCATAGCAGGCACAGGGCATAAGTGATTTCATTGCTCTTCTTGTTTATTCCTTAGGAATCACATACATGGAAATCCTTTCAGTCTCTGGGCTGCTTCCTAAGAATTTACAAGATATGGCTATATATTTGGCATTTTAATTTTTTCCCTTTTTTAGTAAGAGAAACAGAACAGCAATGAAATTGTAAAGTATTGCTCTTAGAGATTAATGCCAGAGAAACCATTGCATTCAGGAAAAGTTTAAGGAATAAATATGCAAATGTTTAAAGGGTAGCATTGAAGTGCGTTAGTTCATGGGGGGAAACATAGGAAAAATGTGGTGGAAGTGGTGTGATGTGTGTGGGAGGGAAGGAGCTGTTCCATAATAGCATCAATATGTTGTTGTTTAGTCGTTCAGTCACTTCTGATTCTTTGTGACCTCATGGATCAGCCCACGCCAGAGCTCCCTGTCAGCTGTGGCCACCCCGGCTCCTTCAAAGTCAAGTCAGTCACTTCAAGGATACCATCCATCTTGCCCATGGTCTGCCCCTCTTCCTTTTTCCTTCCATTTCCCCCAGCATCATTGTCTTCTCCAAGCTTTCCTGTCTTCTCATGAGGTGGCCAAAGTACTTCATCTTTGCCTCTAAAATCCTTCCCTCCAGTCAGCAGTCAGGCTTTTTTCCCTGGAGTATGGACTGGTTTGATCTTCTTGTGGTCCAAGGCACATTCAGAATTTTTCTCCAGCACCACAGCATCTATCTTCCTTCGCTCAGCCTTCTTTATGGTCTAGCTCTCACATCCATAGGTTGCTATGGGGTTAGTATCAATATGTGATGGTACAATTGTACAATTGTGGCTTTTGGGTGTTGTTTTTTTTAAAGCATACAAACCACAGATCAGGAAGTGGGACAAGTAGGGCAGCATAGACTTGAATACAGCAATCTGTGCTGTCCTACTTGTTTTCTGCAAACTGGTGGGCAATACCAATTTTTCAACCCTTCTTTTTCCAGAATCTCCTGGATGAAAATAATAGGAATGCTCCAGATCTAGTAATTTGTGAATAATAACTGAATTTTGAGATGTGCTGCATTTCTAGGGAGGATGTGATAATGCATACTTTTTAGTTAATAGTGAATAATTAAGTGCAGTGGTGTGAAGCAAGATGGAGGAAGCTCAGGGCATGTGAGAGGTCAGGAGAACATCATGTCTCATGCCTCCCCTTCCAAATTTGTAGTCATTAGAGGGCCCAGTCTAACTAATAGACAGCAGGAGACTTCTCCCCGGGGCAGCAAACGTGGGTGAAGAGTCAAGTTTTAGGGAGAGAGATTTGTAGGATTTTCTGCCTCAATTACCAATATATCTTGCCTGGTTTTGGTATTGTGCATCTTGACTTGAGTGCAATTTGCTGCTCTCCTGGATACTAAAATGTATTGGGCTGGCTTCAGTTTATTATTGTTGTTATTGTTTCTTGCCCACCTCTCTTCATGAATCCAGATGGGTAACAGCAAAACATTTGAATGCCACATGAACCTTCAATCGAAAACACATAAACTTCTTAAAATATCAGTTTGAAACAACATATAAGATCGATTCATATTGAAACCATCAATGCACAAGTTAAAATTCTCAGAAGTTTTGGCCTATGTCCTGATGGTGATCTGCTGCTTTTGCTACCAATTTACATCACAATTACTTGAATTTTCCCAGGATTGGTAGAGCAGCGGATTTTTAAAAAAGGAAGAAGGGATCAAGGGTCAACAAAGAGAAGAGATGGACCCTCTGGGGAATAAACATTCAGCAGCTAATGAAGTGTAAATCCAACAGGAAAGCTGGGGCTGGGGCTCATTAGTTATAAGAGCCACACTTTTTAAACATGATGGCCAGTCAGTCCATCTTTCTGAATAACTAACAAGAAGTAGGGCTTGATAAAGTGTGAGATAATTGATTGTGTGGGGCAAGGGCAGGGAGACGGCTGTCAAGAGGGTCAGAAGGGATTGCAAAGTATTCATTAATGCCTTGCTCACGGTTTTTTTTAAAAGTGCTGGTGTTTCAGATATAAATGCAGGAGTGTGTTTGGAAGGTGTTTTAAATCTTCAACCCACATTCACCCTGGATGAAAAGATTGAACTGGCAGTGGCTATGAAAAACTTCTGCTTTTTACAGTGATAAAAGGAAATGCTTAAAATTACTACTTTAAAATAGTGTGATCAGCTATAGATTCACAATTCTGAAACTGCCTTTGATTGTGAGACAGTTGTGTTCCTGATATAGGTCAAGATCCTGCATCAGGCACATAGCTGCAAGGAGGGGTGGAGTTCTGTTTGCTGGTGATCAAGGCAATGAAGGATGTCCAGTTTCTTCTCACCAGTGAGATGAAGTGTGAGAAGTCAAAGCAAGGATTCCTGTGGGATTCTATCACTACATAGGTTTGCTCTGGCTCATTGGCAAAAAAAAAAAGACTGAATGTGTGAATGTGTCATCTTCTAGCATCCTGCTTTCCAGCCCTGAATAACTTTATTACTTGGTACAGCCGTCTGGCTTTTAAGGATGGTTTTGGAGGGCATTTGCAGTAATTGTAATAGTGCTGCAATTGTAAAAGTGGATAGGACAAGGTTAGAAGTTTGTAAGTCCGGCTTTTGATATTGTAATCTATCTATCAGCATTCCAGCTATAATCTCAAACATATTATGTAGTCAACATTAAAGCAGGCCCATTGAATCAATGACTGAATGATGAGTAAAAACCTAGTCCCCATCTGGGCTGACATTTAATGCAGTTTGAAACTGCATGATAGGATCGGTAAAGGCAAAGAGTTCCCCTGGCATTAAGTCTAGTCATGTCCAGCTCTGTGTGGTGGTGCTCATCTCCATTTCTAAGTTAAAGAGCAGCATTGTCCGTAGACACCTCCAAGGTCAGGTGGCCAGCATGACTGCATGGAGCGCCATTACCTTCCCACAGAAGCAGTACCTATTGATCTACTCACATTTGCATGATTTCAAACTGCTAGGTTGGCAGAAGCT
Source organism: Anolis apletophallus (assembly GCA_030556195.1). NCBI lineage: Eukaryota > Metazoa > Chordata > Lepidosauria > Squamata > Anolidae > Anolis > Anolis apletophallus. Next base: position 65,858,479 of record JARBWK010000002.1, on the reverse strand, counting down.
AGGGCTAACATTGGGAGCTCATCCCACTCCCCGGGTTCAAATTTACTGATCTTTCGGTCAGCAAGTTCAGCAGATCAGCGGTATAACACACTGTGCCACTAGAGGGTCAGTAGTTAGTTTAGTTTATTGCATTAGCCACAAGGCCATATAAAGCAGAACAAACCATGCAAAAGAAATACATGTATCAAGCGTTGAACAGTGGTTCCGTACTGTGCAACAGTACATTAAACAACCATTCTATAATGAAATAACAAATACTCTCCTGGCACCTCTGCCTTTCTGCTTCATTTTGGTCAAAATTCCTAGCCTAGATACCCATCTATTTGTTCCTCAAGTATCCTCATCCCCTCTGCAATCAATTCCAATTGAGGCAATATATCGTTGCCTACTTTTACTAGCTGTGTAGAAGAATGTTGCTACTTTGGTAATTAATAACCGGTTGGGATTAGAGAGGAGGAATATAGTTCTATTAGTCGGAGCCCAGTGGGATTTGTTGAGTAAGAAAACTTCAAGTAGAAATTTTCTTTCTTTTTTATATATTACACATTGGTGGAGGATATGATTTAGATCTTCCACCTCCTGGGCCCCACAGACACATGTTCTCTCTGTGTAAGGGATGGAATGGTATCTACCATATCTAACCATTGATTCATTCTGTTCAAACCTTGCCCTTGTAAGAGCCACTCTTAGGTGTCTTGGTAGATTGGCCAACAGATAGTGGGCACGACTGTAGGTGGGATTCAGTGTCGCTAGCCATTTCAAAGAGCCTGCACTAGCGAGGCACGCCAAGTCCTCTTGGGCTTGAATGTCTAAAATTCTCTGTTTCATCTCTGCTCTAACTTTGATGGTATTATTGCTCAAGGAGTCTGGGGGTAGCCCACATGATCTTAGTGAGTGGCTTAATTTATTTGCCCAAGTAAATTGGGCAGTGTTTTTTAGTTGTTCTTCTAGACAGCAGCGGGGGAGTCTATGAGCTTCAAGGTTATGGATTTTGCTACCGTAGTTAAAGGCCCTGGCCAAAGCAAGGCCTTCTATTCGGTGCATCTCCATCTCAACTCTGACTGCTGCATTATGTAAATCCACACTGACCATGTCATGCAGTTTCAAACTACATTATATGGCATTCTAGATGGGTTTAATGCAAATCACGTGTGGGTTTACTCTACTTGGAATTACATTACAGCTTATGTTTATTGTGCCTTATGACTGAAATACAGAAGCAAGGATGTAGATTCAATTGGGTCTTAGGGAAAAATTGTAAAATGCTCAATGGAGTTTCTGTAGTTGCTTGATACTGTTGTTCACTTCTAAACTTGTGTCTTTCATATTACAATCCAACCAAATATTACATGACAAATTAATAGTATCTCCAACATTTTTCCAAATCAGGACAGAATAAGAAGGTCTAAAAATGTTAGGGAAGGGACTCCTGTAGATTTTAATTATTTATTTATTATTTATTTACAGTATTTCTAACCCGCCCCTCTCAACCCACCCCCCACCCCCAGGGGGACGACGACTTGGAATGGCTAACACAGGCAGCAATTCGATGCCACAATCAGACAATATAATACATATAAAATTTGAAACCATATCAACAACAGTCCTTAAAATAATACAATATTTAAGTAGATATAGGATTGCATACTTGCCATCATTTCACAAATGAAAACTGGGACTCATTTGGCAAAGCAACATTGGAGTGTGGTGAATAGGGCAGACGTTATTGATGTGAAAGAACACTAAAGACTGCAGCAGTTTGCTATTCATTTCATCTACTGGGAAGATTCTGCTCTCTTCTTTTGCACTTTGAACACAGGCCCCATCTACACTGCCATATAATACAGTTGGAACTGCATTATATGAACAGTGTAGACTACAATACAGATTGAACTGCATTGAACTGAATAATATGAGTTTACACTGCCATAAAATCCAATTGCATTTGCATTATAATCGCAGTGTAGGTGGGGCCTCAATTTGCCATAGTTAAGGTAAATTGAGGACAAAAGGGAAAGTTCAAAAAAGAACAAGAAGCATGAATATATCAAAAGCAGTTTCAAAGTTGAATGACAATGGATTAATTGGGACTGATCCTGCCAATTTCAGACAGTTGGAAGGTGATGGAACTGTAGTCTTAGTTCTGTGTAATCTCAGGATTTCCCAGGTCAAGGAATCTATTATGAAAGTGAGAGAGAAGAAAAAAGGGGAAGGTGATGAAAGGTTTCATCCTGTATCTTTAATCTCAGCTCCAGATTTACTGAACAAGAATATAAACTACTCAAGCTGGCTTTATTATTTATTCAAAAGATGTTTATCTATTTTTCAATAAGATGTTCTTCAAAGTGGTAGATAAGAAAATATTGTTTCCTTTTTCAAACCCAAGAATAAAGGCTTATTACTTATACAAAGAAGCAACAGATACAGAAAGGAACCTCTTGTCGGGCATCTGCTTCCATCTTCTTGTGTGTTCATAACAAACATCTAAAGCAGGCAGCCTGATACTTTTAATCTTGGATTCCCAGATGTTTTGGGGGATCATTCCTGGCCAATGTGGCCTACTATCTGAGTGATGAATTTAGCCAACCAACACCTGGGTGCTGTAGGTTGAGTACCATTTTGTGATTTAATCCTGTGTGATTTAAAAACCCTGCATACCCCAGTGTCCTATATTGCACAGGAAATCTGTATGAGTACAGCAGATTTGCTATAGACACTGCAGATGTCTGTCCTGGAAAGCCAGAAGGACTTCTTTCTGCAAAAATAGGGACAAAGTACAGATATAGCTCCACAGCTTATTTGTTGTCCTTTCATGTGAGTAATAATAATTGAATAAACTGAACAGAAATCCCCTTCAGGCATTCTAAAACTCTGCTCATATTAACACATACTCTCAAAAATATTCTCAGATGAGAATGGGGAAATATCAGAGGATGGTCAAAATGGTGAAGGTTATTAAGGAGGAAGGACAGTCAAGTGGATGAGGCTGCAGCAGTTAGTTTTTGCCTGAGTCCTACTGAGAAGGAAAAGATTCTGCCTGCTCCTCTCGCACCTGCTCATTGAGTACAAACACAGTTTGTATTTTGAGTCTAGTGACTTCATCACATTGCGATTGAGAAGTGTCTTCTCTGTGCCAGCACGGAGTCTGCTGGAGCCCATCAGATAATGCAGGGCTACTTCCAGTGGGGCTCCATGCTGGCAACATGTACACCTGACTCCTTAGAAGAACCCAGGGAGGAAGCCGGAGGAAGCCAAGGAAAGCAGGGAAATGTTGTGGGACCCAAGATGGTAAGGAAACACAGCATTACTCTGCCCCATGGTTTCCCCCACTATCTCTTACTGTCCCCTGGCTTCTCCGCCTCAATGTAATGAGGTCCTAGTTTGCAGTAAGTGAAGTAACCAAAGGACAAAGAGGTAAAGTAGAAAGTGAAGAACTGGAAACAAGAGGATTAATCCAAACTTTCCTTGCCAAATCAAAATTGTTGGAAGGTATGTAAACATCAGAATATGGGAAATGTTAACGAGTACAGGGCCATCACTGAAAGATTCTCTTTGGAGGAACATCCAGAGCTTTCTGGGCTGGGTAGCACTATGGAGTAGTATGCCCCCTGAATAACCTGAGCGCTCCGGAAAGAGGATAGTGCCCTTCCCATATTGAAGAGGCAAGACAACCTGTTTCTGAGTAGGGACTGAGACTGGATCTACACTGCCATATAAAGTAATTTGAAACTGCATTATATGGCAGCATAGATCCAGTCTAAACTTCTAGTACAAGGAAGTACTTCAGGATGAAAACGCACATGAAGCTGGACACAAGCCAATTGTCTGCAAAGGAGGGCTCATCAGGAATACAGATTTTCTCAGAAGCTGTGTATAAATATGTTTGTGCTGGACATTTGTGGAACCCAGGCTGCCGAGTCTCAAAAGTCACATTCCAGGTTAGAAGAGCTTCCCTAGAACTTGACATCTGATCCCAGACTCCTTGGCTTTTGCTGTGACATTATAATGTGGGTTGCCCTTTGACCAGATTTTACTGCCTTGAACATTGGATCATTACTTACTCTTTCTTCTTGCCTGAATAAGGGGATATGGTTAGCTTTGATTTTGGACTTCTGGGGCACTTCTACTAGAGCATGCCTAGCTCAAAGTAGAAACCTGTTTTGGTGGGATACACCCTTATCCAAACACTTTTTGTTCATTTATGCAGAGAATTTGTCATCTTATCCAAACCCCGCCAAAGAAACCAGGGAACAGAAGCAAAGAGAAGAGGCTGTGTTAGACCGTGGTTTTTATATAAGACTGTTTCTGATAACCAAGTGAAAGCTCAATTAGTGCAAAATCCACACTCCATTGCCAGGATATGTATTTCCTGCCAGGATTTTTTGGATTTGGTTCGGGGCTGAGAAGTAGAAACCTTTTGTACATTTAAGTTTAATGAGCAATGATCAGATCATGAAATAAACATAACAGATTGTACCAGTAAGGCAGATTTCCCTGGTTAGCCTATGTATTTCCTGTGGATTTCTAAGTTTTCAAATGATTCACCAGGTGCACTCTGTAAGTACCTTGTGGTGTTTGGAGAAGCTGGGGATGAAGGTGCTTTTCAGAAGCTTGTTGCATGGGTTGCTAAACCATTTGTGCGATGAAAAAATGCAATGGGAGCCTTCAATTGACAACAAAAAACAGAGTCTCATTAGAACAACTTGTGCTTGGCTGAAAATTTATTGTTAAGTAACAGTGGAAATCATCTTGATGCAACCAGTCATCATGATAAAGGTAATAAATTTAAGATAATCTGGGGAGGCCCTGGCCTTGGTCCCACCTTCTTCACAGGAGCAACTGGCAGCAACGAGAGACAGGGCCTTCTCAGTGGTGTCCCCTCAGCTGTGGAACTCACTCCCTAGGGTATTAGAACATAAGAACATAAGAACATAAGAAGAGCCATGCCCCTCACCTCTAGAATTCTGTGTCACTGGCCCACTAGTTGTATCTAGCAGAAAGGAGGGCAAAACCCTCAGCTCCCGACCCCCCACAACCAGTACCCGGGGATCAGCCCCCTCCCTCTTGGCCTTCCATAAAAACATGAAAACATGGCTATTCGAACAAGCCTTCAGAATCTAGTGCAGCAGCCAAACATGGAAGTATGTTAAATGGAATATTGGAATGATTCAGATGATGATTTTTTTTAACGAAGAGGCTAACAATAAAGGCATTGGTTTTATGTTTTAATGGTTTCATTTTATTATATTATTATTATTTAATTTTGTTTAAATGCAATTTAAGTGTATCTTATTAAGGCATTGAAAGGCTGCCTGGTTGTAAGCCGCCTTGAGTCACCTTTGGGTTTGAGAAAGGCAGGATAGAAATACTGTAAATAAATAAATAAATAAATAAATAAGATGAAAGCAGAAGAAAACAGAAAGAAACTTCTGCCAGTTGTGGAAATCATTGCCTTTTACGGCTGACAAGAACTGAGTCAAAGAGGGAGCAATTATTCAGGGCCTGTTACCTGTGAAGTACCTTTGCATGATAATGGTAATTTCAGAGCCTTGTTGATCAGGAGACACTGACCTGAAAAGTCATCAACCCCTCCCAATGTTTTTCTGGCTACGGGCCTGCTGCACACAATTTTTTTCCTTCCCGACACATGCCTGTTATATCATGGCAAGAGCAGCTGGAGTTTTAATGCACAAAAAGTAACTTTCTCAAGCTCTGGGTGGATTCAGGTGATTGGCACTGTCAAACTACAATGCCTTCCAAGGGGGTAAAGGGAATGGCAATGTTGGTTAGTACACAGCACGGAAGTAACAGTTTAATCTTACCAACCAAATTGGCAGTCTACTCTGGTTTCATTTCAATGTTCAAAGAAAACAAAGCAGTGAAATCTAATTGAGAGTTTCCTCACATACAGTAGTGTGAGTTTGACATTTTAAGCTCTATTTTGTAGCATTATAAATGGAAGGGAACTGTGTCCTCAACCATCATGCGGCTGGCTCCCCCAATATGATGCTATTTCTCTTGTTTATTTTCTGGTTCCTCTGAACGAGATTCCTTTGCAGTTCTATCTTTGTCAAACCAGACTGGATCCCTCTTCATTATACAGATGAAACGCCGCAAAATAAATACTCTGAAGATTGTTTTGATTTGCTGCGACAGTTCTCAACCATTCCAGCAGGGGGGCTGATAGCTTCATTCTTTCTTGGGGAAAATATGTATATACTCACCTTCATTGGAACAAAGAAAATATAGACACAGCTCTCTCGCAGGCAGTGGTTGTAGGAGCAGATTAGATCCTATCAGTGTAAATTCTCCATCTTCAAATGTGCAACAATGATCGATCATACTGTTGTTTGGAGAAGAATTAAATCAAGAGATTGATTGTTTCCCTCTTGCAGAAGACCAATCTGTCAGCCAAGTTATTCCATTGCTCAAGAAGATACATTCCTTAAACCAGACTCTTGACTCTCTCAGGCTGAATCTGCGCTGCCCTATATCTCAGGATCAGATCCCAGATTAACAGGATACTATGCACTGCCAGATAATCTGAGATAAACAGATAATCTGGGATCCGATCCCGGGATAAAGGGCAGTGTAGGTTCAGCCACAGTCTCAGCATTTTCGCTTGGTAGTTCATAGGTTGTAGGATAAGCAAACTCAAGAAACTGATCACAGATTATGTATAGTTCTGAAAGTACTATTTTGCAGAGCTTGGAAAGGTTACTTTGGCAGGATTGCAATTCTGAGAATCACCCAGCCAAACAAGGTCAGTGGGAGATTCTAGGAAACAGAATCTTACCAAAAGCCACTTTTCTGCTTCCAAAGGTTTTAGACTTTTAAGACATTTTTGACAGGCAGGTTTTTAACACAGACAAGCAAAAAGAGATACAGGACATCACTGAGGTTAAATTAATGTATTGCATATAATTTCCTTTGCTGATAGTGCTGGGTCTTTTGACAACAATGCTTTAAAAATGGTGTACAGTTCTGGGAAGATTTATTTGCAGTCAAGTATATCAGATTATAGGGCCCCCAGCTGAGTTGCTGAACTTGCTCATTGAAAGGTTGGTGGTTCAAATCTTGGGAGCGGGTGACCTTCTGCTGTTAGGCCCAGCTTCTGCCAACCTAGCAGTTCGAAAACATGCAAATATGAGTAGATCAATAGGTACCACCTAGGCAGGAAGGTAAACGATGCTCCATGCAGTCATGCTGGCCATATGACCTTGGAGGTGTTTACGGACAAGACTGGCTCTTCATCTTAGAAATGGAGATGAGCATCACCCCCCAGAGTCAGACACAAATAGACTTAATGTCAGGGGAAACCTTTACCTTTTACTATATCAAATATTAAGTCAATTGGGTCACAATTTGATGTTTCCTTTTGGATCAGTGGTTCCCAAACTATATTCCTCCAGATATTTGGGACTTCAGTTCCCAGAATTTCTGACTGCTGGTCAAGCTGGAAGGACTCTCTGGGAGCTGACATCTAAAAAATCTGGGGAACCCAATGTTAGGGACCCCCGGTCTGGAGAGTTATTTTGAACTTACCCCTATATGTTCATTTCCCAGTGATAAAAATATCATTTCCCAGTGATAAAATGATTTATGTAGGGAAGCATTTGAAAATTTTGTGGCGCTTGCATTCTGAGGAAATCCAGTCCACAGCTGCATCCATTGGCCCTGAAGCATACTGTCGAGATTTCCTGCTAAGCTAATTTGCAGTGGCATTTAAAAACCGCTAATGCCCTAATTGGATATGGCATTGTTTGTGTCTCCAGCCCAGGTGTGCATGATTTGTTTCCCATAAATAGCTGGTACAGGGAAGAGGAAGCCAGATCAAGACTGTGTGGGAAATTAACCTTTTGCCCAGTACACAGTCCCAGTTCAAATCAGCCCTCAAGCCAGCTTTTAAAAACTGGATAGAAACTTCCATTGGTGCCAAAACAGTAGGATGATACTTTCAGAATGATTGAAAATAATTGTTCATCTCACTTACTGTTAATATTTCATCTTACATAGTCCTCTCTTTCCTTGAGATACAAACTTGTAAGCAATGAAGTTGTTTAAGTGTGCCTGGGCTATAGTTTATTTTATAGGGCATACCCATATAACAATATAACCACTGTACTTTGAACAATTTAGCATTTCAATATGCTTTTGACAAGTATTTGAAATACAGTTAGTAGACCACATTTTCTGGTTTGACTTTTGAGGATTTAATTTAAAAATCCTCTCTAGGTCTTCCAATGTGACTCTATGGTCAATTTATGTTGGAAGATGATCATACAATATATTGTCAAAGGTTTTCACAGGCAGAACCACTGGAGTGTTGTGTGGTTTCTGGGTTGAATGACAGTGTTCTCCAGCATTTTCTGACATTTTGCCTGCATCTGTGGCTGGCATCTTCAGAAGATCTGATGGTGGTAAAGCAAGTTGAATACACACACACACACACACACACACACACACGTATATATATGGAATGTCCAGGGTGGGAGAAAGAACGAATGTCTATCAACCAAGGGTGCGATTAGCAAGTTTGATTTGCAAGTGTTTGAGTAGGATCCATCCATTAGCATGTGAGTAACTAACTGAGAAGATTTCATAGTCAATTGATTTTACAAAGATTGCACCCTTCACACTGGGTTAATATACATTCATTCTTTCTCTCTTTCCACAGGTATATATACTCCACTTGCTTTACCACTATTAGATCCTCTACAGATGTAAGCGAAATGTCAGGAGAAAATTCTGCTATAACACAGCTGTATAGCTCAGCAACCGTAGAAGACACCTGATTATACAATCATGCTGGAGGACCTAGACATTCCTAGACAAAACACCTCTTTTGGAATCTCTGTGTTCTCCAGTATGATGTTATGGTCAACCTCTGGTGGATGTTGACCATAGAGTTGTGCTGAAGGATCTCGAAATTCTTAGAAATATGTTCTCTAAGATAAAATGTGTTTTTTACATTATATATTGTTTACGTTTGAGAGGATCTTACACCCCTAGCCCCAGCAAATCTGAAGGGCTGGCTACATTAGCAAACAGCAACAGACATTGTTCTTTACTTTCTTCTCAATATATATAAAACAAGTAGGAAGATCAGCACAGGTCCCCTATGTTCCAGTCAGTAAGTGTTCCTGGAAGCAGTTAGTTGGGATGCAAAAGCTGTAGCAGTCAATCCCGTCAAGGGTAGTTACAGGTTATCTAGCATGATGATGGGAGAAGCAAGAGGATGGTCATCAATCAAGCCAAAAGTGTGCAGGGAGCCCATAGTCTAAATAAACAAAGTTGACAAGGAGTAAAACAGAGTTGTAAATTGTAGCCAGTCCAATAACAAGAAAATACAAACAGAATGCTGTTAGCCACTAGATAGGATGGGTTGCTTTAGGTTTTCTGGGCTGTATGGCCATATTCCAGAAGCATTCTCTCCTGACATTTTGCCTGCATCTATGGCAAGCATCCTCGGAGGTTGTGAGGTCTGTTGGAAACTAGGCAAGTGGGGTTTATATATCTGTGGAAACTGTGCCTAGTTTCCAACCAAATTCACAACCTCTGAGGATGCCTGCCATAGATGCAGGTGAAACGTCAGGAGATAATGCTTCCATAACATGGCCATGCAGCCCAGAAAACTCACAGGAACCCAGTAAATTCAGCCATGAAAGCCTTCAACAACATACTTGATAGGATGTTTGAAAGTGACAAAACTGCCAGGGAGCTGCTAGGAGATTTATAGGCAGCTATCTGAAGACACCAGATGCTCGATGAGTTAGCATCTCTTATTAAGCAGACAGTGGGATTGGTATAATCTCTCTTTGTCTCTTTGTTGCTCAGTAAATGATGGTAATGTGTCTTCATCCTCCACAAACTCCTGCTGATGCAGCCACACCTCGGCTGCTCTGAGAGACTATTGTCATTAAGAGCTGTAGATTCCTGACAAATGTTTCTACTTTGCTAACACAAGATTTGTCCCAAAAATGGCATGGAACATTTTTTGTTCTGATGTACTAGGAAGTAGTATAATGCTACCAAAACTGTGGGGTCTGGGGGAGAAATCGATCAGTTTGATAGAACCTTTTTTTTCCCCAGACATTTTTTTTATTAATAGAAGGACTACAGTATATGGCAAGAAGCTGTAATTTGGGAGACATTGTTGCAGAATGCCTACAGAATATCTACTTCTGAACAGTGCAAGTAAATGAAGTGAAAGGCTAAAATGTCCTGTCCCTGTATATTATTTATTTATTTATCCCACCTGTCTCCTAAAGTCTGATCACAATAATACATGGTAATTAAAATATTTTTGCTAACAATTACTCAATAATTAAAAAAGGATTGTGGTCTTCCTGCTTTAAAAGCCAAAGTGGGGCAAACTGTTGCAGGTAACTAGTATTTATCAAGTATAGCAGATGTGGAATAGCCTTCAGCCAAGTCATAATTGGAGAAAGGAGTGTGCATAAATTATGGTCCTTGGAGGGAAAGAAGGAGCATAACATGTACTCATCCTTGTTTTCGTCTGTGAAATGTTGGAACATGCATGGTAGTGCTTACTACTCAAAATATTTGGATAATTACATATTTAATTAAAGAGTGAATGGAAATGGCAAGATTATGGGGAAGGAACACTGTGTACTCGGGAGTTTTGGATAATCCACCTCCAGCTAATACCCTTTGACCTTGGTGTCAAGCACATGCATTTTCACACTATCTGTATTATTTAGTTTTTATTATAAAACAGGAGGCATATGAGTTTTCACCCTGACATCTGGATGGATTTTCCTCTTTCTTTTTTCAAACTTACCCTCAGCAGTACATTTGCTAAGTCAGTGCTATGCTGGAAGAAAGCCAAAAGATCTTGTGCTGGCACATTCTACAAGTTGACTGGTCCTTTTAAGAAGTTCCTGCTTAGGCATTGACACAAACCACTTTTTCAGGAAAAATATCACATGGACTGTTCAACCCTACAGCACAAATGTTGCTCCCCCCTGCACATGGACTTTTACATGATCCAGGAACAATTTCACCATATAACGAACTGTGTCTCTATAGGCAGATGTAACTTTTATAGATTTGATTTTTGTGGGTTTGATTAATATTTGAACTGCATGCTGGAAGAAGATTAACATTTTTCTCCCCCTCCTGTTGCTCGTGGACTTTTACAAGCAACTGTGTCTCTATAGGAAAGGTTTGAGGAAGAACTCAATGTTTAAGAGAAATGGTTCTGAATTCTGGAGCTGGTGAAGCATTGGAAGCTTTTGGCTTTCAGAAAGACTTGTAGTTCCTTCTGGATTGCCATTTCAGAACAACAACTCATCTCTAATCAGTGGGACTATCAAAAGAATATAAGAAAAGGCCACACAGAACAAAAGTCCTCAAAACTTAGCCCAACGGATTTTTTTTGACTGCAGGAAGACAAAATGACACCCTCTACACATTCAATGTACAGAAGCCAACACATATCCATCATTTATTACATAAGAGAACACTTCTCTAGGTTAGACACTCCAGTACAACTCTGAGATCAACATTGTTCTGCTTAATGGTAGACCTAGTCAGGTTAGTCTAGCATTCTGTGCACTGTCTGAGGTGTATGAAAATCCCACAGACAAGACCAGAGTATGATATAGAGTTGCCAAGTGAAATAAGGTAATACTGTAATTTCCCTTATGTACAGTAGTTGTCATACAACGAATAGGATGTGAAATTACCTCTTCTGTACAATCATTAATGTCACAGGACCTCCGCCCCTTATTTTATCTGGCAGCCCTACTGGGATAGCATCCTGTACCTTGTCATCAATCACAGCTAGTATTTGAAGCTATACTACCTCTGGCACTAGGAATAATAGTTACCATAACTGTCAACCATTGAAAACCACCCAATTTGGTGGCCATCACTAGATCTTGTGCTGGCACATTCTACAAGTTGACTGGAGATTGTCCTTTTATCTATCATATTTCAACCTGTTCCTGCTTAGGCATGCAGAACCTGACACAAACCACTTGTAGATTCAGGAAAAATATCACATGGACTGTTCTACCCTACAGCACAAATGTGGACAAGGAAGCTGAAATGCTCCCATCATTTCCCCCCTGCACATTGCATTCCATCTTGTGAGTCCCTTCCATACAAGCTAAAGTGGCATGATCCAGGAACAATTTCACCATATAACGAACTGTTTCTGAGGCTGGCACTTGTTCTATATAGTTAGACTTTCACATTTGCAGATGTAACTTTTATAGATTTGATTATTTGTGGGTTTGATTAATATGGTCTCTCTAGAAATATCTAGATTTTCCAGTGCAACCCTACAGTCAATTCCTGGCTGAGGTTTGCCATGAAGTTGTGCTGGAGAACCCAGAGATTCCTGGAGAGAATACTTCTAGCTGGCACAACTCTATGATATAAACTGAGCAAAGGGTCATACTAGAGAACCTAGAGCTTCCTAGAATCAGGTTCTCTAGGTTAAGATAATAGTGTTTTTATATTTGTGGATTTTCCACTTTTGCAGGAGTCCTCAGCCCTTAGCTCAATCAAATGTGGAGGGTTGGCGTGGCTATTCATTCAAGGATTTTTTTGACTTGCAGTTGCTTTAGCAACATCAAACAAAGGTTATAAGACCTATGTTCTATTATCAGCCTTTTTATTTCTCAATCTAGATGCAGTTCAAAGCCCACCTATATTTATTTGTCTTCTTAGTTTGTGGACAATAAATGGGCCTTATAGTGTAGTAATTTAATTGTCCAGTCGTTTTGTCCTTGAGCTTTGCAACATAACGAATCTGCCAGATTTATCTTGCTACCTTAGAGGAGAGAGGAGTGGCGGCAAGGGAAAAGCAATCCATTTCTAGGATTCACCTTGCACAGGTTCCAAGCCTTGCTAAACTCAAGCATTGCTGCTCTTGCGGCAGCTGCAGCTCCCCATTGGCATCTAGAGGCACTTCTGCCAGGATTACTGTGTGATTATATTAGCTTCACCTCACTACTGCTGATAAAGTGAAGTCTTGCCAACGGATGAGACAAGGGAGAAGGCAAATCAAGTGGCAGTGGTTGTGAGCATGAACTGAAATCTTTGCCGGAAGTGTTATGTGCCTCAAATAACTTTCCCTCTGCTCTTGATTTTTCTTTGAAAAGTTTGCTTCATGTTTTTTGTCTGTACCATTCCATCTATCCCCTCCTGCTTTTGAAAGAAGACTGGGGACAAAGGGTCAGAGGCAAGGAAGATAAAAGGCTATAGAGGCCATTTTAGTTTGAGGGTGGTAAAGAAAGGTCAAGTCGACAGCTGAGTAGAGTATCTCTGAAAATTAGAATATAAAACAACAAAAGTTATAAGATGAAGTCTATCCAGATTCAGGGCTTTATCACACAAAGTTGCTATCCCCTGGTATTCACACAATCAGATATAGCAGCAACTTACCAGGATGGTGACCTTCACTATTGCATCCTTCCATTCTTTGCACAACTGCAACCCTTTGATAATCTGTAATGCATGGCAAAATGTCTGGTTGGGCAGTATAGTTCTGCCCTGCTACAATTTCACTGTTCCATAATTTTTTAAAAAATACCACGAAGGTTAATTTTTTAAAATAAAAACAATAATTGAATACTGTGATGGGGAGTGTGGGAGAACGGGAAAAGAGGATAATCCTGTCCCCCAATGCCATTTCTGCGCTGAGATGCAAAGACAGAAGTGGATTGAATTTATTGCATGTGGTAACTCAGGACTACTGCATGATCTGGGTTATGAATGGTTTTAATTGGTTGTTTATATTTGATATTTTAGCTATTGTTTTAAATGTAAATTGCTATTATAGCTGTCTTTGTTTGGGCATCTAATGGTTGCCAATTGTGAGGCCACCCTGAGCTCCAGAGGTGAGAGGATGGGATACAAATGCATGAAATTAATTAATTAATTAATGGATTTTCTAGTCAATAGCAGTGGGATTACATTTTATAAGGTGCTGTGGCTTCAGCAAACCTTTGTGCTCTCACACAAGAAAAAAAGGCACAGCCTTTTTTTGCAGGGGGATAGCAGGGGGATAGCAGATTGACAGAGGGTTGCACGTGGTGTCATGCTTCAATACCAGTTTGCTACCTTTAGATAATAGAATAATTTCATACAGCAAAGTCCTGAGAATCCTTATTCAAAATGCTTGGACCCAGAAGTATTTTGGATTTTGGATTACCTATGTTTCACATATGAGAGAGGGAACCCTATCTTAAACACAAAATTCATTCATTTTCATATGAACCATATACTCATAGCCTGAAGGTGATTTTATACACAATATTTTAATGGTTTTGTACGTGAAACAAAATTTGCAAACACTAAACTATCAGAAAGCAAAGATGTTACTGCTTCAGCCACCCATGTGGACAATTTTGGATTTTGGAAGATTTTGGAATTCCAAATAAAGCATGCTCAATCTGTGTAACAGCTATATGGTAGAAGAGGTTTCAGCTGCTGGCATGCTATAATATTGTGGAAGGGATAAAGGTTATTTGCCAGAACACCATGATTCATTACCTGTATTTTTCATCTAATCTCTCATCCCTCATATCCTTAAATGCACCAGCAGTTCACCTTGTACCCTTCAATTATATTGATTTTGATAGGTACAGTAATTAACAACTCAATGTGCATATTGATAACTTGTACTGAAGAACCCTGTGGGGCTGAGGTTTGCAACCAAAGTACTGCCTTAGCCAGCTGTCTACATCCCTTCATGTTTCCGTTCATTTGTACCTGCTCACTGCAGATCAATGGAGAAATTAGCTCCTGTGTCAGAGATATGTGAATGATATTCCTTTCAGGTTCACATCCTTGAAGCTCTTTTAGTTTGAAATTTGAGCTTCAAAAGAGAGGCATAGTGGAACGCCAATGGAAAAAACTTTGCACCTTTTCCCACAGGGGGGATCTTTCAGTCAGTTTCAAGGTGGGGTGGCATAGTAAAGAGCTTTGTAGCACTATAAAGTATAAGCTGAGGTGTTTGAAATGTCTCAGGAATCAAAATATGTTGGCATATCCTGTCGGGAAAGGATTGGTTTTCTTGCCTTGGAGTCAAGTGACTTGTCCAAGCAGATTTAATTGAACTTCTGGTGTACATTTCCAAATGCTGTTGGACCTCAGCTCCTAGCAGTTCTGGGAAACATAGCCAATTGTGAGGAAAGCTCTGAGTAGAAACCCATTAACACCTGCAAGGCTGCATGATTCTTAAGATAGAGGAACACAGGAAGGAGATCACTGGGCTACTTCAACTCAAGCTACACCAGAGCGTCATGCTACAGTTCTTCCTTCTATTCCTTTAGCTCTCCAGATGTTTGGGTCATCAACTCCCACTGGCCAAACTGGCTGAGGCTTTTGGGAACTGAAATATCAGAACTGCCAGAGAATCCCTGCCTTTGTGTTCAGTATGCTGAACTTGTCATGTGGTAAAGTGTGCAAACTCGCCTATCACTTAATGCTAGATTAGAATTAAAACCAAGGAACCAGACTGAACTCCTTATTGTTCTTGACTCAACTTCTCATAAGAACATAAGAAGAGCCATGCTGAATCGGGCCTCAGCCCATCTAGTCCAGCATTCTGTGTCACACAGTGGCCCACTAGTTGTACACAGGGATCTCTAGCAGAAAGGAGGGCAAAACCCTCACCTGCTCCCGACCCCCCACAACCAGTACCCTGGGAAAATCCTGCCTGCCTCCATCAACACAGAGGTGGCACTTGGATGTCCATTTCAGTAACTACTGATTCCCTTGGTATCCATGAATCTGTCTAATCCTGCCTTGAAGCTGTCCAGGCTGACAGCTGTCACAACCTCCTCTGGAAGTGAGTTCCATAACCCAATGACCCTCTGGGTGAAGAAATATTTCCCTTTATTAGTCCTAACTTTCCTACCTTGGAGCTTTAGGGAGTGCCCCCTAGTCCTAGTGTTGGGTGACAGAGAAAATATTTTTTTTATTCACCTTTTCTATCCCATGCATGATTTTATACAGTTCGATCAAGTCACCTCTTAAACGCCGTCTTTCAAGGCTGAAAAGACCAAGGCGTTGCAACCTGATTTCATAAGGGAGCTGCTCCATCCCGTGGATCATTTTTGTTGCCCTTCTTTGTTCCTTTTCCAGTTTCGTTATATCCTTCTTGAGGTGCAGTGACCAGAGTTGTACACAGTACTCCAGATGTGCCCTCACCATAGATTTGTAGAGAGGCAATACAACATTTGCCGACCTATTTTCGATTCCCTTCCTGATCATGCCAAGCATAGAATTTGCTTTTTTCACTGCTAATCATGGCAATCTTCATTGAGCTCCAAAAACCCAAGATCCTTCTCTTTTGTCAGGCTTTGACCCATCAGTTTTTGTAAGATGTTCTTTGCCCGATAGTGCATGACTTTACACTTGATTATTTTAAAATGCCCACTTTTTGCCCATTCCTCCAGCTTGTTTTTCAATATCTCTGTACAATCAGTTTCATTTTTAACTACAGCAGTTTAGTGTCATCTGACAAACTTTGAATACCTCACATCATTACTTCTACATCCAGATCATTTATGAATAAATTAAAAAGTAACGGTCCAAAACTGAACCTTGGGGTACGCCACTTCTCACCTCTTTCCATCCAGAGAAGTGTCCATTTATTACCACCCTTTGTTTCCTACAGTTTAGCCAGGTTCCAATCCAGGACAAGACCTGTCCCCTGATTCCATGGCTGAAGAGCTTATTTAGGAGCCTTTGGTGAGGACTTTGTCAAAAGCCTTTTGAAAGTCAAGGTAAACAATATCAACTGGGTCCCCTTTATCTATGTGTTTATTTACACCCTCAAAGAATTCTATCAAGTTAGTAAGACATGATTTGCATTTGCAGAAACCATGTTGATTTTCCTTCAGCAATGCCTGTTCTTCTATGTGCTTGGTAATTTTTCTTTAATAATGGTTTCCATCACTTTGCCTGGAACTGAGGTTAGACTAACTGGCCTATAATTTCCTGGATCACCCCTGGATCCTTTCTTGAAGATCGGAGTTACATTTGCCTCCCTCCAGTCCTCGGGTACAGTGCCTGAGGTTATATATTTTGGCTAGAATTTCAGCAATTTCACACTTGAGTTCCTTAAGAACTCTAGGGTGGATGTCATCTGGCCCTGGTGATTTGTTGACATTTAGTTTAGTAAGGCATGTGAGAACATCTTCCTTGTTTATCTCTATCTGGTTTAATTCATTTAATTCCCTCCCTGAAAAAAACTGACTAAGCTGCAGGCATATGTTGTCTGTCCTCCTGTGTGAAAACGGAGGCAAAGAAGTCATTTAGCCGCTCAGCAATCTCCTTGTCTTCACTTATTGTCCCTTTCTTACCATTTTTCGTCAAGTGGCCCAACTGCTTTTCTAGTTGGGTTACTGCTTATGATGTACTTAAAGAAGTTTTTGCTATTTTTTTTTATGTTCTTAGCTATATGTGCCTCAAAATCTCTTTTGGCTTTCCTGACGGTTGCTTTGCATTTAGTTTGCCAGAGCTTGTGTTCCTTTCTGTTCTCCTCAGTAGGAAGAGCCTTCCATTTCTTAAATGAGTTTTTCTTCTTTCCAATCACATCTTTTACTTCATTTGTAAGCCATACCGATGTCCTCTTGGACTTTCCCGGCTTCTTTCTTATTTTAGGAATGCATTTTAGTTCTGCATTTTAGTTCTCTTTTGCTCTCTTCCCCATAGCATGCGTCATTTATCTCTTGATTTGTTCATAAGTGCACTTCATAAGGAATGTATCATACCAACCTGCAGGTCTGATCAGAAGTCAATAAGAAGGAACCGGAGTACTTCTTTGCGATCATGTTTAAACAAATGCATTGACCAGCACAGTACTTTGAGGGCTGTCCACATTGGTCTGTCAAGTGGCCTAGCAGGAAAGCCTTTTGCCATATTTATATTCACTTCAGTCGATTATAATACCAACCTACATCTTCCATCAGTGTCCACATGCTGCTTTCCTTTGCTTTCAGATCTTATTCTTGCTACAGGGCTGTTCCTTTTTTCTTGTGCAAGGGCACAGAAGTTAGCTGAAGTCGCAGTACCTTACAAAATGTAATCTCTTCTGACATCTGTAACATCTGAATCATGACAAAGGAAAAAAGGCATATATCCACCACTGATGTCAGGGAGACTAAATCTCAAAAGAATGTAAAAGAGTCCTCTTTAAATCTATCTTTTGTATGCTGTCCATCTGTGGCATGAACCTATAGTGGCTGGTGAACAGATGTCTGAGAAGCATCTTCTGATATTCTTATGTCCAAAAGCACGACAATGGACTTCTGGAGGATCCCTGGGAGATCTAAGAGGATGCCTTCACCACCCCTAAATTGCAAATCCCAGGATTCTATGGTATGGAACCATAACAATCAAAGTGTAATAATAATGCTACATAATACAAGTCCCATTCCATGGCACTAATACCTGCAGTTTCACCTAGGACTTCATCACAAAGGCCAGGCAAAGCGTTCCACTTCATCTGGCTTTGCCGCCAGAGAGGGGGGGCAGTGGGGCGAATCTGTCACCCCGTGCACAGCTCCCTCTCAGCAACACTTTCCCCATCACACTTGAGAAGCGTCACCCTCCTAGCGAGGACCCATTGGAGCTAGCACAACACAAGCAGGCTCCCGTGTTGGGAGAAAAGTGTCCAAGGACACTTCTGCCCCAGTTGGGGGTGTGGCCTCAGCCAGAAATCACAAAATATCATGTGATGGTTGGCATGGGGTTCCGTCCCGAAGACAGGATGGAAGCATCCTAGAACACTAAAATTGCCCTGTCTGATGAGATCCCTAATTGCATCTAGCAACATATGTGCCCTCTAATAATTTTATAGGTTTTCCAGTTTATTCTATAATATGCTTCCAATAGAAATCACCATAGATGACTTAGCAAACTTTCCTGGCCTTTCAGTGAGACTCTGGTAACTTCCAGGAAAAATCCATTCATTTCAATAGCACTGGCTTCCACAATAATTTCGGGAACATATTCCATGGATAAGAGGGTCATACTGTAATTGTGCAGTATGTAAGATCCGTATACATCCACAGACAGTTCACAGACTTGGAAGTTCCCAAATTATATGTACAAATTAAAGGTCGAATGTACCAGGAGTCCTTTGACAAATAACCATTGCCTGATAACGGAAAAGTAAGAATATGCTGAATCACTGGGCAAGTTCAGGACAATCAGTACTTTAGCAAAATTATGAGGTGTTTAGCTGCAGAAAATATCCAATTGCTTGTGATTTCATTCATTTCCTTTACTCTCCAAGGGAAGGCCATTTTGATGGATTAACCAGCCCTGGGTGGTGGAATCGGGGTGATAAACATGAAGGCATTTTTCATTCGCTTTGACCAATTGTTCTCGGGGGGGGGGGGGGAAGGTAGGTCTTGGGGAGCTTTATATAGCCTTCAGGCTATTCTTTCCAATCCCAGTTTATTTATTTGAAAATTAGTAAAATCTGAAAGGATGCTGTTAGACCTGTCTGATCTTCCTCTCCCTGGGATAGTAGCACTTGGGTAGGCAGAACCTGGGCAACAGTGCCCCTTCTTATATTTGCAGGCCTGAACGCCTTAAGTCACAACATTAGTCCGGCTCCAAAATTTGCAATAATTAAGATTAAACCCACAATGTGCCCAAAGTTGCCAGAACAGACCATCAGAGGGCTCCTCGGGATAAAATATAGCAACCATCCTTATATCAGCTGTTGTGACCTCTGGGGGAACCTGACCAAAGTCAAACAGCTGATGTAATTGCTTCATGTCTGGCTGCAGGGACAAAGTCAGATGCTCCTGTCATTCCCCCCTGCTTTCCACCAGGCATAGAATGGTTGTTGGAAGACTTCAGTAGATCTTCTCTAGCATGCAAAATGCAGTTGCAGTGGAAACATTGTCTCAAAATGAGGGCAGCTTTCATTGTTCTATCATCTTCTGCTTGGTGTAAAGAGAGGAGCCCTCCCAGATGTTGTGGGGCTTCAACTTCATGCATATTTAGCTAGCATAGCCAATGCTGTTGAACTATGAGAGCTGCAATCTCATATAAATTAGAGAGCAGTGTGTTGTTCCTCCCTAGCCTACTGTTTACAGCTCTGTAAAAGACTTAGCAGACAATACCTACTCTATGGTACTTCACTGGCTCGGTCCAGAGGTGGTAAATGATTTAATGCAGCATTGTAGCTATAGGTACATTGAAGCCTTTATCTCTCAAGGTTACGACCTCATTATTTCCACCTTTCTCCAGCAAAGCACAGCATTTCCCCCATCCATAAATATACTCTTTTGTCACATTCTACAAGCTGCATTGCTGTGATTTCCACGTGTGCCTGTGACATGTTTATATTCGACGGTTAGTTCAGCCTCTAGGTGCGTCCTTCCACAGGGTTCAAGATTGAAATTGGCTTGTGATAAATTCTTGAGACAAGGCAACAATTCAAGCTGTATATTTCATCTCCCTTTTCAAGAAAGGCAGATGTTGATTCTATAAATAAGCATCAACACAGTGTACTGAGGACATGCTTACTATGAATAGCAATTTACAGAAGAGGGAAACTGACAGTCATTTGCCACAAACAGATGGCAACAATGACTAAGTTGGACAGTTATATTGGCCACCTTTTACAATAGACTAAGGCAATAATGTCCAAAAGTAGAGGTCACGGTGCCAATCTCACCACAGTGAGAACAATCCTTGATACACTTGTGTACCAAATATTTTGAAATCATGTGAAGACAAGATAGTACCCTACATATAAGACTGTAATACCCATAATCCTTGAACACTAGCAATGGTAGTGTTCAGTCCACCTCAAAAAGTGGACGTCCTCAGGGCTGAGATCCTTTTTGATACAGTAGCCACAGTGGTGTAGATAGTGGCAATGACGCCAATGTCAGGAATGTCTAGTGGTGCAGCCATAATGAAGGGAAAAACAAGGGAAATAATCACTGTGAAGAAGAAAGCTGCATTGCCATTTCTCAAGCTTTTCAGGGTCTTTTTAAAGCTGCTTCTTAACTCTTCCAAAATAACAGCTTTTCAGTGCATCACCATAGTATACCACTGTGTCAAAAAAGAAGAAGCAATGCACTGCATTGCCTTATCTGCATTTTTCCAGATTGCATTTTCTACTCTTGCTCTAAAACAAGCCTTTGGGATGAGATTCTCTTTCGAATTTTTAAGAAACATTTATATGCAATGTCCTGTAATAAAGTCCCAAAAAAGTGGAATCTTCAAAAAGGATTGAGAAGTAGTGGATTGTAAAATCACTAATTCGGTTCTCATGATTTAAGGTAGTGACTTTCAAACATGTTTCTCACAAACACACAAACCATTCCAGGTTGCGCGCACCCCCCCCACACACACACACAATAACAAAAAACCCTGAAACAACAGAACAAAACCCCTCACCTGCATCTGTACAGAATAATTTCTGAAGGCCCCTCCTGACCTTCCATAAGAGAGTGAAAATGGGTTTCTGTGATCAAGCCTTTTGATTACTTGTGCAATAAATAGATATGGAATGATATGCCTTGACTATTGGAATGGATGGATTATGCTTGAGGATTACATGATTAATTGTGAATATATTGTCTTAAATGTTTTTAATTGTTTTAGTATATTTTATAATTCTATTTAAATGTCTATTTTCATTGTACATTGTTTTATGGCATCGAATAGTTGCCTATGTGTAAGCCGCCTTGAAACCCCTGCAGGGTGGAGAAAGGCAGGGTAGAAATGTCATAAATAAATAATTAATGAATTAAAAACTTTTGTTATTATTCCCAAGTGAGTTTAGTGTCCATCACAATAGTAAACAAATTACCCCACCCCTAGTTTTCATAAGTACTGCAAAAACATGTTCTTTGCCTTCTTGGAAGAAGTGTGGCAATCAAATATAATAGATATATAATTAAGTTTTCCAAAGTCCTAGAGATTTCTAAAATGTCTGACATCTTATGCTCATAATCATCTTTTTAGTAACTATATTGCATGGGTAATCCATAAGCATGGCTGAAAACAGTTGTGATTTGCTTTCTGTAAGGATAGAAATATATGAGCTGTGGATCCCGAAAGGGAAGCAATCAAAACTGAGGAAGGAACCTGGCAAGCAAATGCAAAGATATTGAACATTTCACAAAATGCTTGTTCTATCACTTTTTATGGCCAGGACTGATGGGATATACAGAGTTCAATCAGATTTAAGTAACAGGAAGCACCACTTCTCATAGAGATGCCTGTAATTGATCAGCAGTACAGAGCCGTTTTCCCTCATCCCACCTCAGTCCTCTTCATTGCCGAATTGTCACCATAGCTGTTCATTCACAAGTTGAGATTATCATTCAAATTTGCTCACTGACTTTACTTGATGGATGGTTAATTAGTACTGTAGCATGTTCTTTTCTCAACTGTCCCATTTCTATCAATGTCACCTCACTTCTATTAATATGCTAGGGAAAAATTCAGCTTTGAAGCATTCTGGATGTTATATATTCTCCTCCAAAGTACCTGTATGGCACACAGGCTTTTCCCTGTCACCATGAAAAACAGCATTGCAGCCCATCAGCAGTCATAGTGCAATTCCCCTACACCTTCCAATTTTTGTGTCCTATTTGCTCAGCCCGACATATTTATTACTAGTTTTGGTCTTGCATGATCAACCGATCTAATGTGCTGTGCAGTGCAAAGCTGTAGGGAGAACTCAATAAAGGCAAGTCAAGACTGCCAACCTATTCCTTGGGGCTTTTGAAGAGGAAAACATTGCAAGCACAAGTTTGTTCCTAAGCAATACACTAACAGTACCTCTGCCGATATTTCTTGCTAAGGAGCAAGTTCAAGATTACTTGGCAGCAGATACTGAGAGGTTTTCATTATTTACAATGGGAGATGGTTCTCCTAATACCTGCAGCCAAGTGTGTAAGCTGAAAGTGATGGCTTTTTTCCTGAAGAAGATGCCAATTTAAACAGGAGTAATAGGATGTGGGACAGGAGGATGCATGCCTCCTGGGAGTACAAAGAAAAACACATTTTTTGACTTGCAAGTCATGAGTCTTGCACTAGGGTCTGAGTACTGAGTGAGTCAAAAGAGTGACTGTGACATTTAGAATTAAAGTTTAAAGCTGTGATTATAATATACACTTCGTAGCAGGTTTCCTTGAAATATGACTTGTGTGTTGGTGTGGATGTGGATGATTGAAACTCTTGATAACATGTCTGTTCTATGTATTCATTGCTGAGGCTTGGCATTCATTTGTTTGTCCGCTCTGAAAAAGCCGAACACACGGCAAAACGGATGTGGCCATTTACAGAGTACCGTCGCGGCTTGCATCAGATGAATCACCTCTATGCTTGAGATGTTTATCTTTATACAAGCTTGGCCCATCCAATGGTACCCATTTGGGGCAGTTACGGCACGACTCCATAGGGAACAAAGCCTGTACAGGAATAGACCTCTCAGTTTGAAGTTTGCGGCTTTTGGAACCTCCAGGCTACACAGCCTTACAAAAAAGGCAAATATTACAATTACGTTTGTTCCTTGTTGATATACTTAGTATTGTTTACCTTTGACGCTTGGAACACACCTCCACTGGATGTATTGTGAATTTAAACCAGGTTACATACTCTACCACACCACGCGTGTTAGTTTACACCGATGAGCAACGGCTCTTTGGAACTCCCAGATCGTGTTTCTCATCCATAAGAACACAAGAACATAAGAAGAGCCATGCTGAATCGGGCCTCAGCCCATTTAGTCCAGCATTCTGTGTCACACAGTGGCCCACTAGTTGTACACGGGGATCTCTAGCAGAAAGGAGGGCAAAACCCTCACCTGCTCCCGACCCCCCACAACCAGTACCCGGGGAAAATCCTGCCTGCCTCAATCAACACAGAGGTGGCACTTGGATGTCCATTTCAGTAACTACTGATTCCCTTGGTATCCATGAATCTGTCTAATCCTGCCTTGAAGCTGTCCAGGCTGACAGCTGTCACAACCTCCTCTGGAAGTGAATTCCATAACCCAATGACCCTCTGGGTGAAGAAATATTTCCCTTTATTAGTCCTAACTTTCCTATCTTGGAGCTTTAGGGAGTGCCCCCTAGTCCTAGTGTTGTGTGACAGAGAAAATATTTTTTCTTTATTCACCTTTTCTATCCCATGCATGATTTTATACACTTCGATCAAGTCACCTCTTAAACGCCGTCTTTCAAGGCTGAAAAGACCAAGGCATTGCAGCCTGATTTCATAAGGGAGCTGCTCCATCCCTTGGATCATTTTTGTTGCCCTTCTTTGTACCTTTTCCAGTTCCGTTATATCCTTCTTGAGGTGCGGAGACCAGAATTGTATACAGTACTCCAGATGTGGCCTCACCATAGATTTGTAGAGAGGCAATACAACATTTGCCGACCTATTTTCGATTCCCTTCCTGATCATGCCAAGCATAGAATTTGCTTTTTTCACTGCTGCAGCGCACTGGGTTGACATCTTCATTGAGCTGTCCACCAAAACCCCAAGATCCCTTTCCTGGTTTGTCTCAGAAAGCTTTGATCCCATCAGTTGATAAGTGTATTTGGGGTTCTTTGCCCCGATGTGCATGACTTTACACTTGTTAAGGTTAAAATGCATTTGCCACTTTGTTGCCCATTCACTCAATTTCGAGAGATCTTTCTGGAGCTCTTTACAGTCAGTTTCATTTTTAACTACCCTGAACAGTTTAGTGTCATCTGCAAACTTTGCTACCTCACAATTTACTTCTACATCCAGATCATTTATGAATAAATTAAAAAGTAACGGTCCTAAAACTGAACCTTGGGGTACGCCACTTCTCACCTCTTTCCACCCAGAGAAATGTCCATTTATTGCCACCCTTTGTTTCCTACAGTTTAGCCAGGTTCCAATCCAGGACAAGACCTGTCCCCTGATTCCATGGCTGAAGAGCTTATTTAGGAGCCTTTGGTGAGGGACTTTGTCAAAAGCCTTTTGAAAGTCAAGGTAAACAATATCGAGTGTGTCCCCTTTATCTATGTGTTTATTTACACCCTCAAAGAATTCTATCAAGTTAGTAAGACATGATTTGCCTTTGCAGAAACCATGTTGATTTTCCTTCAGCAATGCCTGTTCTTCTATGTGCTTGATAATTTTTTCTTTAATAATGGTTTCCATCACTTTGCCTGGAACTGAGGTTAGACTAACTGGCCTATAATTTCCTGGATCACCCCTGGATCCTTTCTTGAAGATCGGAGTTACATTTGCCTCCCTCCAGTCCTCGGTACAGTGCCTGATCTTAGAGAAAGGTTATATATTTTGATCTTAGAGAAAGGTTATATATTTTGGCTAGAATTTCAGCAATTTCACACTTGAGTTCCTTAAGAACTCTGGGGTGGATGCCATCTGGCCCTGGTGATTTGTTGACATTTAGTTTAGTAAGGCATGTGAGAACATCTTCCTTGTTTATCTCTATCTGGTTTAATTCATTTAATTCCCTCCCTGAAAAAACTGACTCAGCTGCAGGCATATGTTGTCTGTCCTCCTGTGTGAAAATGGAGGCAAAGAAGTCATTTAGCCACTCAGCAATCTCCTTGTCTTCACTTATTGTCCCTTTCTTACCATTTTCGTCAAGTGGCCCAACTGCTTTTCTAGTTGGGTTTCTACTTCTGATGTACTTAAAGAAGTTTTTGCTATTTTTTAAATATTCTTAGCTATATGTGCCTCAAAATCTCTCTTGGCTTTTCTGACGGTTGCTTTGCATTTAGTTTGCCAGAGCTTGTGTTCCTTTCTGTTCTCCTCAGTAGGAAGATCCTTCCATTTCTTAAATGAGTTTTTCTTCTTTCCAATCACATCTTTTACTTCATTTGTAAGCCATACCGATGTCCTCTTGGACTTTCCCAGCCTCTTTCTTATTTTAGGAATGCATTTTAGTTCGGCTTGTTTTAAAGTATTTTTAAACAGTTTCCAAGCATTCTGGAGGGATTTGATTTTTTTACTGTTCCTTTTAGTTTGTTCTTTACTATTTTTCTCATTTTGGTGAAATTCCCTTTGTGAAAATTTAAGGTCTCTGTGTTAGTTTTCACTGACAGTTTGCTATCCAAACTTAAGTTGAAGGTTATTGTGTTGTGGTCACTGGTACCTATGGGCTCAGTTACAAGGACATCTTGAACGAGATCTTGTTCATTAGTTAGCACCAAGTCCAGGGTCCCCTTTCCCCTGGTTGGTTCCATGACCATCTGCTCAAGGGAATAATCAGCTAGCATGTCGAGGAACCTTGTCTCTCTTTCATGCGTAGAACAAGAATTTAGCCAATCTATTCGGGGATAGTTGATGTTCCCCATTATGACTAATTTATTGCTTTTTTGAGGCCTGTTTAATTTCATTTTCCAGATAGCAGTCTGCTTCTGGAGTTTGGTTGGGAGGGCGATAGCAGATCCCTAATGCTAGATTAGTTTTTTGTCCTGGGACTTTTACCCACAACGTTTCTGTAGGTGAGTTTGAATTTTCTTGAAATTCTAATTCATGAGATTCTAGCTCTTCATTTATGTACAAGGCCACACCGCCACCATTTTCCCCTCTCCTGTCTTTCCTGTACAGTTTATAACCTGGAATTTTTGTGTCCCAATTGTTTTCCTCTGTCCACCAGGTTTCTGTTATGCCAATAATATCAATATTTTTTTCTTTTGCCAAAAGATTACCCCCCCCCCATCTCTGGGTGCGGTCTCCACTCATACAGATTTACAATTGCTATGCTTCTAAATTGGAACCTTACAATGAACCAATGACGGTAGCTTTTGGGAATTCACATATCGTGATCCTTATATAAGAAAAATATCCCATCGCCAAGTGCGGATTTCAACTTATACAGATTTACAATTACTCAATGATTTTTTTATACATATAAAGGTAACAATATCTTCTCCTGGTGATATCCTCCACTAATATGGATTTATAATTTATTTATGAGACTCTCCAGCTACATATTTAAATATTTCGATGCATTTTGGACTCTTACAGGGACAAAGACGTATGTATATTATGAATGGATGGACTGTGCCTTATACACGTGAATAGGATTGGGCTTGTATTTCGTTTTGCTGTTATATATGGGGAATTCCACTGTATGATGTATTACTGATTATATATGATATTTGTGCTTTTCATATGAGATAAATTTCTTATTGATATAATCGATTGAGTGATAGATATTATTAGTATTATTTTGTGTGTTTTTAACCACTGCTGTGGTACTGTGTTACAGTTTAGACATACTGCTGGTGTGGTTCTACTATTTCACATTTCCAACCATTTGTTTGTATGTAACATTTTCCTAATTTGGGTGCAGGGATGGTGATGTACCACCAGTACACCATTTTATACCAATTTTCCTTTAGGTTATAAGCATATGTGAATTTTAATTTTCTGTTCCAAATTTCTTCCGATTTATCAAAATGGATCGGGCATCCTATATTTTTGGCTCATTTATTCATACATTCTTTTACTTGTTCCATTTCGGTATTCCAATAGTTTCTTGTATATTTTTGTAATTAATTTTTTGTCTGTCAACAATATTTAATCCCAAAATGTTTCCTTATCTGTGAATCCTATTGTTAAATCTTTATTATAATATTCTTTGAACTTGTCTATATTGGAACCAATATTTTTTTCTCGTATTTTTGATTTATTTCTTCCTGGGTTCTCAGCACATAATTCCTCTTTTGTTTTTTTTCAGAATTTTTTTTACAGGTCAGTTAATGTGACCTATGTGACCTGTTGATAGTTGTTTTAAGAGGGATGCCCTGGCCGGATGGAACAGAGAATTATTTCAAACATCTGAAACTGGACCAATAAGTTTTGTATCTGCTGAACACATGAAGGTTTTGAGTAAAACAAATATGTTATTTTTATCAAAGTCTACTTCATTTTTGTCTCTTGAGTGCATGATATAAAGCAAGTTGTTTTATGGGAGAATATATATTTTTGGGCACTGAAAAAAACACTTCTAAAGCACTGCTGTTTTTATGCACTGGCAAAATCTCTGTTTTCCTAACAGATTGGAAATAACGGGTTATTCAGCCTAACGACTGAACCCATTGCCTTGCATAATTACTTCTGGTTGTATACCACAAGAGGAGATTCTACTGTAAAGGATTTTAGGCTCTTGTTTGAAAGGTCATGCTTTTCTTAAAAGGTTATGATCTCCAAATGTTGTTTTCCAAAATATTATGAATGCCATTTTCCAAAAGGTTATGGGTTTCCAGCAACGATAGTCTGTGAAGAGATTTGCAAGTTCAGTTTTGCAATTTCTGTTGGAATTCAACCCAAAGTCTGCAGTCCTCAATGAGGAACAGTTAGTTAGCTTTAGAATAGGCTGAGGGAATCCATTCCCCCCAACTCCTGAATGACAGTTGGAATGTATCTATTTGTTCTCTTCTCTCTTTCTGCTCTCATTCTGATTGGTTGTGTAGAATGGATACTTTGCAGGTGCATGCCTTTGTGTAAGACTTCTGCTTTTCCCATCTACAGTAGAATCTCACTTATCCAATGTTCATTCATCCAATGTGCTGTATTATAGTCTGCCTGATGGCTGAATCCACAGCTGTTTCAATACATTGCAATGTTTTGGTGCTAAATTTGTAAATACAGTAATTACTACATAACATTACTGTGTATTGAACTCCTTTTTCTGTCGATTTGTTGTAAAATATGATGTTTTGGTGCTTAATTTGTAAAATCATAATGTAATTTGACTTTTAATAGGCTTTTGTTTAATCTCTCCTTATTATCCAACATTTTCGCTTATCCAACATTCTGACGACCCATTTATGTTGGATAAGCAAGATTCTACTGTATGTATTGAGACCTCTTTCTGCTTGTGTGTGTCAGGAGAGGTGCAGTGCTTGGAGATTTCCCCCTCTCTTTTGAACCCTAGAAGAGATGGAGTTTGAGAGTAGCTCAGACCCAGTTCTTTGCTATTAAGAAATGTAGTTATTATTTTTGTAAATAAACTTTTTGTAATTTTTAAGATTCAACTTTGGATCTTTGGTATTGTCTCATTTATTTGAACTTTGTACTGAAGTTTCTTCACTTTTGAATGACAAAACAGTTTGTTAGTAGATTATTTGAATGATCAGGAACAGTTATGCAAATTATGTTACTTGGCTGACATTTTTTAATGAAAAAATTCAGCACATCCAAACAACAAAAATGGAAGACAATATTCAAGGATAATGAAAAGTTTGCCATGTTAAAGAAAAAAGGTAGTGTTCCACATGGAAAGCATTGAGAATAAGTATCTGACATCTTTCTCATTGACTTCAAACTTTTTAGAAGAAAATAACATAACAATGAATGCATCATTGTCAGCAATAATAAAATAACATCTGAACAATTTGCTTCAAGGTTTGAATTAATACTGTCCAAGGGACAGTCAGGAATCAATTTGAAGGAATTCTGAGTAGATTGTAGATCTATTTTCAGTGACGTCAAAGTTAGCAGTCCTCAGTGTGGTAGAATATGAGTTCCTTATAGACATGATTTTGGACAGTCATTGTCAAGCATCATTTAAAAGCAATGATGCATTTGTGGAATGTTGGGCTTAGTTAGGGAAACGTCTTTCAATATTAAGTTCAAAAGGTAAATTGCTAAATTGAGTATATGTACCTCTGTGAACTCCAGCAAAGGATCGTTGCCTTGTTGTGCTGCTAGAGCTTGAGCACTTTGATGATGTCACAAGTGAAACTGTGAAGGGACACCCAATATGGGAAGCTCATGGCAGAGAGGTTAGCAAAAGTTGGGTTGCAGTTAAACTTTTTTTTAAAAAAAAAAACCCCAAGATTATGGCAACCAGGCTGATTGATAACTGGAAAACAGAGGGAGAAAACGTGGAGGCAATGACAGACTTTGTATTTCTAGGTGCAAAGATTACTGCAGACACAGACTACAGCCAGGAAATCAGAAGTCGTTTACTTTTTGGGAGGAGAGAAATGATCAATCTCGATAAAATAGCAAAGAGACATCACACTGGCAACAAAGATCTGCATAGTTAAAGCAATGGTATTCCCCGTAGTAAGCTATGGATGTGGGAGCTGGACCATAAGAAAGGCTGAGTGAAGGAAGATGTGCGCTTTTGAACTGTGGTGTTGGAGGAAAATTCTTGGAGTAAATACTATTGTTGCAATGGGTTTATTCTAGTTGGCAATAGCAATTATATTCAGGCCATGAAAATTGGTCAGAGTGGTTATGTGTCTGATGACATTAGGGATGGGGCTTGTGTGCATGTCTACCTCCTATTCTTACTTTTATGTTTCATGTATTGCATGCCAATGTGTGCATAATACATCATTATTCTGGCAGTTACTTACACTGTAGGTTCTTGGCCAATGTGTATTAGTCTGTGCTTATGACATTTGAAAAAGGCAGTAAAAACAAGGTAACTGAATACTTGGCAGAAACCCCATTTAAGTTTTCTTTCTCTCATCTAAGTACACGCAATAAAAAATTGATATATCCATCTGGGCGTCTTTATTTTTCTCTGTGGTAAAGACAAAAGGAGATCAGAACAAAATCATAAGACCACATATTTAGCTAAACTATGATGGCCTAAATAATATTTTATGGAATATTAACCTAACAGCTGGCCGTCTTTCAAGAACTGACAATGGCAAATACCTCTCTAGGGGGCTTTCTGAGGAGCCATCTCCTCACTCTTTTTCACTTCCGCCATTTCAAGCTCTTTAGGTATACCCATTATGCCCCCTCCCTGAGGAAGAGTAGGAAAGATTTATAGCCTCTCTATGCTTGCATTAGTGGAGTTTTTTTTTATATAAAAAAACAAAAACCTAGTAAGATGGCTAAAATCTTAGTGAAAGAGGTGTTAAATACCTGTAGTAGAATATAAAGAAGATAGAACAATCTTGGTAAGATAGGGACCAGTGGTTCTCAACCTTCCTAATGCCGCAACCCTTTAATACAGTTCCTTATGTTGTGATGACCCCCAACCATAAAATTATTTTCATTGCTACTTCATAACTGTAATTTTGCTACTGTTATGAATTGTAATGTAAATATCTGATATGCAGGATGTATTTTCATTCTCTGGACCAAATTTGGTACAAATACCTGATACTTTCAAATTTGAATATTGGTAGGGTTTGCGGGGGGATTGATTTTGTTATTTGGGAGTTATAGCTGCTGGGATTTATAGTTAACCTACAATCAAAGAGCATTCTGAATTCCACCAACGATGGAATTGAACCAAACTTGATACACAGAACTCTCATGACCGAGAGAAAATATACTGGAAGGGTTTGGTGGGCATTCACCTTGTGTTTTGGAGTTGTTGTTCACCTACATCCAGACAGCCCTGTGGACTCAAACAATGATGGCTCTGGACCAAACGTGGCACGGATACTCAATATGCCCAAATGTAAACACTGGTGAAGTTTGGGGAAAAATGACTTGGCAATTGGGAGTTGTAGTTGCTGGGATTTATAGTTTACCTACAATCAAAGAGCATTCTGAACCCCACCAACGATAGAATTGGACCAAACTTCCACACAGAAGGTCCTGGGCTCTCCCTCCAAATGCCCCTCTTTGAAATTGACTCCCTTCCCCATCAGTACTAGCAACTTCATCATCCAAGTGCAAAAAAAAAAGAGTGGAGAAGGAGGGGGAATAAAGGGCAAAGTGTACTTTGAGAAAAGGTCTGTGGTCCAGGTGAAGAGGGATGTCTCGCTCCTCTCTCACTCCTGCTCCTGCCTTCCACCTCCTCACCTAATCTAAACCAGTAAAGTTCCCTTACCTACTCACTCATTGGAGTGCAAACAGGAATGGGATTTGGATGCAGGAATCTTCAAATGAGTGTACAAGGTATGTGGTAGGATTAACAGGAAAACAAGATAGGATATTGGTTGATAGGTTTAGGCATGCTGGGAAGGAGGAAATAAAATGCCAGCATTTTGTGCCAATTTGAGATTGGGCAGGCAAAATGAGTGGCTAGCAATACCATTTGAATCCAATTTGTTATGAGCAGCTGTAGTGTTGACAGGATAAAACCAGGGCAGAGTACTCCATACCGGATCTATATTATTTTTTACAGGTGTGGGTTTGCCCTTGGAAGACTGTTATTAATAAAGTAACTGTCCGTGAGAATACTTTGTACAGGATGTGCTAAAGCTAATAACTAACTCAAGAATAAAAGGATTGAAGATAGTGTCATAATTTTGATAAGCGCCAAGAAATCGAATGCTGTAAAAGAACTCACACAGCCTGCAGTGCTTTGATGAAATCTGAATCAAAAAGACACATAAACGCTGAAGGCTGCTTTATGATAATCACTCTGGGGAGTTCCAGAGGTGCTGCTCTTTAGCAAAGTAATCACAAGTGTGTAAAACCATAGACAATCATTCACTGATTAAATCTTTCCTGCATTTCAAAGACGCGGCTGTCAAATAAGCACGACAGCAATAGACAGTTTCTTAAAATGATATTAACAAAATCCAAACAGTCTGCTCAACGCCTCTTGCTTGCATTGATAGATTGAAGCTTAAAGTTCTTACATACTTTATATTTCTGTCTCACTACCTTGGAAGCAAGGACAGTGGTCCTTTGTTTTGTAAATCAGGGACAGCAGAATTAGTAGTACGACTCGGACTCCAAAATGAGGATAAAGATTGCTTCTGAACCATTGATAGATTTGAGGACATAGATTGCATCTCTGGACTGGTGCTTACAGCCTAGTGTGAAGATCCCCCCCCCCAAAGAAAAACCCCAACTTGCTAGATTGCTGAATATCATTCTGCTGTATTTATCCAACAGAGTTCATTATCAGTCTTCAATTTTCAATTGTAAGCTAAAACAATTACCCTTTTCAAACAAACATAATGGTTGCTGCTTTTAGAGTAGTGGTTCTCAACCTTCCTAATGGCAGGACAGTTTAATACAGTTCCTCATGTTGTGGTGACCCCCAATCATAAAATTATTTTTGTTTCTACTTCATAACTGAATTTTGCTATCTTTATGAATCATAATGTAAATAGGAAATTGTAAATAGGAAAGGAGATTCAATCTGGACATTAGGAAGAACTTCCTGACTGTGAGAGCCATTCAGCAGTGGAACTCTCTGCCCTGGAGTGTGGTGGAGGCTCCTTTTTTGGAAGCTTTTAAGCACAGGCTGGATGGCCACCTGTCAGGGGTGCTTTGAATGCAATTTTCCTGCTTCTTGGCAGGGGGTTGGACTGGATGGCCCATGAGGTCTCTTCCAAATCTATGATTCCATGAAGCAAGGTGAAAGATTTTTCCTCTTCCATTTATAGAATGACCTGGACTGGCCAATGAAACTTATTTCAGCCATGGTGACATGAGTGTCATTCTATCTGATATGCAGGATGTATTTTCGTTCACTCGACCAAATTTGGCACAAATACTCAAGACACCCAAATTTGAATACTGATGGGGTTGGGGGGATTGATTGTGTCATTTGGGAGTTGTAGTTGCTGGGATTTATAATTAACCTACAACCAAACAGCATTCTGAACTCCACCAATGGTAGAATTGAACCAAGTTTGGCACACAAAACTCCCCCGAACAACAGAAAATTCTGGAAGGGTTTGGTGGGCATTGAGCTTGAGTTTGGGAGTTGTAGTTCACCTACATCAAGAGAGTACTGTGGATTCAAACAATCATGGACCTAGATCAGCTCAGTTGCAGAACATATAGTAAGAGTGATTAAAATAAACCCTGACCTAGGGCAACCCTATGCAAAACTATCAAAAAGTTAGCTTTGTATTTGTTGTTAGCAATGTTTTGCCACCTTAAACAAAGATATGGGAGTTGTTTCCAATTAGAGATGTGGCAGATGTAGATTTGTCTCTTGAAATGTCAACATGAATAGCTTTATTGCCCTGGAAAAAAATTAGCAGCCCCGCCTTGCATATAATCAAACTGTAATGTTGTTATGGTTGTGCAGTTAAACGTTTGTCCAAGCTACAGCCCTGCCATCTGCTTCATAAAGGAGGTCATCCTCCAGTTCACTCTCATCTCTCATTTCCTTTATTCCAGAAAATACAAAGATGCTTGTTTGAACCACTGCTAATTAAACATTTTCTGATTAACAAGAAAATGAAGTTGAGTCAGAAGAAGCAGAATATCTCATCTGCTCATTTGCCAGGGAGAGACTCAACTGTGAAAATGGGAAGTCATATGTAAATACTCACTGCATTGAACCCATGGTCTGCCTCTCTTGTATTGGAACGACACCACACAGAAGATGCTCCCATCTAGTTTTCAAGCCTCCCTCCCTCTGTACTACAACTCAACTCATTCAAATAAGGAGACTGAGAAATGTGCAACTGCATGCACAATTGACTGCCTCAAAATAGAGCAACAGCCGTAAATACCAATAGTTTTTAGTTCCTTAGTACATTCCCTATTTATCTTATTTCTCTGAGACTTCCTTACTCACAGATGGATACTCTCACAATTGACTTAACTTACTCACCTCCCTCCATCCTTCCAGTAAATAAGTGCAGTAGTAAGTTCAATTTTTTTCTCCCTCTCAGATATGCACTTTCTCCAAATAAATCATTCCTTGCAGTCAAGGTGATCTTTTATTTATGAGCCAGCATGGTATAGAGGTCCAACTCAGCCATGAAAGTACTGGATTTTTTTCATGTCGGAAGTGACTTGAGAAACTGCAAGTCGCTCCTGCATGAGAGAATTGGCCATCTGCAAGGATGTTGGCCAGGGGATGCCCAGATGTTTTACCATCCTATGGGAACCTTCTCTCATGTCCCTGCATGGGAAGCTGGAGCTGACAGATGGGAGCTCACCCCATTTTGCAGATTCGAAGCACTGACCTTCAGGTCAGCAGGTAGGAATGCACAAAGGTTTAACCCATTGCACCATCCTGGCTGCCTGGGCAAGTGGCACTCTCTCAACCTCAGAAGGAGGGCAAGGGCAAACCCCCTCTGAATAAATATTGCCAAGAAAACCCTGTGATAGGTTTGTCTTACAAGTTGGAAATGACTTGAATGCAACAGCAGCAGCAAGATTCCATTTTGGTGAATGTATAGCATTTTCATTGGACTTCTCCTTTTCCCTTAGTTCAATTACACACGCTGAAATCCAAGTAGCTATCAGAAATGTAATATATGAGGGGTAAATGAAAATTCTAGAGCTTACCTGTGAAGGAGCCAATGTGGAATAATCAAAATATTTTCAGGGGAAGAGCGACTCTTCATCGTACTTCCCACCAAACTTGTGACCATGGTATGCCTTTCCCTAATCCAAATGTATTTCTGAAATCAAGTGTGGGTGGCCCATAACAGTTAATTCGATGAAGCAAGGTGGAAGATTTTTCCTTTTCCATTTATGGAATGACCTGGACTGGCCTATTAAACTTATTTCAGCAGTGGTGATATGAGTGTCATCCAGCTTATGTGACTTTTGCAGGCTAGATTAGGGAACATAGAATATGCTATGTGTCCTCCAATCAAGTGAAGTAAGCAGAGAGCTCAAGAAGAATGTCTGGAAGTTCTGCCCCCAGTATTTGCCCCCCTTGAGACTGTTACCTTACTCTCGCTTATGATAGGGCTGTCCCTGACATAGCAACAAGGAGAACATAACCCAGAATAAAACCTTTTTTGCACTGTAGACATTTTACAGTGGAGCTAGTTGGCTTACCAGACTTGGGTAGTGTTCAGCATGACTGATAACAGCCTCCTATTAAAAGACTGTGTGATCCTCTGCAGTAGCTTCATTACTTTCTCCAGAGATACTTGGAAATGCACATATTGTTTGGGAACAGAGTATATCTAGGCAGAACAGTCTGGTAAAGAGTTCTTTTTCATAACCAGGATTGTTCACACAGGACAGGAATTTGAAATAGTGATTTTTTAAAAAATCAGCACAACTGCAGTAAAAAGATATCTTATGTTCAAGAAGCAAAACTTAGAGAAACAGAAGTTAATGGGGGAGCCAAACTACTGTTGGAAAAACTGCCTTGAGCACAGCCGTCACTGACGGTAAAATGCTTCCATCACTTCCCTAGAGTTAGAAATGATAAATAGCTGGTAAGGGGAAATGATTTAAACCTAGTTTTTCCATGCAAGGATCATAATTAGAAATATAAAGGCAGAAGGAGGGAGAAAAAAAATAGGGAAACACTGTTTCACTCTTTTTATGAAAACCAAATGTTACATTTTCCAGTGGAAAATTGGAAGCCTTGGGGAATGGGGGATCTTTTCTAAGAATGAGTGAAATGCTTTTTAATACAAGGCTTTCCTAACTACTGAACTATGTATATGAAGGTTTGTTTTTAATACAGTCTACCATTGTACATGAATGCCCTGACAAATGTGTCAACATCCTGTGGCTCCTCCATGATTACATAATGGCAACAGTCTTGGGTAGCAATGGCTCCTAAAGTGACCCATTTAAGGTGGAATCAGGTGTCAAACAGGGATGCATTATTGTCCCAACGTTATTCTCCATCTTCATCACTATGATACTTTACCTTGTTGATGGACAGCTTCCTACTAGTGTGGAAATCATCTATCAGACAGATGGCAAGCTATTTACCCTCAGCAGACTGAAAACCAAAACCAAGGTCACCACTCCCGCCCATTAGCAGTAAAGATTTTTGATCGCTCTTTAACTAAGAGGATCGGGTGAGGAATTTTCTCCCCTGCCACCTTAACTGTGGAGGGGAGTTTTTTGCCTACCCCTTTGCGTAGTAGGGGCTAGTAAGGGGAGCGGTATGTACTAAATAGGCTTAGCGGAAAATAGCTAGGGAAAGCCCATAGTCGGTGTGCACCTAAGGCACCTCCTTCAGGGGTGAGGGCCATTAAGTTAACATTCACCTCAAAGTTCAATTTGAGGGGTTAATAAAGTGTAATGGCCCTGGAATGGAAGAGGCTGATCTCAAGATCTTGAGTACAGACCTCTCATTCATTTCCCTAAAAGGGTTGCCCTGGTTGGATAATCAGGGAATCCAGGTGTTTCGCCCAAAAATTGATATCGTTAGCCGAGGAGGCATGATACCTCGGCTGGGATACACCTTGATTCCTGACACCTTCTGAGTTAGACTTAAGGAAATTTAAATAGGTAACTTTAAATAAAAGTTGCTCAATTTGAACCCAATATTCTGTGTGTCGTCTCTTTTGTTCAGAGGGTTGGAGGGCAACAACATCTGTTATAAAACTTCAATATGCTGATGACAATGTAGTCTGTGCTCATTCAGAAGAAGATCTACAAGCCACTCTAAACAACTTTGAGAAGCATACAAAAAGCTTAACCTCTCACTAAACATCGAGAAAACCAAAGTGCTCTTTCAACAGGCTCCAGCCAATCCCTCTGCAGTGCCAGAAATACAGCTTAATAGTCTAACATTAGAAAATGTTGACCATTTCCGCTACTTTGGCAACCACCTCTCCACAAAAGTCAGCATTGACACCACAATACATCATTGTCTGACCTCTACAAGTGCAGCATTTTTCCAAATGAAGTGGAGAGTCTTTGAGGATCGGGACATTCATAGGGATACCAAGATGCTTGTTTATAAAGCCATTGTCCTCCCAACACTGTTAAATGCCTGTGAAACGTAGACTGTCTACAGACACCACCCTCAACTACTGGAATGATTCCATCAGTGTTGCTTCCGAACATTCCTGCAAATCTCTTGGGAAGACAGGCAGCATTCTAGAAGAAGTAAAGACCACCAGCATTGAAGCAATAATCTTCTGCCATCAACTTTGCTGGACTGGCAACATCATTCATTAGCAATACATGTGTTTGATATGATATGTAGTTATTTTGTATTTATTCCATTGTGATACTATTTTCCTTTGCACTTTTTCGGTAGTGTCTCATGGTTATAGAGCATATCTCCACACAATACTGTATTATATTTTTGATATCTAGCATTTTCCTGATGCTTTCTTTCTGATCTCGTTCCCCCATTATTGACACCTCCAGACTACAGTTTTCTGTTTGTTTATAGTTCTCCGTAGCCTACCCCTCGTTTGCCCCATGTTGTCCGAATGCCTGATCACTGTTTCCCAAAGCAGCAACTATACTCTCAACTCAAGAACAGAAAACAGAATGTTGGTGGACAGGAAAAGAGATTTTAAAATGGGCTTGAAGCTAACATTAAAAACTTTGGCAAAGACACCGAGAACTGGGAAGCCCTGGCCCTCGAGCATTCTAATTGGAGGTCAGCTGTTATCAACAATGCTGTGGATTTCGAAGAGGTGCGAATGGAGGGTGAAAGGGAGAGACATGTCAAGAGGAAGGTATATCAAGTCAACCCTGACCAGGAGCACCTTTAATCTGGAAACCAATGTCCTGATTGCGAAAGAACATGCGGATCAAGAATAGGCTTCTACAGTCACTTGCAAACCCACTACCAAGACCCTACATTTTGAAGGCAATCACATTCAGACATGAGGGATCACCTTTGAGGCTGATGACAATTGCACAATAATTCCTCTGTGTGCCTATAAATTTATAGAACACTCAAATCCAAATTGCAATTCTATATCTATGGATATGGTAATCTCCGTATGAAGAACATGCAGAGGGCCTGTATTGCTTAGAATAGTAAAACACTATTGAGAATTTCAGTATTATCAACAGAGACTTAAAAGCTTATGCCCATGACTCTAAGAAACTTCATCCATCCAAATAATGGACTTTATTTTGTTATAAAAATTTATAGTTTCTTTTTTTCTCCCCTACCTCTCAGATAGCAAAATTAAGATTCATGTGTTTATTTCAGAGTTTGCAGTTGATTTTTAAAACAGTAAGGACAACTACAATATACAAATGCACATAAAGAAAAGAAACCAGAAACAAAACAAGAAAAGCAATGACTTCCTGCTTTTCTTACAATGGCTATAAATCTACATACATAACATCTTGCTTCCCCAGCTACAAATCACATTATATACTTCTATTAAACCAAACCTACAATTATAAATGACAAAATTTGTCATTTCTAATTATACCATTCTCTTTTTTTGCTACAAAAGACCAAGTCTCATCTAGTTTGGATGTTCTTCCTCATTAATAACATTTGTAATCTTGACCATAGTTTGAAGTTGAAGTTTTCATCTGTGAAATGTTGGAGGGTATGCCGTACGAGGGAAATAGATTTACATAAGGACCTGCTCCCATTTAGACGGGCCTGTAAAACCCATCTTTTTAAGCAGGCCTTCGATGGGTAGGTCCTGTCCATATGCCGCCATCTGTTCATTCGTCTTGTCAGACGATATGTCGGATTACTGTTTTAATTGCTTCTGTTTTAATTTTGCTGTTTTTTACTGTTTTTAACTGTATGTATTTAACTGTATGTATTTTGCTGTGCCTTGTGGCTACTGTGAGCCGCCGCGAGCCTCCGGGAGTCGGCGGCATAGAAGCCGAAATAATAAATAATAAATAAATAATAAATAATTCTGAAGGCGTTCTTTATCACAGTTCCTGTGAAAGTTTTGCTTTCCAGGGATTTCTATCCCCACAAATGTGACTTGCCTCTTGGCAGTCTTTGTAGGAGAGGCATCATAGAGGCTTGACCATTACTCTGCTATTTAAAGCACATTTTGGAGCTTGCAGTCTAAGAAAAAGAATCAGATTCCCAAGCAATGTGAATATGAGCCAAAACCTGACTTAAATGTATCTGTCAAGAGCTTTCTGTTCATGCTAAATATACAAATCAACTTGCCAAAGTTGTGTGCAGCTGTGTTTAGTTTCCTGTTCGAGGACAGCCCAGAAGTAAAGGAATTTGTCTCAAGTTTGTGTTTAAAATAAGATCTGTTCTGGGTTCCATCCCCTGTGTTTTCTGTCTGCCTATACAGGTGCCCAGCACTTGCA
Source organism: Anolis apletophallus (assembly GCA_030556195.1). Lineage (NCBI taxonomy): Eukaryota > Metazoa > Chordata > Lepidosauria > Squamata > Anolidae > Anolis > Anolis apletophallus. The sequence continues at coordinate 65,818,621 of JARBWK010000002.1, read as the reverse complement.
CTAGAAGCGAAACCTCCAGGCTCCTTCTGATTTTAATTGTGTTTGCTAAAAACATGCATTTTGGATCCGGGAGAATGCACACCTGTTTCCTAGCCCTTGGATGATTCCTCTTTCCTTGCATTGTGTAAAGGCAACTCAAAAAGGCTTATCTGTAGGCACCTGTCTCTTAAAGGAAATAATGCAAACAATTCCTTTTTTGAAACAAAGGAAGTTCTAAGAAACAAACTCCACTTCCTTAGATTGTTTCCTGTCTGAAAAATGAAATGCACATACACAGGCATGCATTTCAGATTGAACCTCAGTACAATATACTGTGGCGCAGCACATTTTGTTGCCTAAGCCCAGAGGGTAAACTGGAGATAGGATGCAAGCCAACTAACATCCAAATACCTTTTTTAAAAACTCACTATCTAATAGTGCATGAGACGAAACAGCCACACTTTCTCATATGCATTTCTTGCCAGTTCTGTCATAAAGCCTGTATTCTCATGACCTCCTGCTGAATGAGTTAGAAAGATGTACATGACACAATTAGGAAAAGAAGACATGAGACTGCTACCTTGCCTCATACTAGCTGGCCTCAAACTAAGTTATATTATCATTCTCAGTGTTGCTTCCCACACTTTTCCTGCTGTAGTTCCTAAAAAAGCGAAAACAGAAACCATATCATGGGAGTCTTACACTTTTACACAGTGGTTTGTATGCTGGTCATTGTGAACAACAATGTGATTCATTCTTACAATGAAACTATTATCTTACACTTGGCATCTGATGAAATATATAGACTACTATAGATGCCAGTAGCCTAAATAATCTAAAGGGACCAGATCCTGTTTGATCTTAGAGTTTAAGCAGGGACAGTCCAGTATAGTATTTAGTTGGAGGGAACAACCAATATTTGGTGCTTTAGGCAAAAATATCTCTGGGTGATGCTTGCCTAAGAAAACACTATGAAAATCATAGGGTCACTATAAGCTGACAGATGACTTGGGCACCTACACCAATCCATAGAAGACAGACAATTATTCATCTTTTCATACAATCCAAAGTCAAAAAGCTTACTTTAGTGTGTGAGCATAAAGATGGGTAAGTGTCAATATACCAAATTAAGTTAGATACTTTAGTCCTATATTTCTTTAGTTTTATTTGTCATCAGGATAGGATGAGAAAATTTAAGACCTCCATAAGACATGGTACTTAACTTTTCCATGGTTATGGTTCTCCTGCATCTACTACAAGAGGCTGAGATACTACCAAAGGACCCTTTCATACTACAGGCAGTCTCCAAGTTATGAACAAGATAGGTTCTGTAGGTTTGTTCTTAAACTGAATTTGTCTGTAAATCAGAACAAGTATGTGTGCGTGCGCAGTTATTTATGTGGATTGCAGTGGTGTCAGGAAGTTAGTGAAGACACTGCGAGTCCCATCACCCATGGTCCACCCTCCTCCAAACAGCACCAGGATGTAGAGTGGGACATGGGGGCTCTGTCTGGTGGGTTTGGTCTTGATCTATCATTATTGGGAGTTGCAGTGGTATCATGAAATTACTGAAGGTACTGAAAGTCCCATCATGTGTGGTCTGTCCTCCTCTCAACTGCACCAGGATGCAGAAAGGGTAATGGGGGCTCTGTGTGCCAAGGTTGGTCTTCATTGGTGATTGGATGAGGGTTGCATTGTTTTCAGGAAGTGAGTGAAGGTACTGCAAGTCCCATCATCCATGGTCCATCGTCCTTCAAAGTGCAGCAGGATGTAGAGTGGGCCATGAGGGCTCTGTGTGGCAAGTTTGGTCTGTATTGGTCATTGGATGAGGGTCACAGTGCTCTCAGGAAGTGAGTGAAGGTACTTCAAGTCCCATCATCTGTGGTCCTTCCCACACAAAACTGCACCAGGATGTTGAGTGGGTCATGAGGGCTCTGTGTGCCAGGTTTGGTCTTGATTAGTCATTGGATTAGGTTTGGAACAGTCTTGGAAAGTGAGTGAAGGTACTTAAAGTCCCATCATGCATGGTGTGCCCTCCTCCAAAGTGCACCAGGATGTAGAGTGAGTCATGGCTTTGTGTGCCAAGTTTGGTCTTCATTGGTGATTGTATTAGGGTTGCATTGTTTTCAGGAAGTGAGTGAAGGTACTTTAAGTCCCATCATCCATGGTATGCCCTCGTCCAAACTGCACCAGGATGTAAAGTGGGTCATGGGGGCTTTGTGTGGCAAGTTTGGTCTTGATTTGTCATTGGTGTGGGCCACAGTACTCTAAGGAAGTGAGTTAAATAACTTAAAGTCCCATCATCCATGGTCCACCCTCCTTCAAACTACACCAGGATGTAGAGTGGGAGGGGGGGGTGCGGTAGAGGTTGGCTTACAGGGGGTGTAATTCCAAAGTGTGGCCTAGGGTGCAAAAAGGTGTTAATCCAGGCCTGGATTTAACCATGGCAATTAAAAGGGAATCACGATGCTATATGAATAATGTGAAAAGATCCAAGGAAAGGACATGTGTGTTTGAGCAGGAGAGCCCTGCAAGATGGAGTTTTATAAGGCCCAATGAATCTATGCAGAGATAGACATGCTAGTGAAAAAGTGCTAGTATGTTTCATAAATCCTAAGAAAAGTGAAAAGATTTATATTCACTGTATTTATCCTGAAAGGGAGATATATATTACGCACTTAACATCTATCTGTATGTCATATCTATCTATCTATCTATCTATCTATCTATCTAAGGTTGGCATTTAAAGTCACATTATGTTACAAAATTAAAATTGTTATCAGAATGCAGGTGATAAACACTATCCATGATTTTACTCCACATCTTTGCCTTATTTTGAGCTTGAGAAAGAAGAGAACAACTTGAATTAATTCACAATTTTATCAACATTTCACCCTATCAAACACCTTTAGCTTTGGAATTAAATGAGGCAATAAAGCAATACTTCATTAATATTGTTTTGTTTTGCTGTGTCTTAAATATATATCTCAAAGGTAATTATTTAGGTCCAAAATTGTGGGGATTTGTCAAAAGGCACCATGATGTAATGGGTTGTCTGGTAAGGCATGTGTCAGCAGCTGATTGGTTAAGTCAGCCAGGAGCCAGATTTCTGATTGGCTATTGTCTCTAGCTTGCTGCTGAGAGAAACGGTTTTAACTGCCACTTTTACCTCAGACAGTGAAGAGAGTGCTGACTGGAAACAAGAAGGAAATGGCTGCCAATTCTCTGAATTCTGATCATTTCTAAGACATGAAGCATATTTTAAAGACTGATTAAAAGGACTGTTTATTCCCTCTGTTCTCTGTAAGAATTCAGAGAGATTACTATATATATTGTTGCTCTATTTGAACTGAAGTAAAGTTATTGTTACTCATTACACAAATTTGAGTGACACATTATTACACTGCAGGGTATATTTTAGTTCAAAGACAGTGGTAAAGCTTCTCTTTATTTATATCTACAACTCCCAACAAAAATAAATACACATGCATGAGAACATAGCAGGAGACTAAATGTTTTTTCTACAACTTGTATTCCAGATAAGAGCCAGACCTACTTCATTTCCTACCCCTATCAACAACATCCAGACCCTCCTCATTGCTACTTCCATCAAAAATACCCAAGAAGAACATTTCTTAGGGAAGATTTTAGGGAACACACAGTCCAACAACTTGACTTCTCTTCTGAAACTGAAATCTTTGAGTCCACCAGAGCCCAGTTCTGCCTCAAAAGAACCAGCTTCTAAAGCACACTTTCTGATAATTTTGTCTCTTTTTTCAGTGTAACATTGCTCTTCTTCTGAAAAGAATCTCAACTACTTTGTTGGATGGCAAGTATGTGTATTGTATTTTTAAAAAAAGAACTGACAATCTGGAGAAACTCACACAAGGAGGGGAAGAGTTCTGTGCTGCCCCTGTTCAGATATCTGGAGATTTCTTTCTCAACACAATCCCTTTTCCTTGGAGAGTCAATGTCATTGATGTAGTTTTGGGGAAACGTCTTCTGTCTCTAGTAGTGATTTTTTTTCTTTCTCAGAGACATACTGGTGTGTATTGCTGGAACTTTTAAAATCTTTCCTTTAATATGCCTTCATGCATGGATTGACGAAGAAAGTGTGTGCATGTGTGCATGTGCTGGGGTATATGTTAGGAAAACGTAAAGGAAGCTGTCTACTGAATTGGTTGAGACAGGGAAGCATTGTGTCTTGCTTGCAGTTGCCAACCTAAAGCCTTTGAGAAAGAGAAGGAAATGAAACTATTTGCTGTTGCATTTGGATGAATCATTGTTGAGAAGAAAACAGAATGCTGAAATACATGCACATACAATCATAGAATCATATAGTTGGAAGAGACTTCATGGGCCATCCAGTCCAACCCCTTGTCAAGAAGCAAGAAAATCACATTCAAAGCATCCCTGGCAGATGGTCATCCAGCATCTGCTTAAAAGCCTCCAAAGAAGGAGCCTCCACCACACTCTGGGGCAAGGAGTTCTACTGCTGAACAGCTCTCACAGTCAGGAAGGTCGTCCTAATGTTCAAGTGGAATCTTCTTTCCTGTGGTAACATCCCATTGATGATCCACCAGAAATGCTCCTCTCATTTTCTGATCTTACCCGTTTAACCGAGCATCCTAATTTGTCTGCAACCACTAATGAAGTTATATTGTAGGCAGACCACCAGAAGAAGGTCCTTTCCTACTAAAGAGATTCAAATCCCTTTTCATGGCTTTATGAAGATTGTTCAACAACACAAAACAGTCTTTGAGTAAGATATACCTTCCAGGGCCTTTAGCTTGTTATCCCAGAAGATATGAAGGTGCCCCATGGCCTCCTATGCACCAGATGCTCACATTCTGAAATCCTGTCGAGGAAGAGGAGCCCAGGGATTTAATTACTTTTTGTGGCACAAAAGACAGAAGTCCCTATAATTCCTTTAGTGTATCAAAAATGGAATCCCGCCTAGTATTGTTTAGATCTCTTATCTACACACTACAGTGGTCGTGGATGCACCCTACCATTTATACTCATTAATTCTGCTGGGACCACAGTTATCTGCACTTTCTCATTAAAAATAAAAGTCTTTTTAAAAGGGCTGAAAGTTTAAAAAAACCCAAAAACCTTCTGCCATTTCAAATCAAGGTTTCAGTTTCTTCCATTGTTTCCAAATTGGAGGTTTTTTGGGTTTTTTTCATGTCAGGAACAACTTGAGAAGCTACAAGTAACTTCTGGTGTGAGAGAATTGACATTGCCCAGGGGACGCCCAGATGTTTTATCATCCTGAGGTAGGCTTCTCTCATATCCCTGCATGAGAAGCTGGAGCTGACAGACAGGAGCTCACCCCACTCTCCAAATTAAAACTGCTGACCTTTTGGTCATCAGTCCAGCCAGTACAAAGGTTTAACCCATTGTTCCACTGGGGGCTCCTCATAGTTGGAGGTATGACAATACATCTCGGGTACAAGAGCAAACAATATAAGTATTCTGTTTTCTTCTTCGTCATTGTTGCTTCAGTCAAGAGTCTAAAAGATAGGCACAAATCATTGCTATTTTTCTGTGAATACACATAATAAGAAGTATAATAATCACATCATAATCATCATATTTATTTATAGCCTGCCCTATCTTCCCAAGGGGACTCAGGGAGGCTTACAATATAAAACACAATGGCAAACATTCAATGCCAGTGAAACATATAACAAATCCAAAAACATCTTAAATAAACATAACATAATACATTTAACACATTCAACATCTTAAATCCATTAAACCATATTATATCCTTCATGCAGCATCTTTGTAAATATGTCATATTTGTGGCAGTCCTTATGGTGGTTTCAAGCAAACCCCCCCCCCCCCAATTTATGTTCAAGAATAGTCATATTGATCCAATTATCTAATATTGTCTCTTTCAATAGCATCCAAGCATTCTACTAGTTGCTCATTTCTATTCTTCTGGGATCATAACATAACGTTCTTGTTACATGCAAAAAAACCCGCAGCATAGGAAGACTGGCATCCTTAGCAATATTTACATTCAAATGTTCTTTCCCATTATATGTGCAGTACTTTTTGGTGAATTTATTATCTTTTGAACTGTTACACATGAGTGGCTCTTGGCTAAGATGAGAGACTAACATATTCAGTTAAATGCTCAGGATATCTATTATATAAATGGGTTCACGTCATGTGATGTATACCTCAAACAAAGAAACCATACAACGCAGAAACACAATACTTGCCAACAGAAATAGGCCTCAAGCAAGGTACTTTAGTAGCAAAGCAACTTTCCCCCCCAAAACCTAAAAGGCCCCCAAAACAACGAATAAAAATAAAACTACATTTACCAGCATCCTCCGGGGCAGCCAAAGACTCACCCAGCCTCTACATTCTGAACAACATGATTGGCTGCCAATAAGGGCGGATTTGCATAACTGCTGCACTGGCCAGCCAACATGAAAATTCCGATCCATAATAAACTGCCAAAACAGAATAAGGAAAAGGCCCGAGCCACAAACACCCAAATCACTTCCAAGTTCCAACCTAAAATTTACATCCCAAAAAATCACAGACCACGCCCAAAACTGACAGTAAGGCTTCATTAACTAGATTTCCCTAACTAGCCCTCACTTACTGGGAAGCTGTTTATGCTCTAAATTGACAGTAAGACTTCATTAACTTGATTTCCCTAACTAGCCCTCACTTACTGGGAAGCTGTTTACGCTCTGAATTGACAGTAAGACTTCATTAACTTGATTCTCCCGACTAGGCCTCAGCTCATTGGACATTATGTATGGCCTGAATTGACAGTAAGGCTTCATTAACTTGCTGTTCCTAACTAGGCCTCAGCTCATGGGACATTGTGTATGGCCTGAATTTACAGTAACCTACCTTTGCACAGAGCCCGACCATGCATGATGGAACTTGAAGTACCACCATGGAAAACGGGATTTGTAGTACTTCAAAACCCATCATTCCCCACAGACCACTGTGGCCCAGAACCAAGACCAATAAAGACCCAACTTGGCACACCATGCCCCCCATGACCCACCCTCCAACCCACTGCAGGTTAGAGGAGGGCACACCGTGGATGATTGAACATTCTCGCATCTCCTAAAAAGGGCACAGCAACGCGTGCCGGGTACAGCTAGTAACTAATAAAGTACAGAGCAAGCTTTCAGGAGAACCCCACACTGAGTGATAAATTGTTGAGGGTAGGGGAAACAAAACACTCTCTCCAATACAATTCCTGGGAAAGTAGGCCAAAATTACATAGAATTTCATTGGGCAAAAAGACATATCATCTTCTGATTTAAGATTAGGGTTTGGATTTTAAAAACATGTTCCAGATATAACACTTCAATCTCTTCATTCCTATCTGTGGATCAAGTGTACTTTTTTTTGTTTCCTGGGGATTAGTTAAACTTTAACTGGAATCTAGAACTGCCGCTCTCCACAAACACAGGTCAGCATGCAAGATGGAAGTATGGCTATGGTGGTACTATAATCTCCAGCTCAAAGCATTATTTTCCAATCTCCTATAGATCCATCAGGTAGCATTGTTATGCAAACGTATTTGCCGCATACTTTGCAATGAGTGATCCAGATTGTGCAAAAAATGCCAGATGCATATTACAGTGCATCAAAGGTTTTGGGGAAATGGCTTTAAATCTCGTAATGTGTAACTATGTTGCGGGTGGGGGTAAATATAACTCTTATTTTTTTTAAAAAAACCCCTCCATTCTTATGAATTAACTTTCTAGGTAGCAGAGTTCTATATGGTGGACCAATCCCTAAGTCAACCCTTGTTTGTTCTACTTCAAGAAAAACTGTTCTTAAGGCTGAAATCATAGCAATATATGGAAGATGGGATAAGATCTGAGAGTCATGTTTGTCATAGGAACTCATTTTCCCTATAAACTAAGTGTTGATGAAACCCTTCTTGGTGGTCTCATAACATGATTCCTGCAAGGAAAAGATTTTCCCTTTTAAGTCGTCACCTCGATGTATGGCCTTGGATAAGCCATTTTCTCAACTACCTCTCCACTCTCTCACCCTAATATAATAATAATAACCTCTTGTATCATGTTTTTATAAGGAAAAAAGTTGAATAGAGGATTAATACTAAATAATAACATCAAAGAGATCCACATGGTTTACTATATGTTGGAAAACCACAGATCAGAGTTAAGTAGTGGAAGCTTAATAAAAGTTTTGGAAGGGCTGTCAAATTGACTTCCCAGCCAAGATATTGGTTTGCCCATATTTATACAGACAACAAAGACCAAAGCCCAGCAATGTGTTTTCTGGCTGAGTGATCAAAATGAAAGATAAGACGGGCTTTTTGATCTCTGCTGAAAAGATTAATGTCAATGCAGAAGGATTAGTTTGCTGCAGAGCTGGAGATTAAGTTTGCAAACTTTCCCATTACTGGCTTCTCCTACCAGGCGATCTCTGTAGACCTCCAGCATTGTTCCTTGCCAAGAGTTGATCTCCTATTTGTCCATTGTTTCCACTTTCACACTCTCTGCGTCAGTAGAATAATCACGTAACTGGATGGGCTTTCATTTACTCCTAACTCTTTTGGAGCCTACCACCTCAGTTCATGAATAAAAAAATAAAGGAAATTATACACAAGTTTGAGACAATTAATAATCTTTCTCTAGTCCTTTGTTGTGTCTTCAAGTCATGTCCAACCTGTGGTGATCCTTTTTTTGGTTTGTTTTGAAAAATTTGTTCAAAGGAGGTTTGCCACATTCTCACAGCCTTTCTGTTGGGCTGAGAGAGCATGGATTGCCCCAATGTCATCTAGTAGATTCGCGGCTGAGCAGAGATATAAAGTCTGGTCTCTAGGATCAAAATACAACCAGTAGCTCATGAAACACAAACATCTTTCTTTTCTCAGGAATGTGGCCTAGCCTGCCAATTAGCACTTCAATGTAAGTTGACTCATCTGTCTCTTTCTTCTCACCTAGAAGTAGACAAGCTTTTGGACTCAAAAGTGTATCTTTAGAATCAGCTGTATGGTCAGGGATTGCTCATGCAAGTCACTCTGTACACATGACATGAATGTGTGTGGGTAATATTTGCATGCTGGGTGGCCCACATGCTAATGGCCACACAGCTGATACCCAAGATGCCTTTTGAACCCAAAATATTGTGCACTCAGGAGCTAGCAGGACATAATGATGGGCCATCTTCCATTGAAGTGTTGAAGAAAAACTTCAACTGCAGTAAGAACCACAGTCACGGGATTGAAAGAGATCTTGAACTGTTTTTTTATGCTGACTAACTGATTGCAATGCTAGTGTTGATGAGGATGCTGTTGAGTTTTCCAAATCAAGCAAACAAGCTAAGGAAGCTCTCTCTGGGTACTTCATCAGACAGAGCTGGGAAAAATGGAGGAAAATGGGGGATATAGTCTTTTTGCATATAGAATCATCTTCTTTGCATGGAAATCCATCCTTTAAAGAACACAAAGAGTTTACTTATTCCCATCACATTGGATTGCCTCAACCATCCTCTTAGAGGAGACACAAGGCATAAGACACTTTTTGGCTCCTTTAGGCTTTTTTCAGTTCAATTTACTCTGGAAGAGACCCGAGGCACTGGTCTTAAATGAGGCACCACTTCTGAGCTCCTTTAGAGAATGAATCCACTTCAAATCCGGTTGCTGCCTCCTGCATAATTCTGGGGTTTGTAGTTTAGGGAGGAGCCTTTATCAGCCTTACTAAACTACAAACTATATAATTCTGCAGGAAGGAGAAGCCAGATTTAAAGTGGGTTCAGTCTCAAGTGTGATGAATCTATATGTTTCCTTTCAATCCTGTTCTTCTAGGGGAGACCCAAAACACTGTTCTTAAATCAGACACCACTTCTGGGCTCCTTTACGTTCCCTCCCAATCTGCATAATTTCAAGAAGACAGGAGACATAGTTCTTAAGGCAGAGCCCTTTTGTCCAAATCTCATAACTCTGAATCACAGCAGTGCAATTTCAAAAGCAAAGATTACTATGAAGGAGTAACAAAGTGGTGATATCTTGAAATGTTGGTATATCTAATGATTTAATTAATTAAAAAATTACCATGGCAGGCTCATGAAGCAGGATTTTGGGAGAGAAATGTCAATGCTGGATAAGAATCCACCCATAGGAATGGCTATTACTCCACGTCACTGAAGAGGTTCAACATGGGCAAATGACAGATCCCATTCCACATGTTTCCGCCCACTTTTTCACATTTGCTCACAAATCATGAGCTTAGAAGATGACAGGCGGAAGTTTATCTGCGACATTTGATGGACTCCATGATGCTTTGTCAGAGAACTAAAAGTTTGTGGAAATGGGGGGAGGGGGGTTGCAAGTCATGAGGGAAAATTGTGCTAAATGATTGAGGGCTTACATAGATGTAATGTTACAACTGCCAGGTGAGTTATGTTCTATTTTCATTATGCAATCCCTATAAATAATGGTAGCATAGTGCAATGAATGCACATTGGAAACCAACGTGCTTTTCCACACTACTCTCTGAACATTAGTATGCAATGGTTCTGTATGCAGTTCTGCTCTTGCCAATGTCAGTTGGATACAATTGTTACACATTATTAATAAAATCACCCCAGAAGTGCAGCACAATGTGCACTTGTATATGTCACTAATATGCACCGTACTTTATTTTTCGCAAGATCCAAATTGTGCAAAATGCAGCTGCTAGACTCCTCACAAAACATCAATGAGGTGCCATATAACGCCGTCTCTGCAGCGCTTACATTGGCTGCCGGTTGAACACAGAGTCCTCTACAAGACCCTGGTCCTAGCATTCAAGGCCCTCCGAGGTCAGGGTCCCCCATATCTAAGAGACCGTTTAACGCCACTCCACCATCAGAGACTGCCACGGTCAGCTCATGAGAATCTTCTCTATGTCCCTGGCCCTAGAGAGGTTCGTTTGGAGTCCACAAGACAGAGATCCTTCTCCATTGTAGCCCCAATCTTGTGGAACTCCCTACCGCCAGACCAAAGAGCCACTCCTGATCTACATACATTTTTAAGGGCACTTAAGACATGGCTCTTCAGAAGAGCCTATGATTGAGTAACAAGCAGTGACTATGTAATCTGTTTATTTTAATTGTGTAAGTCGCCCAGAGCACCTTTCGTGGAGGGGGCCTCATAAGAAATAAAGTTAGTTAGTTAGTTTTTCTCGGGGAAACAGAACTATAGTTCATTGCCTTGCTTTTTCCAGTGCTTGTGCTTTCTTCATTGGCAGCATATATTAGTTCCAATTACCAAGGAAACGCTTGCATTAAATGGAAAATTCATTGTCTTGACAGCACATTCCTTTTAGTGCTTCCTATTAATCCATATATTTTTTCTAAAAACCACACAAAAAGAACAAAGGTGTAGTGACAGCTTCTTTCCCCCTTTCTAATAAAAGAAAAACATGGACACAACCAGCTCTTGGCCTGGAACAGCACTCCCAGAGCACTGTATAAGCAACCAAACAGATGTGGAGCAGCAGCAATGTGATGCTGAAGAATACGCTGACAGGCCCAGAGTTCACACAGTGTTCATCCAGGCAACAAGACATTCAAGCAGCTATGATTCATATAGATAAGAGAGAATCCCACCCATTTCAGTGCAAATGAGAATACTACTTCTGCTCACCTCCATTACTAATTTTCCATGTGTCACTGCCACATGGCAACACCTGCAATGCACATCTGATATGCACCATCTGCGTTGGCAGCGTTTTCTCATTATTTGAGACATATCTTCTTACTATAAGAGTGCAAGGCTGAATTTACACCAAACTCAGCAGAGAGTTCGTTTTAAAGAAGGAATAGAATCAAATCTTAAGGGAAATGCTAGTTAATATCACCATCCTTAGATGAAGCCCAACTATCCTAGAAAAAACAACTGTGTGTGAGAGAGAAACAGAGTGTGCTCTGGAAAAGTGCAAGAAGACTGTGCTACCAGGAAAGCCTTGTTTCCTGTAAAGCCTTGTCCTTATAAACTGTTTTGACCCATACACCGTTGGATGGAAAATTACAGTGTGCCACGTCATTAAATGATCTTCTAATATATTCTCATGGAAAACCAGATTTAATGATAGAGGAAAATTATCTATCTATGACCGTTTTCTTAATTTAATTCAGAGCTCATCTGGAAAGTGGGATGCTGGTTTTGAGCATTGGACTAGGACTCTGGAGAGTAGGCTTCAAATCCCCACTCAACCATGAAAACCCACTGGGTGAATTTGGGCAAGTTACTCTCTCTAAATCTCAGAGGACAGCAAATGGAAATTCCCTCAGAACAAACCTTGCCAAGAAAATTCCGGATTGGTTTGTCTTAAAGTTACCATAAATTGGAAATGACTTAAAGACACACAACAACTGACACGGCTATACTTGTGCGTGTGTGTGTGCGCGCGCGCGTGCATGTGTGTGTAGTTTTTCATTACTCCCCTTTCTGTGACAGCCCTTGAGGTATTTAAAGAGTGCAATCATGTCACCCCTCTGTTTTCTCTTCACCAAGCTGAACATTTCCAGCTCCTTGAACTTTTCTTCATATGTTTTGTTCTCCATAACTTTAATCATTCTTGTTGCCACTCTCTGAACTTGTTCCAATGTGTCTATATGTGCAATTCTGGTCCAGCTGGATACCGATCCCAGGCTGGATCTACACTGCCATATATTCCAGTTTTTTAATACAAGCCTGATAGAGCCAAATATAGTGATGCTATTACTTCCATTGAAAAGGAAAGGGGAAAGGGAGGGCTGACCTCTTGTCGCTGCCATCATTCCCCACCAAACACAAATTGGGCAGGGTCACCAAAAAGTCTCACAAAACACAAAGGCTGGTGAGGAATAAATGAAAGATCACACACAATCACTAAAACATATACAATAAAGGCTGTAATTGATTCACATATACAAGTCAAGAATATATCATTTCATATATCATTTCATTAGCATAGTCATAAAGCAATAGGAAACATCACATAGTCAGTGATGCACTCCAAGAAATAGACTATGCTAATGAAATGATATATTCTTGACTTGTATATGCGAATCAATTACAGCCTTTATTGTATATGTTTTCGTGATTGTGTGTGATCTTTCACTTATTCCTCACCAACCTTTGATCATTCCCCACCAGCCATGGAGCTCCCTATGAGTGCCTGGCCATTGTAGTCACATCAGCTGATATCAAGATAAAGCACCCATGAGACTGGTGAGGTTATAGTCAATTGCACAGACACCCCCCCATTCTAATATCCAGCAGACACGATAGGTGATGGCCAGGCTCTCTGAATGGTTGGGGTGGCAGTAGCAACCCAAAACAAGGTGACAACCTAGCAGAGCCAAAGCAGAACTGATCCATCTGGATACCGGTCCCAAATTCAGCATGTACATGATCCAGGGCAGATTTACACTGGTGTAACCTTCCCAGCATAGATGCAGTCCAAGATTCAAATTTGAGAATTAGATCTGAGCCGGATAATGCAATTTCCTATTGCCTATTGTAAAAAAAACCTTAATAGGAGAGTTTAAAATTGTTTATAATATCTACACTTCATACTTCTTCCCCTGATATTTTTTATGTCAATTAATTTGGTAAAATGCCATTTACATGGCTAATGCAATATATAAATAGAAGACTGGAGAATAGCATCAGGAAAGCTTTTATGTGTTCCAGTAAAACATACCAAATATCTTTTGGATTAATCAAATATGCCTGTTTTGAACTTATGCATGATGACAGGATAGATTGATTTTAGTTTCTTGTTTAGATTGTTTGATTAGCTTTTGGGGAGGGCTTATTCTGAGGGCGTTCTGAGAAAAGCACTGTTTCCAGTCAGATACCTGACGCAGTTGTGTTAAAGACAGATTTCCCCCCCTTGCTGTTTAGAAATGGAGACCAGCTGGCAAACAACTGCACTGAATTCAATAATCTATCTCTTGGCAAAGTATTAATGATCATCACGTTGTCAGACTCTGCAGACAGACCTTCTATCAATATTGGACCAGGAGATAGTAAAAAAAAATCCACCTTAATAGTAATAGTAATTTTGTTTTGCTTTCCTCTCAACTTATTTTGTTTGTTTGTCTGTCTGTTAAATGCATTTACAAGGTCTCTTCTAATTCTCACTTGATGTAGATGGTACTATTACCAGCTGGATTCCCTGCAAGCTTGGAACAAATAATTTGAAAATTAATTTTGTTAAGTTAAATATTGGAACACTGACTTGCTGCCACTAGCACTGTTAATGTAATTTTTTCAATCATTTGAATTAATATTAACTTGAAATTTTAGTTTTGGGAAAAGTTTGGCATGGAAACTACTACAATTGATAGTGGGAGAGACACATTTCGATATTGGTGTCTTCATAAGTATTATTTTTGTCCTCCATCTTACAACTTGGTCATTTTAGTTTTGTCACGGATTGGCTTCCCTTCTTCTCAGCTTTTCCCACTCTTGCCAACATGTATTGTATACTGTTCATTTATCCTACAGATGCCTTGTTTGTCAAAGTTTAATAAGGAGTGCTGTGGTGCTGTCAAAGGTGAATATCAATTCCAATGACAGCAGTAAATGACTAGCTACGAAAATCAGTATGTAAATCAAAGGTAGTGAATTCTTGATCCAACTCTTCTGAGAGCGTCTAAGCCAGCATTTTTCAACCTTGGGGTCGGATTCCCTTGGGGGGAGGGGTTGCGAGGGGGTGTCAGAAGGGTTACCAGAGACCATCAGAAAACACAGTATTTTCTGTTGGTCATGGGGGTTCTGTGTGGGAAGTTTGGCCCAATTCTATCGTTGGTGGGGTTCAGAATGTTCTTTGATTGTAGGTGAACTATAAATTCCAGCAACTACAACTCTCAAATGTCAAGTTTATTTTCCCCAAACTCCACCAGTGTTTACATTTGAGCATATTGAGTTTTTGTGACAAGTTTGGTCCAGATCCATCATTATTTGAGTCCACAGTGCTTTCTGGATGTAGGTGAACTACAACTCCAGAACTCAAGGTCAACACCCACCAAGCCCTTCCAGTATTTTCTGTTGGTCATGGCAGTTCTGTGTGCCAGATTTGTTTCAATTATTCCATCATTGTTGGAGTTCAGAATGCTCTTTGATTGTAGGTTAACTATAAATCCCAGAAACTACAACTCTCAAATGACAAAACCACACACAAACATCCAACTCCACCAAGTATTAAATTTGAGCAAATCAGGTATTTGTGCCAAATTTGGTCTAGTGAATGAAAATACATCCTGCATATCAGATATTTACATTACGGTTAATAACAGTAGCAAATTTACAGTTATGAAGTAGCAATGAAAATAATTTTATGGTTTGGGGTCACCACAACATGAGGAACTGTGTTAAGGGGTCGTGGCATTAGGAAGGTTGAGAAACAGTTTGATCACTCCGTCTCACTGCCTCCTCACTACAAATCAAGAAGGGTTACTCACAAAGAGTAAAGTAGAAAAAAAGAAAGTTTGTGTGGTGTAATGGTTTGAGCATTGAACCATGAATCTGGAGACCAGAGTTCAATTCCCTATTCAGCCATGGAAACCCACTGAGTGACCTTATGGAGGTCTTACCATCTCAGCTTCAGAGAAAGGAAAAGGCAAATCCACTGTGAACAAATCTTGCCAAGAAAGCTCTGCGATAGCTTCGCTAGAGTCATCCTGAAGGCACGAAAATGGCTTGAAGGCACACAACAACAAAGTAAAGTACGTATTTTGGATGAGGAATCCAAAAAGTGATTTAAGTCCATGGCTTCTTCAGTTTAAAACATCAAAATAACTAACGAGCCCTCTAAAAACTTCTTTCCTTAAAGTTTTTTGTTTAAATCTCTTAACATCCTACTGTAAGGTTAATGAAATAGTGATGTTTGAATTCATTAATTTTCTTGTCTGTTTTTGTTTCACATGACCCTTATGTAATGTTTTCAGTGCAGCTTCAGGAAAGGATTGAAACAGCCCAGGGTCTGGTATATACAATCATTAAAACAGCCCAAAACTTCTATTCTGACAGTCTGGCCTGGTTGGTTCTCTGTGGTCAAAACCTCTTCACCCTTGTCAAGTAAGAAAAATGAGTTTAATAGCTACAACTAAACCCCCCAAAGCATCTGGCTCACTAATAGCTTCAAATCCCTAAAAAAAGTACAAAAGGGCTCATTGCATCTACCCCCAATCCATAATATGCAATAATGTACAATGCTATATAATATGATACTATTATCCACAGATTCAATCTCCATGGGAAATTGTTGTTTCTGTTCAATGTTTGATGTTTTGTCTTATGTCTGTTGTAACAGGCTGTGTTTTTATTTAGTTTTAGTGGTAAAGACATAATTTTGTGTTTATACATCGGGTTGTTTAATTTTTGTTAGTATGGATGTATTGTTGTTGTATTTGGGCATCAAATGTTTGTAATTTATGTTCGGAATCCACCCTGAGTCCCTCCGGAGAGATAGAGCAGAATATAAATATATTATTGTTGATGTTATTGTTGTTTCACTAACCTGCACTACGAAAATCCTTTCTACTCAGGAAGCATTTGTGGGCCTAAATCCACCAGTGCAGTTCTATATTCCAGCTTAAGTATAATTGAAATATAGGGTTTGTTATTATCCATGGGCATCTTGGAACTTATCCCTATGAATATGTTTGTTGTTGTTGTTTATTCGTTGCGTTGCTTCAGACTCTTTGTGATCTCATGGACCAGCCCACACTAGAGCTCCCTGTCAGCCCTCGCTACCCCCAGTTCCTTCAAGGTCAAGCCAGTCACTTCAAAGATAACATCCATCCATCTTGCACTTGGTCTGCCCCTTTTCCTTTTTCCTTCCATTTTCCACACCATCATTATCTTCTCCAAGCTTTCCTGACTTCTCATTATGTGGCCAAAGTACTTTATCTTTGCCTCTAATATCCTTCCCTCCAGTGAGCAGTTGCACATTCTTTCCTGGAGGATGGACTGGTTTGATCTTCTTCAGGTCCAAGGCACTCTCAGAATTTTCCTCCAGCACCACAGTTCAAAAGAGTCTATCTTCCTTCGCTCAGCCCTCCTTATGGTCCAGGCAGACCCGGATTAACAACTTTTGGCACCCTAGGCCACACTTTGGAATGACGTCCCCCCCCCCCCCCATATCACTCAGACCCACACTAAAAATAAAACCTTATCTCAGGGGTCAAAGAGCCATAAAGGCAAAATATTTGGAAATTTATTTCGGTGAGAGCCTATATATATATATATATATATATATATATATATATATATATAAGGCATGAGAAAAAAGTTATGAAAATGATTTGTTTCGTAAGAAATTCGTAAGAAATGCTACTTTCGAGTATTTCCGCACCTGGAACGCCAACCAGGAAGTGGACTTAAAAAATGTAAACAGAGAGGATTACTCAGAAGTAAATCTGCAAAGGAGGGCACTTTGGATGAAGGGCCCTCCCTTGTGGATTTACTTCTGAGTAAACCTCTGTTTACATTTTTCCAGGCTTCCTGCCTCTCCTGCCCTGCCAGGATCTAAAGCATCAAAGAGTATTGGGGTGAGAAACCAACCTAATGTATAATAGAATGAATGCTACTGTAAGTGCCTAATATTATAAGTAATCAACTGGTCATACCACCATTCCATGCACATGCAATAATACAGCAGTAATAACAATAACAAGAGGTAAAATTCAAACTGAAATATTCTGACTGGTCTCTCCTCATGCGGTGCAAACGGCTCTTCTCTTATTAGCCGGGAAATTAGCCCCGGAAAGCCAGCGTTTGCTGCTTGGGAGCACACACATGCATATTCTTGGGAGGGGATTTGCTGCAGAATCCCGGGCTCATAGAGAAGATTCTGCAGCAAATCCCCCCCCCCCCAAAGAGTATGTATGTGTGTGCACCCAAGCAGAAACGCTGGCTTTTCCCGGGCAAATTTCCCGGGCTCACAGAGAAGAGCCCGTTTGACCAGCATGAGGCAGGGACCAGTCAGAATACTGGTTTGAATTTTACCTCTTCTTATACCCATTGTTATTACTGCTGTATTATTGCATGTGCATAGAATGTAGGTATATGACCAGCCTGGGCAAACTTGGGCCCCTCGCTCCTCGGGATCGGGGTGAGAGAGAGGCAGCGAGGAGCGAGGGGGCTCCTCCTCCTTTTCTTTTGCTGCTTCCAAGAATAGAATACCCCCTCCCTCCCTCCTTCCCTACCTCCTTCCTATTTGGAGAGTCCCATCTAGAATTCAGTGTGATTTATTCAAGTTTTGGCCTACAACACCCACAAAACCCAGCCAAATTACCAGCAGTTAGGAGTTCAGGGAGTTGTAGGCCAAAACCATCTGAAATGCATGCGCTGGCATATGAACTACTAACGAATTTCGTTAGTAATTAAGTTACATTTTAGAAATTTTGGAATTTTTTGTAAGTCTTCCTATTACTAATCAAAAAAAAATCCCCCCAATTAGATTTTTGATTTGCTATTTTTGGGTTCTAAACCATGCCTAATATATATATATATATATATATATATATATATATATATACACTGTGTATATATATATATACACTGTATATATATGCACGCCTGAATTCAACTAAATGTGAGTATATACGTACATACTATGAGAAAAGGATTCCCCGGCAGAATGACGGTGTGTATGTCCATCCAAAGAATCCGTAAACCAGTCCAAGACCAATGCTGAAGAAATCTCCAAACAATACTAAAGAATTTTAAGTGGTGTGAATTTGCAAGCTACTGGTCCTTCATGAGTTTCCAAAGGCGCATTCAACATTGTGGAATGAATACTATTCATGATCCATTGGACTGTCATGACTCAATGCTATGAAATCTGCTGAGGAAAGTTTCACAAGGTTGTTTTGCTTTCTCTGCCCAAGAGTACTGCTGCCTTGTCAAACTACAAATCCCAAGATTCCATAGCAGTCAAAGTGGTGTCATACTGCACCAATTCCAGTGTTGATGCACCCTTTACACTGCATCCAAAAAAAAGGTGAGTTGATGTCACTTAAACCAAAGTCAGCGAATCTGAATTCTACTCAGGCCCCATCTACAAAGCCACATAAAATCCAGATTATCTGCTTTGAACTGGATTGTATGGCAGTGTAGACTCAGGCTGGATCAACACTGTCCTATGTCCCAGGTCACAAAGAAGCACAAGGCGGGGGTGCTTGCACAATATACAAGGGCAATTAGTAAAAGCAAACCTTGAATAAAAAGAACATGCAATAAGTTCTGAGTGACTGAACCTCTATAGGAGCAATACTATAATCTCTATATGAGGGTGGAAGCTAGATATCCACATGATTCATTAGAATGATACACATAGTAAATATCATAAGAAAATAAGGAGAAGCCCACTAGATATTATACAAAACGTTTATCAAAAAACACACTTGAATACAAATGCAGTGAGGGTGTAACCTGAGTGCAACACTGGAGCACTCTATATTGCACAAGGTTAGAAGCAAGAGCTGCTAATATACATGCAGGGCACGAAATATACAGTCACACAAACATGTAAGCATAGGATATATACATATATAATAGATAACACATCAAATCAACATATCCATGGCACATATCACATTTAAATGCACATATACGTGTCCCTGGGTGTGTTAGTGAGTGCAAACCGCCGGGTGATTTGCCTGGGGATGCAAAGCGGCCAAGCCGCGGCTTCTCCTGCTCCAGTTGAGGGAAGTTTGAGGGAAGTTTGAGGGAAGTTTGAGGGAAGGTGGGACACAGTCTTTTGTTGCGTCCAGGGTCTCTAAACGAACTGGGGGGGTCCAGGTTTCGCTGTGAATACTCACTCAGAGTGCGGAATACACGGAAAGGGAGCCGCGAGGTCCCAGGATTCAGCAGGCTGAGTAGCCGTAAAGTAAAACAGAAGTCGCAAGCTGCTGCAAACGAAAATCTCGTTGCAAGAATGGCGCGGGGTTCCCTCATAATCGCAGGGAACCTCTGCCAGGAAGTGTAGCGGAGCACACGGGGCAACTGGGCTTCACACCATTGGTGGGAGCCTTGCCAACGGCTTAGAGTGTCTTGGCACCATAGCGTTTCGCCGTTTCGCGGGTTTCACTTCTTCAAGGCTGTGATGGGGTTGCTACACGAATGTCAAGCAGCGGGGCGTTCCTATAGTAATCAATGTGATGCAAAGGTAAGCAAAACTAAAAAGCAAGCAAAAAGGGGAACATGGGTGGCCTGTTCACATACATACCAAGGTAGAATTGCAACAGGGCTTCACAATAGAAGATCCTCTGAGGCTGGAATCAGCAATTGGGACAGGAGAAAGGGAAAGATTTATAGGAAGAATCAATGGAGCAGGTGATTAAGTAAGAAGATGAGGAACGCTTAATTGGTCGTTGAGACCAGCTGGAAATTCACTTGAAAGGAGTAAAATCCATTTGCAGTCAGCTTGTAAAAGGGCCCTTTGTAGATTTCGGTCAAGTTAATTTTAACCCTTTCCAAGCCATATACTGTAGCACAGCAGTTCTCGTTTGTGCCTGGAGGGCAGGGGGCAGGACCGGGGGTCCCATTGGCATTGGGGCCTGCAGCAGCGGAGATGGATTCTGAAGAGGATTTAGAAGGGTTAGCAGAAGGAGAGTTTCCCATCACTGGGCCTCCTTCTCCCACAGAAAGCTTGGCTTGGGATGAAGGTTGGCCTGACCCTTACGACGAGACAGATAACCAGGTGCAAACGGAAAGCAGTGATAGCGAAACTTATGAACGGCCAGGGGGGAGAGGTTCACAGGATCCTTTGAGTGAAAACATGGAAGAGAGCGGCTGGGAAGAATCTAGGGAGGAGAGCTCTCACGGAGATAGGGCAGCAGATGTTGGGAGGCAAGGCCGTGCTTTCGATAGGAGACAGGACATCGAGACTAGCAGGAGGGGCTGGTACCATAGCCTAGACAGGCCGAGGTCCGTCAGCAGAGATTGAGACGAAGCCCTAGAGCGTCGGGGACCTCGGCAGAAAGATTAAGTATAGGATCCGTAGGAACGGATCCTCAGTACTTCGGCCACGTCTCTTCTGAGCAGACGTGAAGCGAAGCTGGTCCACGGAGCTAGGTTGGCTAGGGGCTTACCAAGTCTTGTTTTGCATCTTGTACCTTGCCTTGTTCCTGAATCCGCATTGCTGTGTGGAGCCTTGCCAAGTCTTTTGGATACTTTACCAAGTTGTTTTGGACATTTGATTGCCCTTTGCCTTTGGATTTGCTTTTGCTATTTTTATGGACAATATACCTTTTGAACTGTTTTTATATTCAATAAAGTAGTTAGCCTTCAGTCCGTCTCTGTGTGTGTGATTAAGGGGCCGGTCAAGTCCGTGCATCGTGACAGTTGGCCGAAGTACTCCAAGAACCCCTTTTTTACATCATGGGGCGCCGCAGGAAGCGCGCAAAGAAAGTTGCCGCCATGGCTCATCTGACTGATGCCCAAGTGGCCGAGATGCAGCAAGAACTGGGAGAACTAAGGACCAGGGCCGGACGGCACCCCTCGGTGTCCGTGCCTGCACGATTCGGAGGCAATCCGGCTCAAGTCGAGGTGTTTATCGGCCAAGTGGACATGTACCTGGAGCTCCGGCCCAATGAGTTTGCCACGGATCGGGCCAAGGTGGGCTTTGTATACAACCTGATGGAAGGAACGGCAGCAGCGTGGGCGACTACGTTGATCCGGGCCAGATCCCCCCATGTGGCCACGTTGAGAGCCTTTCTGGATGCCATCAAGGCGACTTGGGGAGCCCCAGTGAATGCGGAGTTAGCTGAGCGAGATTTGGACCGGTTGTCGATGAGGGACATGTCCTTGTCCCAGTATATTTCCCGCTTCCGTGTGCTGGCTGCCCAGGTGGATTGGAACCCCTCTGCTCTTCGTTACCAGTACATCAAAGGGTTGTCATTGGAGATGCAACTAGAGATGTTGAGAGGGCATGGCCGTCCCGCAGACGTGGAGGCGGCATTTACCTTGAGCTTACGAGTGGAAGCGGGATTGCAGACCCGGAGGCGTTGGGATAAAGGTGCAGTGGAGAAGCCGGTGGCGCGGAAGGAGTCGGGGGCCGGCCAGTTCTTGCCCCGACAGTTTGCCCCGGCTCCCCAACTCTTGGATGAGCCGGGCCCATGCAGCTTGGGACTGTGCGCCCCAAAGGCGGATCCGGCGGAAAAAGCACGCCGTCAACGCCTAAACCTGTGTTGGTATTGCGGAGGAGCTGGACATTTTTCTAGAGAATGCCCCCAGAAGCCGTGTGGAAAGACTCCTCGGCCTCAGCCGCCCTTGAGGGGCTCCGGAGGTCGAGGAAGCAATCCAGGCAACGGGGAAGGGGCCGGCCGAGTGTAAGAGGGTTCGCTCACTCGGCCGACGTCGCTAACCTTCCCCCCGAACCCAAGACTGGACAATTGTTCCTAGTGATGGTCAGCCTCTGGTCGCCAGAGAAGGGGCCGATGATGGTCCATGCCATGATCGACTTAGGGGCCACCAACAACTTCATCGATGCCGACTACGCCAAGTCTGCCGGATTACAATTTTTTGATCTCCAAGAGCCAAAGGGTGTACAGACTATTGATGGGAGAACTCTGAAAGCAGGGGCTGTGACTGAATATACAGCCCCTACCAAAATGTGGACCAGCTCCCATAAAGAGGACATTTCCTTTCTTTTGACCAAGTTATCGGATTTCCCTATCGTCCTGGGCATTGTGTGGCTCACACTTCATGATCCCCAGATCTCCTGGGCCAAGAGACAGTTAGTTTTTTCTTCTGACCATTGCCAGAGCCACTGCATGACGGCCCGGGCTTGCCAGGCTCATGAGGTGGAAAACGTTGCCATGCTGCCCAAGAAATATGCCGGATTTTGGGATGTGTTCAGCGAGAAGGAGGCGGAACGTCTGCCTCCACACCGGCCCTATGATTGTGCCATTGAATTGGAACCGGGGGCCCCTATCCCGCGGGGGAAACTCTACCCTCTCTCGGAACCAGAGCAACAGGCTCTCCGAGAGTTCCTGGAGGAGAATCTTCGGAAGGGCTTCATTCGGCCTTCTCCGTCCCGGCCGGGCGCCCATCCTTTTGTCAAGAAGAAATCGGGGAACTGCGGCTCTGTAATGACTATCGGGAGCTCAACAAGATCACGATTCGGAACCGCTACCCCCTACCCCTGATCCCCGAGCTGTTGGAGCGGATGCGGGGAGCCAAGGTGTTCACTAAACTGGACTTGAGGGGTGCTTACAATCTTGTGCGGATTCGTCAGGGCGACGAATGGAAGACGGCGTTCCAGACCAAGTGGGGAAGTTTCGAATACCTGGTGATGGGATTCGGTTTGTGCAACGCCCCAGCCTGTTCCCAACATTTCATGAATGACATTTTCCGAGACCTGTTGGATCGTTATCTGGCAGTCTACCTGGACGACCTGCTGATTTTTTCTCCGGATCAGGCGACCCATGACCGCCATGTCAAGGAAGTGCTCCAGAGACTCAGAGCCCATGGGCTCTATGCCAAGCTGGGGAAATGTGCTTTTGATCTGCGAGAGGTGGACTTTCTGCGCTATCGTATCTCACCTACGGGCATTGCCATGGATGACACCAAGGTCCAAGCTGTGGCTGACTGGACGGCTCCGGCCAGCAAAAAAGACATTCAAAGATTCCTGGGCTTTGCCAACTACTACAGAAAGTTCATTCCTGACTTTGCCAAGTGGGCTGATCCTATCACCCAGTGCCTGTGGGGAAAGGTGCCGTTCGGTGGACACCGGAGGCGGACGTGGGTTTCCCGCAAGTTAAAGCAGCTGTTCACCACCCAGCCGCTTCTGCAGCATCCCAACCCCCGCACCCCTTTCATCGTGCAGGCTGATGCTTCAGATGTAGCAGTGGGAGCGATCCTGCTACAGCCGCAGGGGACGGACTTGTTACCCTGTGCCTACTACTCCCGGCAGCTGACGGCTCCGGAAAAGAACTATACCATTTGGGAGAAGGAGCTCCTGGCCATCAAGGTAGCCTTTGAAGTTTGGAGACATCTGCTTGAAGGGGCCAAATTCCCGGTGGAAGTTCACACCGACCACCGGAATTTGGAGCACTTGAAGACCCAGCGCAAATTGAACCAGAGGCAACAGAGATGGTCCCTGTTCTTTGAGAGATTCAATTTCCGCATCCACTATGTGACCCCCAAGCAGACCAATCAAGCCGACGCTTTGTCCCGGAAGCCGGAGTATGTTCGTGGCGGCGAAGGGCTTTCCGAGACGCGCTTGCTGAAAGCGGAGAACTTTGCGGCTGCTCGGGCGGCCCCTGTGAACCCCCCAGTGGCCCCGCCGGCCCCCGGGGACAAGCGACCACTGAGTGACCGGGTCCAGGCGCGCCAACGGGACGACCCTTGGGTGCAAGAGCAGCTGACCAAGGGGGTGCAAGCTCCTTTCCAGGTAAAGAACGGGGTGCTCTACCACCGCGACTCTGTCTATGTTTCCCCTGGGCCCGAGTGGGCGGACATTCTCAAACTTTGCCATGATAGCCGGGCCGCAGGACACTTTGGGCTGTTCAAGACCCTACAGTTGGTGCTACGGGATTTTTGGTGGCTTAAAGTGCGGAGGGATGTGGAGGACTATGTGGGCTCTTGCCCTGTGTGCCAGCGGGCAAAGAACCAGGGGGGCAAGCCGGCCGGTTTGCTCCAGCCGCTTCCGACCCCTTCCGCTCCCTGGAAGATGATTTCGGCCGATTTCATCACCGACCTGCCCTAGTCCAAGGGCTTCACCACGATCCTGGTCGTGGTGGACTGTTTCACCAAGATGGGACACTTCATTCCCTGTGTGGGGGTGCCTACTGCCAAAGAGACTGCTGATATGTTTGTGCACCATGTGATTCGGTTGCATGGACTTCCACAGAGTTTGGTGACGGACTGCGGCACCCAATTCACTTCCCAGTTCTGGAAGGCTGTCCAGAAGCTGCTGGGGATTGATGTTCGGATGTCCACGGCTCATTACCCCCAGTCCAACGGGCAAACCGAACGGGTTAACGCCACCTTGGAACAGTATCTGCGGTGTTATGTCAACTATCAGCAAAACAACTGGGCGTCCTTGTTGTCTTTGGCGGAGTTTGCCTACAACAATGCGACGCAGGAATCCATCAAAGAGACTCCTTTCTTTGCTAACTATGGACGCCATCCTCGGTTCTACCCTCCGGTAGACCCGTCTGGGGAAGTGCCGGCGGCGGAAGATTGGCTTCGGGAGCTCACTGCGCTCCAAGACTTGCTACGTACTCAATTGGACCAGGCTAAAGCGGATTACAAGCGGATGACTGATCAGCGGTGCCAGGAGGGCCCTGAGATCCTGGTGGGGGATAAAGTTTGGCTGTCTACCAAGAACCTGCCTACGCAGAGGCCTAGCCACAAGTTGGATGCGAGATTTCTGGGTCCTTACACAGTCTTGGAGAAGGTGGGGCCTGTTGCTTTCAAACTACAACTTCCAGCGGACATGAAGATCCACCCTGTGTTTCACCGTTCTTTGCTCCGCCTGGTGAAGGGGGTGCGGCCTGATGTGACGCAGCCGCCCCCTCCCCCTGTGATGCGCGACGGTGAGGAGGAGTTCGAGGTACAGGACATCCTGGATGCACGCATCAGATACCGGAAGCTGGAGTATTTGATTGACTGGAAAGGCTTTGGTCCGGAAGAGCGTTCCTGGACGCCGGCTCGCGATGTCCACGCCCCGAACATTGTTGCGAGGTTTCACCGCAAGTACCCTGACAAACCCAAGCCTCGCGGGCGGCCTCGGAGGGGCCCTGAGGGGGGGGGGATAGTGTAGCACAGCAGTTCTCGTTTGTGCCTGGGGGGCAGGGGACAGGACCGGGGGTCCCATTGGCATTGGGGCCTGCAGCAGCGGAGATGGATTCTGAAGAGGATTTAGAAGGGTTAGCAGAAGGAGAGTTTCCCATCACTGGGCCTCCTTCTCCCACAGAAAGCTTGGCTTGGGATGAAGGTTGGCCTGACCCTTACGACGAGACAGATAACCAGGTGCAAATGGAAAGCAGTGATAGCGAAACTTATGAACGGCCAGGGGGGAGAGGTTCACAGGATCCTTTGAGTGAAAACATGGAAGAGAGCGGCTGGGAAGAATCTAGGGAGGAGAGCTCTCACGGAGATAGGGCAGCAGATGTTGGGAGGCAAGGCCGTGCTTTTGATAGGAGACGGGACATCGAGACTAGCAGGAGGGGCTGGTACCATAGCCTAGACAGGCCGAGGTCCGTCAGCAGAGATTGGAGACGACGAAGCCTAGAGCGTCGGGGACCTCGGCAGAAAGATTAAGTATCGGATCCGTGGGAACGGATCCTCAGTACTTCGGCCACGTCTCTTCTGAGCAGATGTGAAGCGAAGCTGGTCCACGGAGCTAGGTTGGCTAGTGGCTTACCAAGTCTTGTTTTGCATCTTGTACCTTGCCTTGTTCCTGAATCCGCATTGCTGTGCGGAGCCTTGCCAAGTCTTTTGGATACTTTACCAAGTTGTTTTGGACATTTGATTGCCTTTTGCCTTTGGATTTGCTTTTGCTATTTTTATGGACAATATACCTTTTGAACTGTTTTTATATTCAATAAAGTAGTTAGCCTTCAGTCCGTCTCTGTGTGTGTGATTAAGGGGCCAGTCAGGTCCATGCATCGTGACATATACAGAGAAGGAGTCAGGGGAGTGTTTCTTTTCAAAAAAAATGAGTGTATAGTACAGAGTCCTGAGAATGGCACCGGATCCTGGATATATGTTCCAGAATTCTGGTTCTCAGCATCCTCGAAGATTCGCCCACATAATGATACCCACAAGGGATTTGTAAACAATACACTGTGCCAGACGTGGCGCATGTGATCTCATCATGAAGTTTAAGGTTTCTAAGAGTTGTTTTATTTTGAATAATGGTTGATTTGTTGATCTGCTGGCAAATGCTGCATCTGGCACATGGTTTTGTGCCAGGGTTTTGACACTGCTCTGGTCTGGTAGATTGAAAAGTGGATTTTATGAGCATGTCTTTGATGTTTTTAGTTCTTTTGTAGGCCAGTAGTGGAGGTTCTTGTAGGCCTGATATGGATGAGATCATGGGCCAGAATTTATTAACAATTTTGTGAATCTGGTTAGAGTGTTTTGTTAGTGTTAATGGCCAAATGACCCTATTGTTGGTAGGTTTGGGTGTAGTCTGAAGTAGAGTGTTCCTAGGTATATGATGGGCTTTGGATTTGCACTTATGTATAACGGATTCTGGGTAATGACGGACTCTTAGATTACTTTAAAGACGTGATATTTCTGATTCGTAATCTGATTGGAAGGATGAATTCCTTTTAACTCTAATGAATTGACTATAAGGGAGATTTTGTTTCAAGGAGAATGCATGGAAGCTACGATAATCGAGCAAAGAGTTTCTATCTGTTTTTTTTGCGGAAATTGCGGACTTTCAGCTGGTTGTTCTTGTTAAACACAGTAAGGTCTAGAAAGTTGACTGCTGTGGCGCTAGATTGTGTGGAGAAGCGAATGCTAGAGTGCCACGAGTTAAGCCATTTGCTTAAATTGGAGATATTAACGTCGTGGTGTAATACGATCATTACATCGTCTATATATCACCAGTAGCCGCGTATAAATTCTACCTTGGTATGTATGTGAACAGGCCACCCATGTTCCCCTTTTTGCTTGCTTTTTAGTTTTTCTTACCTTTGCATCACATTGATTACTATAGGAACGCCCCGCTGCTTGACATTCGTGTAGCAACCCCATCACAGCCCTGAAGAAGCGAAACCCGCGAAACGGCGAAACGCTATGGTGCCAAGACACTCTAAGCCGTTGGCAAGGCTCCCACCAATGGTGTGAAGCCCAGTTGCCCCGTGTGCTCCGCTACACTTCCTGGCAGAGGTTCCCTGCGATTACGAGGGAACCCCGCGCCATTCTTGCAACGAGATTTTCGTTTGCAGCAGCTTGCGACTTCTGTTTTACTTTACGGCTACTCAGCCTGCTGAATCCCGGGACCTCGCGGCTCCCTTTCCGTGTATCCCGCACTCTGAGTGAGTATTCACAGCGAAACCTGGACCCCCCAGTTCGTTTAGAGACCCTGGATGCAACAAAAGACTGTGTCCCACCTCCTGCGGAAGGTAAATAAACTTCCCTCAACCGGAGCAGGAGAAGCCGCGGCTTGGCTGCTTTGCATCCCCAGGAAAATCACCCAGCGGTTTGCACTCACTAACACACCCAGGGACACGTATATGTGCATTTAAATGTGATATGTGCCATGGATATGTTGATTTGATGTGTTATCTATTATATATGTATATATCCTATGCTTACATGTTTGTGTGACTGTATATTTCGTGCCCTGCATGTATATTAGCAGCTCTTGCTTCTAACCTTGTGCAATATAGAGTGCTCCAGTGTTGCACTCAGGTTACACCCTCACTGCATTTGTATTCAAGTGTGTTTTTGATAAACGTTTTGTATAATATCTAGTGGGTTTCTCCTTATTTACTTATGATATTTACTATGTGTATCATTCTAATGAATCACGTGGATATCTAGCTTCCACCCTCATATAGAGATTATAGTATTGCTCCTATAGAGGTTCAGTCACTCAGAACTTATTGCATGTTCTTTTTATTCAAGGTTTGCTTTTACTAGTTGCCCTTCTATGTCCCAGGTCCTCATCCCAGATCATCTGTTTTGAATTGAATTATATGAGGACCCTTCCAAACAGGGCCTTTATCCCTGGATCTCATCCCAGGTTTTCTGTTTATCCCAGATTATCTGGCACTGTGTGTGTGTGTGTGTGTGTGTGTGTGTTTGCACTTTCAAAATGAATATATGAATTTTTTCAGATTGCTGATAGGGGCGGATTGAAAGGAAGATATTATTGCTCTATTAAAGCAGCTCCATTGGTTGCCGATTTGCTTCTGGGCTCAATTCAAAGTACAGAGCCCATACGGTCCTGCCTATTTACCTGACCTCATCTCTCCTTATGAACCTGTTCAGGTCTTAAGATCAGCCAGAGAGGCCCTCCTATCAATCCCAGCTCCCTCACAAGTGTGGTTGTTGGGGACAAGGGGGAGGGCCTTCTCGGTAGTGGCACTTTGGAACACCCTCCCCAAGAAAATTAGACAAGCATCCACTCTCTTAATTTTCAGGAAGGATTTAAAAAAC
Organism: Anolis apletophallus; assembly: GCA_030556195.1. Classification (NCBI taxonomy): domain Eukaryota; kingdom Metazoa; phylum Chordata; class Lepidosauria; order Squamata; family Anolidae; genus Anolis; species Anolis apletophallus. The sequence goes on along the minus strand of JARBWK010000002.1, from coordinate 65,789,508 downwards.
GTGGCTATTTAAGCAGGCTTTTGAAAATGACTAAGAGCATCAACCACCTAAGTGGACAGGACTTTGAAAAGCTGTTAGAACTATAATTCATCATGCTGGATATCCCGATAACAGGAACTGGTTTGTTTTACATGGTGTTTATATTTCTACTGTTTTTAGGTGGAAAAATAGTTTTTAAACTAATTATTTATTAATGCTCATACTATTGTGTTATTTTGTTACATTAAGTGGTATGTGATTATTGTTTGTGTTATACTATTTACTGTATGTGTTTGTTTGCTGTAAGACAACCCAAGTCCCTTTAGGGAGTGGAGACAAGATACAAATAAAGCTTAATAATAATAACACTTGTAAAATATATAATAAAGATAAAGGTTTCCCCTTGACATTAAGTCTAGTCATGTCAGACTCTGGGGGGTGGTGCTTACCTCCATTTCTAAGCCAAAGAGCCGGCGTTGTCCGCAGACACCTCCAAGGTCATGTAGCCAGCATGACTGCATGGAGCGCTATTACCTTCCCACATGGTACCTACTGATCTACTCATACTTGCATGTTTTTGAACTGCTGGTTGGCAGGAGCTGGGGCAAACAGCAGGAGCTAACGCCGCTCCCCAGATTTGCTGACCAATGCTTTTGGTCAGCAGTATAACCCGCTGCACCACCAGGTGTCCATTATTATATTACTATTATATATTATTATATTGTATTATTATTAGTATTATATTGTATGACATTATAATATTATCAATATGATATGCATAGACAATATATTATATTATTAGCACAGCATAATACTAGTATTATATATTACTACACTATACTATACCACTACAATGCAACATTATTAGTAATATGACATGTAATACATAATATACAATTGTACTCTATTAATGTATTGTAGTATATTAACACTAATATAAAATAATAATAAAATGGCAACTAAAAGTATTATTATACATAATAAATAATATGACTCATACAAAATAATATATTTATTATAATACTAATATAAAATTATATACTGTATATTCATAAAATACTATAATAATAATTAATATGATTCATATGAAATTATATATATAATACTAATATAAAATAGAATAATATAATGACAACAAAAATATGAAATATATATACACACACATACAATAATATAATGATAATAAATATGACTCCTATCAAATGAAATAATATATTTATACTAGTAATATACTAGTAATACTATAATATAATATAATATAATGGCAACAAAATAATATAAAATAATAATATATACATATTCATACAATACTATAAGAATAAGTAATAATATGACTCATAAAATAAAATTATATATAAAATAAAATAGTAATATAAAATAATATATAATAATATAACAACAAAATTATATATATATAATAGTAATATAAAATAATATATAATATAGCAACAAAATTATACACACACACACACACTAGCTGTACCCAGCACGCGTTGCTGTGCCCTATTTAGGAGATGCGAGAAAGTCTGAGTATGTAAGGGTTGGAAATGATGTTACTTATGTTCTTGGTGGGGACATGGCTGTGTCGTTGTGGGTTGTTCTGGTGGGTGGGATGTTGAAGTCCTGTGGAGTTGTCGGTGTGTGGTGTTGTTGTCAGGTATCTGTGGGGTTTATTTTGTGTGTGTTGTGGTGACATAGTTGTCTCAGTCTGGCTGTGTGCTGGTTGTGATGTGGAGGGGGTGTGGCTTTTGCCAGTGGTGTTTGTTGTGAATTTTGGTTGGGTTGGGTTTTTGTGTTGCAGGATTGTTAGTTTGTTTTTGTGGGTTTTGGAAGTTTGTGTTATTCTGACGGTATGTATTGGTCAGTGGTGCCTGTGTCCCTGGTGCCCTATTGTTAGTGTTAGTGTTATGTCCTCCTGGTAGTTGTTATGTGCTCCTGTGTTAGTTGGTTGTACTGTGGAGGTTTCTGTTTAGCAGTGGTATGTATGCATTGTGTATGAGTTGTGTAGTGGGTCTGTAGAGGTAGGCATCACGAGTTGTGTGGCTGTCATGTTGTGGGTGTGGTGTTTGTTAAGTGAGTGTCTTTTGTTGTGGGTGTCTTTTGTCCTGTGAGTGGTATGTATGTGCTCTGTGCACATAGTTGTGTATCTTCTGCACATTGGTGTTGTGTGGTATTTTGTGGTATTTTGTGCTGGCTTGGTCTTTTGGATTGTGTTTCATGAATGTGGTTGTGAGAGTTGTAGTGTCTGGAGGAGTGTGTGGTGTTTTTTGTTGATTTTGTTGTTGTGATTGTGTGGCTGGTCATACTGTGGTCAGTGGTTTGTGGTGATTACCAGTGGTTAGTTTTTGTGGTTTGGCCAGTGTGGGCGAGGCTGAAGGAGCCTGTCCTTTTGGCACTGCGTGTCCTCGGCAGTCCGACTGGCTGTGGTGTGTGGGATGCTGCCCTGAAGTGGTTTGTTTTTGCGGCAGTTATTTTGGAGAAATTGCCACGCGCAGGGGGCGGGGGGGCGGGGCCAGGCCTGGGGAAAAGGGTGGAGTGGTTTTGGGGATGGCAGGGGGTGGGGCCTGGCCAGGGGAAGGGGGTGGAGTGGTTGTGGGAATGGCAGGGGCAGGGCCAGGCCGGGGGAAGGGGGTGGAGTGGTTGTGGGGATGGCAGGGGACGTGGCCTCCACTGGGAAGCGGCGCCGGCATTTTGTGTGGGCCGATGTCGGCCAATGGGATTTGCTGGCGGCGGAGGACGCTGGGAAATGTAGGTTTTTTTTCTTTTTAAAAAATGTAGGCTTTTTCATCGGTGTTTTGGGGGCCTTCTAGGTTTTTTGGGGGGAAGTTTCTTTGCTAAAAACCTTCCTTGCCTGAGGCCTATTTTTGTTGCCAAGTTTGGTGTCTCTGCCTTGGAAGGTTTCTCTGCCTATGGCAGTCTTTCGATGACTGGTCCTCCTATATATATATATATATATATATATATATATATATATATATATATATATAAATACAAACACACACACATACACACACACACACAATGATAATAATAGGAAAGCAATGGGAAGCAGGAGCATCCTGCTGGGAAGGAAGCAGCCCATCTCCGGAGACCCTGAGCAGAGCCTCCTTCCGGAAGCATCGTTGAATAATTCCTCGGAGCGGAGGGCGCCTGGGAGGGAAGGAGGCGCAGAGACCCCGATCCTGCGGCTCCTGCAAAAGGCAGGGGAGGGAAGGGAGGGAAGGCCTTGCTCTTGGGCTTGGAGGCGCCCGGTGGGGCATGGCCATGCTAGGGAGACCCGGGCGGGGAGAGCAGAGCAGGGAAGAGGAGGGGGGCCACCGCGCTTCCCCTCAACACCGCCGCCTCCTCCTCTGCAGACCCAGGGATCTCGCCCTCGCTGCCGCGCCTGATGTCACCCGGCCCCGCAGGTTGGTTAAGGGACTCGGAGGGTGCCAAATCACGGACTCTTTTCGGTGGCGGTGAGGGCGAGATCCCTGGGTCTGCAGAGGAGGCGGTGAGGGGGAGCGGGGCTCCTCTCCCAGTGGCGGGAGGCAATGGTGTCAGGTGGAGGCAGGGGCCTGGGCTCGGGGCAGCAGAGAGAGTGGCGGGGGCACCCCCGGGAGGTGACACCCCTTGGCGCCCCGTGTGGGAGGATGCTCGGGAGCAGGCAGCGCCTCAGCCTGAGTCCCCGCTGCTTTCCCTGCCTTCTCCTTGCAAGGAGGGCGGCCTTGGCAGCAGAGGCTCCGGCCCCAGTCCTCCCTCCCTCCTCAAACCGCCACACGCACGGAAGCGCTGAAGTGGAAGGAAGGGAAGGTGCCTAGCCGGCCCAGCACGCAGCGCTCTGGGTTGTATGGCGCTTCGCGCGCATGTGCAGAAGCGGCCGAAGACCGTTATTTTTTTAAAGAAAATAAAATATTTTTAAAAAAATTAAAAAAGTATTTTTTTTAATTTAAAAAATATTTTTAAAATTTTTAAAATGTTTTTTTAAATTAAAAAGTATTTTTTTAAATTAAAAAAATTTTAAAAAATTGTTTTTAATTGGGGGGGTCCGGATTTGCCCCCCCCCCAGTGGCTGCCGATCTAGGCCATGGCCTAGGGTGGCCTTATGGATGATCCGGGCCTGGGTCCAGGTCTCACTTACATAGGTTACTACAGGGAATATGTAGTTTATACAAAAACATATGTTCTATAAATTGGAATAAAGTGAATAAAGGAATAAAGTTAAAAGAATTACAGTAGTTCTATTCCTGAAAGGCCTCCAACAATCTCCAGGGTAATAAGTGGCAGTGGGATTGGGGGAAGATTAGCCTTACAGCATTAAATTATTAGTACAGTGTTCCCTCACTTATTGCTGGGGTTAGGTTCCAGGACCTCCCGCAATAAATGAAAAACCGCGATAGAGGGATACTCTATTTATTTTAATATTTATACATTATTTTAGTAGTTATACACTATTTTAAGTCTTTATAAACTTAAAATAAAGTGAAGGAAAGGCCCTTCAAGGCTGGAGGGAGGGAGGGAGGACCAGGGAGGGAAAGCACCTTGGAGAGCGGCTGCAGCAAAACCCCACAAAACAGACAAAATACCCTGACATATATTTTAAATTAATATTTTTAGAAATCAGCGAAACAGCGAGTCCACAATAAGTAAACCACGAAGTAGCAAGGGAACACTGTAATTCAGAAAGGACCACAGATTGTTGAGGAGCTCTTGATAAGTGAAGAAATTATTGCATTCCAGACATCACATTTTCCCATTCTTCTTCCCTCGCTTTCCATGTTCTGACCTTCAATAGCTTCCAGGCCTTTGGTTCTACTCATAGACTTTGCTTCTTCTTTTCTGCAGAAATTCATGATACAGTTGGGAAATTATTTCACCTAGCACCATTGTGACTCATTCCCACCAATCCAAATCCTTCTTCTCATAAAGTTCTATTCTACTGGATTGGACAGAGGGAGACCAATTGGAATGACATAGAACTAATTCACACATTTAAATTTATAATTATCTTCACCATTAATCAGAAAACCTAGTTAATCAAATTTGGGAAAATCTAAGAAATTAATTGTATTATTCTACTTGTACAGTAAATAAACTTTGCAGCCATGGGGGGGGGGACCTTTTTCTACTGTACAGCCTAACTAACCTTTACCAAATTAAATTAAGAAATGTATTTTTAAGTACATCAAATCTTTTAAATGGACAATAGCAATTATTAGTTAAAAGGTATCATGTCAAGCAATTGAGTGATTGATTTATTGAATGAGAGGATTTGTACACCATTCTTTTGTCAGAGTTCTTACAAATGGTTAATTTGCCTTTTTCTTACTTTTTGCAGAATAACTTGTGCAGTCTTTCAGAAGAAAGCCTCACTTTATGTCGTCAAGGCTTCTGACTTTACTCTATTTGACCTTCTTTTAAATGATCTAGGATTATGTTAAAGAATCATCCCCAACATGTATTAGTGGAGCAATGCCAAATGAGGAGAAGGTAACAGCTGGGGCTCTCAATTTTAGCTCTGATCCTGTTTATTTCTATTAATGGCTTGGATGAAAGCATAATGAGAGTGTTAATCAGATTTGCAGAGGGTAGAGAAGAGGCCTGAGTGAAGAGCTTTGCAACTAAGATTATGATTAAAAATTAGTAATTAGTTGGAAAAACTAAGAACAATTAACACCTTTCCCATTGATAAAACAGCTTCCATCTGCTTCCTGGGAGAGATTTGGGAAGGAATGATTCCCTTTGCAACCAGCAGTTTTGCAGAAGCTCTACAAATCTGCTCTAGAGGTTTAAAGGCAAATTAGTTGAAGGCTGTATGGATGAACCTCCCAGTAGTCAAATACAGGAGGTAAGATTGGCGTGTTGCATTATAAAAATCCTGAATGTAAGAGGCATCTAGCAGCAAAGAGCTGAACAAGCTGGATTTGGATGTGACCGAGTTGTATTTCTGCTTTCTTCCGAACTAGAATTTTCTCTGATGCCTGGAGGAAAAGGCTGATGACCTTCCAGCCCATGAACTTATGAGTCAAATGAAACAGTGTTTGGAGACAAGCAGCTGCTTGCATGCTGGGATGCTTGTCTCCAGCCAAAGCCACTGATCTTTTTCTGATGGAAACCACCTTGGGAGGGGCTGGGATGTTGTCTCCAGCCAATGAGTGGAAACCACCTTGGGAGGGGCGGGGTTTCGGCATGGCAGCCCTTGCCCTTTAAAAAGGGAACTGAACTGAACTGAACTTTATTATTTATGAGTCGCCCTCCACATTTGTGCTCCGGGCGACTTACACAACTAGCGATTAAAATATTAAAAATATTAAAATTTTAAATGGTTAAAATACTAAAATATCAGACTCGGTGAATTCCGAGTCGCTGGTTCCGTGTTATGCGTAGGCTTTCCTGAATAGCCATGTCTTAAGTGCCGCCAAGAACTGGGGCAGGTCGAGGGAGCCTCTTTGGTCTGGCGGCAGAGTTCCATAGGACGGGGGCCACAACAGAGAAGGATCTCTGTCTCGTGGACTCCAAGTGAGCCTCTCTCGGACCCAGGACACAGAGGAGGTTCTCGTTTGCTGGCCGTGGTGCTCTTGGGTGGGCAGGTAGGATCAAGCAGTCTTTTAAGTATGAAGGGCCCCAGCCCCGCAGGGCCTTGAAAGTCAAGGTCAGGGTCTTATAGAGGACTCTGTATTCGACCGGCAGCCAGTGCAAACACTGCAGGGATGGTGTGATGTGGCATCTCATTGGTGTTTTTGTGAGGAGCCTGGCGGCAGCATTCTGCACAATCTGGATCTTGCGGGTTAGTGACTGAGGCAGACCCACATATAAGGCGTTGCAGTAATCCAGCCTTGATGTAACTGTGGCGTGGATTACTGTAGCTAATGCCTCCGTTGGAAGGTAGGGCGCCAGTTGCCTCGCTTGGCGTAGATGGAAGAAGGCCCTTTTGCTCGTGGAGGCAATCTGGGCCTCCATCGACATCTTAGAGTCCAGGATGACACCGAGGCTCTTCACCGAGGGGGATGGGGTCAGCGGTTCCCCTTCGAAGGGGGGCAATGAGTAGACTGGTTCTAATGGACGGCCCGGAAGCATGTGCCTCATGGGCTCATTGCGAGTCGGGGACGCGAAGGCAGAGGGACTTGGGCAGGCTGCTTGGGTGGGAACGCTTTTCAAAGGAAGGACAGGGTTGGGATGAAACAAATAATTTCCTCGGGGAACCACTCAAAATATCGCTAAGTAGCCCCCTTTGTCTGTTTTGGGTTACACATTGTAGTTTTTGAAACTAGAAAACAATTTTAAAGGGCTTTTTTTCTCCTGGAGTTTGACTTCTGTGCTTTGGAAAATCAGAATTCCCTTTTGCTGATAATGATTCTCTTCCTAAAGCAGGGAAAACAACTTTAAAGGGCTTTTTTTCCTCCTGGGGTTTGACTTCTGTGTTTTGGAAAATCAGAATTCCCCTTTGCTGCTAATAATTTCTTTGGGAAAACACACAAAAGTTTGGAGGCCCCTTTGTCTGCCTGGGGTTACATGTTGTACTTTAGAAAACTAGAAATCTAGTAATCTAATATTTTCCTTGGGGAAACAACACAAAAAAAGTTTGGAGGCCCCTTTCCTCTGCTTGGACTTACACGTGGTACTTTGGGAAACTAGATATCTACTAATCCAATCATTTCCTTGGGAATCAACACAATAACACTGTGAAAGGCCCCTTTCCTCTCCTCGGGCTTACACGTTGTACTTTGGGAAACTAGATATCTACTAATCCAATCATTTCTTTGGGAATCAACACAATAACACTTTAGAAGGCCCCTTTCATCTCCTCGGGCTTACACATGGTACTTTGGGAAACAAGAAATCTACTAATCCATTCCTTTTCTTGGGAATCAACACAATAATACTTTGGAAGGCTCCTTTCCTCTCCTTGGGCTTACATGTGGTATTTTTGGGAAACTAGAAATCTACTAATCCAATCCTTTTCTTGGGAATAAACACAATAAAACTGTGGAAAGCCCCTTTCCTCTCCTTGGGCTTACAATGGAAACGGTCAATTCTCAAGTGATTCTTCCCTCCTGATCTTTGAGGGTTGGGGCGGTGGGGTGTTACGCTGGCCAACGGTGGAAACAAGCAAATGTAATAAATTACTTTAATGTTATGAGATAGATTTAATTTTGTCATATTCAGAGAGGTGTGCCCTAGACAAATATGCAAAACAGAGATAGATTTAAAATTTCCCAAAGAATCCTGGAGGCAGCACATTTCTTCTTGTAATATTCCTTATTAGATTACTGAAATTACTTTTAAAAATTGTCAAGGACCCAGGGATCTTCTAAACACATTGAAAGTTAGTAAGCTGACAGATGAGAATGTTTTCTACCACTGTGGCAAGTTTTGTCAGCAGCGGTCTAAAATGAGGGAAAATGAATCCCCCAAGTTTTGCCTGTCCCTTTTGCAGGTTTTCGCGCATTGCCCAATTGCGCCCACCATTAACAAAGCAATTTGGAAATTTCGGAAAATTCCGACCTTTTTATTTTTTGGAAAATTTCGGAAATCATTTCAAAATCGAATCACCAGCGCCCCCTACATCTGAAACGAGTTTTGAACCATTTTTTTCTTGATCAGACAAGCCTATTGGTTAGTATGTCAAGAGTGGGTTGTTTTTCCCCTGCAGGGATGGATGATGGGTGAGAGTCACTGAGGTATAGGAGGGGTAGGTACTCGCATTTCCTAACTGAGGAAGAATTGAGGCAAAGGTCCTTTTTTATTGTTATGACTCATAAAATATTGGAAAAGATTCTGTTCATTTACTCTGTGTTTCACTTAATGGATTACTTGCACTTTAACGAGACTTTGCTAAGATGGAAAAAAAACCCTGCATTTAAAAATGACTTTATTATCCATTTATAAAATCCAGTCCCAATTCAGTCATCCTGAGAACACTGTGTACATTGACCTGGCTGCTTTGCATTCCGGACTGTCCTCAACGCACTTTATTATAATTATGAACCCTACTTAGGTACTCATAGAACAGGATGTGATGACAAGAGTCAACCTGGCTATACACTTGGATTTAAAGTTAAAGCACTGGGGATTTTATTATATCTTGTAAGTGAATGAATACTCTGAATTCTCCAGGGTTTACCATAATTACAAACTGAGTTAGATTTCACTGTGAACAGTGGAAAACCATGTCTCCCTTTTCTCAGGATGGGTTTCATTCTTTTTCAAAAATATATTATACTACTAACCACAATGATGTGGTCTTCTAGTTTTTGACTCCCACCACATAAGTAAGTAATTAGGTACCTCTTGTAAAGTTTCTGTATCTTGGCTGAAGTATCTCATTGTTTGCAGGTAAAACAGAGGGATCAGTATGATTAAATGCTAAAATGCAGGAAGGCTTTAATCTTCGGTTACTTAAGAAGATATATACACACACAGCTATATAAACAATAAACAAACACTTTCTCTATCGCACCTCCTCTGGCCTCCATCCACTCTCTGCAGCAGCTACACAGCCTATATCAGTGATTCCCAACCTGTGGTCTGTAGACCATTAGTGGTCCGCAAGAACGAAAATATGGTCCGTGGCCTCACCATTACTACACTGTTGCCTTGAAACTATGTGGCAGTGAGAGTAACTGGTCTTGAGAAACCCTCTTATGGTGCTACGGCAATGGGGATGTTGGGAGTGGAGAGGCTGACTACCCACATCAGCTCTAGATTATTAAATATGTTTTTTGTGGACAAGCAGGTGGTGACTACTGGATGACATATGTTCTGAGCTGATGTGATGTATCCAATGCAATTTTCTGAATCATCACCCCAAATAACCAAACTGAATCTAAAGTTGACCAAAAACTGATTTGTAACCCTTTTGGCACTAATGTTGGAGCCACCCACCCACCTTCACATTCCCCTTTGCGCTAAAAGGGCACTTCTTCTCCTTTAAGTCCCAAGTGCAAGGATGGAGTGATTTTCATTCAGCACACGGCTAGAGAGGGAAAAGGTCTAGCTCCCACTGGCTCCATGCTGTGTTCAAAGTAAGATTCCATCACAGCAGGCCTGTAATTAATTTATATAAAAACAAACACACCAGAACTACATGCCACACAATAATTCTAATGTGTAGTTTGCCCCCCCCCCTTTGGAAGCCTGCTTGCTGTGGCAGCCTCCTCCTTGTAGCCCATTCCTACTAGGGACTCAGTTGCAAAGAGGAGGAGCTCACAAAGACATCAGGAAAGAGAGGGAAGGACCCTCCACGTCACACCAACCTGCTAGTTTTGGCAGCCTCCTTGGTTCAGCAGTCTTTGCTTCCTTGCAACGAAGCCTCCAGTAGGAATGGAGTTTCAAGAAGGAGGCTGATGCAGCCAGTGGATCAGGGAACAGTGGTGGTTTCCCCTTCTCCTTCCAGCTCACTTTGGTGGCCTCCTGGCTTTGGTGGCCTTTTCTTTCAACTGAGGCCTGGTTTCTTGTTTTATTCACCAGCAAATATATTGCAAAGTTTGAGGGGGAGGGATGTTAAATTAGGGTACACACTAAACTTGATGGTGGACTTCACCTGAGTGAATACGGTACATTGCTATATCCCTTCAGCCAGGCCTGCTGGGGTCCTTGAGAGATCTTAATGGATGGTGTAATAATTTCATGCATTCATAAAGATACAGCTAGATGCTTCTTCTATTTTCCCCCACCCAACTCACCCACATGAAAGATGAACTGGCTGAGTAGGTTGCAACAACTCTAGAATAAGTCAGCAGGAGGTAGTGAATGGTCAATTGTGTAGTAGCTCTGCATACGGAATGATGGCACTATGATGGACCATGAAAGACTGTAACTTATATTTGTTATTGTTACTGTTATTTTTGAAAGAAGTCCCCTTCAGTGTCCATAGACTTTATTGCATGAACCCACTATTCCAATAGAGTTGCATTATCGTTGATATCAAGGTAGGTAACAGAAACATTATGGGATTGGAAGCTATTGATGGGTCTTACCTGTTACTAGCTAAAGATGGGAGAATCACGAGAGGTAGGCAAACTGGCAGCAGGACGCATACAGCATTGTTTGATAGCAGTGGAACTATCTGCTGCAGAGTGTGGTGGAAGCTTTCTTGGACAGCTGGATGGCCATCTGTTGGAGGTGCTTTGATTGTGCTTTTCTTGCATGGGAGGGGGTTGGGCTAGATGGCCCATGTATATCTTCCAACTCAATTATCTGATAATTATATGACTTTATGATAGGGACCATCACCAAAGCTTCAAAACTGGCTTTCTTGCCTCATGTGAAAAGATCTCAGGTGTCCAAAAAACAAATATGCAAACAACACATGAATTGGGGTGTTGTGGGGTTCCTGGGTTGTATGTCTGAGTTCTAGCAATGTTTTCTCGTGATGTTTTGGCTGCATCTGTGGCTGGCATCTTCAGAAATGCCAGCCACAGATGCAAGCAAAATGTCAAGATAAAATGTTGTTAGAACAAGTTCACATAGCCCGGAAACCACACAACACCTCAGTTTCCAGCTGTGAAAGCCTTCGACAGCACATGGATTCCAACTATTATTATTATTTATTTATTAACTTCGATTTAGTATACCGCTCACTCCGGAGCTCAGAGCGGTTTACAAAGAAGCAAAAACACCGAGAAATAAAACAATTAAGCAGTTAAAAACATATTACACATCACAACAGATTAAAACATATTAAGAGCACAACCCTCAGCAAAGGCTGGGGGGACGGGATAAAAAACCTGGGGGGACGGGATAAAAAACTATGTCACCTTCTGTTTGCAATGGTTACTTTGCCTTTAAATGCATGGTTACTGGTTACTTTGGTTACTTTGCCTTTAAATGCATGAGATAGTACGGTGATCTCTTGCTCATGAGTGGTTCTTGCATACTATAAGTTTCTCCTTACAATCTTCTAACACTGGGGTGATGCCCTTTTCTTGGGGGTTAGAAATGTACAGCAGAGTTCACATTTTGCATTAGAAAATAGCCAGATAATCTCTTGGAAGCATTTGCCACTTTGTTCCTCAGAGACTGGCACCTTCTCAGCACCCAAGGTCTCTGTGCTTGCATAGGGAGCAGAAGAATAAGTAGCCAGCTGTTGAGTTTGGCTTCTGCAGCTTCCTCCTCACAGTGCTATTCTATAAATCAATATATAATGAGTTCACTAAAGTAGGCAAAAGATTTTGCTCAGTTGAAAAAAGCACAGCAGGCTTGGAGACGATGGAGTAAGTGGAAACTTTGCTATAAAAATCCTTATTATCCTACATCTCAGCTTCCTCCAGGATTTTTGTAACCTTTTCAAGCAAAGAAAGATGCAAATAATATAGACATTATGAACGTATAATTAGAATACCAAAGTGTGTCTCCAACTGCTGTTGAAGGCATATCAGAGAATAAGAACTTTTTAAAGCTTAATCATTCTAAGCACAGATGATTCATAATATAGTAAGCTGCTCCAATGGATATCTAGCCCAACCCTGTGCTAGTGTAGGAATCCAAAGTTATCTCAGTCTGACCTGTGGCCACTTTAAAAAGCTCCAGTGAAGAATATGCCACCACATTCCAGTGTACTCTGTTCCAAAATGTACTGACTATCAAGAAGTTCTTCAAGTTTTTGTAAGATAAATCCATTAGTTTGAATTGGTTTTCTTATTGGAATTCATTGGCTCAAGTCCTAACCTCTGAAACACCAGAAAAAGAATTGCTCTACCTTCTACCAGGCAGTCTCTCAGATATATGAAGATGATTTCCATATCACTTTTGAGTTTTCTCTGAGGCTGGGAGGTTGGGCCTCAAGAGGTGAGAGTAAGGTCATTGTTGAGGTACTGGAGTTTTACCAGGGAAGAGGGAGGAATATGGAAAGGAAGCAGATAATGGGCTGATTTGAGGGGTTTCCTCAGAATCACAGTTTGTCACTTTGATTTTCACCTTCTGCTCCTTGGAAAAGTGGTTTCCACCCTGGTGTTCCTTCAGTTTAGTCAACAGATAATAGTCACTGGGTGTGAGATCAGGGCTGCGAGAAGGGTGGCTTAAAATAGCCCAACCAAATGAAGTCAACAACTCTTGTGTTGCATGAGCAGTGTGCAGACGTGAAGGAAACAGACTCCCGCCATCAGGATCCCAAGACATTTGTTTTGGATGGCTCTGCAAAGTTTCTTTGTGGCTTCACAATATCTTGGAGCATTGATTGTTTCACCTCTTTCCAAAAAATCAATGAGTAGAACCCCTTTTCTGTCCCAAAACATTGACACCATGATTTTTCTAACAATGAATCGCAGTGGCGTTCATGCACTAAGCATTTAGGTAGCATATTACAGTGCAAACTTTGCACTTGATGGAAAACAGAATGAGGACTCTCTAACCTTCACCACAATGTCAGTTGATGAACTACTGATGAGTGTCACTGATCGTTTGCTTCCACTGGCTTCCCGCTACATGACAGTGATGCCAGCTTCCCCTGCGAAAATTATGTACCTTGTAACCTTACTTTCTGGATAACCATTGTAATATAATATAAGATAATATAATATAAACATTTATTGAGGCTCCATGAGAAACGTTTGCGTCAAAAAGGGCTCCGCAGTTGAAAAAGCTTGAGAACCCCTGATCTAACCAGTTTGGTACCAACTATGTGTTTTATTAATGTTTTAATTTATTTGATTTGACTTTATGTTGAAGACTAGAAAACATTTTTATTATTACTACACATGTTTTTGTAGCAAGACAGCGTATACATTAAACAAACAGCATCTTAAAGCTTACGCTTCAATAGACACTTTGGTTGTTTTAACGTTCCACATTCTTTTTGCTTCAAGACACTATCACAGCTTCTGAACAAGAAAATTACAACTTAAATACTGTATAAATGTAATTTTCAGGTTGGCAATAGATTTTTCTATAGCAGAAACAAATTAAAATTGCTTCCAAATGCAAGGAAACTGAACTACGAAAGTACACTACAATGTCAGCAAGTTAATGGGCTCTGTCTCTTCTAGCCTCTTGGGCTTCTTGTTTCATTGGAAGGACTATTGAGGAGAAGGAGATGCAATAGAGAAGAACAAAAGCACTCTGAGATGAAAGGAAATTAATTATGTTGGATTAGGTACCAGCCAAATCGAGACAAATATCTCTGCTTCCGGCTAGAAGAATGGGTACTACTGGCCTCGAATAAGGAACCAGTAATTGTATTCCTAGTAAAATAAAAGGGTGGTGATGATAATGTCTCTGCTAAACAGATCAATATAATGTTTGAGAAGGCACAACTCATTAAAAAGGCAATAATGCAAGGTAAAGTAGAAGGCAGAAGGAAAAAAAGGAAGGATGTGGATAGATTCAATCAAGGAAGCAACAGCCCTGTGCTTGGAAAAAACATTGATAACAGACTGAGATAAAGGTCTCAGAATCATAAAGTTAACATTGGTCAAAGTCAACATGACAGCAATTAACAGTAATAAACATCTGCATGAAGATGGTGGCGCTGCCTCACAGAATTTAATAGGGTTATCTAGAAATCTTTTAGAACATTAAACATTCAGTATTTAATTTTTCAAGATGTGCTTTGGAGAGATGGGGAGGAAGGAAAGAAATCCTATGACAAAACTGCAAAGAAATACACTTCATGTTCAAAGCTTATATTGATATCAAGTTGACTTATTTATTTATTATGTCGGGAGTGAACCAAACAGTTGTATTGTATTTTTTTTAAAAAAACACAAAGTTTGCAAACTCGGCATTCTATTAAATGTCCTTTGACCAGTAGCTGGCCAATTGGAGTGCCTCTGGTGTTGCTATAAGAACGTCCTCCTCAAGTTGCATTGTAGTAGGTGGTCTGTGGTTTGCTCTTCTCCACACTCACATGTCGTGGATTCCACTTTGGGGCTATGAAGAGGAATCAAGTTGATGGCAATTAACAACAACAAATAATAATAAATTTGATCATTTCAATACATACACTGCAATGACACACATAATGTGTTTCATTTCTAAAGTGTTTCGGAAAAATAGTGAACATTTCATTACTATTACTTTTTCATGATAGTAATTACTTTGCTTCCTTGTACTAAAAATTGAACTGACTATGGGAGGCTTCCAAGATTTACAAAATGCAAATGAAAAAGTATTGGGTAAGTTTTGGTTCTTAAGATTTTGGCACAGGCCATGCCCACATGTCAGATATCACCTTGTAAGTATGAATTTAATGAATTTGATCTGACTTATGAGGATTAATTAAATAATTGCACCCCCTAGTGCTTACAATCCACTTTGGCTGATATGCCAGCTGTGCATCTTCTTTGGAGGGCATAAAGATGGTAGTACATACTTTAGCCTACCTCTGTACAGCGTCCAGAAACTTCAATTAGTTAAGAATATGGTAGTGAGACTTGTTACAGCACTATCCAGGAGTGAGCAAACAACACGTATACCACACTCATTCCACTGGCTGCCAATTAGTTTTCAGGCAAAGTACAAAGCCCTACATGGTTTGGGTCCAGGTTAACTACACGATTACCTTTCCCCATACAATCCACCCAAGAGACTTATGGTCCTGGGGGTGGGGGCACTACTCTAGTCAGACATAACTTGACTGGCAACCATCACCCAAATGACCTTTTCATCAGTCACCCATAGATTGCGGAATGATCTGCCAGAAGAACTTTGACAGCTAAACCAACTTCAGAATTTAAGACATAACTTACGACCTACAGTATATTTTTGGCAGGCCTAGCCAGTAAATTTTCACTTGTGAATTTAAACCAAATTTTATTGGTGAATTTTAATTTGCATTTTACCTGTGTAAATTTGTTGTTTGTGTTTTATTTGTATTTTGTTTTGACTTGCTGTTTTAACAATGTTGTACTCTGCCTATCCAGAAAGATTGCTGAAGAACAAAGCTTCTCAGAGAAAGGGATCATTTGTGATGCAAGTCCAAGATGATTTCAAAAGCTGAACAAGAGGTTCATCCGAGCACAAAATGTTCTAGAAATACAGGATGGAGAAGGGTAATGGCCACATCTACAAGTCTTTTAACTTGCAAGTGCTCGACTGCACATGCCATCACAATGGCAGGGTCAGCAACAGTCTTGGCAATTCCTGCTGCTCTTAAACTTAGAAAAGGTTTAAGGAAATGTTTGCGCTGTTTCCTTCTGGAAAGCTTCTGTGATGAAACACATATCTGAACTTGTACAATAGTACAAAATAGAGTGTTCAGTATAATGCTTTATGCTACCTTAAAACAATAACAGACAGTATGTAAATTCAAGGCTGCATATCTTACAAACCAGTACTTGAGATTCTACATCAAGGAGATGGACTTGTGGAGATATATTATTATTGTGCATTAACCAATTGCAACACTCCACAAACAAATGTGAAATGCACTGTTGCAATGCTCTGTGTGGTATACCTGTAAAAATAACAAAATTGGAAGCAATAGCAAACAATTTGCTCCAATCATGAAAACCGTGGAGTCCACAGACAAAGTTCACAATCTTCTTGGGAAATCAGTCATGGTGGAGAAGCTTTTGTGTTCACCCCACTGTTAACCCACATTTACCTCCCAATGCACAGATGGAGATGATATATTTTCGAGGACTTGCTCTCATGTCAATAGGAAACAGCAAGGAAGCATTTTACATATTAACTAACTGCATACCATAAAGTATTTCCCCTCTGTTTGGCTATACTACAGTAGGATTGGAGAAACCTTGTTCCTTCATATGTTCTCAACTTCAAGTTCTAGAAATTAAAGGAAGATAGTTATGACAGTCCAAAATCTGAAAAGCAAAAGCTTTTCCACTACATTACTACAACATTCTCAACCTCGTACAACTGTTGCTACCAAGGTCCTACCAACTGTTCTATAGCGCAACTCCCATTATCCCTGACCATTGCCCATACTGTCTAGAACTTATGGGAGTTAAAATATCTAGAGGGACTCACGTTGGGGAAATAATGTGTATTCTTTATCAGACATGTCAGTCTGGAAAAGGTCCCTGAAGGAAAGAGGACTGGAATCTATTGTGCTAATAATACAGAAGTGGTTAACTAGTTTCCCAGACATACTCACTGAAATATAATGTTAGAGTCTTCTCAGCCTGGCCTCTTGTCATTAGAAGTCATATATATTCTGCACCTGGATGGGTTGGATAAGATCTTTCTCATGAAATCTAAGCTCCCTCCAAGCAGTTCAGTGATGGTTTATTGGTATGTTCCATTTTGCAGCAGAGTAACATGTTGGCAGAAAAGAAGGAGACTTCCGTATTCAAAGAATTAACAGGGTTGAAATTATATCTGCTCTTATCTTCATCATCTTTTCCTGTAGAGGTGACTCGTTCAAGAGATTCATTCCAATGTGGTAACTGGAGAACCACTCCTGAGCTGGCAGAAATTTATTTGTCATATTCCCTGTTATGCTGAAGAAAACAGCTGCAAAATTCCAGCTGCCATCCTGAGCAGAAATAGTTTCTTGAGTGACATGTTATTACCGCACGCATGATTATTCGGACAGCCAACAGCATGAGGCCACAAAGCTGTTTTGGTTGGAAGGAGTTCCTGTAATTTATGGCATTTCAAATGTATGTATAGTACTACACTAATGCAGTTAATGTGGAAGACTATTCAGGACTTAAGATTGTTAGGGATTCAGTGGATTAGTAATGGATAGGGGACATTTTCCATCTGTGGCTGCACTCTTGTGTTTAAGTCCTAATGCAATAAGAGTAAGTTCAGTGGAGTTTACTTTTGGATAAATATATTAACAGTCAAAACCAAGCTCTCCTCTAGTAGCTGACCATTCATTATTGATCTAGCCCAGTCATATGATGGAGTAATTATTATTCTGGAAACTCACTGTAGAGGCCCCAACAATCAGTCCTCTAAGGCTTATAGAAAAGTCATCAGCTGTTTACAGAAAGAAAGCCTAACCTTTTTGAGGAGAGAGTTCCAGAGCCTTGGTGCAGCCACTGAAAAGGCCCTCTCCCGTGTTTACGCCAGATGTACCTATGTGGGTTTGGGGACAAAAAGAAATATCTCCCCAGCAGATAGAAATGTCTTCTATCTAGCTCCCCCCTTCCTCGCCACCCCTGCACACACACAACATAGTAGAGAAAGAAATCAAATGTTTACTTTGTAAGGTATATAAAATTGCCAGTATTGCTCAAAGATACTTGTGCAAGATCAACTCAGGATCATCTTTTTAAAGAAGGATTCTCCATGGTATCAGGATTGCTGGAACATCTTACCTAGACAGGGCCGTAGCCAGGATTTTGATTCGGGGCTGAGTTTGGTTCGGGGCTGAGACTGGGTGGAAGAGGGTCTACCCTAGCAAACCTTTTGTATTGTTATCCCAATAACCCCATTAATGTGGGATATAATGAGCATGGTGATCAGATCATGAATAAACATAACAGTTTAAATAATGTACCAGTAAGGCCTTTTCGCGGACCACCCTGAGAATTTCGGGGGCTAAGCCCCTTTGCCCCCCCGGCTACATGCCTGTACCTAGATAAGCTCTTTTCACACATCCTTCCTGGAGGACAGGTAAGGAAAGAGAGGTATGAAAGCAGATTAGACCCTATAGAATATAGGAATGCAGTGTGATGAAGAAAGAGAACACAAACAAATGTTCTTAGAAAGTTGCCATAAATAATGTGCCTAAACTCCCAGAGAATGACATGTAGTCTAACTACAGACCTCATCACATGGAGGTCGAGAAGCTGGGAGGACAGCAAGGGAAACCATTGAGCAGCACTTCCTCCCCTTACTGTGATTGGATGTGGGCTGTCATCCCTCAACATTTCCCTGAAGTCCCTGGCTTCCTCCCATGCTGTCCCGAGTTTCTTCTATGAGCAGTCAGAGAGTCACCCGACTGCTCGGGGCTTCATGTCTATATGCTGCTGGCATGCTGCTGGCACAGAGCCCAGTGGAGCTCTGCCAGGATAGGCTCCAGCACACTCCATGCCAGTATCATGCCAGCAGCGAGCATAGCTGGTCTCAAGTCGTATGAGTGAATGCAGGCATGCAAAGGTTACCAACTCAAAAAATGAATTGTCCCCAGAAACAGGGTGGTAGTGAATGGAGTTGTAATGCTGGATCAGACTAGAAACTGATCTAGTCCAGGATTATGTTCCTATAATGGCCAACTGAGTCCCCCCAGGGGTGAGAAAAGCGGTATATCAATACTGTAAATAAATAAACTAGAAAACCCATAAGCTGGGCACCCGGGCAAAAATAACCTCCCACTTGTGTTTTTCAGTACAACTGTTATTCAGAAGATAAAGGGTGTTCATAACATTTTGTTCATGAACGTTTCTTCCAAGCTGCTATCTCTGTTATTATCCTTTTGATGTCAAACAAAAGCTTTCATCTAGTTCCTGGGTTTTATTTTTGTTTTAAATATTACTTTCAGGTCTGTGTTATTGACACTGTGAGTGAACTGTAACTTTTATATTATGATTTATTGTTTTGCTTATTTCTCTCTAAACTGCCCTGGCAGCTTTTGTCAAAGAGCATTGCAAAAACCTAGAAAAACATTAATTTTGTGCGACTGGATCCAGGTTTATCCATGGTAACTCAATATGCCAGATTTAACCTCTCTTTCTGTCAGTGTTGGTTATACTGAGTTCCTAATTTTGTTTCCCCATGCAGTTCCTTTATTTATCTCATCTTTGTTCGTGAAGAAAGCCAAGAGAGAGAGGTTTACAGTAAGAACACATATGGAAACCTTTGTACATTGTCTTGGGCTCCATAGAGCAAGACAGGACAGAAACTTAAGTAATTAATAAAGTACTACAGTTTTCAGCTAATTTCCCCTTGCCTATCCTTTTCTTAGGGAGCTCAGTCAATTTTAATCACGAATTTTAAACTCAAGTCTTGTGTTTTAATCTCTGTTCTGTGTCTTTTAAAATGTATTCTGTAGAAATAAATTTTAATATGTGTATTTTATATAATATTTATATAATGTTCATGATTATTATGTGTTTTAGCTATGTTGTTACCCGCATCGAGCCACAAGGAGAAGTGGGTAAGAAATAACATAATCATCATCAACAACAACAACATTATTCCTCATCAGATGTGTCCCCTGGGTTGAAGAAAAGGGTTTTTGTGCATGTACAGTATCTTATAGATAAGCCATTTTGAACTCACCTTTTCTGAGCATTTCACTTGGTGCAGTTCACACCTGCCTCTAGTGATGCCACTGAACAAAGACAGGGCCGGAGACCTGGCAGAAAGACAACAGAAACAGCTATTACTTGAAAAAGCAAGCAAGGTACATTAAAATTCCAAAATTGCAATTGTTATTATTATACTTGTCATGGCTCAGTATGAAGAAATCCTGGGATTTATAGTTTGGTGAAGTACACTATTTGATGCCAAGTTAACAGCCATGGCTTTACCCTATACAATTCTTAAGATCCGGTGTCTTGTGCAGTATTTAGCATTGACTACCAGAAAACTCTACTAATAACAATTCAGGCGCACACATTAAAGAATTCTGAATACTTCACCAAACTACAAATCCCAGGAGTTCTTGATGATCTGGTCTGGTTTGGGACCAGATCTGGTCTGGTCCATGGAAACACCACAGGAGTTACCACACTGGGAGACATCAACCCGCGAGATGCCACTGTACCTGTTGCTCACTTTCTACCTCCTTCCCTGTTTTGTCTTCTTCGCATTCCTCTCCCTATATGGTTCAGGTAAATCAGGGCAGGCATAAGAGCTCTGGTTTAGTCATTAAATATCATGTGAGTTCTTGGAAAAGAGAAATGCTGGAAAGAAATGGAAAGTAACGTAAGAGTGGTCCAATTTTGAGGACACATAAAAATATATAGTGGAACTGTTCTCGAAATCATTTAAATCTATTTAAAAGACAGATTAAGTAAGTGTCTTGTTTCCCATAGAAACCTGCCTTGGTTTCATAGTCTTTGTGGAAGGACTTTCTCTTGGCCTCACCATCTGCATAGTCTCAACTGGCGATGCCACAGAGGAGACCGTTCTCAGTAGCTTCTCCGAGACTACAGGGCCGGAGGTTTAGTACAACAGTTAAACAACAGCTGCTTCAATCCAAATGTTCCAAGTTCGAGACCCCGGGCTGGCCTTGGGCGGCCAGCTGTAAGCCTAACCCATTGTTAACCTTAGCAGTCAAAAGCAGTCTGCGAGTAGAGAAATAAGGCACCGCATAGTGGAAGAGATCTTTTAAAGACTTTATAACACCAATAAAAAAAATAATGAAGATCGATTGCCAGAGGAAGCTCCAGCGGGCAGGCAGGCTCTCCGTCATAGGAGGAGGAAGCAAAGTGGATGGAGCAGCAGCACCCCCCTGTGACGCAGTGGAGCAACAACACCCTGATGACGCAATAGAGAAACAGCACCCGGAGATGTAATCTGGAAGACCATGTTCAACCAGGAAAGATCCTCCTACTATATGTTGTTGTCTGTCTTATATGTCAATACTAATGGCAGGGATTGTCTGCTCGTATATGTTCTGTAATCCGCTCTGAGTCCCCTTCGGGGTGAGAAGAGCGGAATATAATAATTTCTCTCTCCTCCCACTTTCCCTCTTTGCCTTCAACTTACTTCAGTTGATGTAAACGGAATTCAATGTGCAAAACTAGTTTACACTCAATTTACTCAGAGGAATGAGAGGAGAGGGTTGTTGCTCTTCCCAGTGGGCTCAGGGAAAAACAAACTGCAGTAGCCTCTTCTACTTTGTCTTTGCCCTCATTAATAATTTTTTGCCATGTTGACTATGTTGCTTGGCCTCACATATTTCAGTCTTCACCTGGGAAATCTCAAAATGCAGGACCTTGTGGTAATGTGATATATCTCCAGCCTAAGGGGTGGGGAGATAGCAATCCTTTCTTAAAGCAACATGCTGCTATAAGTCTGTATCTTGATTCAACAAGACCTTTTCCCAGTTACTTGCATTTACAATACAAAAAACGGAGCACATAAACTGTAGTGTGGCTTTCATCTCTGTTCCTCTTCCTATTAGACTGATCACCTAAAAGCCCCCGGTGGTGCAATGTGTTAAGCCCTTGTGCCAGCAGGACTTCTGACAGAAAGGTTGGCGGTTCGAATGTGGGAAGCAGGGTGAGCTCCCATCTATCAGCTCTAGTTTCTCATGCGGGAAACCAGAGCAGGTAAAACATCCATGTGTCCCCTGGGCAACATCCTTGCAGAGAGCCAATTCTCTCACACCAGATGCAACTTGCAGTTTCTCAAGTTGCTCCTGTCAAAAAAACACACATAAAAGAATCCCACAACACTGCATGCTAATGCCTAGATTCTGTGTATGGGATTGCTTCTGCGATAGCATGGCTAGTACAAATGTAAAAATAGATTTCCAAGCCTGGGGAAGGAAATAATAAAGACATCCATCAGGCCCAGCTTAAAGTCATGGGAAAATAGATAAGCAGCAGCTTTATGGAAAGGGTCCTCTCTGCCTTCTCTCTCTCTCTTAATTGTTTTGACTGGTGTGAAATACCATTGCAAAGCTGTCCTGGAAATCCAGATCTCTCAAACCAACAGTCCAGTCCTCAAAGTTTCCGGTTGGCTGAAGGCCAACGGAAAAGAACAGGGACGGAACAATTTCAGGTCTCAATCCTTAAATGCTTTAAAAAAAATTCCTCTGCAGCAGCCCAATGTTTTTGAGATAACTTTGCCAATGTTCACATAAATCCTACTGTTTGCCTCTCCTGGGTACATATTAAAGGCAAGGGCGTGTTCTGGGTTATTAATATCCTTCTTGTTATTTTCCAGGTGCCTTCTCTTATAGCCTTCTGCTATTTCCCTTAGGGACATTCTTCTGCTCGGGCCCTGGAATCAGATCTATGTGGAGGTGGTTGCCAAATGCAAATCTCAGCTGCTTTGGAAAGTTTTGCCAATATAGCTACCAATCGGAGAAGCTTTTTCAAATCATATAAACTGCCGCAATTAAATGTGTTAATGAAGTGTGACAGCCTTATTAGAGCATCCCTTCTCCTCTGTGTATTTGCTGGAATGTAACACACTCTTGAAGATATGTTGTTCGGAGTTGAGAATTGATGTAACTTACATCGTGTTGCCTGTGGCTTCTTAACAAACAGTACAGCAAATTCTAAATCTGAAGTGTATATATGTCTGTCTGTCTGTCTGTAAGTATGTATGTATGTCGCTCTCTCTGCACAATTGTGTTTATATTTAGAGAAGGGGGGGAGAGAGATACAGAGAGGCAGAGAGAGAGAGAGAGAGATACAACTATGACCTATGAAGAGGATGGGAAATAGCCATCCACTTAATCAGAACCCATAAACAAAGTACATACCCCTGCCCCAAAACCCCCCAAAGCAAATGTATAATCCAGGATTGTTTTATATGCTCCAAGCCTGGACAAAAGACCCCACAAGAAAATAGAGGGAATCTTGACTGTTTCTAAGCTGCATGATGGGCTGGTGGACATTGTCATATGGAAATCGTTTTCTGCACTAGCTTTTGCTGGTAACATCACATACATCAAGTTATTAACAGGGAATATATCTGCAGTCCCTTTCATGAATACCACTCTAAAGAGGAAGCACAAAGTCACCCATTTTTCTTCTACTCTTTCGGTTTTAGCTGAAAACACAAGGTGAACCAAAATTGGAACAACTCCTTAATACATGCAACTAGGCTAGTACAGGATAGGATAGGGTTTCACAGCCAGGAGGGAGGAGGCAACAGAGGACTGTCATCCTGTGCCCCCAGGCAGCTTGAGCCCGGGAATGTGGGATAGCAGCCAAGATAGCTATGGCTGGTTCCAGTTAAGAACTGGCCCAGCTCTCTTGACAGCCCTAAAGTCAGTGGAGTCTGTTTTGGGTTAAGCCGGATCAGTCCTGTGCAGTGCTTAGCTACTATGGGGCTGATCCTACTGCACCCCCACATAAGTGGTTAATGTAGATTAGCCTTAGGACATGGTATGAAGTAACTAACTGGATCCTGAAGCATCAAGATATATAATAGAATTTTAATGTTAGAATTGTCCTTGCCATTGTTCTACGAATAATGTGGACTGCTAAAAAGACAAATAAATGGAGCAAATCAAGTCAGAACTCTCTAGAAGCCAAGGTGACTAAACTGAGTTATACTTTGAACATATAACAAAGAAGGCAAGGTTCCTTAGAAAAGAAAACTGTTTTATTAGGTAGAAGGCAGTAGGAAAGAGAAAGACTCCACTATGGATGGATAGACTCAGCTAAGGAAACCACAGCTACCCTAAGTAGGGCTATTAATTTACTTACTATATTTATATCCCCCCCCTCTCTCTCTCACCCCAAGGGGGACCCAGAGCATGTTACAACATGGCAATATTAAATGCTGCATACACAATCAAATAAAACACACACACATACATACATAAAACAAATAAATATATATATACCATAAAACTGTTAAAAACCATGATACCTATTCCAGAAGTCATCATTTGTGTTGCTACCGTTATGCCAGTTCTATATTGCACTATCCAAATGCCTGATCCCATAGCCATGTCTTCACTCTTTTCCTGACTTGGGATGCATCTACACTGTGAAACTAATGCAGTTTGATGCTGCAATTCCCATGATTCCATAGCATTGACCCATGGCAGTTAAAGGTGTGCCAAACTGCTTTAATTCTACAATGTAGATGCACCTTTGGAGGTCCCTCATTCACGAGATCTCTATATGTGGAAGCCCCAACCTTATTTTCCATCTTTATCGCTATAATACTTCATCTTGTTGATAGGAAGCTTCCCACTGGAGTGGAAATCATCTTTCGGACAGATAGCAAGCTACTTAACCTCAGCAGACTGAAAGCCAAAACCAAGGTCAAAACAACATCTGTTTTAGAACTCTAATATGCTGGTGGCATTGTCTGTGCTTATTCAGAAGAAGACCTACAAGCCACTCTTAACACCTTGGCAGAAGCATATGAGAAGCTTGAAGTTCTCATTGAACATCGAGAAAACCAAAGTGCTCTTCCAGCAGGCACCAACCAATCCATCTGCAATGCCAGAAATACAGCTTAATGGTGTAACAGTAGAAAATGTTGACCATTTCCACTACCTTGGCAGCCACCTCTCCACAAAAGTCAACATTGACACTGAAATACAACACCACCTAAGCTCTGCAAGTGCAGCATTTTTCCGAATGAAGCACAGCATGTTTGAGGACTGGGGCATCCATAGGGATACCAAGGTGCTTGTTTCTAAAGCCATTGTCTATCTACAGACGTCACGTGCAACTCCTGGAATGATTCCATCAACATTGCTTCCAAAAATCCTGCAAATCTCTTGGGAAGACAGGCAGACAAATGTCAGTGTGTTGGAAGGAGCAAAGACCACCAGCATTGAAGCAATGCTCCTCCACTATCAACTCCGCTGGACCGGGCACATTGTCCAAATGCCCAGTCACCATCTCCCAAAGCAGTTGCTCTACTCCAAACTCAAGAATGGAAAAATGGAATGTTGGAGGACAGAAAGAGATTTAAAGATGGGCTCAAAGCCGGGGCACCACACTTGGAGGACAATCTTACTCAGACAATGAGGGATCGCCTAAGTAAGTATATGTGGAAGTCAATTTCATGGCGGTTAACAGCAACAAATTGTATCAACACTTTTTTATTTGAAAATGAAATAGAAATTATTCTTTAAATATTTTCTTTATTAGCAGTTGATGTCTTTTGAGTCTTATCTTTCTTTGCTTTGCTGGTAACACCTTAAAACACTCTTGCTAAATCCATCAGCTCAAAAGGTAAATCCACCAGACTGAAGGCAGCTTGGCAGGAAATCAGGCCATCATTAACATTAGGAATTATACTGCCCAAGGTGGTACTGTTGGCAGATCTGCAAGTTACTTTATTGTAATTTTTTTCCTTACTGTTTTCTATCAGGCAGCATGGGGATAACGTTTTATACAGTTATCACACTCCCAAGTTAGCCATGTTTAACAACATTTTCTATGTTTTTCAATTTTTATCTCTGAATCTCCCATGGTTGATCTTTGGCAGCAATTACATTTTATCCAGGAATGGAATTTTATACCATATATACACAAAAGGTTCAAGGTGTTTTGCTTTTGTCATCCAGTGTTTATTTCTACTCTTTATCTTGGAGTGATGTGACTAGTATTTACTGTCAGCAAATATGGTGCTGTATTTATTTATTTCCTATAAAAGCAGGTGACTTCCATTGACTTCTCATCTTTCCATCATTTATTACCCGCATCACATTTATCACAGAACTAGATGTTGTGTAAAAAATTAAGAGAGATGGGATTACCTGAAAGTATACAGTTCAATAAAATATGATTCGTGAGTAAAAGGAATAAAACTCGAGGAAGGACATCACACTAGATATCAGTCAGTGGAAGCAAGGCTGTTCATAGTGAAAAGGAACAATAATGAGACAAGTTTTAAATAAATCTTAAAGAAAGAAAGAGGACAAACCAGCTGGGCTGATGGAATGTGGAGATGTTAGATAAAGACAGAGCTGAAAAATAGCTCAGAGCAAGAGGTCTAAATTAATACTTGAAGCTCTATAGGAAAGAAAGTGAACACTATAAAGAGGAAGCAGAATAACTGACAAAAGATTTTGGGACATGGATATGGTCAAAATGCCCTCTTGTGGGAACCCTCGTAATAGTAGGCCCTTCATATCAATAAACCATCCAGGGCTTGAATCTCAATCTCAATCTCAATCTCAATCTCAATCTCAATCTCAATCTCAATCTCAATCTCAATCTCAATCTCTCTCTCTCTCTCTCTCTCTCTCTCTCTCTCTCTCTCTCTTGCCATCTATCTATCTATCTATCCAACTAATAAAAGTGAAAAATGTGTATGTGTGTATTTGGCGGAGGTGTCCACTTACACAGACAGCCTCCCACCTCCACAAACAAGGAAGAAGTGTGGAGAAGCCTCCAAAGGCACTCCCTCACTGACACTGCAGGTTATAGTGGCTGCCATGTAGCCCAAACACTACCAATGTGCTCCCCAAATACTACGGCTCTCCACCCAAAAAATTCTTTCATTCAGGGAGAATTTCATCCTAGATTTTACATGTTTCCTTCACTACAGGTAGGCATCCCACGGTTCCTTGTGTGGAATTTGCATGACCCCGCCCACTGCCTCTCCCATAACTCTTTCCTATCTTTTCCTATGGCACACAGCAAACATAGAGGATTTGATCAGCAACTGAACAGACTGGAGGGGTTTGGGGGACTGACTCAACAGGATGGAAGTTGTAGTTCACCCTGCATCAAGGCAGAGCACGGTGACCTCCTTCAATAAAAAGCCTGGAGCACATTTGGTACGCAGAACCCCCATGACCAGGTTTGGGGGAATTGACCTTGATTTATAGGAGTTGTAGTTCACCTACATCCAGGGAGCACTGTGTACCCAACTGGTGATGGATCTGGACCAAACTTGCCATGGATGATGGGACTTGCAGTACCATCACTCATTTCCAGAGACAACTGCAACCCCCACGAATGACAGATCAGGACCACACTTGGCACACAAATAATCCAGGCATTGCTGGATCCCCAAGCTAGTTTTATATAAAAGATAGTTTTACTTTGCCTTTCTATGTAAGGGTTTTGAGCATCCACAGATTTTGTTATCCCGAGAAGTCCAAATCTTACCAGATATTATTATTATTATCCCATATTTTCCCCTGCCCTTGGACACAAGCTGTGGTACAAAACTTAAACCAGAAACAATTAAAAGCTGTCATTAGTAGAGTATACAAATAGTTAAAATAGCGTTAACTATTATTTAACTATAAGTATTTACAGCCGCTTAAAACCTGTCTACTGAAAAGTAAAAAAAATATTTTTAATCAGCACAATTATTTAATTTTTTACCTCCATCAAGACCCCTGAAACACTCTTTCCACTTACTCAGTATTCATTGAATCATAGAATAATAGATTTGAATGAGACCACATGAGCCACCTAGTCCAACCCCTGCCATGCAAGAAAAGCACAATCAAATCACCCCTGACAGATGGCCATCTAGCCTCTGTTTAAAAACCTGCAAGGAAGGAGTTCCCACTACACTCCAAGGCAGAGAGTTCCAGTGCTGAACAGCTCTTACAGTCAAGAAGTTCTTCCTAATGTTCAGGTGGAATCTCCTTTCTTGTAATTTGAACCCATTGCTCTGAGTCCTAGTCTCCAGGGCAGCAGAAAACAAACCTGCTCCTTTTTCCTTATGATAGCCTTTCATAAGAACATAAGAAGAGCCATGCTGAATCAGGCCTCAGCCCATCTAGTCCAGCATTCTGTGTCACACAGTGGCCCACTAGTTATACATAGGGATCTCTAGCAGAAAGGAGGGCAAAACCCTCACCTGCTCCCGACCCCCCACAACCAGTACCCGGGGAAAATCCTGCCTGCCTCCATCAACACAGAGGTGGCACTTGGATGTCCATTTCAGTAACTACTGATTCCCTTGGTATCCATGAATCTGTCTAATCCTTGAAGCTGTCCAGGCTGACAGCTGTCACAACCTCCTCTGAAAGTGAGTTCCATAACCCAATGACCCTCTGGGTGAAGAAATATTTCCCTTTATTAGTCCTAACTTTCCTACCTTGGAGCTTTAGGGAGTGCCCCCTTGTCCTAGTGTTGGGTGACAGAGAAAATATTTTTTCTTTATTCACCTTTTCTATCCCATGCATGATTTTATACACTTCGATCAAGTCACCTCTTAAATGCCGTCTTTCAAGGCTGAAAAGACCAAGGCGTTGCAACCTGATTTCATAAGGGAGCTGCTCCATCCCTTGGATCATTTTTGTTGCCCTTCTTTGTACCTTTTCCAGTTCCGTTATATCCTTCTTGAGGTGCGGTGACCAGAATTGTACACAGTACTCCAGATGTGGCCTCACCATAGATTTGTAGAGAGGCAATACAACATTTGCCGACCTATTTTCGATTCCCTTCCTGATCATGCCAAGCATAGAATTTGCTTTTTTACTTAATCATGGCAATCATGTCTCCACTCAACCTTCTCTTTTGCAGGCTAAACATACCCAGCTTTTTAAGATGCTCCTCATAGTGCATGGTCTCCAGACCTTTGATTATTTTAGTTGCCCTCCTTTGGAGATCCTCCAGCTTGTCAATATCTCTGTGTTGCCCAGAATTGAACACAGCATTCCAGGTGAGGCCTGACCAAAGCAGAATAGAGGGGCATCATGACTTCCCTTGATCGTAAAACTATACTCCTTTTGGTGCAGTCCAAACTCCCATTGGCTTTTTTTAGTTTCTGCATCTCATTGTTGTGGAAGATCTTTTTCACATGGACTGTTGTCAAGCCAGGCATCATCCATCCTATATCTGTATCTCCTTGTAGAAATTCATTTTATTAGTTTTGCCTCAACTCTCTAATCTGTTAAGGTCATTTTGAATTCTGTTTCTGTCCTCTGGAGAATTAACTATCCCCCCAATTGAGAGTCATCTGCAAACATGATAACCATGTCCTCTAATCCTTTCTTGAAATCATTAATAAATTTGTTGAACAGCACTGGGTTCAAGACCGAACCCTGTGGTACTGAACTAGTCACTTCTTTCCAGGATGAAGAGGAACCATTGGTGAGCACCCTTTGGGTTTGGTCACTCTATCAACTAGAAATCCATCTAACAGTAGTATTATCTAGCTCATATTTTACTAGTTGATTGGCAAGAAGATCATGGGGGACATTGTTAAAGGCCTTACTGAAATCAAGATATGGTACATCCACATCGCCTGCATCTACCAAGTTTGTAACTCTATTATGTATAAGTCAAGGGCAGGTTTGGGGACCAAAATTATGGATTTTTATAATACCCATAGCTAAGTCAAGGATCATTTTGCAAAGAGGAGAAAGCACTAGCCAACCTTGACCTCCACTCTCATTTTCCCCACTCAGCATTCAGAAAGACCAAAAGTGGCACCACACTGGAGAGAATAGAGAGGATTTGTGCTTCTTTTAGTTTCTCTGATGATAGAATAAGCTCCTGTTTTTACCTACTCTACTGAGAGCTAGTTGGGTTTTTAAATAAAGATTTAAGTACAGTAGTTTGAACTGCAGGTAAGTCAACCCGGTTTTGCAATTGATTTTTGACTAATATTTCTAGACTTACACATGAATATATACGTTAATTTCTAAATTTTATTATTTTGCTTTTCATGTTTATAAAGTAGAAAGTTATAATTGCAAACAAAAGAAAAGAAAATATTTCATTTTTCAAATATTTGTTCAAAATAATAAAAAAATATTTAGCTACTGCTGGAGAGACAGCATAGAGGAGCCAAGCTACACCAAAGCCAAGAGCAGCCATTAAGGTTATTTGCTGCTTGCATAATGGCTGCTATGCTTATGCATTACTGGCACTGGCAGTAAAGTCATAGCAACAAAATAGAGCTTTGAAGAGGTGCTGCTATTAAATTTCCCACAATATCTTGTAGTGATGCTATGTCAGAGAACATTATGGGAAACATAAATAAAGCTTGGGAAAGTTTGCTGTCTTGGATTATAATACATTGAAACCTTTAGTTGTTAGCCATGGTTCTTCTGGCTGGAGGATTCTGGATGTGATAACCCCCCAAAAGGAGATATCATTTCCAGTTAATGGCTACATGCAACCATCTCCTGACATCACCAAGGGCAGTGGGCCCAAAGAGGCTGGGCACTGAAGCTGGCTCTGATGACCATGCTAGACGAGATGAGATCGTCTTTTCATAGCCTTCAGATTGTTAAACCACTTCCAAATGAATTTTGAAGCTTAAAAACACTGTAGAACATTTCCAGCTCTATATAAAACCCACCCCTACTACCCCATATTTACAAATAGGAGCATAGCTTGCAATTTGCTTCTTTTTCTGTAGTGAGGCTATCAACCTCTCCACTGTGTAGAAAAAGAATATTTTCCTACCATCTCTGAACTGAGGTTATTACAGTTTTAGAACTAAAACAACATGGAATATAAAGAGCCTCTGTTTCAAAGGTATTAATCATACAGCTGCCTGGATGTTGTTGGACTTCGCCTCCTTGCATTCCTCACCTTCACCTATTTCTAGCTAGGACTCTGAGGAACTGCAGTCCAACAAGATCTGAAGAGCCATATGGTTTCCACCCTGCTCTGCCTGACAATGCTTTATTATCTGTTTTGCTGTAATAGACTTAATGTTGAGGTATATGTTTAATTTTGGAGATGATTTCCATGGCCACATCTTCTCTGTTGTTTTATATGCATTTAAAATGACCCACACATGCCTCTGTCTTCAGCTTCTAATCTCCCAGTGGACCCGAACTATTTCCTCTACCACCAAGCAGGGCCACCCTAAAATAAACTTATATTTACTGGTACCACATAATAAGTCAAGTTTCTTTTTCTTCACTTCACTTTCTTACACTTCCTCTAAACCTTCAACACACAAATAGAATTCTTGAACACAAGCAGGGAAGGCTCTGCTTCCTATAATGGAAATGGACACTGGCAGCAATTGCTGTTTCCAGCCGTTAATTGCCTCCCATGAATTTGTTACAATATTCTGCTTCCATAACATTGCAACCAATAAAAATGGAAAAAATACTCTCATGAATAAATCTTTGCAACACATCATGATTTTTCTCCTTCTACTAAGTTGAATGTTGAAGTGGATGATCGGAAAATAGTGTTATATTCTGATCTTTGCATAGATTACCATAAGGCAACTGCCCAGTGTGCCCATGTGTTAAGGGTGCTGCCACTAATGAAAATGTCTATTTGAAAAGTGCCTTATAGGAAGACATTTGAGGAAGTAATTGAATTTTCTGCTGTCCTGGAGTCTATGACACATACCACCAGATTCAAACTGCAGGGGGTGGGGGGAGATTAGGAAAAACTTTCTGATAGTAAGAGCGAATCAGCAATGGAATATGCTACATTAGAGTGTGGTGCAGTCTCCTTCTATGGAAGTTTTAAACTGAGGCTGGGTGGCCATTTGTCAGGAGTGCTTTGATTGTATTTTCCTGCATGGTAGGGTGTTGGACTAGATGACCCAGCCTTATGATTCTATAATATGTAGACATTTCCTTGGCCCATGTTATGTGATGAAAGAGAAGAGTTAAATCTTCAGGTGTACTTTATAATCTTCCAATTTAATTGAAGTTAGAAGATTCAGTTGTGAAAGCTATTGCTGGTGGTGTGGACACATTTCTCACTGACTGCTGAGCGAGCAAAAAGATCTCTGTTCTTGTAATGTGCAGGGAAGCCAAAGGTCACTGTCTATATGAGATGCTGGTTCTCTCTGATTGATTCTTCAGCCACCCTTTCATAAAAAATACAATGTCAGAAAAGACTGACAGTAAGACGCAAACAGCATGTTTTATGCTGTTGGCACATTTATACATCTTTGGGAATGAGCTGTGTTAGCAGGAGGTGGGTAAGAAATAATTTGGAGTAGAGAGATGACACTGCTGTTCTCAGGGGTGTTTTCAGAAACTCGGTGAAGAGAAATAAGTAAAGCAAAGAGAATGTGCAGAAGCTGTGTGTGTGTGTAATCTAATCCACAGCAAAATCCTTTCCTACTGGCTCAGCATCAGGCATATCATTGGATGAGACAGGAAACTAGATCCTGCCTACTGGTGTCATCCTTTTTCAGCTTGAGACTGTGCTGTCACTAAAACTTTCTGTCTGGAAAAATCAAGCTCACGTGGGATTCTGTGTCCCATTTAAGTTTGCATAGACACTGAAAAAATGCTTTTATTGCCCACTTGCTGTATATAGCAGATCTGCCACTGGGGGAAAACTTCATTGCTTTCTCTCACACAGAACATTTATTGAATCTTTCTCCTTCCTATCTTACTAATATTTATTTTTGCAGGGGAAGGAACACTTTATGTTCCTAACAGAAACAAGACAAGAGTTGTAAAAGGAATTGCTGTATCTCTAATATGTACATAATCTGTAATGTTGAGCACCAGGAAGCCAAATATATATATACTCATCTACCCCTTGATACACAACGCTAAGAAGGAACGGGGCATGAAAGGGGCCCTAGAGCCATGCAAGCTCATGCTGTGATCTTGTCAGCTCTTGTAGGTTTGTTAATGTGGTTACACAACTTCACCACAGGTAGCAGGCAGGACTCTCTCTCTCTCTCTCTCTCTCTCTCGAGAGAGAGAGAGAGAGAGAGAGAGAGAGAGAGAGAGAGAGAGAGAAACAAAACAAAACAGCTAAGTCCCTCAAGACTTCATTAGTGTTTATTAAGCTACATTCAATAGTGATGTGTCTAGTGACACCTAAACAATTTAATGCTATCTTAGGAATTATGCAAATAGCTTTCAGCAATTGATATTTGATGTTCTGATTTGTGTTCTACAGTCATCCCTCTGTATCTATGGATTCTGTATCCATGGCTTGAAAATATTCCACACTAGCTTGGGGACCCGGCGCTACCCGGGTTATTTGAGAAAAGCATTTTGTGCCAAGGTTGGTCTTTATCAGTTGTTTACGTGGCTTGCAGTGGTCTCGGGAAGTGAGGGAAGGTATTGGGAGTCCCATCGTCGATGGTCCATCCTCCTCCAAACTGCACCAGGATGTAGAGTGGGTCATGGGGATTCTGTGTGCCAAATTTGGTCTTGCTCAGTTATTGGATGAGGATCGCAGCAGTCTTGGGAAGTGAGTGGCGGTACTTCAAGTCCCATAATCTGTGGTCCACCCTCCTCGATACTGTACCAGGATGTAGAATGAGTCATGGGGGCTCTGTGTGCCAAGTTTGGTCTTGATCAGTCTTTGGATGAGGTTGGCAGTGGTCTTGTGAAGTGAATGGAGGTACTTCAAGTCCCGTCATCCGTGGTCCATCCTCCTCCGAACTGCACCAGGATGTAAAGTGGATCATGGGGGCTTTGTGTGCCAAGTGTGGTCACGATCATGCACTGGATGAAGGTCGCAGCAGGCTCAGGAAGTGAGTGGAGGTACTTGAAATCCCATCATCCATGGTTCACCCTCCTCTAAACTGCAGTAGGATGGAGTGTGGGTCATGGGGGCAATGTGTGCCAAGTTTTGTCTTTATCGGTCTTGGTTCAGGGCTGTAATGGTCTGTAATGGTCTGTGGGGAATGAAGGGTTTGAAAGTACTACAAATCCTATAATCCATGGCCCACCCTCCTCCAAACTGCAGTAGAATATAGCATGGGTCATAGGGGCTCTTGTGTGCCAAGGTTGGTTACTGTCAATTCAGGCCATACACTGGATCCCATGTTCGGTGGCCTAACCTGGAGTATCAAATTAAGGAAGCCTTACTGTTAACTCAGTCTTTACATAGTAGCGCAGTAACTGAGGCCTAGTCCAGAAAATAAAGTTTAGGAAGCCTTACTGTTAATTCAGTCAGGCCCTTTCTTTTATCCTCTCTGGCAGCGTTCTCAGGAGGTGGGTGGAGATTTGGGATGTAGTAATGCTAGCCAATCCAGAGCTGGTTTTGCAAATTCTCCCTCAGTGGCAACCAATCATGTTGTTTGAATGTAGAGGCTTGGATTCCTGGATGCTGGCCAATCAGATTCCTTTATGGAAATACTCCCTCAGTGGCAACCAATCCCCTCTATCTGGTGCCTTAGAATGTTGCAGTTCTGAGGCTGGCCAATCAGAGTCCTTTATGCAAATAATCCCACTGTGGCAACCAATCGAAATGCTGCCACATATTCCTCCGCACCTCCCGCCCTCCGCAAACACTGACTTTTATTATATACATAGATAGATAGGGAAAAATCCACAACGCCAACCTTGATTTTACCATTTTATATAAGGGACAACATTATACTGCTATGCCATTGTATATAATGAGAATTGAGCATCCACAGATTTTGGCATCCAAGAGAGTTCTGGGAGCAAACCCCAGTGGATGCTAAGGACCGACTGTATATGTCATATGCATGTTCATTAAGATAATAATGTTTTAGTACTGTCAACCCCGTAATCTCTAATTGATTTTGCATGGACAGTGCGCTTTAATCCTCTGGCACCTCACTTTTAGAGCTGCTTTTGAATTATTCCAGTTTTTCTGTCCTGCTCCAATTTTCCCTCTTCCTCCTTGGCTTACTTTAGTGGCTGCAGGGTGCATCTACATTGTAGAATTAATGCAAGTTGGCACCACTTTAACTGTGATGGCTCAATGCTATGGAATCATGAAATTAGTTTTACAAGAATGTAAGCTTCTCTGCCAAAGAGTATTTATGCCTCACCAAACTACAACTCTCAGGATTCCATAGCATTGACCAACCAGTAGTTTCAGGCAAAAGCAAACTGCTGAAGCCTTCCCTAGCCTGTGTACTATTTTTCCTTAATACATTCTGCCATCCAGACCACACTGGTGTTACTTGACCACACCTGCTCCAGCTTTCATCTTTGAAATGTTGGAGAGCATGCAAACATCTGTCGGGAACGCAAGGCAAAAATGTCTGTTAGGGCCTTCTACACTGTCTTTATATATCCCAGATAATATGACAGTGGATACTCATATAATCCAGTTCAAAGCAGATAACCTGGGATCAGATCTTGGCAGGCATGTAGCCAGGGGGGGGGGGTAAGGGGGCTTCAGCCCCCCCCCAAATTCTCAGGATGGTCCGCGAGAAGGCCTTACTGGTACATTATTTAAACTGTTATGTTTATTCATATCATGATCTGATCACCATGCACAATATATTCCACATTAATGGGGTTATTGGGATAACAATACAAAAGGTTTGCTAGGGTAGACCCTCTTACACCCAGTCTCAGCCCCCCCCCCCCGAACCAAACTCAGCCCCCCCCCCGAATCAAAATCCTGGCTACGGCCCTGGATCTTGGGATATAAAGACAGTATAGAAGAGGCCCAAGTTTGATACTAGTAGTTTCTGTGACTGAACACACCATTTTCTTAAATAAATATACAGCTCACAAGGGAAATAATAAGTGAAATTAGACATTACAATTGCAGCTTTCTCTAGATAATCAATCTATGCTCTCTGCACTCAAGATAAGGCGGTGCAGTCTTAGCTAGATAGACAGCTAAGGTGATCGTGACATCTTCTGTTGGGTAAAGAATAAACAGGCCATAGTTACACTTCACACCGGCTGAAAAATAGCTAATGTAATTTTTATCCATGTGTTTAAGATATTTCTAAATGACCCTTTTATCCAAATGGATTTCAGGGTAATATTCAAAAACAGGAATAAAATTCAATAAAGTACTATATTACATACACCAATAGAATTATTATTGTTTTCACCAGTAATAAAACAAATCAGAGGCTGATAAATACAAAACACACACATATAACAAACAGAGGGATTGGCAGATGGGTAGTGGAGAGGTGGAATTGGTCAGTATGGGGACTGGTAATTTTTCAATTGTTTGTTTTTGATTTGAAATTAGAGTTGAGCCATGAGGTCATCAAATTTGCAGATGACACCAAATTATCTAATATGGTGAAAATATAAATGGAGATAATTACTCCAGAAGGGTTTCTCCACATTGAAAGAAACGGCATTAAAACAGCAAGTGGTGTTGAAAAACAGTGCAAACTTATGTACACTGGAGTAGAAAAGTCACATATATACTGATGAGGTTTGAGCTAATAGTGACTGATCCAGAAAGGGATTTGAAGTGGTGGCAATCTATGAAAACAGCTAGAAAAGGAGAATTCCATGTTCGCTAGGAAAGAAATCAAAAATAAAACCATCACAGTTGGAATACTGTGTATACCTCTGGTTACCGCACCTTTAAAAAAAACATGTTTACAGAATTAGAGAAGGTGTCAAAATGAGCAAGCAAAATACTCAAGTTGTTAGAACAACTTTCATATGAGGGAAGGACACAACTTGAGGAAAGGACACGACTTCAAGTAGTAGAAAAAATGCTGAGTATAATAGGAGATATGAAAGAGGTCCATAAAAGTATACATAGTATGGAGAAAATGGACAGAGGAAAACTTGTCTCCCTCTCTCATAATACTAGAATCTGGAGTGACCTACTGAAATACTATGGTGAGAGCAAACCTTTTGTATCGTTATCCCAATACCCCCATGCATATGGGATATATTGAGCATGGTGATCAGATCATGATATGAATAAACATAACAGTTTAAATAATAAATGTTATTTATTTACTTTCATTAACAAAATGTTTAAAATACTTTTTGACTTATTTTTTACTTTACAGCAAGAGTCTTCTTTTCTTCTCCCCAGCCATTTTGTCAATTACTTTTTCTGGTTTGATAGTGATGTCCTGTCATTAAACTTCTAGATACACTTTTCACTCTCTTCATGGTTGAAAACAATATTTCCATACTGCATGTCATTACTGGTAGAGTAGCTAACACAGTCAAAGGGAAATTTATTGACCGATGGTAGATTTTGTAACACAGTTCCAACATTTTAAGTACCTCAGTATCTTTCTTAATTGATGGTGGAATATTACACCACATGATGTACTCAGCCTTGACGGAAGCAAGTGCTGCATCATTTTCAAAGTATTCTGACAGTTGTTCCATATGGTGAACTTTGTCTAGACCTGAAAACCCAGGGAGGAGAATCTGAAAACTGGTTAAAATTCCTTCATTTGACATGAACCTTTCAGTAATGTTCTGTATGAGTGAATCGACACATGGTATGAACACCGCAACTCTGAAATAATCTTCTACAGAGTTAGTCCCTGGATTTGCCCGATGCACCTGTCTTGAACTTTGCCTTGGAGTAGTCAAGTTGCTTTGAAATATACCAGTAAGGCCTTCTCGTGGACCACCCTGAGAATTTCAGGGGAGGGGGGCTGAAGCCGCTCAACCCCCCCCCCCCCCCCAAGCTACATGCCTGGCTCTTTCAAAATGTAGTGATGTCCACCAGCTTGGAGAACTTGACAAGAGAATGTGACTTCTATCAATGACTTCTAGTCATAAGATCATGTATACTGTGCCAGCTTTTGGGAAGTACAGCTAGGGAATGTGTTATTCTTCTCATGGCCTGCTGGTTGGCTCCCCACAGCTATTTGTCTGACCGCTGTAATAACAGAATGCAGACCTTTGGTCTGCTCCAGCATATTTTCTTATGTAGTGTCCTACTTGGAAAGAAGTGATGGAAACTTGATCAGGAGTACTTCTTTTCAATATGCCACAACAAATTGTTGCAGACCCACTTGAAATTCACCACCACCTTCAGCATCATCTATTAATTAGCATTTAAAAGGAACTTTAGAGTATGCAAACAAACTCTGCATGTTTATATATGGATGCATATTAAATTTGCTCAACTAGTTTGATGGGCTCTTGGTTTCTTCTTGCCAAATCTTACCTTGGTGGGGATCAGACTGATTGATCTACCCTTCAGTGGTAGAATAACCATAATCATCCTTTCATAGAAAAAGCAAAACAAGGCCTCTTGAAACTGTTGCAAGGACTCTACAACAATTGTTCTTTCACAAAAGACCCAAAATACTCCAACACAATATCCATCATTTCATTAATTTCTCATGCTCTTGTGCTCAGAGGAGTTTTCCAATGTTCGTCCATATTAAAAATAAGAACATGGAAGTGAAGTTATAACAGCAAATCTTCAGTAAGAAATAAGCTTCAGTAACATTGACTTTAGTAACATCTAGGCTTGGTAATGTGTGACTGTAAGTAACACAAGCCTCTAACATTTCTAAGCTAACATAAGGGGTTCTCTTCATACAATTGTATTGATCCTGTATGTAATTTATATGTTGAAAGCTCCAGTAATGGACCATTTGAAAGTAATCTTCTATATATGCTAAAGGGGCTATCTATTGATCTGGTCATTCATGTTATTGATCTTTTTTTCACTCTACTGGTAATAATAATCTGTGATCACTTATCTTTATTACATTTTGGGTTTGTAGACCCCCCTCGAATGCCCGTTATGGTAATGGAAAGTATTGATATGATAATTGCCTAGGAAGCATGTTTAAGAGTTTAGAGATGATATAACCATCTTGCATTTTGTTGACTTGTCTGTAATGACTATTGTGGATTAATTAGTAGTAAATATTAGTATGTAGCACAAACCAGAAAATTAAAATAATTCTTTTCAAAGGGAATTCAAAAGTACCCTCAGAGCAAAACAATGCCAAATGCTCTGTTTTTCAGATTAGTTCCTCTGAATAATAAGAATTCTTAGGTAGACTCATAAAATTTGCACCCAAGGGAAGATTATGCAAATTGTTTGTGTTCTTTTTGACTAAAGAGCTGCCATTTTCACCCCTGGCCCTGTTTAGAAATTCAAGGAGCTAAAATGGACTGGGTTGTTGCAGGTTTTTTGGGCTATATGGCCATGTTTTAGAAGCATTCTCTCTTGACGTTTCACCTGCATCTATGGCAAGCATCCTCAGAGGTTGTGAGGATTCTTGCCATAGATGCAGGCGAAATGTCAGGAAAGAATGCTTCTAGAACATGGCCATATAGCCTGAAAAACCTACAACAATCCAGTGATTCCAGCCATGAAAGCCTTTGACAATACTCTAAAATGGACTCTATGCACAGTAGAAAAACTGGCTTGCCCACTGCCCTCCACCATATAGTCAATATCAAATGGTGATGGAACTCAAATAGATACACATTTGTCATTGTCAAGAGTGAGGGAGAGATGAGGCGAGCTGCATGACTATGGGGCATCCTCATGAGGTGTCCACATTATATTTATATCCAGAAAGTGAAGAGGTGTGCACATGTGGAAAAGTGTACGGTTAGTATAGAGAACATAAGAACATAAGAACATAAGAACATAAGAAGAGCCATGCTGAATCGGGCCTCAGCCCATCTAGTCCAGCATTCTGTGTCACACAGTGGCCCACTAGTTGTACACAGGGATCTCTAGCAGAAAGGAGGGCAAAACCCTCACCTGCTCCCGACCCCCCACAACCAGTACCCGGGGAAAATCCTGCCTGCCTCCATCAACACAGAGGTGGCACTTGGATGTCCATTTCAGTAACTACTGATTCCCTTGGTATCCATGAATCTGTCTAATCCTGCCTTGAAGCTGTCCAGGCTGACCGCTGTCACAACCTCCTCTGGAAGTGAGTTCCATAACCCAATGACCCTCTGGGTGAAGAAATATTTCCCTTTATTAGTCCTAACTTTCCTACCTTGGAGCTTTAGGAGTGCCCCTAGTCCTAGTGTTGTGTGACAGAGAAAATTTTTTTCTTCATTCACCTTTTCTATCCCATGCATGATTTTATACACTTCGATCAAGTCACCTCTTAAACGCCGTCTTTCAAGGCTGAAAAGGCCAAGGCGTTGCAACCTGATTTCATAAGGGAGCTGCTCCATCATGAGGCATTGGAGAATGCACTGTTCTGTCCACCAACGGAATGAATTGGCTGCCTTCTGGCTAAGGAATTTGGCTCACTCCCTAATAGTAGGGTTGGCTCTTCTTTTTCTAAAAGTGCATCTAAAATGTAGAATTAATGCAGTTTGACACTACTTTACTATGGTTCAATGCTATGAAATTAACATTGCAGCTGGAGGTTTTCATGTCAGCAAAGAGGTGACTCTTTTTAAAACTCAGAACCTTGGATAGCTCTTCTACACCTCATGTTAAAGTCACAGTGGAGTCCTCTTCCCAGTGACATGATAATTACCTGTCAAAACTGGCATACAGTAAAAGTATGGAAGGGTAAAATCAACCAGAGCATTATTATGCAAGTTCACAACTCTCTGGCCTCAGTAATGAATGAGAAACAGCTACTGGCCTCTGTGAGGGGAGGAAGAAGGAGATAGAAGTGGAAAAATTGAAGTGGTGGAGCAAGGAATAGACCTCTTCTCTGAACTTGAACTGCAAAGATGTCAAGAGCAGGTATCCTAGATTCAAACAGCTGATCTCAATCCTCACATTTTTGACAGAGTTTGGAAAGAAGCATAAAGTATGGCTATTAACAGCTGCAACATTCACCGGGGAAAACTTGTTTTCCAGAATGGCTAAAATTGGGAATGGTTAATCAGAGCCAAATGGAAACATTGTGACTCAGATGTGGAGGTCACTGAAAAGCTCTTACTCATACTAATAGCCAGGGTCATTGCATATTCAGTCTGCAGATAATATAGAAAATCATGAAAGGCATGAAAAAGCATAATTAGGATGATTTAAACCAACCTCCCCTAACCTGTGCCCTTATTTATGTTGTCCAGATTCCATCTCCTCTGGCCATTGGTCATGCCTGCTGTATCTCATGGTAGATGATGCCCAACAGAGAGAGTAAATATTTGGAAGGAAAAAGGGGTCTTACTAAGAAACCACTGAGGATAATATGCACTCTTAATGGATGAAATCTAGCCATAGAAGGCTCCATTTTAGCTCTTGGGTGTAAAATTTAAAAATCATCTAAGACTTGTAACAAAAAGTAGAGTAGAGTGGTTGTCTACTCCAGCAGATTATCTAGATCCATTTCAGTCTGGTTTCAGGTTATGAGACAGAGACAGCCTTGATCACCTTAGTGGATGACCTATGTAAAGAACTGGACAGGGGGATTTTTCAGCAGCTTTTGATACCATCGACCATAGACTTCTGAGTTGCCATTCTGAGATGGGGCGTGGAGGCACTGTTCTTCAGTGGCCCCATTCTTTCCTAGAGGGATGTTCTCAGAAGGTGGTGCTGGGGGACTCCTGTTCAACTCCTTAGCCACTGGCCTATGGAGTTCCTTGGGGCTCCATGTTGTCCCCCGTGCTATTCAACATATACATGAAACCGCTGGGAGAGGTATCCGGAGTTTTGGAGTGAAGTGCCATCTATACGCAGATAACACCTAACTCTGTTACTCCTTTCCACCTACTTCTAAGAAAGTAGTTCCTGTGCTAAACCAGTGCCTGGCAGCTGTAATGGACTGGATGAGGGCAAACAAATTGAAGCTTAATTGAGACAAGACAGAGGTGCTCCTGGCCAGTCAAAAGTCAGATCTGGGAATAGGGATTCAG
Organism: Anolis apletophallus; assembly: GCA_030556195.1. NCBI lineage: Eukaryota > Metazoa > Chordata > Lepidosauria > Squamata > Anolidae > Anolis > Anolis apletophallus. The sequence goes on along the minus strand of JARBWK010000002.1, from coordinate 65,747,648 downwards.
CCCGTGCTAGATGAGATCACACTCCCCCTGAAAATGCATGTTCACAGTTTGAGGGTACTCCTAGTTTTGGCTCTGAACATGAATGCCAAGGTATCAACCATGACCAGGAGTCCTTTTTTCATAGTTAAACTAGTGCATTAACTGTGTCCCTTCCTGGAGAAGTTGAATCTAGCCATGGGATTACATGCCTTTGGACTACTATAGCACACTGTACATGAAACTGCCTTTGAAAAATCCTCAGAAACTTCATTTGGTTCAAAGAGCAAAAACCAGACTGCTAAGTGGGGCTGGTTACAGGAAGTGTACAACTCTTCTGCTGCAACAGCCCAACTGACTGCCAGCACATTTCCAGGCACATTTCAAAGTGCTGGTTTTGACCTACAAAGCCCTGTAATATGGCTCCGGTCTAGGTTATCTGAAGGATCATATCTTTTTCTATAAACCTGGTAGACATTTATGATCAACTGGGGAGGGCTTTCTCTCTGTCCCACCACCTGCTCAATGCATTTGGGTTGATCACGGGAGAGGGCCTTTTGAGTGGCTGCTGCAAGACTATGAAACTCCCTCTCAAGACAGACTAGGATGGTCCGATCCCTACTGCCCTTCCACATGCAGAGCAATTAACTTTTTCTTGCCAGCAAGCATTTGGGGAAGGATAAAGGGTGAGCTGCTAGGGAGGTTGTAGCTGAGTTTTGAGGCGGGGGGACAGATTGTGTGTTCTAAAATGTATTTTAATTGTATTTATTGCATTTCAACAGTATTTTTAACTAAACACATATAGTACTTTTTAATTGTGTTTAATTATTGTATTTGATTTATTTGTGTGGCTGTTAGTCACCTTGCATCCCCTCAGGAAGGAAGGTAGGGTATAAATAAAGTAAATAATAATATATTAATATAATAAAACATGTGTGAAAAATGTATTCTTCTCATATTCAGTGTTGGCATAGCACATTATATTCTTGAGGGTGTAAATCTGATTTTGTTCTTTTTCACCAATGTGTGCTTCCAAACAGCCATTTTCTCCAATTCAGTATGTGTATGAAAAAGAGATACAATTTGCTTTGGAGTGCCTGTACAGAACCAGCTGCAAGCTCCCACAGAGTCCACAAAGCTCCCTTGATTTGGATCTATCCAAACCCAGGAGGTTTTTCATTAGCTCCATGAAATACACTGCCAGGAGAAACATTGGTTTACTCCCCACTCCCCCCACACCAATCTGTTTATCCAGGTTCCCTCTCCTGATAAGTGTTCCAAGTGCTTCTTCCACTTTGCAGCACTGCACTGTTTACACAGTGATCCAGTAAAGTTTCTTAACACATTTTCTGGTTATATGTGTGTTGATGTTCGCATTTGGGGTGAACATTTTGTAGACATCCCAATCTTGAAACAGCTTCTACCGGGATTATAATGCCTGTGTGGATGGACCCATGAGGACTTAAGTACTAGTTCAAAATATTAATCTTTTACCCCACACTTTTCTGGAAAATTTGGGTTATTTTACATGTGGCCGTGGTCTAAATCAATGTCATTTGCTGAGCAGGGGGTGGATTTTTGGGTAGGTGGGTACCCCAGGTAGATGCAAAGTTCTCCCCAACATGGAATGATACTTTTCTTGGGGGGGGGGGTTGGGGGGGAAAGGGGGCTGGCAATTTGATTTATTTTTGGAGGTACATTTGTACCGATAATTGTATATCAGTGTACCTCCATCTATCAGCATTTAAATAGCAGCTACTTTATTTTGCTCAATAGGATAGCCAATTCTCTAGAGACCACATAGACCATCTAGTCCAACCCCCTGTCATGTGGGGAAAGCACAATCAAAGTACCCCAATAAGGAGAAGGTATAAATGAACTCATGCAAACTATTTCACTTAATTCTTCAATGATGTCAAATGTCCTCTTCTAATCTTACTAGATGGAAAGCAGAACTAGAGTAGGAATGGAAGCCAAGCAGATGTTCAGATGTTGATGAACTGTAACACCTATTGAGCTTAGCCTGTATGGCAAATGATCACAGATGTTGGACATTGTAAGACCTTCAATAATATCTGTAAAGCTGATAGAAAGTCTTGTTTTGCCTTAGCTCTGTCTGCACAGCTTACAAACTAGGAGATACTTGATCAGTGGGCAATGTGAGGAAGCTCTGGTTCCAATACACCAGACAAACACGGATCTGAATTTGGTAGCACATTGGAAAATGCATTTAAAGTGGGCACAAAGTAGTGGTACTTGTTTTAAGGGGTATTTTCTGGTTTGGTGCTAGAATATAATGTTTTTTCTTGCATGTTTTTTTCTGATATGCTACTAAATTTTGATGGCAAGGGGTTTTTTTCATATGAGTTTAAGGGATGCAGAAAAGTGGGCTTCAGGGGCTGCAGGTGAACAATTCATAATGAGTTTCCTATCCATGGTACATGTATAGGGCAGGCAGGATTTTCCATTCCAAATAAGAACGTTGTTTTTGTTAAGACTTAATGAGTGTGAATGTAATTATCACAAGGCTTCTGTATTCCATCACAAATCAGCTTCAGAAGTCAATAGGCACTTGTAGATTTTCTGCCATTGAGCAGGATGCCTTTGCATCACCAAGGAGGAAGGACAAATGTATTTAATTGGATTCATAAAGTCCAATTTAATTAAAACTCTGTTTCTTGCTGAGCAACTAAGGGCATATGAGCTATAAAGAAACAGAACAAGAGAAGCAGACCTACCAATCCCATCATATGAAGGGCTAGAACAAAAACAGATTGCATCCAATTATTTTGCAAAGCACAGGAGAGCAAAAATTTGTTTAGTTCTAAAATATTGACTCCATAGAGAGTAGTGCTACTAATTTGATTTTTTTCAACAACAAAGCAAATTATGGTTTTGGTTGCTTCATTCTTTTAGTTAAATGCCCAGTTCCATAGTGCTCTCAAAAAAAAGACTGCATATAAATACAAAGCAAGATTACTTGTCTATAATATCCAGCATCTGTAAATCCTAAATAATTTTTGTAAGCTCTCTCTAAATCCAGAAATAAGCTTTCTTGCATATATTTAAACAAAGTATGCAAGAAACTCAGCAACTTCTAACAAAAAGTGTGCTCTTAACATCAGATACATTAATTATAGCTATATGAAAACTCAGAAACAAATTACTCCGAACAGAACAGTACAGTTGTTCATGCTATACATCTTAGTTTATTAAATTGGCACCTTTTGTACAAAGCATATGTTTTATTGCTTAAAATTAATGTGTTGTGATGATAGGATTTCTTCATATGAGCACTACTTAATGTTGGATGTCAGTCAGTGGAACCAACAATCCTGAATAGTATTCGTAGTCTCAACCAGAATACTGCATATGGTTTACCTTTGTGTTGATTCACCGTTCAGCAGTTGAGTCAATTGATATGTTGAAACCAATAGGATTCAAGCCATAGAATTCAGAAGAATGAGGGAGGATGAATCCCTCTTTACCAATATAATCACTTGTACCCCAAAAACCTGCTCTGGAAATCTGGGAAATCTGTAGCTGGTTTTTCAGGAGGATTTATGAAGTAATGGGAGAAAAGTGATACAGGCCAATGAATTTATATTAATAATCACAGATTAATAATGGAAAACCTACTTTCTGCCAGTGGGGTTTCTGTGACGGATTACATGCCTGCCACAGATGGAAGGAGATATTGAGCTGAATCCTATTGTTGATTAATGCCATTGCAAGAGTCACTGAAATCAAAAGATGTCTCTTTCTTCATTGGGGACATGGCAGCAAAAGCTGTCCTGGTGTGATGATAAAACTATGTTAGCTCCAAAGGTAGACACCTTTCCTGTCAGGGTTTTTTTTTTTAACTTTCTTCTTCAACTCTATAATCACAAAACATGTAGCTTCTTTACCTCTGCTGCAATGCTGACTTCTTGGCAACCTTCTTCTCCCCTTTAACAGTTATTTATGTATACAACTATAATTTGGTTGTTTTGTCTATTGAAGTCGGATTCTGGATCTGACCGAATAGGTAAAGCATTATTTTAATTTTGGTAACCGTTAAAAAAAATTAGCCTAGATCCACAAAATCAAGGTGATTTAGATAAGTGTTGACTTCCCCACTCAGTATTTGCCTTGATGAGTCTTACTCTACATAGACACTTCAATGTGTTGGATCTGACATTTCATAAAATGGAAATCCATGAGTCAGGTAATTCTGAAGGTGGAGTAGGCTGTTTCCATCAATATCGAATCACCTCTATTTTAATACAGTTAAAAGATACAATTTTTTGTTTTAGAGAAACAGGTTCCCACTTGTAGCTACCTAAGTATCTCTTGAAAAGTAATTCTTGAAAAAATTCTTCATCCCTGCAGAAGCATCAAGATCCTCCTTGGAGGTATAAATAGGCTGTTGGAGGAAATGAGTTCTTGGTAGCTCTGACATTGGCAGAAGAACTGTGAATGTGTCAACACACACACTGAAAAAGTTCTACCACAAAAACCCATGATAGATTTGTTTCAGGGTTTTCATAAGGCAGAATTGACTTGAAGGTACACAACCACCATGGCAGTTACTAGACCTCCTATGTAGGTTTAAGTTTTGAAGGTTGCATAGGCAGTCGTTTAGCCTTACAGCACAGGAAAGGAGATCAACATAACCTGAAGACCTTTAACAATAAAATGTAAGGCAAGGCATTTTCTATAAGCAGAATCCACACACTTTATCTGTGAATTTATGGCAGAATTGTTTCAGATAAGAGATATGAAGGACTGAAAATGACACGAGGTATTTAACTCCGCTTCTCAATCATTTTTTCTTCTTGTAGCGAATGGCTGCTAAAACCTCAAAAGTCAACAGAATAAAATATTGGAAGATCCTTAATTAGACCTTCTACTTTTTTACATTTGATAATACCTGTGTGTGTGTGTGTGTGTGTGTGTGTGTGAGAGAGAGAGAGAGAGTGTGTGTGTGGAGGGGGGTATGCCTGAGAGAGATTGAGGGATAGATAGAGAAGGAAAGAAAAATGCATACATGTCTTCTTGTGCTCCTTTGAAGCCTTTTAAACATGATCATCATCCAAAATTTGCACTATGCATTTTTTTAAAATGAGGGAAAGGAGAATCTGAAAAACTGACTTCTTTCAGTTGCAAGCTTTGCCTTTGAAATTTGTACTGTGCTATTTTATTTTAAACTTGTAGCAATTCACTTCTTGGGAAAGTTCTGCTTGTTCCCACTTCATGTCCTTCATTTGTTCAGCTTCTTTTAAAATGGCATGAATAATCCTGTGCAGTAACCTAGTGGAGTCGGGGATATGTCACTATAGATATTGCCCACCCTTCCCCTCCAAAAAAAATCACAACATCCAAGCTACACAATGCTAAACTTTACTTCCTCCATTTCACTTTTAAATACTTATTTTTCAATTCCTCCTAACTTTTTGAACTACTATACAGCACAAGTCTATTTATTTATTTACAGTATTTTTACCCTGCCCTTTTCACACACACACACACACACACACACACACACCCCAGGGGGACGACGACTCAGAGATGCTTACAAAGGCAGCAATTCAATGCCATAATATACAATATAAAACCATAAAACATATAGCATTAAAATAGTAACAGTAAAATTAAACACATAATCAACATTCAATTAAGTTAAAAACAGTATTCCACCCACAAAGCTAGATTAGTAAACAGTAAGCCATATCCTCATCTATCAACTTGCCAATCCAATTCCAGTCCAAAGTGCTCCATTATGCTATTGTGCAAAGTCTATTTAGAAGTCAGCCCCACTATTTCACTGGAACTTTAAAGGTTCACAGGACTGCAGTTGAATCTTGATTTGAGAAAGGCTGTATAGATGGGATGGGAAAGTTCATGGGGCCTGAGAATTGAAAAAAAGAATTTCTATTTTGAGATAGAAAAAAGTCCTCTCTATCCTCCATCTCATTTTAATGAGACACAATTCAATACATGTCTATTCAGAAGTAACCCCAATTGATTTAATAGAAACATCCTCTATCCTGCACTCAGAATAGGTCCCCTTTGACCCCTCATCTCACTGGACGGAATGGTAAAATTGTGAGAGATCTTGTGCATACCTTACTGATTTCAGCATTGAACAGAATAAAACCCAGTTGTAAACAGTAGATTTCTTTCCTGATAAATGAAAAAGGGATGGGTTGGAGGAAGGATTAGAGAAGGAAGAACTGGGATGTGCTGCTGCTGCTTCCATGTGAAGGCTCCCATGTCATAGAGACACATGCACACACTTATGCTTAGGTGTCTTCAAGTCATTTCCAATCTATGTCAACCCCAAGGTGAACCTATTGTGAGTTTTGTTCAGGAAAATGTATTCAAAGGATGTTTCCAATGCTTTCCTCTGAGGCCGAAAGAATGTGATTTGCCCAAGGTCACCCAGTGGATTTCCATGAGTTATGACCTCAGCACACAAGGTCTGAGCTCCATCATAGGACATTTTCTACATGGAGCCAGGACTGAGCCAGATGGAGCTCATCACATGATGCAGGACTACTTCTGGCAAGGCTCTGTCCTGGCTCTGTATTTAAAGCGTCCTATGACTGAGCTCTGAGAACATAACGTAGAACAAGGAAAACATGGAGGGAAGCTGGGTGGGATGGGGAAGAGGGTGATGCGGAGCATGAGGCAACAGTCTCCCATGCTGTCCATCTGACTTGCTCTACTGCCCAATGAATGCCCCCACTGTTTCTCAGCTTCAGGACCTCAATGTGATGAGGTCCCTAGTAGTGATTCAAATACTGGCCTCCAGAGCTCGTCCAACATTTAGACCAGTACACCATGCTGTTTCCAACACACAAAGAGTGATAACATGGTCTGGGCATAAGGAGAGATAGGAGGAAGGATGCCACTGATATGTGGGAGAGAAACACAAAGGAGGAATTAAAGGATCGCAGAATGCATCCATGAAGTTTGGGAACCCCTGATCTAGCATATATCTTGCTAATCCTTTCTTTCTGATTGGGTTATTAGGTTAGAGGGTTGTGGGGATGCTGCTGATGTAATTTATTTGATTAAGAAAAAATATTTGACAATCTTCCTATGATAACGCTATCTTTTTCATTTGACTTATTAAATAGACGCAAGGTGATAAAGCTATCAGTTGTAAGCAGAATATTTCAGGAAACTGTTCTCAGTGTTCAGTCAATGCTTCCTCATAAAAACACAGGAAAATCTTTGAATGGGATACTGACCACAGTATTCATCAATGTTTTTATCAAGAGTTCAGATAAATGGAGAGAAAATTCTTATCAACTCTTCAGATGATTGGGAAGAATTGTTAATGTTACAGTAATAAAATGACCTGATAAAATCTTAAACTGGGTTGAAGCCAATGAAGTTAAATTCAGCAGAACAAAATGTAAAGTCCAACCTTTAGGTTGACATAAATATATTTTCAGGTAAAAGACAGGAAATACCTGGCTTGAGAGTAGGATATGAAAAAAATGATGTGATGCAAATGCAAAAAAGGCAAATGAAATTTTATGTTGCATTAAGTTTAAGTTTCCAAATCATGTGAAATAATTGTACCACACTATCCAGCTTTATCTATTCTAGACTATTTTGTTTTGGGCATTGTCTTTTAGAAAGTTATAGACAATGGATTTGGATTTAAAGGAGGAGAATAGATGTGATCAAAGCATGAAACAAATTTTGAGATGAACCCTAAGAGAGAGGAAAAACTGGGTATGTTTGCATGAGAACAAAAGACCAAAATTTACATAAGCATAGTCTCCTTCATGCAGCATGTTGTTCAGTAGCTGGGTTCAATGTTGTCATTTGGGGCCTAATTTTGCCTTGCCTTTTGTAATAGCTCTTAGCTGGAAGCAGAGTTAAAAGATCAAAACATTAGAAAGCCATAATGAAGATGAATTCTAACAGGCAAATGGATGTACACTAATGTGCTAATATGCATGGTTAGCATGATAAATTCTAATGAGGAAGCCCATTTTATTGATGTCCTCAGAAGCCACATTTATCATTTTTGTATAATATAATTAAAATAAAATGATTGTTATTATTTAGAATCTATCAAACTCCTGGAGCTAAGCATGGTGCCAAATTCAAAGGCTTACCTATATGGCAGCTAGTCATTTATAAAATGCTGCAGTATATCATTACAAGGTTTTGTCCTGAATTAACATGACTTCAGCCTTTCAGATCCATCAATCTTGATGTCAGATATGAGGCGCAGGCATATTTCAGTCTCATTTGCCACCTGTGTGGCACATAACAGCAGCATATCATTTAAGAAACAGCAGCACTATATTGTTCTGTGAAACACTGCATCTACATTTTCTCAAGTTAAAGAATGTTGAGCTTTGTGCCTTGTTTGCTTAATGAACAAGAAAGAAAAGGCAAACCAAACAGAACAAATCTTCTCTAGGTGATGTCTTCTTAATACAGGCATGGGCAAGATGAGATCATCAAACCTTGTTAGTCTGTAATCCCCAGGATCACTTATCATTTATTAGCTTGGTTGATGGATGTTGCGGTCTAGCAGTTGCAAATTCCGCATCTCTACTTTAGTGGGCAACAGAGAAACTAGTAAGGTGCTTGTTGTTGAATTTTCAATCAAATCAACTGGTAGGAGAGAAAGAGTGGTGGTGGGAAATATTAGCGTGAAACAGTACCAGCATCAATCAAAATGCTAAGTGTATGGTTGTTGGTTTTTTTAAAGTGAATAATTAAAGGTATGTGGAAGATCCATTATATAAGTGGATGCATTATGGTTGTGCTGTCTCAAAGCAAAGGTTGAAGGCTCATGGAATTGTGATATTTATTTCTGGCTACGATATGGGAGACATATCTCAGAGTGATCAGCACTGGAAAATTGGGTTGGATAGGTTCATTTGGAAGAGCCTGAAAGTTGTAAAAAAACTTCTGAATTTTTACTTTTGAAGCCATTTTGAACCATGCAGGAAAGGTGGTGGTGGTGGGAAAAATCCAAATTTGAACCACTTACCTTCCCCCCCCCCCAAATATTCCATAATGTTCGGATGTCTCCCAAGATTATTTTAATTTTCACATCCATTAAAAAACTTTGGTAAAGCCTAAAAAGTTTTAAAATCTCATGCTTTCTCTCCCCTAGTGATGCAAGGGAGAGATGAGGTGCACATGGCAAAGCCCAGCCATAGTTGTAGTTTGTGAAGGCCAGGCCCCCAATGGTAGGGACTGCAAAAGGCCCTGCTGTTAAACTACATTTCCCACACTGCCTTGCTGCTCATTAGCCAACATGGCTGAAGGACACCTATAGCTGTCTGTAGCTGTCTTCATCTAAATATAAAATAAACTGATTGAATCTACAAAGGTGTCTAAAGAAGGCAGCAAAGCAATAAGCAACTTTTGCAAAGCCCAGAGAACGTATGATTTCTGTTCTCCACCAATGTAACAAAGTTTGTGCCACACAAACAAAGTTTCTGGAGTAGAACAACTACTTTCAAAGTAAAGACTACCCAATGAAATAGGAAATAACACTTTCAAACCAGGAACAGATTTTCGTTATTTTTTTTGTAAAGCATCAGGATTGGTATAAAATTAGGGAGGGAGAATCCCCTGAAGTTTCCCCAGTGCCAGTGTATTTTCCTACTGTGCATGCGTGTCTGCCATGAACAAAGTGATCCAAAAGTTTTGGAAGTTCTAATTTTTTAAAAAATGGAAGTGACTTTAGAATCGAATCACCAGTGCCCCCTACATCTGAAATGAGTTTTGAACCATTTTTTTTTAAAAAAAATCAACCAAGGCTTAACTGTGATTTTAGCTTTTATATGATTGTTTTATTAAGTTTTATGTATTTTATCTATGGGCATTCATTGCCTTGTGTGCACTGCCTCAAGTTGCCTTCGGGCTGAGAGGGGCGGTATAAAAATATAGTAAATAAATAAATAAATAATGGAAAAGGAGACAGGTTTTGTTTGTATTTGAGATGATTTTATAGTCTGAGCAGTAATTTCCATCAATTCCTAGCTGTCTGGTTCAGCATTAATCTGGTTTCATATGTGTCATGATGCTGGAGCACTGGCCTATTTAAAACCCTGAAGCAAGAAGAGAGG